>CM035813.1:53938565-55138565 GCA_020458035.1 Magallana ariakensis
TAAACCCTGACCATATAATACAGTGTACAGTGAGGTAGAGGTTATTTTTTATATTATGAGAAAAAATTAAATCATGTTATATGTCTGTCTTATTATAGAGGGGCTTCACCCAACCCAACGTACCCCTCAAATAATTTTGCACAATTAGGTCTCATATATTTTTTCTTTCCTTCCCCCAGAAATTAAGAAATTACTAACTCCGCGCATACAGTAACCTATAAAATGATGCACAACTGTTTTTGTTTACATCTATAATTACAACAGAGGAAATGCGGGTGTTTCATAGTAACCATATTGTCCCTTTTTATATAAATAAAACAGAAACACTATATTTAAATAATCATTTGCATAATGTACTGATCAATTCTATCTCAAAATAAATTCGGATTAGGCGAAACAATGACACCGCGCCTATTTCAGAAGAGTTACCGCTTATAGAGTTATCTCCCCTTTTGGGATCACTTGTGCGTTTGAAATGTGTATTGATTTGAGAGACCTTCCTGACTGACAAATTAAATACAAAAAGACAAGGGCAAGGCGGCTATAGATATTATTGAACTTGGTATTATTTTCTTCCTTTTTACGTGTACTTCATGAAAACTGATGCTCATTTGTTGAAAAAAGAAGGTTTAATTTGTAATTTTTATCGAAATGTACAAAAATGCGCTATTTTTGCAACAATTAGCCAGTTTTCCTACGAATTTGCAATATAAACGAGTTTTACAACTGAATGAGCATTGATTTCTATGATGTATAGATAATTTTGAATAAGTAGTCATATTACTTACTCCAAGCTTTGTTTGTCTTGCCCTTGTCTTTTTTGTCTTAAATTAGCATTGACGTTTTTTGTCTAAAAGACGCCCACGTGACACTGAAAAGTCACGTGACAGTCAAATTAAGATATGTTCAAGTTAAGGTGACCCATATCTTTGCAAAATCAATCAAAAAATAGTTTAGAAAAATATATCATGCAGAAAAAATAAAGCTAAAACGAACGACCTCCTTTTAGTGCTGTTTGAAAGCAAAATGTTGCCTTAACTGTCCTGCGTATTGTTTAGCAGTACCGACCATTCAGATCTTAGGACATGTGTGTATATACAAGTACACATGTGTCTGTCACCTCATTGTTCCCAATCTCTCTACCGTGCACTGCAAATTGTCAAGAAGGGCTGTGTACAGTAGCTATTATGTAATCACTTAATGGCCATTCAGATCTGAGGAAGTATGTACACGTGTGTCTGTCACCTCATTGTTCCAAATCTCGCTACCGTGCACTGCAAATTGTCAAGAGGGGCTGTGTACAGCAGCTATTATATGACCACTGACCGAGTGAAAAAAATGTGAACATCCTCTCCTTCGAAAACTTTAACTTCAATCAACCAGTTGTTAAACGTGTGTTTTTAGGTTCTTTGATCAATTGATCTGGTGTAAAATAAAACATTGATAAAATATTAAATTGACCACTCTACTTTAATCTAAATAATTATACATTGTAAGTTATGAAAATTAATTAGGATTGCACGTTAATTTATTGAGAAATCAATTTCCTGGTAAACTATTAGTAACTTTTAATTCGAAATCAATGCAAACTCTCTCTCTCTCTCTCTCTCTCTCTCTCTCTCTCTCTCTCTCTCTCTCTCTCTCTGCGAGTCTATATAAACTCCTACATGTATAGAAAACACTAGTACTACATTTATACATTTACATGTATGTCGTGTATGTTCTTACCAGGGCCGCGGAATGATAAAGAATTGGTAATGAAATTAGGATTGCTAGTTAACTTATTAGGAAATTAATCCACCGGTGAACTATTAGAAAATTTAATTCAAAATCAATGTAAAATATCTCTCTCTCTCTCTCTCTCTCTCTCTCTCTCTCTCTCTCTCTCTCCTGTCCGACAAATTGTACCAATGTTGGTATAAAGTTAACACGACTTTACCATGTCACCATGCACATTGTAATAGTTGATCTTTTTTAGCGCGGTAGGTCTAACTACTGGTCAGCCTTACGTTGTATCCCGCATCAAATTTTATATACAAATAATTTTTTTTACATGTGATCAGCTGCATATGGCAAAACATATTGAATTAAAACATTAAGATGTTTTACGTCTAAAAATGGAACATATAAACGTGGCATTCCGAGTCATTCGCAAACTTCCAACTCCAATTCCACCCCCTTTCTATTTGTACAACACAATTTTATGTGTAACAAATAAAGCCCCATATTACAATTTTTTTTTGAATTATGACAATTTTTCTAATCATAATTTTCTGTTAACATTAAACAAATTAGATATAACAGACCCAGTTAATACTTCAAAATTGATATCAGTCTATAAAAACTTTACACTGTATCTAGGTAGCTTAATTATTGGTGAAAAATGTAATAAAGAAATAAAGATCAGGTAAAATTTCATTCCGTAAGAGTAAGAACAATGGGGTCAGTACTTATCAGTACTTGTCAGTACTTCTCTAAGTTTTTCAGTACAGTCAGCAAAAAGTGTCAGTACTTCTCTAAGTTTATCAGTACTGTCTAAGTTTGTCAGTACTTTTCTAAGTTTCTAAGTACCGTCAGTACAAACGTCAGTACTTTTCTAAGTTTATCAGTAATGTCAGTACATTGTCAGTAAATGTCTAAGTTTATCAGTAAAAAATGGGAATGTCAGTACTTTTTTGACTTAGTAGTGTTTGTTTACTGCTTTTGATTTTTTATTCAATATTTATTGTCAAGTTAATTAAAAATGGAATAATTTGAAGAAAAAAATATACCCTTACACTTACTTTTGCATTTGCCAAGAGATTCATCCCACTCTTTGTCAATACAACATTTTATACTGAAATAAAAGCCTTTAAATATTAAAATAGGAAACCACAGAATACACTTGAAACACCATTTATATCTGATAAAGTTTTGAAAAGCCCAACTAAAAAAAACATTGCTTAATCAATTAATATCCTTTCAGGACACCATCTAAACAGTTTCTGATTATAATGCAATCATAATACGATTTTATTGGTGATAAATGTTATATTGGCAAGCAATTTACTCAAACGTCTTATAAATGCAATATTACATTTAAATAAAACCATCGCACAATCTTAAAATTAGAATATGTATGTACACATGACAACAACAACGATGATACACGAATCTTAAAAACATATTCTTACCCATTCCTCTCACACCGATCGCGAGTGGCGCCGGTTTCAGCAAGAAAAAATAGGAAAATCAACCTGACCATTTCAAAACAACGAAACTGGTATAAAACTCTTGGATACTATTCTGAAATAAAATAAATTTCCTGTTGATGTTGCAATAAAAAACATCAACACATGTAAATGGGAATTATTTCCGTAAAAACTTTAATAGAAAATTTTAAAACACTTTTATTTTTTCATTTTTATTACACATAATTTCGGTTCTGTAATTTAACCGCATGCATACTATATATTAAAACAACGTAGGTGTTCTAACTACATATTGTATACACTTACAAGTAAACTTGCTATTTTATGCTACTAGCCTATACCGTAAAATATTATACTGTGCTGTTTGGTCATTTAGATTATTCATGGACAACATTCATTTTATTTTGCATTCAATCGATATAAATGTAAGTTATTTTTATTTCGCGATAGTGACATTGATTTTAAAGTCAGCTGTTAATCTTTGTTTGGTGAGTTAAATAGGTTAATTATAGAACAAGTACATGTTATATCAGGAAATCATATAAATGTACAGACTTTAGATGTACATGAATTCACATAGTGTAGAATAACTGAGATGTATTATTACCTGTAATTGTCATGCGCGGATCCAGAAAAAGAGGTTCAGGGGGACACTTTTGTTAACTAATGGGTTCAATGGCCTATTTGTTGTACACCGTAATTTTGGTGTTCTAGTTTGATATATTGAAATTTTACAATGGGTATCCGTACTCCCTTAAACCTACCTCCTCTAGATTCGCACATGACGTGATCAAAGAGCAGTCTTATTCATTACAGCAACAAACGAAATACGTTGATTTTTTTAAATATTTGCGGGTAGGTTATTAGAATGGGAACTATAATTAAAATAATTACTAAGCCGACAAGAAGAGAAAAAAAATAGTGAACGTCGTCTATTGGAAGTAACGAATGCTGAAAAAGCAGATAATTTTTAATGAATATAAAAGCTGTCTCTTTAAAAGTGTGAGCTATACTACATTAATACCGGGAAACGGGATTAGAATGTGAAATTTATGAACATGTATATGCATGTATTTACAACATTACAATAATGAAAACCAGAATATACGTAGATGCATGTTTCTTCTGATTATCAGATTTTGTTTAGTTTAAGAAATATTTTATTCGAAAACATACATATAGTCAGATTTCTGTCATTGATCTTTGATTTATAATTTTTTTCGGATATTGATTATAGCATTTAATGTAAAAGCACAAACTGTATTGATTTAAGATTTACATGTATGTATTAATTTATGTAAAATATAAACATTTAAATATAGGTTACCACAGTACATTACATTAAAAAATGTTGATGGTATTGTCAATCAGCTCTGTATGAATGAACCATGGGAATAAACAAAAAGTTAACATGTATCGGTACCCATTGATATACATTATGTTATCCCGTACATATACCTATTTTTTAGTCAGTTTAGGGATACATTGTAGACAATCACAAAACGAACTATAGCTAATGCACTTCCTTTGTGCTAGTACAAGTAATTATAAACAAGTTTGTCTTTTTCACTCCAACGATATTATACGAACCTGACATTAAAACTTTTTAGCTCACCTGAACCGAAGGTTCAAGTGAGCTTTTCTGATCACCCGTTGTCCGTCGTCCGTCCGTCCGTCCGTCCGTCTGTCCGTCTGTCCGTCTGTAAACTTTTCACATTTTCGACTTCTTCTCTAAAACCACTGCGCCAAATTTAACCAAATTTGGTACAAAGCATCCTAATGGAAAGGGGATTATAAATTGTTAAAATAAAGGGCACATCCCTTTTTAAAAGGGAGATAATTGCGAAACAGTGAGTATAGGGTGTGTGTCTTTAAAAATCTTCTTCTCAAGAACCACTTCACCAGAAATGCCAATATTTACACAAAAGCTAGTGTATATAGTGAAGATTCTAAATTGTAAAAATCGTGACCCTCGGACCAAAACTGGGGCCTTAGGCGGGGTTCAAAGTTTAGCATAGAAATATACATAGAAACATGTTTACAAGATTTACAAGATTTTTGTTCCATTTAATCAACTAAATTGTGCACCAAAAAACCCAACTGTGTCTCCCTGATTATTGACAACTCATGGCATAAGTATATAAGTTTGTTTAATCAAGAAATGACGGATGAATACGATAAGGTGTAAAAATTCACTAAACATTATTTTAGTTTATCGCTTATAGTTTATTTGGAGACCGTGCCCGATAAAAATAAAAATTAATATGTAAATTTATTTGTTGTCGGGCACGGTCTCCAAAATGAATGTAAGCGATAAATGTATCTTGTGATTTTGTTGTATATTGGTTTAGCGTTATTGATACGGCATAGACTGGTTCGCCAGCTTATAGGAAATATCAGTGACGAGAAAAATTTATTTTAGGCCCACAAGTTATCTTCACACGCTTGCGATGGAATGCTGAAAAAATCTTTCGGAGAGTCAATAGATTTATTTTAAAAGTAAAACGGCTTTAATAGTTATAAACAAAGAAAGAGAAACATCTTTCGATTAAGTAAAACCGCTACAAAGTGTTAGCCTGAAAAAATCTCTGGAAGCCAGGCAACTGTATATTTATTTTACCTACTGGTTATGGAAAGTTCTTAGCTTTACAAAAAACCAATTTCTACACTGACACGATCCCACTCTCTAAGTTAATAACTCCATATTTTATAAACACATAAGATAATATGTACAGACCATGTGCTAATTGTGTGTAGCCTGTGTGCATTCAATTTATATGTGTTTACTTATTCTTATCGGACCTTTACGAGAAAACGGAGCTAAATCAGATCGTTACCATCCTCAGCAGCCCCATAAATCAAGTTATAATGGGCATGGATTGGAATGCTACGAGTAGTCTAGTGCCAATTATAACTTACTCAACAATGAAAATATTTAACGTTATACATTTCCGATGTAAATTATTATTTACAATACCCACTTAAACAATGTATTGTCAACGGTGTCAATTAATTTGTTCCTGTTAATTTGATATTTATTGTCAAATTCATGTTTAGTTCTTCTTAAACCTTCTTTCTTTGATCCGCCTCAATCTTCTTTCCGATTTATTTTAAGTGTGCGCATTTGCTGTGCGCGAAGCTGCAGTGAGTTTTCCCACTGTTTACCTGTCCTTGAATTTCCTAGCAGCAGCGTTTGGAATCAAGGGCAGGCTATCCAGTCTAAGATACGGCAGATCTACGCACGTGGTGTAGATTTATTTGTAAACAACACTACATAGGTAATCTTGTTTCACACGGATATTGAAATAAATAAAAGTATGTTTTATTATAATTAGGGAAACACTGTTAATGTGTTACACTCGTATACTAATGATGAACCCGTGAAATTTGTTCAAAGACTGTTTAAAGCAGAAAGAAGTTAATTTATTTTTAAACTTTGAAATTTCTTCGATTTTTCAGTGTAACCATGATGAGTTATGATTCATTGTATTACAAATGCATCACTACGTATTTTATAAGAAAATATACTGAGTATACAATCACATGGTAATGTTAAAATTGCAAATAAAAATATAGTTGCATATGTGCGAATTTAGTTACACAAACCATTTTCATATACTGATAATATTGAATATACGACTATTGGTACAGAAAATTAATGATATCTATATTAAAGAAAATGTCAGCTCGACACCTTTGTGACCGTTCCGGCCTTTGATATGTATAGGGAAGATTCTAAATTGTAAAAATCGTGACCCTCGGACCAAAACTGGGGCCCCAGGCGGGGTTCAAAGTTTAACATAGAAATACATAGGAAAAATGTATAAAAATCTTCTTCTCAAGAACCATTGCACCAGAAATGCCAATATTTACAAAAAAGTTTGTATATATAATGAAGATTCTAAATTGTAAAAATTGTGAGCCCCGGACAAAAAGTGGGGCCCTAGGCGGGGTTCAAATTTTAACATACATGTATATAGGAAAATGTTTAAAAATCTTCTTCTCAAGATCTATAATGCAACAGTTTGGAATATTACTATGCATACATCCTTAAATAATGTAGATATTAATTTGTAAAAATCGTGACTCCCGGACTAATACTGGGGTACCAAGAGGGGTTCAAAATTTAACATTTTAAAAAATATATAGAAATCGTTTAAAAATGTTCTTCTTGAGAACTACAATGTTACAGGTTGTGGAATTACTATACATGCATCCCTGGCTTATGTAGATTCTTAATTGGTAAAATCGTGACCCCCGGAGTAATACTGGGGCCCCAAGAGGGGTCAAAGTTTAATATAGAAATATATAGGTAACATGTTAAAAAATCTTCTTCTTGAGAACTACAATGCTACAAGTTGTGAGATTACTATGCATGCAACCTTGGATAATGTAGATTCGATAGTTTTAAATTAGTGACCCCTGGACTAATACTGGGGACCCAAGATGGGTTAAAAATTGAATGTAGACGTATATATGGAAAATGTTTAAAAACCTTTTTCACGAGAACTACAATGCTTCAATTTGTCAGATTACTACGTAAGCATCCTTAAATAGTGTAGAAGCTGTGACCCTCAATCTAATACTGGGGCCCCAAGAGGGGTTCAAAGTTTAACATAGAAATATAGAGGGAAAATGTTTAAAAATCTTTTTCTAGAGAACTACAATGCTTCAACTTGTGAGATTACTATGCAAGCATCCTTGATTAATGTAGATGCTAAATTAATAAAGCTGTGACCACTGGACTAATACTGGGGCCACAAGAGGGGTTCAAAGTTTAACATAGAAATATATATGGGAAATGTTTTCAAAAAGTTTTTCTTGAGAACTATTATGTTACAGTTTGTGAGATTACTATGCAAGGATCCTTAAATAGTGTAAATTCTAAATTGTTAAAGCCAACCATAAACCTCGGACCAATACTGGGGCCCCAGAAGGGGGGTTCAAAGTTAGAAATAGCATATGCTACGAAATAGAATGTTACAAGAAACTGTTGTTCAGGTGAGCGATGTGGCCCATGGGCCTCTTGTTTTTGATATGCCACAGAAACTAATTGGTGTCGTAAAAGGATCGTTCTGCAATTTATTTAGGTCTTGATTACGTTATATGTCAGGGTTTTTTTAAGTTGAGCATTATATATTTAGTAAGAATACGGCATTCACAACTGAATTCAAAATACAATCTTTGGGTTTATCTTCTGTTTTGACATTTTAAGTTAAATATTAGAGATGAACATCTTCTTCGGTGGATATTTCTGGTGCAAGCTGACAATTTTTTTTTTAAGTTCAGCTTGAGCAAAATGTAGTAGGGTTATTGTTTTCGATTTTTTTACCTTTTCCCTAATACGTTACTGTTAGGACAAATAAAGAGCAACATCTGATTATGAGGTTCCTCGGATCATTTTGGTATGAATTTATTATAACATCAACTAAGTGGGCTAAGGACACCTGTAAAAGTCTCTATGTATCATAGAATAACAAGATCCTTCGATAAATGTGGAGAAACGTAGTACAACATAACATGCATAACTCATCAGGAAAGAACTCTGCAATAATATTAATTTTGCAGATATCAATCGTAAATTAAGAAAATCAACCTTTTCCATTAACCTTGCTGGTTATTAAATATGTTTTGATCAACCTTGCAAGTAATTGGAAATTTAGATTTATTCTTGTTAAAAAAATGTTTTGTACAAATTCAGTTGAGTACAAACAAATAGTTTCTGTTATTTTCGCTATTGTCTGTGTCCGCCACCACAATAACATTTGCTTCCATTGATTGTCCAATTAACGTTCTCACGGAAGAAAGTGGTAGCTGATATTCCTTTGAGTCAGTGGACCCTGTTTCTGAACTATCCGAAGAAATATCCAGATTCACTACTGTGGAACTTTTATTGAGAAAAGTATTATGCTCAATATTTTTCTCAGATTTCATTTCGTTTTCCTGGGGGCCGACCAGAGGTTTGGTATATTGATCTATATTAATTTGTTGCAAAGGGGCATACCTGTCTTCTATAGTAAAAGACAATATATTCGAAATTTCTTCATAATGAATTGATTCTGGTAACCTGTTTGTCGGACGTTCACTTTTATTATAACATTTGACGTTTCGCTTTGCAGAACAACGTTTACAGATCATTCTGAACAAATAAACTATTAAGAGTGTAACTAGAATTAAACCAACCACAAAAATGGCAATGAAAAACATATTCATTGGGCTAAACAAGGCAGTGGATGAATCTGAGAGTTTTGTATCTTTGGTACTCAGTCTGGTGATTTCTAGAGTGGTATAATCTGATGTTGCTATATTAACTGAAGTCTTGAAATTATTATGATCATACGTTATTGAGCGTTTATATAATTTCTTGCTGTGTAAAAGTGGGTTGTTGTTCCCGTTATTGTCGCTTATGTTGTTGTGGCAATTGTTGTTGTTGTTGTTGTTGTTGTTGATTTCCCTATAAAAGACGACAACGCTTTCAATCATAAATAAAGAAGAGGAATAAACGTATTGGACACTTAATGTAAGAAACGTGTATCAATTAATGCTTTTAATAAAACAATATTATTTGATATCAAATTCACTTACCTTGGCACCCTATTGATTTATCACATTCCTCTTTTGAACAAACACACTCCTGTTGACAGCCTTCTCCAAAGTAAGGAAACAAACAGGCCCTGGAGCAATTTATTCCATAGAACCCTGGCTTACATTCTGAAAATGGAATAAAATGGCAAACAGGATACACGTGTATAAGATTTGCACGTGTTTGTCTTATAAAATATGGAATTAATCTGGTTAGACCTACAACGATTTTAGGATCTCCCCTTGTTATGAAGAAACTTAGTTGTACATGTTCGTAAACTTTTGTTCCATTCGTATCCGGAACAGCATTGGATATGTCTAGGAAAAATGACATAGTACTTGTATGTATATTAAACAATGCTAAAAAATTCTTCTTGCCTTCTCTTAAAAGAATGAAAAAATAAGGTTCTAAATCTTGATTTAACAGAAACTGGTTAAACAGTCTCCAAATTGGTAATTATAATTTTCATAAACTGGACTTTTTGCAGCATTCATTTTGATCTTCGGTACCAATAAATTTGAAATAAATTGTATATCCATCACTCGCAATGAAGTAATGTTAATTTTTTGTCGATAAAAGCCAATGATATATGATTAAGATCTACAAAACAAACAGAATAAGATATCTCAAACCAGCTGGACTATGATGAACCTTACCCGTTTTTCATCACATCGAGCAGAAAAGGCTTTAGCCACACAAAATGATCTGAATATTAGAGTAGCCATTGTTTTACATATAGATAAAGCTTATCTGCTACATGTGATTGCTCTTTCTGGTTTTATGAAAGTAATCGAGTGTTTAAATATAATAATTGTCATGATAATAAGTACAACTAAATAATAGTTTCCTGTTGATGCCATGCTTAGTTCAATAATAATTTCCTTATTAAAATTTAGTCGAAAACATTAACACAAGGAACAAGAATATATGTGGTTAAGGGGTGGGGATCTCAACTGTTTTTAAGATATTTGAGCACTTTCTGTTCGAATGGGGTTAGGACCACCACCGGGGCTCATGACCTACATACCATTTGGTGGGCATCTCAACCGTTTTCAAGGTAGTTAGTCATTTTCTGTTTCATGGGGTTCATGATCACCCCCGGGGTTCATATATGATCCGTTTATGGTTGACGAATTTTATGTTTAATGTATAAAGGATTAAAATTTTAAATTATGATGCCAATTAAGGACGAATATATAAACAAATACATTTTGTGTATGAAACGTTTGTATTTTAGTTTCCATATTTTGTGCTTACATTGATTTTAAAAGATATATATATTGTTAACCTTTGAAAATAAGTTAAAAGTGAAAGAGTAACGACGTGTTAATTTAGTGACGAAAAGAGTTGACCAATGTTCGATCAAATATATTAACTTCTGTTGCATTATCCGTTGTATTGATGTATTGTTTATATAAGATATTTGAATTAAAAAAATATTTATTACACCTCATCAAATGAGTATAGAAACTTCCTCATTCTTTATTCTCATATTTCGTTAAGCAGCATATCATGTCGGGTTAAACATTTAATATGTCTTTTTTTCACCTTTGAATATACAGATTAAAAACACAAACCATTGTTAAAATGTAAATTAAAACATGTGGGTTTCAGAGGTTTAAAATTTCAATAATGCATATTGTTTGCTTAAGATACCGAGTAGTAGAAAAGTAAATATTTACATTTTTTATATAATTAATTAAGTCTTAGCTCTCTAATTGGTTATCATTATTCCTGTAGTAAAATGAAATATCGTGTTCGGCTTTGGCTATTAACTGTAAGGTTTTAAAATTTTCTTCGATTGCAATTGATAACATTCAATTTGATGTCTATAGCAAACCGGCGAGGTGAATATTGTACTCCGAGGGTAGCTAAATCATCGTATTGACCTCAAAGACAGCAATAATTGTATAATACGGCATGTCTAATGAATAACAAATAATTCTCAGTTGATAAACTAGATCTTCCTGAAAAAGGAACCATACATTTGGCAAGGTTTTGTATAAGATTCCTTGCCAACCATAACCATATTTATATGTTTACAGATTGCAACAAAACGATGTTCATTTCCGGCTTTTTCGAAAACATAATTGTAGCTAACTTTCTTAGACTTCTCAAAAAATATCAGCTTTAGATTAACTTTCGTGATTTTTTTTAAATGTTCATGATGTTAATTTTTAAAACCTATTCAAATTAGTTTTATTTTTGTTCAAATTAAATAAATTGTAAGGGAGATGTCCTCCAACATGCTTTAATCAAATAAAATCCCAGTCAAAAAAAACTGCTGATTAACTGACATTGTTTCAATGCAGGGCTGCCTAAATGAACAAAACTCTCTCCAGTGAATTAAACTACAACATTTGAGATCACTTCATAATGAGCTGGTTCAGATAATATGTTACTTGAGCATTCATAACATTTTTTTCGCCTTTTAGAATATATATTGTGTATCACTTTTCGAGTATACAGAATAGACATTTCCAGATTTCGCGAACGCGAGGTCGGACTCGAACACTGACGCTTACTTTTGTCCTAAGTTATAGGGAACTTGTCAAAGCACGATATTTAAAAATGAATTAGAAACAACAATACAAAATATTACTATAATAGTTAGCAATAGAAAAATATCACTTGATAAAGGATATAGCGATCAACACGCAAATCTTCCCCCTTTCAAAATTTTATTATTTTTCATTCGAAACATGTAATCAATATAGAATTGATCCTTCGAAAAGGTCAGTCTACCGGCAATAGGTCAAAACCAAGGACTGCCAAACGAATGATTCATCCTCGGAGACACAGTTTTTCCAATAGAGACAATTTTATCACTGCATACACTCGTGCGGAAATAAATAAACATGCAATTCGGAAAATGAAACTGTACCACGCTATTGGTACCTTGTGGACGGTCAATAGCTGTGCCTCTCTGTCATGCAGAGGAAAACAAATGATGAATTTAAAACAGCCTATACTAAATTTCATAACGTGTAAATAATGCAGAAAAAAGATAGGTTTACTAGTTTACAATTTTTTTTTCAACTTTACACATGACCCATTATTTATAAGTGTACAAAGCACGAGTCCGAGTTCGATGTCGCTCTACCTTGGAAAATTTAATGTCTAATATATAAGCATGGCATGAAATCGTCACCAGGAGAAGGGGGTTTTAAAATAATAGCAAATATCGCCAAAGTAGCATTCAAATCCAACAATATATTAAAGCTATCAACTTCTCTCTCTCTCTCTCTCTCTTTCTCTCTTTCTCTCTCTCTCTCTCTCAATAATTGGGATTAATTCTGTAAAACTATGCGTAATGGGGAAACCATACATTTTAACTGGTTGAAAGGTGGATGATTTGCGTGTTGATTGCTATATCCTTTATCATGTAATATTTTTCTATTGCTTACTATAGTAATATCTGTATTGTTGTTTCTAAATCATTTTTTTAAAATCGTGCATTGACATATTCCCTGATTATCTTAGGATAGAGTAAGCGTCAGTGTTCGAGTCCGACCTCGAGTTCGCGAAATCTGGAAATGTCTAATAGCAACTGTTATCAAAATTAAACCAACTATGGAAACGATCACTATAGATATGTTCTTTGTTAAAAACCAGGCTCTAAAATGTTCCAGCAAAATGGAATCTTTAGCTCCTCTTATATTAATTGTGAGATTATATCATATTTTCAATGATAAAGCGCGTAGAACTGGAGTCATCTAACATCATTCTGTAAATAAACATCCTTGGTGTTTTCTTTTTCTATTAAAGTATAGGAAAATAAAAATCGTTTATTTATAGAGCTGAAAATATTGTTATAAACATTAACCCGTCAGACATTTATAACTCTAAAGACGACAAAATCCTCAAAAAATGTTTACATGTTTTACACATGTATCAACAGTACAATTGATCGTTCAGGATCACTTTATGATTTATTGCTAAAGACATTATTTGCTACGTCATTAGACTATCAAACTAGTTCAATTACCTGGACAACCTTTCGCAAAATCACATACGTCATCAGGACAGTCGCATTTATATTGGCAACCACGCCCATAATAAGACACTTCACAAGTTTGATTACAATTAAAGCCAAAATAACCCGGCTTACAACCTGAAATAGGAAATATTATAAGAAAATAGGTAAGTTTGATGCATGTCGACATGTCCATCTATGTTTATTGACTGGTCTTCATAGTTTTCTTAATAGTAATTAAATGTCAAGTTAGTTGGAAATGACAAATGAATACTTTTTAAAATTGTACAATGTACCATTGCACTTACTTTTGCATTTGCCGAAAGATTCATCCCACTCTTCGTCAAAAAAACATTTTGTTTTGAATAAAATCCTTTACATATAAAACAGACGAAACCAAAACATGAACAAAAATTTCATTTTTATCTAACAAAAAGGGTATTTAAGAAAACAAGTAAAAAACCGTTGCTGAATCAAAAACATTATCCGAGGCCATCATTAAAAATATCTATGTTTCCCCTAACCCGACCCTAAAGTTTGAAGTTGGGTAGGTAGGTAGGTAAATAATTTTTTTTTCTGCCAGGGCAAAATATAAAATACAATATAAATTAAAAGTGAAGTAATATTTAATGATTCTACAATTTTATGTTTACACAAAATCACTACACTTGCAGTGAATATCCTTCTTTGACAAGGAAATAGGTGTCTATACAAAGAAATAATAACCCAAATTTGAAATATAATGCCAGGGAAGAACAAATATTTACCTCGGTAGATAACAATTTTTTTGTAAATTTACCCAATTTCACTTTAATTATAGTCATTACCATAATCAATTCTTTTGTTTCTGTCGATTTGAAATTTGACGAATTCTTAAGAGAACTGTTTAAAATTTTCACAACATGAAGAGTCTTTTGTTTCACATGTACCAACCTAATTTTGGGGAAAATTATTTCTCCCTAACAGAAAAGTAGGGAGAAGTTTAAGAAATCAGGGAGACTGGCAGTATTTGATACGGCATAACCTACAGAAATGATTATATAATATATACACAGATTCAACCTTAATTAAGATTGGATTAAAATTTAAGCAAGTTAATAAAAAATAAAAAAAACTTATCCAATCTATTAAATTAAACCTATTTGATGTATCCATACATTTTAAAGATGAAATGTTTTGTAATTGTGTTAGCTAAGTTAAAAAAAATAAGTCTTTTTACTTCTGTATATTTTGGAGGTATTAATCCAACCATGCAATTACAACCGTTGTGTAGAGGATCATTTTAATTTTTAAGATAACTGAGGACAGATGGTTTTATGATTATTTTAGCATTAATTTGGAACAATTATTTACTAATTACAAGTTACCAACTAATTGTAATATCAACACTAAAAGTAATAAACTTCGGTTGTAATTTTCAATTCACAGTAGGCTATATGTTGCATCATTTGCACCCATATTTACATGTATATCTAGAAAAGATAAGACAATCGCAAATTATTAATCACAACAGTGGTTAACTGAGGCCGTGGAAACGATTTTTAATTAAATGATTATCATTTTAATGTCTCTGGAGTTAATTTATACGATCGTGAACACAGAATACAGGGCGACTTCAACTTCTATTTCGGAGGAAATTCCGGCGAAGTTACCGATCATAAAGCGAGTATTTCGCCCATGTTGATGATCAAGGCTAACAAAATGATTGTAAAACGAAAAGATATAGGTCTTCTAAAAACGAATTTGGGTAAAATTAGGCTTCTTTTAAAAAAAATCTCTATTCATTGTTGTAAAAAAAAAACAATTCAGTCGGCTGGTTTTAATTGGGTCGGTCGCGTTAGGGGAAACATAGATATTTTTAATTTTGGCCCGACTGGATCTTATTATTTTTTGAAACCATTAAACCAATATATGGTGATAAATATTATATTGCCAAGCATTTTCCAAAACATATATAAATTCAATATTATATAGCACCATCGGACAATCATAAAATTAATATATGTAACTATGTGCATGTATAACAGTATTTCCTTACCCATTCCCAATACACTGAGCGGCAACGGTTTCAGCAAGGAAAAAGATGAAAATCAACCTTATTATTTAGGAACAAAAATACATATAAAACTGGTTGATACTATTCTGAAATAAAACACATTTCCGTTGATGTTGCAATAGGAATATCAAAACATGTGAATAAGAATTATTTCCGTAAAAGTGTTAATAGGGGAACACATTTGTATTACACAAAATCTGAGTTCTGTTATTAAACCGTAAGTATAAGATATATTAAAATAACGAAGACCTTATTACTATATACTGTATACAAATAAACTTGCTATATTATGCTACTAGCCTATACAGTAAAATATTATACTGTGCTGTTTCCTCATTGAAATCATTCACGGACAACATTCATTTTTTTTTTTTTGGTATTCAATCGGAATGATTGTAAGTTATTTTTATTTCGCGATCGTGACATTAATTTTAAAGTCAGCTGTAAATCTTGGTTAGGTGACCTACCTAGTAGGTTATTTTTAGAAAATAAACATGTTATCTTAGGAAATCATATAGATGTACAGACTTATGAATTTACATAAGTGTAGAATACTTGAGAACAAACTCACAAATGTGTTGAAAATTTTATTGATCGAAATATGATTATATCCCGATCAAAACATATAAACATTGATGTACATCATACCTAGTACATAACAATAATTTCAGTAACAATTATCAAAATACTGTAAACTGTAAAACAGAATAAAAAAACCTTATGTTAAAACAAACTGCAACATAAACTGGGCATGTGTAGAGCAGAATATTAAACAGGGTAAATTATGCATTAAACACTTAAGTAAATTAGTTATAATGCAAATTGAATAATTTCAGAAGGTGGGGGAATAGAACAAAAAAAGGAAACATATTGTAAACAGGGGATATTATTCTTCAATCTAAAAAAAACACAGACATCCATAATCCCTTTGAAACATGGATATCATAAAATTGACTAGCTCCTAACATTGACTAGAACATATTAGAACATATTATACAACAAACTAAAAGAAACATACACATGTATTGTTAAAAAGGGGTGTATTATGCAACAATCTAAAATAAGCATATTGTGAAAAAGGGAGGTGGGAGGGAAACTCGACAAGACACAAACTGTACATTTGGTAGACTGATGAAACAAAGTGACTCTATCTTTCAGCCAATCAGATTGCTTCAAATTTAACATTACAACTGAGGGGCTCACTATGCGATAGATAGTATAAATGGGTATACACGGGGGTGTTTAGAAAGCATATGGGCAATTTAGCGTCTTATTTAGACTGTTTTGAATCAGATCAGAACCTTAGTATCATCCTTTGAAATAGATGTGAATGCAATAAAATCGGGTAGTACATCACTGCCACATCGGTGCATTATCACGTGACAGCTATAATTAGCTTACGTTTATTCCTTAACATAAAATGAGATAGAACAACACTACCCTGCGGTTTCCACAAAACAATTAACATCAAGTAAAGGCGAAACATCTCAGTTTTATCAAAACCGCTGCCAGAACCATATTTTCTCCTTAATTAAATAGTTATTTATCCGGTTCTCATAAACCTTCCCAACTTTTATTCAATTGCACGCAAAACGGTATGTTGCATCAAAACAACACATAACACAGGATACTAGCAGCACTTTTCAATTTAAGAATTGATCAAACTATCGATACATGTAAAATTTGAAGTTCAATATATACAGGTAAGTTTTGTTCTAGTCGGATTTTATATCATCAACAACGACAGAGGAAAGCCTCGCCGAGAAATATAAGCAAATCATTTTTTTTTAAAATTGATGCTTCTCGCATGAAAAGGAATAAAATAATGATCCTGTATGAACAAATCAGTGAATCATCGTGTGATTGATTTGTTATAAGCTGCTCAGTTTACCATTGATTTGTGTTAAATTGATACCAGTTCTGGTCAGTGCAATAACGTCAATGGTAGGCCTAAGGTAAGTTTTGATATTAACCACTCAAGGACCTATGATTTTTGGTTAATTTTGAATTTCAGCAGAATTGTGTGATATGGGTTATTTACCGTAGTTCAGATGCTTAGTATATCAGACAGAACTATAATATCAACAGAATTTCTGTTTTCCAGAAAATTTCCAGCGATTTTAATTGATTATAAAAATAGCCCAAAAAGTCTGAAAAGTAAAACATGAAGAAGGAAAGGTGTGTTCGTGTATTTTACAAGGTAGGTTTGTTAAAATTCTTAAAATTTCTGATGTGGGTTTAACTTAAGCTATCATATTATCTCTTTAAAATTAACAATTTGATATAAGCATGGCTTACAATATGTCTTAAGATAAGTCAAATCTAAGAACATTTTGTGAAACAGCAATGGCACATCTTATGAACATCCTATGTTATAATATTGGCACATTTTAAGCACCTATGCTATAAAACATCTGGGGAAATCTTGTAAAATGGGCTACAGGACACAACTAAGAGAAAGTAAATCTCAAAATTAGCAAATGACAAGACAGGACATTTAATGTAGAATGATTTATTCAGATCTGTGTAGAAATAAGGTAACCAGAAAACAAGTTATAATTTCCATGTATAAGTCGAGCACCATGGTTTCGCCGTATCCATACTTTGTCCCCTTTTTTCATAGTCAGCACCACCGATATAGTCCCAGACTCCCATGCAGAAGGATTTGAGTGTGCATATGCCATCACGTGTCCATTCTTAACCATAAAAACTGCTATATAGTGTTCATTAAAAGCCATAACTGTGCATGAAAACACATAAAGTCCCTTTATGGGAGCTGTGAAGTGTCCAGACCACTTGTCGTATCCGTTTCCAATATTAGTCAGCACTCGGTCATATTGTATGGCTTGATTGTCGCCTAGGTTGGTATCTTTTGAAAGGATCGCACTAAACCCTATTGCAGGAGCGGAATGTCCTTTAAAAATGTTTAAAGTTCAAGTTCATTCACTCAACACCATTTCAACATATAGTACAGGCATGGGGACAATAATTAAATGTTACAATGTACATATAATATTAGGGGATAATAAACAGAGTATGCATTCATATAGTGAAAAGAAATTCACAATTTCTCAATTATATTATATCATATACATATATTGTAATCAGATGCAAATATTTAAACACACGTATACTTAATTCAATTTGATAAAATAAGGTGCAGTTAACGGCATTAAGTCTAACACAATTTTATTTAGATAATTATCAATTGACGTAATATTAAACTTCAAGTCTTGAGAATTACTCAGCTAACATTATAGAACTGCGACTTTCCGCTCAGTCAAAAAAGTGTTTCAGTAATCCACTATAGACTATGGTTATAGTAATTTTAAAACATGTATTCCAATAATGAATTTACTGGTAGTTGGTTTTGTAAATTATTCTAAATGATAGTTAAGGTGTAAATAAGACAGTTGTGTCCAAACTACAAATTAACCACAGGTATCTGACGTTATATATTTCTCTCATAATAAAAATATATACCCTCTACCTATAAAATGCACAAGGTACACATTGCCACCATCTTAGATTTATTTAAAACTGTGACAACAGATGGAAGTTTCACTGGAAACTCATCGGTAAAATTATTTTGCGATCATCTCCGTCTCCCGATCAGTCCTTCAACATCTAAGCTTACAACTTATTCAACCAAAACGGCGCGTTACACCTGTTATTAATAAAAATCGCCCCTCAATTTGCATCTACTGCCTTAGTTATGCGACAAAAGGCTAAAGGAAAGACGGAAGTTGACAATATTGCGTCACACTTCGGGTAATACATTCCTAAGGACTATGTGCGGTATGGTCAAATATCTGCCCCCAATTTTAATCAATTTTTAAATAGAATCGTATAAAAATCAAATCTTCATTAATCAATGTACAGTGGACGCCCATCACTTTAATTTTGATATTAGTCATCATTGCTCGTTCGCTCTTTATCTAAAACGTCACCTAAATGAACTAAATCCCGGAAATTTGCAAACAAATGAAAATATTCTCATTTTTGCTTTATATTTTGCATTTGGAAGTATAGAGCGCAAGTCTGCTCAAGTACGATTTTAACATATGTTTTTCTTCAGATAATTGTACACATTATACTTAAACATGGTACTTGAGCAAGCCTGCCCTCGATGTTTCCAAGTCGAAAAACCATCGAAAAACACCCATATTTTGCTACAAAACATCAATTTATCAAATTAGGGCAATCTTCATGATGTCATTTCTACATTATTACATCACTGTGTTGATAACCTTTTACACCCTTATTTTCAATATTATTTTAACTATCCTCCACCTTATTTTTAAAGCTCTTTATAAAACTTTAATTTTTAGGGCAAAAAATGGATAATACCGCACATAATCCTTTAGCAATGATATGCATTTTCAAAAGGCATCGGTTTTGAATTCGATCAACATACAAGTTAAACGTATGAAAGTGGATAATATATACTGTCAATTATAACTTTTATTACACGAAGTTTATATAAACATGTTTATAAATGCAAATACATGTATTTTGAAATATTGACACAAACACACGGTGCATGGAAATCTCATTTACATAAATGTGACAACTTCCGTCCTCCCTTTAGCCTTTCGTCGCATACCTAAGGCAGTAGATGCCAATTGAGGATGATTTTTATGAATGACAGATGTAATGCACAGTTCTGGTTGAATCGATTGTAACTTTAGGTGTTGAAGGACCGATCGGAAGACGGAGATGATCGCAAAATAATTTTACCGATGAGTTTTATGCAAAAATTCCACCTGATGTGACAGTTTTAAATAAATCCAAGATGGCGGCAATGTGTACCTTGTGTATTATTAGGTAGAGAATATACAATGTATATTTAATATATAACGTCAGCTGGTGCCTGTGAAATTAATGCTAAGAAAATGTTCAATGAAATCGCCCATTATTAATTGATTACATGATTCTATGAAATTTAAATGTATACAGACAATATTAATGATATGTCTTTGCATAACAGCAAAACATTTTTGACAAATTTTCTTTGATCCATTTCCCTCAATACAATTCAGATATAGGTATTCTTAATGTTACGGGAAGAAAAATAGTGATGCTTCATCTATACATTTATTATAATTATAGCAATTATTACAATATACTTTTAAATCTCATTTATTCAGCGACTTTCCGATTCTTAATTCTTTAAAATTTGTAAATATTTACTCAAAGATTTAATTGTTTCATTTTTAACAGAAATGCAATACCTTGGTGCATGACAGTTGTCATAAGAATTAAAGTTGCAATCATTTCAGTTCTCTGTAGCATTGTTGTATACACAAAAATCACGAATCTAAAATCCAAAATGTTGTGTTACATGTATTTTATTTTAAAAGAGATTTAAATATTATGATTAATATATTGACAAAAACTTAGCATTCACCATGTACCAACGAGTTCTCGTGCCAATTGTATTTCATTTTTTTTTTCAAATAAATAGAATATACAGTAAAACTCGTTTAGTACGAACACGGATATAGCGAATTGTCGGATATAGCGAAGTTTTTTTAGTCCCCGGTAAAATTCTTAAGAAATCTTTGCAAAATTTTACGGTTATAACGAAATCGGATTTAACGAATTGTATGGATATAGCGAACTGATTTTGAGTCCCGTAGAGGTGAATAATAACGAAATTTAACACTTTTATAACGAATTTGTTTACAGTTAAAAAAGTAAGCACTACCATTTAACATAATTGTTTGAATGAATTTATTTTTGCTAAAATTCTTCAATTTACAATCCGAATTTTAAAGATTTAAAAAGAATGTATTTTCAATCTAAGCCCCAATTAGCAAAAATTGTGGTCTGGTTAAAGAAAACATGTATATAGTGAATTCGCTATAGTTATTATTACGAATTCGTTATATGGATATAACGAATTACGATTATAACGAAGTAAATTCATTGGTCCCTAGGACTTCGCTATAACCGAGTTTTACTGTATCACGATTATTGAAAAAAAGAAGAAAAACATTGGACACAAGCATGTAAAAAAATCATACCTTGGAAGGTTGAGCTGAAAATCATAGAACAAGATGGTTCATGTGAAATAGTGTTATATATAGATTTATAAATGCGTGCACTTGACAAGGACTTATAAATTTACAAAACAATCGATATCTAAATGCAGGCAAATAGAGAATCAAGTTATTGGAAATATAAACTTTGTGTAGGTTGAAACTTATTGCCCAAAAGATATAAACGCATGTAACAGCTGCACAAATATTTGTACATGTATTATTATCATGAGTGGTATTTTTTATTTGTTTTACACTTAAATGGCTCGACTTAAAAATACATTACTCTATAGGTCTAATGTGTATTTTTCTTTATTACGCTTCATTACATTATTTTGTATAGATAGATTTTGTGGATAAAACAAAAGGAAGAACTCATCCACTGCGCGCATCTTTAAGATTTCCCTAAAATGTTTAAAGTAAAGTGTATTGTAAACAGATTATCCGTAAGAATTGATTTTAAATGAATACTTAAGGCAAAATGGTTAAAGTGCTTCAAATAAAACATTACCGTACTTTGCTTAAATATTTGGTCGATTTCAAAAAATGTCCAAAATAAGGATACTAAAAAAATTCAAAATATTAATGCGTTTATTTTGATGTAAACATAGTAAAGACATATTTAAAAAACTGCATAAACAACAAAAATGCAATGACAATGGGCTTCATTCCGTAGAATATACACTTTGTACATCGTGTAACCGGAAGGTCTGTCCCCGGTGTTACCACAACAAAATTAAAATTATTTTAAAATGGAACATTTTTTTCATGTTATAATGTAATTGCATTATACACATTAAATTTATGACATCTCTGAATGGGTTAATGGTTGCCAGCAGTGTATCAGACTTTTTCTTTCTAGAACAGACTCGTAATATGCAAAATCTAACTTCAAAGTAAACTGCATTTGAGGCCATTCATTGCCAATGAATTTGCACAGTGGTCCAGATTTTTAACATGTCAAAAAAGTTAACGTTACAAACCCATATATATAAACACATATATATATATATATATATATATATATATATATATATATATATATATATATATATATATATATATATATATATATATTTTTTTTTTTTTTTTTGGATGTCCCTCCTGTTAACTAAGAGCGTTTGTGTGTGTGTGTGTGTGTGGGTGTGGGGGGGGGGTGTTTTGTTTAAATACATTGGTCTCAAATCATGCATCTTAGGGTTTGTAACGTAGACTTTTCTGACATGTTAATGATATGGACCACTGTGTAAAATCTAACTTGAAAGTAAACTGCATTTGAGACCATTCATTGCCAATGAATTTGCAAAGTGGTCCATATTATTAACATGCCAAAAAAGTTAACGTTACAAACCCATATATATATATATATATATATATATATATATATATATATATATATATATATATATATATATATATATATAATATCCCAGTGCCAAGGTGGCATTTTGCCCCGTCTAAGCTGCTTATATCGAAAAATTCAAATATGCCAAACGATAGACCATTGCTTGAAAAGTTTACAACCACCTGTTTGTATCATTGTATCTCACCTGTCAGGTGAGTTATTTACCTTTACAAAATTAAATTCCTACAGAAAATTGGCTTACAATATGTCTTAAGATAAGTCAAATCTAAGAACATTTTGTGAAACAGCAATGGCAAATCTTATGAACACTCTAGGAGCGGAATGTCCTTTAAAAAATGTTTAATGTTCAGGTTCATTCACTCAACACCATTTCAACATATAGTATATAGCACATGCATTGGGACAATAATAAAATGTTACAATA
Source organism: Magallana ariakensis (assembly GCA_020458035.1). Lineage (NCBI taxonomy): Eukaryota > Metazoa > Mollusca > Bivalvia > Ostreida > Ostreidae > Magallana > Magallana ariakensis. The sequence goes on from CM035813.1 coordinate 53,962,206, forward strand.
TACATATAATATTAGGATATGATAAACAGAGTATGAGATGAGTAGTCGTGTACTTAATATTCAATTTGATGAAATAAAGTCCAGTAAACGACACTACGTCTAACATAAGATTATTCATCAATTGACGTAATATTAAACTTCAAGTCTTGAGAATTACTCAGCTAACATTATAGAAATGCGACTCAGTCAAAACAGTGTTACAGTAACCCACTGATCTTTGTTTATAGTTGTTAACATCTATGATAAATTAACTGGAAGTTGGTTTTTTAAATTGTTTTAAATGATAGTTATGGTGTAAATAAATTGTGTCCAACCTACAAATGAATGCTAAGAATATTAATCAATGAAATCCCACATAAGAGCATAAAAGCAAACCTTTTTTGACTTATTTTCCTCAATACAATGTAAACATGTGTATTCTAAATGTAACGGAAGATAAATCTTGACTACATGTATATTGTTAATTTATCAATTACGTTTTACTTTTAACTCTATTATGAAGCAGCTTCCGATACTTTCAAAAATTCTTTAAATTTTGTAAAGATATATTCAAAGCGTTATTTGATTCATTTTAAACCGATATACAATACATTGATGCAGAACATTTGCCATAAGAATTAAAGTTGCAATAATGTCAGTTCTCTGTAGCATTGTGGTAAACATAAACGTCAAGAATCTAAAATCCAAAATAATGGGTTACATGTAGTTAATTTAAAAAGAGATTTAAACATTTAAATTTATTTATATTGGCAAATTAAAAGCCAACTACCATTCACCATGTACCAACCAGAACGCCAATCGCAACTTTTCGGGCCTTTCCGGCACAGCCCTGGCAGAGTTCGTGTTTTTTCGAGTTCAGTCGGAAAGCCCCGAGAAGTTGCTATTGCGAGGTTATGTGCAAAATGTATTTCATTTTTTTTCAAATAAATAGAAAAAAACACGATTACTGAACAAAGAATAAAAACACAAGCATGTAAAAAATCAAACCTTGCAAGATTGAGCTGAAAATCATAAAACAAGATGGTTCATGAGAAATAATGTTATATATAGATTTATAAATGCGTGCACTTGTCCAGGATTTATTCATATATACAAAATCGATATCTAAATGCAAGTTAATAGAGAATCATGCTATCAATTTGAAATAAAGACTTTGTAGGCTAAAACAAGATATATTTTTCATTGCACGAAAATGTAAAATTTATGTAACAGCTGAACAATTATTTGTAAATTTATTATTATCACGAGTGGGGTTTTTTATTTGTTATACACCAGAATGACCTACAACTTAAAAATGAATAACTCTATCGGCCAATGTATATGTTTCTTTATTACTCTCCAAGGCATTAATTAAGAGAGAGTGTAAGAGAACAAAATACAGTTTTAACTTCATCTTTAAGGATTCCCCATGTTTAAATTTTAATGTATGGTAGACAGATTAAGATAAGAATTGATTTTAATAAGAAAAAATGATAATCACCTTCGAATAAAATAGTACTGTACTTTGCATTAATAATTGGTCGAATATATATATATATATATATATATATATATATATATATATATATATATATATATATATATATATATATATATAAGCCTCTTATTTTCTTTGCATTAATCTAACGGATATAATGAAATCGGCTACTTTGAAATATCGCTTATATTGAAGCCACTGATCGGTCCTCAGAGGTAATAATGAGTTGTTTTCATATCAGTTATATTAAAGTACTCCCTGGCGGCTGTCGTCACGGTTGGTGACAGTAGTTATGACTGACTGACCGGTTGATATACAAAGGTGTAAATTGATAAGTTCTCACCTGGTGTGATTTTAAACTTCTTTTAAAAAATAAAATTTATTCACTGTTTAATTCTCTGTTTTTACGTATACGGATGTATTGAGGCTAGACGTAATATGGAAACCCCACAGAAAAGAAAAACCTTATCTTCACGCACTAAATACGACTAAGTTATGGCTATTGATTAAATGACAAAGCCTAAATTCGAAATAGCTAAGAATTTTGAGATTAACCCGAGAACACTAACGATGATGTACAAGCAGTGTTCATCAGAAATTCCGGAGATTTTTCTCCAAATCGTAAAAGAATGTGATTGGAGATTATGATGAGGTAAAAGATTGTATTAAAATGAAATTAACAAAACTTACTGATATTTTTATCAAACTTTCAAGGAATAATATTCCATGTAATCTGTTAACAGTAATAGATAAACGGTGACCAAAAAATATGTTCGGATTTGGTTTTCTATGTTTAGATCGGAATTGAACTTTCAGAAATGGCGGCTTCACGTCAATTAATTTCGCTTATATTGAAATACGGATATATTGAAATAATTCGCATGGTCCCCTGAATTTCAATATATCCGGAGTAGGCTATATATATATATATATATATAAATATATATATATATATATATATATATATATATATATATATATATATATATATATATATATATATATGCAATGTTTGTGCTTATTATATGTATATATCTATGCAATGTGTATCGTCCCGATCCTCTCAAATTGTCGTTTAACTGTATTCCACCTGAATCTCAAACGACCGTGTAGTGAGCGAGCAGCGCGCTAGGTTCCCTCCGTCATCGAAAGCAAGATTTTTGTGTTGCCTAGATGGCCAAGTGGTTAGCGCGGTGGCCGCTCACTGCTAGGACAATGGGTTCCAGAGGTCGTGAATTCAAGCCCCGGGTGGGACGGAGGTGGAGCTCCAATAGGGTAAATTTCTCTGTGCTTTATGTATATCTATATCATTTACTATGGGCAGGTATATGTCAATTTGAGACTAATTGCAATGTGTGTGCTTATTATATGTATATATCTATGCAATGTGTATCGTTCCGATCCTCTCAAATTGTCGTTTAACTGTATTCCACCTGAATCTCAAACGAGCGTGTAGTGAGCGACCAGCGCGCTAGGTTCCCTCCGTCATCGAAAGCAAGATTTTTGTCCTGCCTAGATGGTCGAGTGGTTAGCGCGGTGGTCGCTCACTGCTAGGAGAATGGGTTCCAGAGGTCGTGAAATTAGAATATTAAAAAAAATTAAGAAGTTTATATAATTGCGTTTCTTTTGATGTAAACATAGTAAATACAGAATTTAAAATTGCATTAACAAGAAAATGCAATGACAATGGACTTATTTTATTCCGTAGAATATAGATCACTTTACATCGCGTAAAGAGTATGTCCCTGGTGTTACCACAACAAAATTGAACATATTTGAAAATTGATACATTTTTTTATTTCATTTATAAGTGAACTTCATTAAACACATTAATTTATGACATATCCGAAATGGTTAATGTTGCAAGCAGTATGTCATACGTTTTTCTTTCTAGAGCAGACTCGCAATATGCAAAACCTTATTTCATAGTATTCTGCATTTGAGGCCAAATATTGACTATGAATTTACACAGTGGTGCATACCATTAACATTTCAAGAAAGTTTACATTTCAAAACCTGAATAAAATTCGAGATTAGTAAGGTCAATGTATTTAAAAAAACAACCAGACACACAAAAACGCTCTTAGGTAACAGGAGAGAAATCACTGTAACAAAAGGGACAAGATAGTAATAGAAACTGAATCCTATCGCAGGAGCGGAAATTCCTTCAAAAAAGATATTATTGAAAATGATGCACACAATATTAGTAAACACAAAAGAAAGACCAAAAGAAAGTCTTCAAAAACAAAAAAAGTAATGATGTAATTTTATTAGTGCACTAGATACTGTGGTTTCATCAATATTCGTGGGTATCAATTTTCGTGGATTTTCTGAAAACCACAGTTTCAAGGATACGTAAATTCGTGGCCAATGACCCTATCAATACAAAATGTTAGTTGATATTATTCCTCGATGAGCATTTAATTTCGTGTATCAACTTAACAACGAAATCCACGAAAATTGGTATTCAACGAATATTGATGAAACCACAGTAAATCAATCATAAAATTGACGGTTTAATTAATAATTTGTAAAGGATGACTGCACTTAAGGGCATGCGATATTTACGAGAAAATAAACTTTTAAAAGAAGAATTTTTCTTTCAATTGCAGAAATGGTCAACATTTAAACTGCAACTTTACGTAATTGCGTTAAATTAAACTATATTGTTAACAAGTACGAATATGTTTTCATAGTCAGGGGTCATCACGATTTTTTTAATCTCCATACGATAATGAGAACGCCCACTTTTATACTTACTTCATACATAGTCAGCGCATGTTTGTCTATTGTTCTCCGTTTAACAGTAGTTGTATATTTGCATTATCTAAATTAAGTCAAAGGGAGATTAATAGACAAACATGCGCTCGTGGTTTAAATGAGAAAAAACTGCATCTTCTTACTTTTGCTTTCTCTGTTGTAAACAAGGGTTAATACATGTTGGATATTTTAAATCACCACGTGATTTCTCACCTCAGGTAACTTTGTGAATACAGAATTCTATATTGTGACGTGCAAGGTAGCATGCTATGTGCTAACTAGGACAATGTTTTCGAACACGTTAAGTTATCAAGCATTGATTTAAAGTCGTCTGTTCTTACACGGGCGTGAAACCATAGTAAATAGTATACTTGTACCATATATAATAGAAAGGGCTATTGTGAAAGAGTGATCACATAATTTTTAATACATGGGATTGTTATTCATGCTAGTTTAATTTTAATACCATTCTGATAATGTCAACTCCACCTCATGTATATTAATATCAATCTTATGTTAGATCAAGGGCAGATAAGCGAAAATTCTCTTTTTTCGAAAGTTATAAGGATAAAAACATAGAATGAGTTTATTGTATCAGAATCCAAAATCTTAATTTATGTTCAAAATTGACAAGACTCTTTAATAAAATAAACAAAAGTGATATTAGGTCAAGAAAAATACGCAACAGAAGCGACCGAAAAGGGCCCAAAACCCGGCGCTAAGTGCAGTCATCCTTTCTACCAACATGACAATTAAAAATAATTCATAATACAAAAATAATATTCTTTCTGATATACACGTTTTGTGTACAAATTTTGCAATTTGAAATACTGTAACAGGTTTTTTTTTATTTACAATAAACGTCTGAATTTTTCGCACTTTTTTCTCTTCGGGTAAAAAAAAATAACAGTTTAAAGCTAATCAACCCACTATATAATTACAACATCTTAAAAACGCTCTTATCTACCTTGATGTAGATCAGTTGCCAGAAAAAAAACAGTTGTAAAAAGTTCAGCTCTTTGTTGCATTGTCGTATAAATGTAAAAACGTCACGAATATAAAATCTGAAAAAGTTAGGTTTTATAATGAAAGCAAAAATTATAGTTTGATACATATGTCAACATTCTCCATGACCATTTAGTTTGTATTCTTATACATGTAAATGCATAAAATGTATCAAATATAAGAAATCAAATATATGTAATGATAATTGAAAGAAAATAGAAAAGAAAATTATTCGGTAAAAAATTTCAAATATCAAACCTTAATCTGTGCCTAAAGATTTGGCTGAAAATTATAAAACAAGGTTGATGCAAAATCAAACTTTTCCTGTCTAAAATTGTTTTATATAGAGAGAGGTGTCGGTGGCACAGATGTTTGATTGCAGGTACTTATCGAGGATTTGTAAATTTACAAAACAATACAAATGGAACCAAAATAAAAAACAAGTCATTTGAAGTACAATTAGTTGTACAAGGGTTAACAAGAAATGGCATATTTTATTGCACGGAAGTTGTTAAATGAATGCAACAGCTTCTTATATTGAATATGGACTCGTTTTGTTTTACAACAATTAAACTGTTTTGTATGTAAATTTAAATGTAAAAATGACAATAACAAACCGTCAACCATCTCAAAAGTCAAGAAAACGAAATACAAATTCAAAGCAGAGCAACACGGACCTCCAAAAAGATAGAGGTAGGATTAGGTGCCATGGAGGAGTTAGCATCCTCTGCTGACCGGTCACACCCGCTGTGTGCTCTTTGTCGTTATCGGGAAAAAACGGAAAAGTCCGTAGACAATTAGGTGATTAATTATGGTCTAACAATTAGTATGAAAAACGTCAGTCAGCATGCGAACCAGTGGAAGATTGTATTTGCTGACAAGGTCGTTGTGTCGACCATAGAACTTACGAAAAGATGACTTCAAACGAGACTGTTGATAATCCTGTTTTATCAACTTGTTATTAAGTAGCTTGCCTCCCCTTAGGAACTGTTCATACGAAGAAGATGCCCTTCCGTATCGAATTAACTAAGAGACAAAAACACCATAAGCAGGTGATGAAGGTATATTGCTACATAAGTAAGGAAAGTTGACTATAGAAAAATTGAAGTCATCGCGTTTATCATAAAGTTTTGTTGTTAGGTTACCATCAATGTCCATTTCCAGTAAAATATCCAAATATGAAAGAGATGAGGTAGAATCTCTGGTATCTTTTATTTCAAGTTCACTGGGATATATCGAGTCGACGTAAGTATGGAAATAACAATTGTTAATTGATAATACGTCGTCGATATACCTGAATGTTGAGTTGAAGGCCACAGCGAGTGATTTATTTTTTTCACGTACAAGTTTTTGAATAAATTCTGCTTCATAAGAATACAAAAAAAGGTCTGCTAACAATAGGGCACAATTGGTACCCATGGGAATTCAAACAGTGTGATATGATGTCTGTAAGCTACAAGAGAATTTTACCTGATAAGCAATTATTATAAAATAAATAAACAAGAGGCCCATGGGCCACATCGCTCACCTGAGCAACAACAGACATAATAAAATCAGCTTTATGGAGTCATATACAAAATATCTGAACAATGTCGTATAATAGATCCTGTATAAAAAAATTCCTCTGCATATTCTTATGTTTATCATTGAGCCCCTTTGTAAAAGGGTGATTTTACAGTCATATCACATATTGTGCATTGCAGTTCTCGAGAAGATGATCAGACTTAAACAACTGTTTATATATGGATTATAAACCTACACCAAACTTTGAACCCCTTGTGTGGTCTAAGAATTGTCCAGGGGCCAGAGTCTTAACAATTTTAAAGAATCAACAATATGTCAAAATGCTTGCATATAAGTAAAACCATATATAAAAACATTTGAGTTTTTGTGAACAATTTAAATGTTTTCCTTTGTAAAACTGGACCCCCCCCCCATGTGGCCCAACCCTACTCCTGAAAAATCATTATCCCTGGGGGTAGGGTTGGGCTACAATTGGAAGGGGGTGCCAAATTTTTACATAGGAATATATAGGGAAAAATCTTCTTAAACACATTCAAATTGTCTAGAAGAGCTCTAACTTTAGTCAGTTCAGTCTTCAAATAGTCTAGATTAACATTTGTCAAAATCATATTCGAACAATTTGAATCTTCCCTACCTGAGGATGCTTCCACACAAGTTGCAGCTTTTCTGCCCAATCGGTTTCTGAGAAGAAGATTTTTTAAAGATTTTTCTTTATATATTCAAATGAAAAAATTCGACCCCCCTCCCCCACTGTGGCCCCACCCTACCCCTCGGGATCATGATTTTATCCAGCTTGAATCTAGTGAGTACTCTAACCAAGAATGCTTTCACACAAGTTAAAGCTTTTCTGGCCGATCGGTTTCTGAGAAAAAGATTTTTAAAGATTTTTCTCTATATATTCCTATGTAAAATTTTGACCCCCCCCCCCATTGTGGCCCCACCCTCCCCTGGGGATCATCATTTGAACAAAACTTGAACCTACACTACCTGAGGATGCTTCCACACAAGTTACAGCTTTTCAGGCTGACTAGTTCAGAGAAGAAGATTTTTAAAGATTTACTCTATATATTCCTATGTAAAAATTTGACCCCCCATTGTGGCCCCACCCTACCCCTGGGGATCATGATTTGAACAAACTTGAATCTACACTACCTGAGGATGCTTCCACAAAATTTACAGCTTTTCCAGCTGATCAGTTTTAGAGAAGAAGATTTTTAAAGATTTACTCTATATATTCCTATGTAAAAATTCGACCCCCCATTGTGGCCCCACCCTACCCCTGGGGATCATCATTTGAACAAACTTGAATCTACACTACCTGAGGATGCTTCCACACAAGTTTCAGCTTTCCTGGCTGATCAGTTTCAGAGAAGAATATTTTTAAAGATTTACTCTATATATTCCTATGTAAAAATTCGACCCCCCATTGTGGTCCCACCCTACCCCCGGGGGTCATGATTTGAACAAACTTGAATCTACACTACCTGAGGATGCTTCCACAAAATTTACAGCTTTTCCGGCTGATCAGTTTTAGAGAAGAAGATTTTTAAATATTTACTCTATATATTCCTATGTAAAAATTCGACCCCCCCCCCATTGTGGCCCCACCCTACCCCTGGGGATCATCATTTGAACAAACTTGAATCTACACTACCTGAGGATGCTTCCACACAAGTTTCAGCTTTCCTGGCTGATCAGTTTCAGAGAAGAAGATTTTTAAAGAATTACTCAATATATTCCTATGTAAAAATTCAACCCCCCATTGTGGCCCCACCCTACTCCCGGGGGTCATGATTTGAACAAACTTGAATCTACACTACCTGAGGATGCTTCCACACAAGTTTCAGCTTTTCTGGCCGAATGGTTTTGGAGAAGAAGATTTTTGAAAAATACGAACAAATTTTCAATGATTTTTAATTATCTCCCCTTGAAAGAGGGCGTGGCCCTTCATTTTTACAAACTTGAATCCCCTTAACCTAAGGATGCTTTGTGCCAAGTTTGGTTCAAATCGGCACAGTGGTTCTGGAGAAGAAGTCGAAAATGTAAAAAGTTTACGGACAGACAGACGGACAGACAGACAGACAGACGGACGCCGGACAAAAAGTGATCAGAAAAGCTCACTTGAGATTTCAGCTCAGGTGAGCTAAAAACTTGCTTTCATTTTCCATAAACAAGCTCGAAAAAGCAAAAATGCGAGTAAGGCGTTTTGGCGGATCCAAGTCAGTGGGAGTTTACATCAAAATATGTGCTTTGAAACTAAATAATATTGAATGATTACCTAAAGAGTGAATATATTTACTCGGAACTTACTTAGAGTACTCATATATGTAAAGATTAAACAAACGTTGCATAATAAAAATAGGGCAATTCGTTTCTTGAATGGAGGATTTTAGTTTTGATGTATAGAACGCTTGCGAAGCGCGACTTCTGTGGAGAGAAAGGGATAGAATTTTCCGGAACAGGGTAACAAAGAACGCGGTTTGACTAATTAAACATTGGATAGGATACCTTTGGTTAATACAAAAAAAAGGGAATAACTAAAATGGAACAATTTGATACAATTTTAGTTTTGATGGAAAGAACTTTCTAGAACGGGGTACCCAGGAACGCGGGTTGACTAATTAACGTCATGGCAGAAAGTGTAGTGGGAGTTAACCAGATACTTTGGATCTGACAACTTTAATTTTAAATGCTTGAAATATGCAAATATTGCATACACTAGCGGTTTTTTTTAATTTCTTAAATTTTTATACCACGAGAGATTAGTAGTAAACCTTATAATTAGTTTGTAAACAATTACAATGAACAGATTGTGCCCTGCGTCTATATGATTAAATGATGTAATTGAATCATATTAATGTGTAAAGCGTTAATTCCTGCGCTTGCGCAGGATATCATCTAATTGTTTTTAGATCACCAGAAGTTTTATATTTCTCAATTCGTGTCACGCATAATTCTTTTTGAGCAAATAAACGTACTCCCATGCATACAGACACGTGAAGAAATATAATATTTCTAAGGACAGAACGATCACTCTAAAAGTTCGTCAAAGATTCAGGGTGATGTCACTATGAATCCTTACATGTTTACTATTATAATACTGGTACATGTGGTATATATGTAATTCTCGATCGTTTCTGCATTTGGCAAAGTATAAACGACGTCGTATAATTATAAATGGTGCCCAAATACAAGTCAGATGTATACAATGATAAATTTGTGCATAACAGAAAAGTATTTTGACCAATTTTCTTTGATCCAGTTTTCCTCAATATAACGCAAATCTCATATGTATTCTTATAGTTGCAGATAGAAAAAGTTTAGATGCTATAGCACATTTAATAATATTTTTCATTTTAAATTTCTAATGTACAAGAGCTTCCCTTACGTAAACTACTTTTTTTTAATTTGTAAATGTTTAATGCATAGCGTTATTTCATCTTTTTAATCCAGAAGTACAATGTAACTTTGTGTTGATCAGTTTCTTCATTTATATATAGTTCAAAGAATTTTAATTACCTGTAGCATTTTGGTTAACACTTGCACCAATGTCACGATTCTAGAATAAATATTAAAAATACCAGTAAGTCACATAAAGTTTATACAAAATATCTGATTAATATATATATATTGAAAAATATCAACTAAATTAGCATACACTAGAGTAGGCTTAAAGCTGCTTGGTCCGATTTTTTTGGTTATTACAGTATCAAATAATTTCCATACAAACCAATTGTCTTAGAAAGTTATGGCTTTTCTCCTATTTACACCAGCATAATCGGTCTCCTTTAAAAGATAGAAATATTCAAAGTAAATAAAAATAGTTTCTCTTTGGGCAAACGATAAAACAAACCAAAATGCATCATGGGAATGTTTAACATAAGGGAATCGTTTGGTTTCGTCCCCCGAATGATTGGGATAATTCAACCCGCATGTTATGCATCGATTGTAAACAAAGCAAAGTTCAGAAAAATTAGCGAACAAAAATACACAGGTTTATATTTGATTTGCCTGAATATTATGACCTTTATTTAAAGCGATGTCAAAGTCGTAATACAGCCGTACCAGTCTCGACGTCAGGGGCGAATTTTAACATGAGGCGAAATAACGCGATACCCTTTTATGTCGTTTGTTTTGTTAACAAATTTTGTACACAATCATTTTCATTGAAATTGAGCTTAATTGACCGGGAAAACTACTGCAATGTCTATTATTATACACAAACTTGGCATAACCATCGTTTAAAAGCGTACACAAAATTTGTTATAAAATCGGACCAAGCAGCATTGTAAAAACCTCATAGATGTGGCTTTTTTATCTTTTGGTCAGTTTTGGGCAGAAAGAAGCCAGTTCAACAAATGTTTACATTTTAGTCCTATTAAGCCTCTATGTATGTCTTAGGTTACGTTTTAGACTTAGGTCAGTTTCCCTTAACTTTTCTAAAGTTAGGACCAGCAATAACTTCGCTCTACCTTAAGGACAGTATGAATCTTGTCCTAAGATCATCCTTAGCTTCTTTGCTAGCCAAGGGTTTTCAATCCATTTCAATCATTGTCAAGAGTGGATTGGATCGTATCCCTTGATTAGCAAAGAAATTTCCTATGTTGCTCTTTTAAATTGATATCGTGCATTCGTTTCATACGTACTGGACATATACAGATGAATGATCTTAATGGATACAGTACGATCAATCTCAAAATTACTCAAAGGTTCAGGGCGATTGTATTTGCATATTCTAACGATAATGCCATAATATGTTTAAAAATGTAAATATTCGGAAGTTCTCTGTGTTTGACCAACAAATAATGACGTCGAAGAAACTATATTATAATAGCTGATTCCCGAATTTCTGTTAATTAATTGCAAAATATATTTAAATTGACACTGAACTCTGTGTAACCTGTACATGTATATGATTTGCTATCATCTACAAGTAGTATTCTACACGTAATCTTCTTCAAATATACAAAAAATATGTTATGAATCTACTTTGCCTTAATTTGATACAAAGTAGACCACATAAATAATATTGGCTCCCTTCTAAATACATATATGATTTTGAATGTCTAGTCAATTTTAACTACATGTAATTATGTTCCGTGGAATTATTTTTTAAATTTTTAGATAGGAATAGTTATAAAATGACGTTTAAAGGGGGTGATTTATAACATTTTAAATAGAAGTGTTTGGCCAATTAACACATTGCGCATAAATGTAAAACATAACCATTTCATTGATAAACGCTGGTTAGTTGAGCTGATGTTGAAAAAGCAAGGAGTTTTATTGCATCTATCGTTAACATGCGGCGATGTTTATATTGAAATTAACAAATATGCAACTTAAAGACGCACACATTTATTGTGTGATTTATATCTTCCCAGAAATAAGGTATCCAGAAAATATGTTATAATGTCCATTAATTTCTCGTCCATGGCCGTTACGCCGTATCCATACTTTGTCCCCTTTCTTCATAGCCAGTACCACCGATATAGCTCCAGACTCCCATGCAGTAGGATTTGAATATGCAAGCACCATGTTTTGGTCGTTTTTAACCATCGCAACTGATACATCGTGGCCATTTATAGCCATGACTGTGCAAGAAAACATATAGAGTCCTTTCAGGGGAGCTGTGAAGTGTCCGGAACAGTTGTCGTATCCATTTCCAAAATTAGTCAGCACTCTGTCATATTTTATGGCTAGATGGTCGCCTAGCAAGGTACCCTTCGAAAGGACCGCACTAAAACCTATCGCAGGAGTGGATAATCCTTAAAAAAGAAAAGTTAAAAATTCAAGTTCATTCAATCAACATCTTTTAAACATTTGGTAGATTAGGAGTGATAATAATTGATAAATAAACTATAAATGGTATAGTTATGGGATGAAAATTAATGGAGTACAAGATATATCATAAGTTTTAAAAATAAAATGCACAGTGTTCTCAATGGTTTTACATTACATTTCTGCTTGCTTTTATCAGCTGCAAAAATTGGAGCACATAAGGTATAACTACAGAATAATTGTTATCAATAAACTTATTCAAAACATGTGATATTAAACTGCATTTCCAAAAGGTGGATTAGTCACCCATGCGTTTTGTCTTAACGAGGCTGGGGGGTGGCTGCCATTTTAAAGCGTTTTTATCTCTACACAAAAAAGATTTTCACTTTAATGTTCTATAACTCTTACATTGTACTAAATTTGTCTTTTGAAAGAAATGGATATGATGGTATTGAAACATTATTTAAATAGTCAATTGATGTAAAACCAAGGGTTACAAGATGCAAAAAAATAATTTCGGCTGTTTTTCAGCATTTTCTAACTTTACAAAGGGAGGTAACTTGTAAAACTCCAAATATTTTGTTCAAATATTTTCCTTTTTTTTTTTTTTTTATTTCACTATCGAAATTTTTTTTCAATGCTCAATCTTTATTACACATGTATTGATTATTATTATGTTAAAATTTAGAAAAAATCTTGTGGCTACCTTTTTTTTTTATACATATTTGCTTTTTTGTGACATATGTATTTTTGGTAAAATTGCAATATTCTTCTTTATAACAAAAAATGTTAAGTTTTTGTTATTGTGTTAATTTTTTGTGATGTTATTGGTACGTTTTTTGCCTTTATTTATATTTTATATATTTTTCATAATTTTTTTTAACATAAGGTGCAATTTCTTCAGATGCAATACATGATAAAATTAACGATGATTGTGATGTGGTCTTTCACATTAAAAATGTAAATTAAGATTATGTGAAACATTTCTGCAAATTTTGTGAATTTTGGCGAAATTTTTTTCACCCCCAGCCTGCTTAAAGAATACCATTGATGGGCTCATTGTCACAAATACTTTTAAGGTTTCTCAAAAACTTCTCGATTCCTGTCTTGAGATAAATCACCGTTATAAAATTACTTAAAGGTCATATGAAACGATTTTTAACACCATGATTTTCTTTAATAAATATGAAGCTTGGTATAAACGAATGTTAAAATACGTGTAGCAAGATTTTTTTGTCATTGTATTACTGAGAAATAACCGTGGAAACTCGGCATCTGAAAAAATTCTTCCCCGCTTATCGTTCTTGAATTTGTGGATTTATGACGTCACACAGACCCACCGATGTAAACAATGCAATGAAACTAGTGTAATTTTACAGTAGCTTATCGATTTGATTTTAGTAATTTTTGCATATATGAACGTGTCTTTCTTTTCATATGAGATGATCCGATTTCGTAGTACAGATGACTTAGTTTTAATTGGTCGTTAATGAATAAAACTATCAGCTTTTCACCAGAGTAATATCACGATGAAGATCCCGTACTGCAGTGAAAATTTAACAACATTAACAGCTGATTAACGAACTATCCTAATCCTTTTTAAACAGAAACAACATTTTCTTTTTCGATACGTATCATGACTGAGCTACATTTACATAGAATTAAATCATGTTAATTCATTTGATTTATTTTGTGACATAAAAACGTATAAGGCAGACCAATGAAAATGTTTGAGGCATTGTGTATAGTCTGTATTTAAAAGCTGCTGTAAAATACCGCAAAAATAATCTTAAATTTTATTTTAAAAATAGGTATATTGATATAAACTCTAATTAATTTGGCCTATAAATTTCTGACTTATTGATATATACAAGTAGCAATATCTTTAGAAAATTCTTTGTGTACACGTATAAGTATTAGCGTTTTATCAAACTAGATCGCGGAAATGTGGCATTTAAGGATTTAGAAATGTACCGGTTAAATAAATTGGTTGTTTGATAAAAATATGTGTGAACGAACGGGAATCAACATATTTCATTATAAGAACAAGCATCAATAAAACGAAAGAAAAAATTGCGGAAGAAAGGGAGATAGAAGGAATCTGTGAGTAAACACCGCACATACAAGTACACGTTTCAAAATCAAAACATTTGAAGAAACTTCTCTTAGACTAAAAATTATTAAATGGTAACATATTTGTGAATTTGAAAACGAAACAAACAATTTAATCGTGAAGCGAATGAGTCAGCATGTTGCCTGTTAAGAAAAAAAAACCCCAGTACTGTTGAATTGCATGAACGTGCAAATTGGAAAAAACGATCAGTTATTTTTGAATTTGACAATTTCATTTAAACTAATTGAAACAAAACATATACATGCATACATAAAACTTATATTATACTTGCATGTAGATCTATAAAGAAAATCATTCATTCTCGAGTCTCTACTCTCATGTACACGCTATCAAATATAGACGCATGCGATTGAATTTCTTGAGAGAAAATATACTGTCGTGGTTGATTATTGTATAATTATATAAGTTTTTATATAAAATAGAATTTTTTTTTTTAAAATACTGCAAAATGACATGGATATTTGTATTCACTACAGAGCGTTATAAGGCCATTGGGTCTTACTGACGTCATAAGCAAGGGAGGTAAGCCGCGTAAGTCAATGTTCCTTTTCCCGATTAAGTGATTTTGATCGACTGTGGCGCTGACATTTTGCATAAAATATCCAAAAAACAATGCCAGTCTTATTAAATAGGCACTTATGAACTCATTCCCGTATATAACTCAATGTGGTCAGGATATCGTTTCATATGACCTTTAAGAATATTCTCAACTAAGAAATTCTCAAGATTTTATCTAGATTATATTCTTTTGGGACTGTTTTTGTGGAGTTTTTTTATTATTCAAGGGGTACTTCTGTGACAAAAATGTTGTAAAAATCTATTGTAAAATTTAAATTAGATCTATATCTGCGAAGACATAATGACAAATAGCAGACATATTTAAAGCTATCTTGGAACTATGATGCGTCTAACTGAGTCTTAGAAACATTATATTTCTGCAGCTGTACGTATAAATGAGCATGGTTGTATAAAACAAAATAATGCGCTATATGAATTGAAAAATAATTAATACCATATTAGGACAAGACTCATGCATGCTGTCTTAAAATTAAGGACGACATTTTGACGGGTCTTTGGTTTAGGAGAGCTTCAGTTTCTCAAACACATATTCATCAATACTGTTATTGAAATTTGGCAGTCTTGTAGCACAAGCGTTACTTTGATGAATGCTTATTTCATTGCGGCACAATATCTAGGGAGAAGATGTATTATTGTGAACTTATTAGAGATTACGCGCCCAAGAAATTCCTTTATGTTGAAAATACGACGGTCAATTGGAAAAATTAAGTGTAATATATATATATTTATTATAATATCGTATTTTTCCCAAACACATGATTGGTCGATTGCTGTCACGTGACCGTGCTATAAATTCTGTTATAGACCTTACTATACTAAAAATAGAAAATTTATTGAGCTCACTATACTAAAATAGATTTTCATGACAAAATACTGGTTTTGGCACGTAAAACATTGTGACGTCATAATAGCGAAATCAAAACCTATACATTATAAACAAAATATTTTACTATTATACGCTTGAAGAGAGTGTAGAGAATTGTTTTTTTATTTATTATAATAAAACAGTTATAGCCTTTTGATATCGGTCAATACATGGTTTTATAGACCTGATGAGAGTATATCGACCTCGGACAAACCTCATCAAAAGGCTATAATTGTATAATATTTTGCTTTTCGAGGTTCACACAGGTTATTAAATATAAACTACTATCTGAGGGAAGTAACGCAATGATTTATTATCTCAAAGTTGTTTTGGTTTGAAATCGAAAAGCTGCGGTATCATGAAATACGAGAAAAATGAAAAAAAGAAATATACAATTACATGCAATAAGATTTGTCGGTGAACATTACAAAACTGCCGCTTTCTGTTCTATCATTCAAGTTTTTGAGTTTTCCAGTGTTCTGCTGTTATACATCTGTGAACATGTATTCTAGAAATAAGATTAGTTCACATGATTAAGATTTGCCATTTAGTAAACTGAATTTCAACCTAAAGGTCTGAAAAGGTGACTAAATGGCAGAGCTTCATTCTGTGGTTGGTTTTGAAAAATACTCTTCATACATTCCACAAGATTTGGAAATGATAGTTAAGATGTGAATTGATAGTTTCCAAGTTACAAAGCATTGTCAAAAAATGTTCAATGAGATATTCATGTTAAAGATAAATCACATACATGAAATTCTAATATATACCGACAATAACGGGTCTTTGCTATTTAACAGTGACGTTTTCTGGACGAATTTTAGTTGGTTCAGTTTTCCTCGATATTATGCAAATAGAAGAACAATATTGATGCTATATCATGACACATTGTAACTGTAATTACGTTAACTTTTAATTTTAAGAGGGCTGAATGGTCGTGGCCATTTTATACTACACGACAATATTTACATTTTTCAGTGTATTTGCCTGTGATAACACTACGTATCGATTTTGTACTATATAACCCATAACTTCAAATGACGCCAAACTGAGGCGACAGCGGGTTTGCTTACTTATATTTAAATATTTAATCGTACGATGGCTTAAAATTATATGAATATAAGTAATAAGGAATCATTCTTTGAATATTATGAGGTAATATTTCGGGCTTTATTGGATTTGATCACGCCCGACCGAAATTATCACCTCATAATACTCAAAGAATGATTCCTTATTCCTTAACTCATTACGAAGAATCTCTTTGTATTAAGATACAGGGAACTTTCCATTCTTAAAGTAAAAATATATCTGATATTTTTTTACATAATTATAGTCTTAAAAAATATAATTCTTTGTTTAATTGAAGGTATATCTGATGGGTCATTTGTTGACAACTCATCATCCTTTACTCTCTAATATTCAGGGGTTTCAGATACCTGCAAATATTTTTTTCAAAGCGTCATTTACTCTATTTTTCCTACTTTATAGGATACAAATATACCCCCTCCCCCGATATATACATGCAATACCTTGATGCAGGACAGTTCCTATGAGAATTAAAGATGCAATGATTTCAGTTCTCTGCGACATTGTAGTATATATAACCGTCACTAAGCTAAAAAAAAATCCCCAAAAAAACGTTGGATCACATGTAGGTAAAAAAGAAATATAAATTTATTGACAAAAATCAACTATAGAGTAGCTTTCACAAAGGACCATTACGTTCGTGTGCTTAACGTATTTCCTCTGTATTTCAAGTAAACAGATAAAATATAATCGAAAAATGATAATAAATAAATGGACAGAACCATGCAACAAAAATCATACCTTGTAAGCTGAAAATCTAAAACCTTGTGAAATTGTGTTATATAGAGATTTATATATGTATGCACTTGTCTGAGATTTGTAAATCTACAATACACACGATATCCAAATGCATGCAAAGAGAAGATCAATTTGAAATATAAACTTTATAGATTGAAACAAGAGACACAATTAATTGCACGAAAGGTGTAAAATGCATGTAACAGATGCTCATATATACATACATGTATCAGAATTATCAGTGTTTGTTTAATTAACACCTAAATGAATAAGTAATTAAAGATTAATTAGTCTATGGGCATATATATAGTGTATTTTTTATTTATCAATAACCATGTCATAATCATTTTATTGTATTGCTATATAAGTTATGTACCTGTGTTTTACCGCAGTCATCCACATTTAAATTTTGACAAATGCAGCAGAAAAGACAATTCTTTTTAGTTTAATTTATATTCTTCCATATATAAGGTATCAAGAAAATAAGTTATAATTTCCATGTATAAGTATTTCACTGTAGAAACATCGAATCGATATTTTTTCGACTTTCTTTAAGGCCAATACCACCGATATATCCCCTGTATCCCATGCAAAACGACTCGAATATGCATCATAATTTGGCCGTTTTTAACTATCACGAATGATGCATCGTAACCACTTACAGTCATGACAGTGCAGGGAAATAAAAGGCGTCCTTTTAAAGGAAAAGTGAAGTGTCCAGACCACTCTCGTATCCGTTTTCAATATTAGTCAGTACTCATATTTTATGGTTTGACAGTCTCCTAAAAAGGCATCCTTTGAAAGGACAGCACTAAATCCTATCGCAGGAATAAATAATCTTTTAAAAAGGAATTTTTTTTCATAAAAAAGAAAGGAAAAAAATGATTCAAGGTCAAGTTTACTCCACCAACATTTTACCATTTGGAACCCAAAGACACTGATACATTCTACACTTTATATATAAATTAAGTGATAATAATCGGAAAATGAAAACAGTAAAGTAAAGGAATGAAAATTTAGGGACAAGAGAGTATCTATTACATATGCATGTACTCAGATACAATTTTCTCAGTGTTTTCAAACTAGTGGAGGGAATTTTGTAGATGCATAATTTTAATACTTCATAAAACATAATTATGATTAATTTAGAATATTTTATGCAGTTGAATTTTAAATCTAAAAGAACTTGTTAGAGAAATATTTAGAATCGCACATTTTATTTTAAAAATAAGTGCAAACCAGACGCTGCGCCCCCCTGGCGTGAAAAGGTTAAAAAGTTATGGTTCTTCATTCGGTTTCTTTCAAGAAATCGAATGCTAGTGTAATGTTTGTTTATACATGTATTACATGTATATATTGTTTGAATTGTTTAACAGTTAAAAACAAAAAATATAAAATATATAAGTATTCATAATCATATATATATATATATATATATATATATATATATATATATATATATATATATATATATATATATATTATACATTCCTTTACATTATAACTGATAACGTAGATACATATTGCACAAGAAAAATAACTAGAATTTACATTTTCAGCTGCACTAATGAAAAAAACATACTGTATGCCTCCGCAACAGATGCAGAGATTGCAGCCGTTGCAAAGGATGGGTTCCGTTTTGCAGAGACCGCGAAAGTGAAAGGAAAAAATGGAGGAAAGAAAGAAAAGCAAGGAGACAACCTAAGCCACTGAAGCCAGTGACCTGGACAGTGATAAGATCCTACAGTTCGATTGTAACGAAGGAACTTTGTTTACATAGACAAAGAAATATTCTAACGTTCTTTTTAATTCTAAAAATTTTTAAATGTTATGTAAATTTTTACAAAGAAAGAATAAAACCTGTATAATATTTAAGTTTTCGTTGCATAAGATATTTGAAGTCCTGCATCTTAATAGCTGAACAGCAAACAGGAATTAATTGGACATGAGCGTTGCAATTAAATTGGGATTATATTGAATAAGTGCCGACAAATATTTCGTTATATATTATAGAATCAAAGTTGTTGATCGCTACAATATCTGTTTAAAAAAGTCATCGGCAGGCCCATGTCTGACGTAATTAGGGATTTTTATTCATTATCTTAAAATTGGGGGGGGGGGTGTTAATTTTGAAATTGTATCGATATTTCATGGTATCATTTAAAATAATAATTAAAAAAATCGGACGGAAGACCTACTCGTTACTCGTAACGAGGTCGTATCTAGTTATTTTTTTCCCACGAATTTTGTGCAGGCGATTCCTCGAAAACTATCAAACCGATTTCGACAATTTTTTCTCAAAGGATTGGAAGTGATCTAAATTTATTTTGTTTTTAAAAGTTTCGCCGTCGTCACTTCCGGTACCGATTTACCGGCCATTTTGTAAACTTGATCGCGAAAACTATCAGAGATATGAATATGAAATTTTCAGGATATGTAGACCATACGTTGTGCCTTTTGATTTTGTTTGACGCATATGGCGCCATTTCTTGGTTACGAATTTTGCATCAAAATTATCATACGTTTTGATTTGTATCTTTTTATCTGTTGACATTCTGTTAAGACATATATAAAAAAAGTGGTAGAAAATTAAAAGTTCATTCCACTGAAATCAAGAAAAAAGGCTGGCCCCTTTTATTAGGGGCCACGACACTCGTGAACTTTATTACAAATAACTTAAAAACGATTAAGATTTTGTAATGCATTATAGAAGCAAAGTTGTTGATCGAAACGATACCAGTTTGAAAAAAAATATTGCCACGCCCATTTATTACGTAATTAGGGTTTTTTGGGGGCCAAAATTCTTAAACTTTGACGCAATATATCTAGAGAAGGAACCATATTTTGTTAAGCATTTTAGAAGAGAAAATGTCTGCATTGGTAATTCTAATCGATCCTATTAATCAAAACACTCAATGTCTGTCCCCATTTAGTGTCTACAGGGCTGGCCCCTAAAATATTCAATCGTTTGTATCTCAAAAATGAACAACAATTTAGATAAATGTAAGAATAAAAATTGTTAGTATTCTGAAGACCTTTTCCAGGAAATCAAGAAAAAGGGGCTTGCCTCTTTTATTAGGGGCCAATACTCTTGTAAACTTTATTACAAATATATTATAACTTAAAAACGATCAAGAAGTTGTAATGCGTTATAGAAGCAAAGTTGTTAATCGTAACAATGCCTGTTTTAAAAAAAATTGTTACGCCCATTTATTACGTTATTAGGGACTTTAGGGGCCAAAGTCCCTAAACTTTGACGCACTATCTTGAGAAGGAGACGTATTTTGTTATGCATTGTAGAAGAGAAAATGTCTGCATTGATGATTCTAATCGATCCCACCAATCAAAACACAAATGTCTGTCCCCATTAAGAATCTAGAAAGCTGGCCCCTAAAATATTCAGTCATTTGTATCTCAAAAATGAACAAGTAATGATATGTGCAAGAACAAAAATTGTAAGTATTCTTAAGACCTTTTTACGGAAATCAAGAAAAAGGTGGAGTCCCCTTTAATAAGGGGCCAATAGACTCGTAAAATCTATAACGAATAACTTAAAAAGATAAAGATTTGTAAGTCATTAAAGAAGAAAGATCGTAATAATACCTGTTTGAAAACATTATCGCCACGCCCATTTATTATGTAATTAGAGATTTTAGGGGCCAAATTACTTAAACTTTGACGCAATATATCTATAAAAGGAGACATATTTTCTTAAGCGTTGTAGGAGAGAAAATATGTTAAATTAATGATTCTAATCGACTTCATCAATACAACCACCAATGCCTGTCCCTATTAAGGATCTAGAGGGCTGGCCTCTAAAATTCAATCATTTGTATCTCAAAAGACTCGTAAAGTCTGTTACATATTACCTGAAATCGATCAAGATTTTGTAATGCTTTATAGAAGCAAACCTTAACCTTAACCTCATCCAGCATCTGAAACTCATGGCCCTGATTCAGCATCCAAGTCTTTCAAGTCCATAAGTAGGTCAAGATGCATCATCCATGCAAGTTTGGTGAAGATAGGACAAGTAATAACTTAGATACAGGACCTGCAACAAAAACTTTAACCAGGTCCGGACGCCGACGCCGAGGGTATAGCATAAGCTCCCCCCGACTTCGTCTTGGTGAGCTAAAAAGTGCTGCTAGAATCCTGTGTTATGTGTTGTTTTGATGCATCATACCGTTTTCCGTGCAAACGGAATAAAAGTTGGGAAGGTTTTTTGAGAACCGGATGAATAACTATTTAATTAAAGTGAATATAGGATTCTAGCAGCGGTTTTGATAAAACTGAGATGTTTCGCCTTCACTTGATATGTTCATTGTTTTGTGGAAACCGCAGGGTAGTGTTGTTCTATTTCATTTTATCTTAAGGAATATACGTAAGCTATTTATATCTGTCACGTGATAATGCACCGATGTGGCAGTGATGTACTACCCTATTTTATTGCATTGACATCTATTTCAAAGGATAATACTAAGCTTTTGATCTGATTCAAAACAGTTATTTAATCTCACGGTTTTTGATATAACAGTCTAAATAAGACGCTAAATTGCCCATATGCTTCCTTAACACCCCCGCGATGTGCTCTATGTGAAAAAGAAAAACACTATGTTAAGAGTTGTAAAGGATATTGACAATTGTAAGCATTATCTGAAAGAGAGAAGTTGGGGGAATTCTGAAGTATCATTGAGATTTCAATCGTATCGTTTAAAAAAATTGAACGGAAGACCTACTTGTTACTCGTAACGATACCGTTTCTAGTTATTTTACTTGTTGTAATTTTATGCAAATTTCAAGTACATATGGGCTAACTTAAACTTCTAATTCTTTATTTTTCATATCAATTAAATTATTTATTGTTTAGTTTTAAGAATTACTCAGCTAATATTTGTAAATGACTGCTATAAATATACATGTGCATCAGGTAGGTAACTACATCAAGACTTTTTATATCAAAACCACAAAGTCACAAAATGGTGATTTTATTTTAAATTGATTGTATAGATCGATTTGTTTGAGTATCACCATAGCTCAGTGGTGAAAGTATACCTATCGGGCTTGTGAACTGCATGGGGTCTAGAATTCAAATCCTTCTGAGATTTGTTCATATTTTCTAAATCAAATTTTAAGTAAATGATATTTTCCACCCAAACTTGCTTATTTTGGCCTTTTGTGTTTCTTTACTTCTTATGCATCATGCTACCGATCTTAATCAGTCGCACAATGAGCCACTTTAAGAATATAATCCACTGAGTAATTTTCAAAGGTCATTTTTTTAAATTTTGTCAAAATTGCATTTTGTTGACACTGTTACCAAAGTTTTGTCAAAGGTTCAATGATCAATTGGAGCTTTCCTGTGCAACAAATATAGGGAAAATACATTATTACATGTTGATTAGATATCGGCAAAGGCTCTTTATGTTGATATTGACAAATTGCAGATATCCATGCATTCACGAAGTGTTCTTGAGAATATGATCAGTCTACAGTGTACAGTGTCTCTAACTTAACTCATTGTTTTTAAGCTTTTTAAAATTTTAGACCTACCAAAACGTTGTCCTAACTTAAGGAGTGCATGCATGGGTATTGTCCTTTGATCTTCCAAAGTTTGTGGGGTCCTTTTGTATCAGGCATGATCCATTTTTTATATACATGTACCTATATACTTCAATACAGACAATTATAGAAATATAATGGGTTTTTTTTTCAAATGAAAATGAAACTCGATTATCGAAAAGAAAAAAACCATTGGCCACATGCACGTAAAAATTCAAACTTTGGAAAGTATAGCTGAAAAGACGGTTCGTGTGAAATGGTGTTATATATAAAAGTTATAGATGCACTTGTCAAGAATATATAAATTTACAAAACAATCTATATGTAAATGCAAGCAAATATAGAATCAAGTTATCAATTTGTAATATATACTCTGCAGGCTGAAAGAGGATATACCTTTTACTGCACAACAGATTAAAAATGTATGCAACAGCTGCACAGATATTTGTACGTGCAATATTATCATTAATTTGGTATTTCTTTAAAAAATTGTTAGCCATAATGGCCCATTAATTCTAAATGAATAACTATAAATGCCTAAAAATGTGTATGTTTATTTATCATGTTTTATGACATTAATCAAGAGAGAGGGGTGTAATAACCGTTAATGATACAACGCCGTTTAATGATATAAATAGCATATAAATAGCTATAGCATTAATAGCATAAATAGCATTAAGCGTTTCAATTGCCACGCTTAATGCTAAAATTGGAACATATCTTTTTCCCTTCATTTTATAACATTAAAACATTAAACACGTACAATTTAAGACATATCAGACGTACTTTGACAAAGCTCTTCCAAACAATCTATTACCCTTTGTTGGAGAGGACATGTCCAAGGCAATAGCTACATGTATAAAATACTTGCAAGCTCTCCCAGATAGGATGACGGTGATGAAGTCGCAACAACTTTCAAAACTAAACAGACTTGTAATTTCAAGTTGAAATAGACCATCATGACAAAAAGTGGAGGAAACTGACAGGAAATAATGCAACAGAAAAAAACACCTTTTCAATCATGACAGAGGAGATCAGAGGACTAGCAATCGGGGTTTATCAAGTTTGTCTCGCAAAGTCTTGTGCGAAATAACATTTCAATGAAAAGTTCAGATTAAAAGTCATGATACACCAACTAGATCCAAATTTATGTGAGCCAAAGCTTCAAAGTCGACATTTTTGTCGAGATCCTACCTGTTCTAAATTATACTTGATGATTTCCAAGTAACATCCTGGTATTGTACATGTAAAACTGGGTCAAGAGTTGTAGGCATATGTGCTCACAGTGTATTTGTACTTTGTACTTTGCATATTAGCGGCATCTTGGTCAACCATGTGTTCATAATATTTCAGATTGGAATCAAAATCTACAAGACACATAGAATGTGTCGCAACCGGGGTAACTTGACGAAAGTGACTCTAGCTAGTCTAGTGAAGAAGATATTAAGACGTATTTAACTAGATTTTTAAAATGATGCTTCTAGCATGGAAATAAATAAAGTAGTATTCATAAAACAAACTAGTAAATCATCGTGTGATATGTTTTAAATTGGTTATAAGCTGCACAGTTTACCATTGATTTGTGTTTAATTGATACCAGTTCTGGTCAGTGCAATAAGGTCAATTGAGTAGGCCTAAGAGATTAGTTGGGATATTAATTACTCCTGGGCTATGATTTTTGTCAAATATTGAATTTCAGCAGAATTGTAAAATATGAGTTATTTACTATAATTCAGATGGCATTGCTTAGTATATCAGACAGAACTCAAATATCAACAGAATATCTGTTTTCAAGAAATTTTCCAGAGATTTTTAATGGATTACAAAAATAGCCCAAAAAGTCTAAAAAGTAAAAAGTAAAAAAAAATGAGGAAGAAAGTGTGTGTTCTTGTATTTTACAAGGTCGGTTTGGTTAAATTCATAAACATTTTTTTCTTCAATTTTTGATGTAGGTCCAAATTTAGCTATCATATTAAATCATATATAGCTATCATATTAGCAATTTGATATAAGCGTGGTTTACAATATACTGTAGATTCCTAATTAAACGCGAGGGATTAATATCCGCGTAACATCGCGAGAAGCACCTTTCGCAGATTTTAAAATCTCGCCATTATTTTCTGAGAGTTGTGAACTATAAGAAACAAGGAGAAAAGTTTCACGTTCGCGATTTTATATTCTCGCGATATAATACAAATCAGCGTGATCGCGAAATAAAGTACTCGCGTAATATAAGGAAATTACAGTATGTCTTAAGATAAGTCAACGAAAAGAACATTTTGTGAAACAGCTATGGCAAATCTTATGAACATCCTATGTTATGATATAGGCATATTATAGGTACCTATGCTATGAAACATCTGGGAAAATCTTGTAAAACGGGCTACATGACACAAATAAGAGAGAGTAAATCTCAAAATTAGCAAATGACAAGACAGGAAATTTTATATAGAAAGGTTTGTTTTACATGGTATTGCTCATTCAATTTTGTAAAAGTAATTGCATGTTTAATTTTTATAATTATTATAATTAGTACAATCAAATACTAGTAATTGTCGATAACTTGCTAAGTTTAATAATTTCCTTATTCCAAAAATATTGAAACTCAATGAGGCAGGAACAAAGCATGAAGACGTATTTATCATTTTCGTGAGGAGTCATTATTTAAATTCGATATATTAGAGAAGTACCTAACAACAAAACTGATAAACGTGATGACTTCAATTTCGCTTAAGTCAACTTTCCTTACTTATGTAACAATATACCTTCATCACAATCATATGGTGTTTTTGTCTCTCGGTTAATTCGATACGCAAGGGCATTTTTGGTATTTGCTTATTATCTATCAAACGGTTTACATTTGGCGCAAACTTCTTCGTTCCCCAATTAATTAACAATAGTTTAGTATTCTTTCTATGATTAGAGTAAAACAGATATATATACACCTACAAATGTACATAACATAGTGCGACTATACATGTAATACGTTGTAGTCCAAATTTAATATCTACATTGCCTAATTTTAATATTCATTAGATAAATGATACAAACAAACACATCAATGATTCGAACTAATATATATATATATATATATATATATATATATATATATATATATATATATATATATATATATATAAAGTGCATATATTTAAGGAATAATGAATCATTCTTTGAGTATTATGAGGTGATAATTTCGGTCGGGGCGTGGTCAAATCCAATAAAGCCCGAAGGTCTTTATGATAGATTTGACCACGCTCCGACCGAAAGTATCACCTCATAATATTCAAAGAATGATTCCTTATTCCTTATATTTATATTTCCAATTTGTACACTTTAAAACAACATTATTTTAAACCACTATTTTTTATGTAGCACATGCTATGTATTACTACGCGGCGCAGCCAATCAGTTTTTCGGTTATGCTATAAGCCACGCCCATTTTGTGTTATATGTTATATTTTTCCAGAAATAAGATATTAAGAAAATATGTTATAATTTCCATGAATTTATCGTCCATAGGCGTAGCGTCTTATCCATATCATGTCATCTTGTCGCCTTTATTTAAAACCAGTACAGCCGATATAGCCCCTATCTCCCATGCAGATTAATGAGACGAATTTGCAAGCATCATCTCTTGGCCGTTTTTTAACCAACACGACTGATATATAATGACCGTTTACAGCCATGACTGTGCATGAAAATATACATTCCTTTTAAGGGAGCAGTGAAGTGTCCGGGCCACTTGTTATATCCGTTTCCAATATTGGGCAGCACTCTGTCATATTTTATGGTTTGATAGTCTCCTAGATATGTACCCTTTGAAAAGATTGCATTAAAACCTATTGCAGGAGTGGATAGTCCTCTAGAAAGAAAAAAAATTAAGTCAATTCAATCAACATTTTTTTTTCATTTGGAACATAATGACACTGAAACATTTTTGCAATGTTCACATTTATTAGGTAATAATATAGACCTAGAAAGTATGTAATTGCTTTAATTTTTAATGAACTTACCTGACAGATGATATATTAACATTTAAATATTTATATCCCATCGAAAAACAATTATTATGGGAAATAAGATTTTCATACGAGATACCTTAAAAATCCTAGAAAATTGTTTAAGTACTCTACAGGAATCATATAGGATAAAGTAGTTCCTACAGGCACTTTTTTAGACAAGCAGTTTTCACACAGGAATTTGAGATTTTATATCGGATTTTGACATTTTGGCTGATTTGATCTCAGTGGTATTTATTTGAAGATAAACTGACATATGGTAGATTTGACTTCTTACATGATAAGATAAGATATTCTTTAATTCCTTCACGTTATTGGAGAGTGTTACGTTGTTTAACATGAAACTAAATAACAAAAAACAATAGGAGAAAAATAATCATAAACGCAAACATATCTACAATCAGTTAGGGGGGAATATTATTCAATTTACATTTTTCTACAATCAATTACAAAATGATCCCACAATAACGATACGAATTTCGATACACAAATCATAATTTTTTTTCCACTTTTCAAAAGTAATTTGAGCAAAACTGGAACTTGAAATGCATCCTAGTAGAGCCAAATATTGGATTTCGTTATCTTGCAAATCAAAATAAATATATTCAAGTACATCTAAAATATCTAATAAATCCTCTAAAAGCTTGTCTCTCTCATTCATAAACAATGAACAATTGAGCATTATATGCATGTTAAAATTGTTTTCAATTCTTTTACAGTGAGTACACAATTTTAAAACCGTTTTCATAGACAATAATGCAATCAAGCGATTAAAACATTTTCTCAAGCCAGGCTTTTCTTTAACAATTGCCCATAAATGAATTGGCTTTAATTAACAATGTATATTTCTATATAATGACATTTCATGAGAGTTGAATAACGATTGTTTCCATTTTGTTTCCTCTTAAACAAAAACATTCTTGACAACTTGTTTTGAAAACAAAGACTTGTTATAAACACAATCTGCATATACATCAAACGAATTTGACAAATCATACTTTATTGCTGTTTTTGGAATAGTCTTAGAAACAATGTATTTATCTGGAACATCCTCTGAAGATAAAAACATAAAAACTTTATTATGAACAGTGTTTTGTCCGCTCTCACTAGTCTACCGAGAAATAGGAAGCGGCATTTGTCTAAATATCCTTTTACTGACCATAGGACAAGATTCGATGTACATGATAGAGAAGGTGAGTATTTCGAGAGTCCTTGTACTGTTCTTGAGAAATGACGTTGGGTATATTCCAGTTAGTACTGGTCTTTTTTTATAATAAATGTATCAGTCCAAAGTTCGGATGAATAAAGAGAAGATGGACGAACGATTCTTTTCCTAATTTTGGCTGAAACAACTGGGTTGATTTGGGAACTATTAACACCAACAGGATGTAGTGAATGAACTTTGCTTCTTGCTATTTTGCAAGCTCGTATAATTATGGACTCGATCTTAGATTTTAACAAATGAATGCAGTTTAATTGCCTCGGAAATCCTTTCATGGTGTGATATATTGATGCTACATATACATGAATATTTTAATTATAGCAGTTACGTTTGACTATTAAATTTTAATTTATTTAGCTTATTCCGATACTTTTAATATATCTTTAAAAGTATATATTTAAAGATTTATTTGATTCATATTCAACAGAGATACAATACCTTGATGCAGGACAGTTGCCATAAGAATTAAAAGTCCAGTAATTCCAGTTCTCTAAAGCATTGTTGTATACCTAAACGTCACGAATCTAAAATCCAAAAACGTTGGGTTTCATTTACTTACCTTTAAAAGACATTTAAATATTATGATTAATATATTGACAAAGACCAACTAGCATTCACCACTGAGGTCTCGTGCCAAATTTATTTCATTTGTTTTAAATAAATTGAATGAAAAACGATTATTGAAATGAGAAGAAAAACATTGGACATAACCATGCAATAGAATTTCACCGTGGAAGGCTGAGCTAAAATAATAAAACCAGATGGCTTGTGTAAAATGGTATTAAGTATAGATTTATATAGCATGCCATTGTCCAAGATTTGCATATTTTTTTAAACAAAATATCTACTACCTAAATGTTATTTAAATGCAAACGAATAGAGAAACAAGTTATCAATATGAAATATAAACCTTGTAAAATGAAACAAGATACTAGTATACATTTTATTGCACTAAAGATGTAAAATGCATGTAACCGCTGCACACATATTTGTACATACATTATTATAATCGTGGTTTTTTTTTTAATTTGTTTTATATCAAAATGGCCTACTAATTCTAAATGAATAACTCTTTAGGTCGAATATATGTATTTGTTTCTTTATTATGATCCATGACATTTATTAAGAGAAAGGGGGTGGATAAGAAGATAAAGTTCTAACTAATCCATTGCGCGCAAATAAAGCATAACTGTATTTTGCTCAAATATTTGGTTGATTTATTTCTAAAATAAATCTCTGATTTCTCTGATATGAATACTAATAAAATTCAATTTTTAATGCATTTCTTTTTATGTTAACATAGTACATGAAAAAACAGACTTGATAATTGCATAAACAACAAAAAATAGCAATGAATATTGATGAAATTCATTCCGTAGAATATAGAGACGATTTAACTTTGTGTAAAAAGTCTGTCTCTTACTACAACACAATTAAATATATTTGATAATTGGAACATACTTTTTACATTAAAATCTGAAACACATTAAATCTAGGACATACTAGTATCAGAAAGGTTTATCAGTTTGCAAGCAGTATGTCGGGCTATTTCTTCCTAGAGCAGGCTCGTAATATGCAAAATTCTACTGCAGAGCATATCTTGCATTTGAGATTATCAAATGGATTTACACACTGGTGCACTTTATTAACATGTCAAATGGTTTTATAATAACATTCGAGATTATTAGAGACCGATGTATTGAGAGAAAAAATCCACAACCACACACACAAAGAAACTGTTAGGTAACAGGAGTGACATAAATATAACAAAAGGGACAATATGGTAATAGAGTGACAAGTCTGATTTTAAGGATCCTTTTACATGTTATACCGACAATAAAAGGTAGGACTAACGATACATAACGATACATAATAAAAACGCAAAAAAAATTAATAAGATAATTTAACTGCAATAGAGGATGGCGTTCAACGATACAATTATGTAATATGAAATAGTACTGTTTTGAACACATAGTATTTCATTTTTGCACAACCCTATGTCTATTATGATTTGGCTAGAAATAGTGCAAATACTAGTAAATAGACTATACTTATAAAAAGATATCATTAATGGCGACTATGGCATATACTTACATGTATTATCAAAAGAGCAGCAGGATTTAAAAACATGTTGATATATCTGTCGTCAATTCGTGACACATGCACATGTTCAAAGAACGAGAACTTGTTTGGGTATTTACATGTACTTCACAAAACTTAAAACAAAGCAGTTCACGATTGAGCTATCTTAGGGCTATGTTGTGTCCTAAGTACACCTTAGAATACGTCTTAGTTTTAAGTCTGTTTCTTGAAGCTCTCCTAAATTTAGGAACCGCCATAACTTTGTCCTAACTTTAGAACACTTACCTTGTCCTTAGACCATCCATAGGCTGCAAAATCACGTTTTTGGTGATATTGGGGCTGTTGTGAAGCTTTTGATTAAGACAGGTAGAATAAAGTAATATTTATTTATTTAAATAAGGACACATTTCATCCCACGAGAGATGTAATATGACTGCAACAGCTGCTTAAATATACATTTTTTTACACCATAAAAGCTCAGGATTTCAAAATGATTTACTCTATAATATTAGGTAATTTTTGTATGCACAGGATTTTTTTTCATTTGAGAGAGAGAGAGAGAGAGAGAGAGAGAGAGAGAGAGAGAGAGAGAGGGGGAGAGAGAGATTCATTGCGCGCATCATTAAACACTGTTAAAGATTTCCCATATTCAAACAAAGTACATGTATATAGAATGTTAAAATATAAGCCTTAAATGTTTTTTAAATGAACTAGATGATAACCCGCGCAAGGTTTTAACACTTTACACATTTATTATGATATAATGCTTAATATGTTGAACCATATTTTTGTTGTTCATTTTTGTATATACTTTGTCCGATTTTTTCCTTATTTTATTTTTTAAAATTGTAATAAAAAACAAACTGTTTTTTATTGTATTTATTTCAAACCAGTGAATAATAGGTATTTAGTGTATCTCTCTCTAAATTTTGTTCTTTATGTCAATTTTCAATATAATTTCTATTACTGTCCCAAATAAGAATTTCAGATTAAAAACAATCTGGAGGGGGGGGGGGTGTGGGCATCAAACTTCTCCGTTTTATGCATACATCATTTATCCATATAGACGAAGAATACAATACATGTAATATGTTTATATTAATGTTTACAAATTAATGTCTAACTAAGGTTTACAACCAATCTGTCGTGGTATGAAAATTTATGAAATTTAAACACGCTAGTTTATGCAATATTATCAATTTGCATGCATATTTTAAACCAAAGTTGTCAGATTCAAAGTATCTGCCCTATGGTGAACTCGCCCTACACTTTCCGCCATGATATCAATTAATTAGTCAACCCGTTTCTGGGCACCCCGCTCTAGAAAGTTCTTTCCATTAATACTATAGTCGCAATAATTGTTCCATTTTATTTATTAACTTTTTGTATTAATCGAAGTCCGATCCAATGTATCTGCCCGCGGTGCATGATGAACTCGTCCTACTTTTCGTTAATTAGTCAATCCGCGTTCTTGGTTACCCCGTTATGGAAAGCCCTCACCAGAGGTCGTGCTTCGCAAGCGACTGAGTATCAAAACTAATATCGCCCACTAAAGAAACGAATTGACTCATTTTATTTATTCAACATTTGTCAAATCATAACTTTTATGTATTCCCTAAATAGGCGCAAAGTAAATATATTTACTCTTTACGTTATCATTCAATATTATTTCATTGCAAGTATATATATTTGATCGAGACTATCCCTGACTTGGATCCGCCAAAGCGTGTCCGGTCCACCACCTTACTCTCATTTTTGCTATTTCGGGCTTGTTTATCGAAAATGAAAGTAGGTTTTTGATTAATTTCACAATAATAACTTATCAGTTAATTAAATCCAGTTATACCTTACGGACATCATCACACATGTGTTGAAATACCAAAAGTGTAAGCAAGTACTCTGGTGCAGGCATTTTGTAGTTTATTTGCAAAATGCCTTAATTTACAAGTATAGATAATAGATAATAAACGGAACAAGGTATGCTTCATCAAGTACAATATGACTCTATTTTGCCTTAATTCACATTCACATGCACATGTAATATATACTATTTTTATCGACATAAATGATTTTGAATGAATGTTAAGCCAACTCAAGGTGGAATAACACATCATCACATAATGGCTGACCTCTGATCGAAACGACATTTCGTTTTATTGAAAGAATTTTATCGACGACAATATGTATCTTACATAGCCGAGTGGATAAAGTGTCGGGCTTGTGATCCGTACATCCCAAGTTCGAATCCTGCAGGGGATTTTGTTAACTTAATGAATTAATTTTTTAGATATTCATTTTGTGTCCCAATTAGCTGCTAATATTTCGCTTTTTTGACAAATGTACAGTTTCTTTATAATTAGATTTTTCATAATCAAATAGTTTACTGTTAATTTGAGTGACTTTTTCAAGGTGTGTTATTCCACCTTAATGCAATTAAAATTAAAACACCGACTGATTTTTATTTATTTATTTTTTTATTTTTTATGGAAATAGTTTAAAATGTTGTTTAAAAGAGGTAATAGAATAATTTTTAAACAAAAGTGTATTACACATAATCACTTTGCACATAAACGTAAAACGTTAGCGTTTAATTAATGAACAACTAATTGCTAATCAAAAGCTGATGTTGAATAAAAAAGGTGTTTAATCGCTTCCATATGGAGCATGCAGTGAGATTTAAAGAAATTCATTTTTAAAGACAAAAACTTTAATAATTGATTTAAATTTTTCTAGAAATAAGGTATCCAGAAAATAAGTTATAAGTTCCATTAATATATCGTCCATGGCCGATTCGCCTAATCCAAACCTTGTCTCCTTTCTTTAAGGCAAGTGCGACCGAGATGGCGCCTGTCTCCCACGCAGTAGTACTTGAGTATGCAAGCATCATGTTTTGTCCATTTTTAACCAGCGCAACTACTATATTATGACCGTTTACAGCCATGACAGTGCATGATAAAACATAAAGTCCTTTCAGGGGAGCTGTGAAGTGTCCGGACCACTTGTCGTATCCGTTTCCGATATTAGTCAGCACTCTGTCGTATTTTATGGCTTGATTGTCGCCTAGATATGTATCCTTTGAAAGGACCGCACTGAATCCTACAGCAGGAATGGACTGACCTTATAAAAAAAATAAAGAAATACTTAAAAATTATGCACACAATATCTGTAGTTGCAAAATATAGCAACGTTTTCAACAACAACAAAAACCCACCAAAAAACAAAAAAACACACGCACCAAAAAACCCACCAAATAATGATGTCATGCAGATTTTATTGCGTTTGATAACTGAATTAATCATGAATACAATAATTTATTAACGTTTTATTTATGCAATAATTTGGAATAATTAAAAAAAACGACGATTAAAAATAAATGCATACTACAAAAATAATATTGAAATTTAACTTTAATATATATATTTTGTGTAAAAATTAATACTGTATGCAGCAATAACAGTTTGATAGCGTATCAAATTTCAATCTATAAAATTCAGAAACCTTAAAAAACGCTCTTTTATAATCTATTTTTTTCTACCTTGATGCAGAACAGTTGCCAGAAGAATCATAGATGTAAAAATTTCAGTTCTCTGTCGCATTGTCGAATATATAAACGTCACAAATATAAAATCTGAAAAAGTTTTTATATAATAAATAAATAAATAAATATCTTAATTAATTACATATATGCATGTAAACATTATTATCTAAACATCTACCATGACCATCTAGTATGTGTTCCACTTACATTTTAATATATATATATATACAGTGTATATGCATAAAATGTAAATATATAAACAAATATTAAATGATAACTGAAAGAAAATAGGTACAAACTTTCAAATATCAAACCTTAATGTGAAGCTAGGTTGGGCTGAAAATTGTATAAAACAATACTGATACAAATTTAAACTATCCCTGATTATGGCTGATAGAAATGTTTTATATAGAGAGGGGAAGGGTGGCACAGATGCTTAATTGCACGAACCTATCAAGGATTTGTAAATTTACTAACCAATACAAATGGAAACCAAATAAAAATAAAGCTATTTGAAATAAATTTTGTATAGAGGTAAACAAGAACTGGCATATTTTATTGCACGGAAGTTGTAAAATAAATGCAACATCTGCATGCTTAAAAATAGCTCTCTCTTTTACGACATGTAAACGTGCTTATATATATGAATATCTCAAAAAAATATTTTTCTATGCCACGTTTCATTAAACAAAATTAGACACACGTACAGTTCTTTGTAATTATTGTAAAGCTGACTGAAGTATTCTTTATTCAGCTGCATGTGCATGTCATAATGCTCCATGTTATATGCTCATCTTTTAAATTACTGACGTACGTGTAATAAATACAGTAACATAAAATACATCTGTTTTGCCATATATAATTTATGTTGGGTCTTTTCCAATTATATACTTGAATTGTAATTGTGTTTGTTCCAATTATAGTTTGTATCAGTTGGGGGGGGGGGGCTTCTTTTTTTTTTTTTTTTGAAACAGACATGTTTTAAAGGAACTTTCTTGGAAACCTGTTGGATCCAGAAGATTCTACATGTTCTAGGGTAGAGAGAGAGAGAGAGAGAGAGAGAGAGAGAGAGAGAGAGAGAGAGAGTAGTGAAATGTGTGTCATGTATTAAAAATCCTTTCAATATTTTAAATAAAACTCATTGCATACGTGTAAATGAAGGGGGTTAAATAAAGGGTCTATATATATATAACGATTTAAATTGTCTTTTTGTATCTTCCCGGGAAAAGTCTGATGTTGTAGCAACAAGAAGATTCCTACGCGTTTGTAACTCATTTGGCTTTTTACATTTAGACTTCACATAATCACCCTTATTTGCATTTTTAAGTATAAAACATACTATTGATTTGTTTTGTATTTAATTAAATCGAGATATTTTGATTTTAAATAGCTTCCATTTAATTCTTTTATGAACTATTTTCTTCAAACTACGAAAGCACTTCCGGCGGTTGTCGTGTGTGATCAACAATAATGGGACAGTTGTCATAAAATTATCGGTACTGTTTTATTATGTCATTTTTTTATAATCATATACAGAAGTTAATTACTATTGCTTATTTGTTTCTTATTGCTAGTGTATGAATATTGTTTTCATTGCCTTTTATTTAGAATATTCATAAGTTGTTCCATGTGTTTTCTGTGAGCATTTTGAGTTGTCGTTGATGAAGTCTTTATAAACATAAATATTAATGAGTGATATTATTTTATCACAATTACATACCATGTAACTGCGATCTCCATGGGAATAATAATGATGCATTGTCAATTTATGTTTGCCAACTACCAAAAATGTTTACCAGAAAAGTTTGAAAACTTTTCAAAGTTGTCAATACTATCTGAATATCGGCCCTTTTAGATTTACTTGTGTTTTGTAGGCTTATGTATAGTGTCAGGTTTAAAAGCTCTGCAGATTGATATGAACTAAAATAATGTTATTTTTATAACCAAGCTAGGACTCATAATATAATTTCATAACAAACTATAAAAATTGTGAATAAAGGTGATTGATTTAAAGTATTGCAGTTTTGATTTTAGATAAATTGAGGAAGGAATAAGACAATGTCCGATCAGGAGGTATCCCCTGAAAGACCCGCATCTAGGGAGGATAAGGAAGAATCGGAAGGGGAATCAAAAATAAAAGTTGATGAGAACAGTCCAGAAACGGATACAAAGACTGAGGATGAGAGTGGACTGTCTCCTCCGGAAAGGTCGGAGAGTCGTGAATCGGAGCGTCCCGGAAGTTCCCAGAGTACGGGTCGTCCAAAGAGTAGCAGCAGCGACACGGCCCAACCACTGAAAGGATCACGCAAGAAGAAGAAGACAAATATTGATCCCGATGCCAGACAAGTTACTTTCACCATTACAATTTGTATTGCCGTACCTACGAGTAAGTATTTTCTGGGAGGTTCATATCACAATACATGTATGTGTATATATTCTGTGTTTGTTTGACTTTGATAATGTTGTAACAGTTGTTGCTTGAGTTGTTTTATGTGTATTAACTAGAATGTGTGAACTCATGTACATATTCCCTACAATTTTGAACGATTATCATTCATTACTTGAAAATTATATTTTTCAATAGAAAAAAAGCTCATTGAATTTGCAAGAAGCCAGGGTTACTGCTAAGAGAGCTCAGCATTATGTTAATAGAATTTTATTTAATCTTTAAATGGTGGCTGTTTGCAACAGACTCTGAACCTATATAAGAAATAACTTTCAAAAAATGTTTGGATGATTCAAGTTTAAGTTGTAGTCAAAGATAATAAAAAAAGCTAGATCAATGGATATATATATATGCATAAACATGTCTCTAAATTAAAAATTTTTCTTTCAAAAAAGAACCATTTTTGATTCAACCAAGCAAGTTAAATTTGATTATAAACACCTCCAATTTAGAAATTTAATTGTGTGTATTTCTTAAAGAAAAACCCTTAACAAAAAAGCAGCAGAGGAGAGGTACGTATCTCTCAGCAACCGATTCAATCTGTTCTGATTTCTCGTCTCTCTTCAAATTTGGTGCATGTGTCTAAATTATGTCTTGGTGAATACTAAACTATTGTACTGTACATTTATTATTAAACATCAGAATCTCAACAGCTGTTCAGAACTTTTATGTGTATCTTCAGTTCTGATATCTCTTTGGAGATATATTTATATATTATTCTGATCTCTCTAAGACTGCATGTATCTGAATACATTACAGGCAAGGGGTCTATACATGTATAAATTTATATAAATTTTTCTCCTTTTAATGTATAAAATATTCCAAAAAACTTCTTGGCATAAGAGTTAATTTAGTTTCTGAATCAGTAACACTTATTTGCATTAGAAAATATCTTAGTACTTTGTAAATATAATAGACTAGGACTACTAGTGTTTGGTATATTATTAATCGTATATATTATCATTTTCTTACTTTATGTAAACATTGTCTTTATGTTTGCTTCCATGATGTACGTGGTATCTTTGGGCTCAGCAATCTTTTAACATAACTTTATAATGATATTAAGAGAAAAAATCCTACAAAACTGTGCATGATTGCTATATGTTTAATCATGTTATTAATCTTAATTAAAATCTTCCTCCATTGGTAGCCGTTTCACTTCACCACTTTCAGGTCATAATTAGTATCATCTTTTCACAATGTTTACAGATGTTAATTGTATACATATATTTCCTTTTTCTCATGATTTCCATGTTTTCATCATTACTCATGATTTCCATTTTTCATTTTCATGATTTCAGAGGAATGTTATTCATCATTCATTCTCATGATTTCAATTTCTTCCATCATTATAATTCTAATTAATGATTTTCATTATTTCAATGCTTTCATCATTCATTCTCATAAACTCTACTTTAAATCTTTTTTTTTCATCACGATCATGCATGTTCATTTTATCATGATTTATCATGAAATGATGTTTTATTGCAGCCATGCTTAACAACAGCAACTCCACGTCCACTCGTCCTTCGACCGGTATGTTTCATATAGCTATAAACCGCAGTGATAAAACACTGGGCCATCTCTGTACCTGTAGATCTAGATCAGTACACATATACTTCTGTAGCAATCTTACTATTAGACATCACTGTTTTCTATGCTTCATTTGTTAGATTTTAGTTCCTTCCATTGATTACTTAGTCTAGTCGAAATGATATTGGTGGTTGAAGCACGTTTCAAGGTGGGAGCATTTTTTTTTTTTTTTTTTTTAAAAGAAAAAGAAGATGTTGTGATAGAATTTTGTTTTACCTATAGTACCGGTATATGATTCAGTTATTAGTACATTGTAGTATAAAAGGTGGGTGCATGACCAGCGGGAGTAACACATGTTTTGTTGGGGGACAACTTAAAGATCTTTTCATTGACAGTATCTTTCTGTGGATTTGCAAGTTTATTAATTGTTAAAAGTTTTGTGTTCATAATGAAAAAAATTTTAAGAGAATTTTAATAGTCAGCTAGATCTCTTCAATATCTTTCTGGGGATTTGTAAGTTTATTATCATGGTAATTATTAAAGTTTTGTGTTCATAATGGGTGAATATTTACGGTAATCAGAAGACAGTTAATTTTCAATAGAAAAAATATTAGATTCATATCATCTGTTACAGTATTTAATTTTTTTTTTAATTCCATTGTGATTTATTATTAAAAACACTCACTGACAGACTGAACTTGGGTGAACATAAATCAAGTTAGACTGTTTAATGTATACAAATTAAATGAGAAATGAGAAATGTCTTGATAAAATTCCCTAAACAAAACATTTTACTTCTCGTAATACAAATTTAAGAACTTTGTACACATGTACTAGTGTAACTGTTTTTAGCTCACCTGAGCTGAAAGCTCAAGTGAGCTTTTCTGATCACCCGTTGTCCGTCGTCCGTCTGTCCGTCCGTCCGTCTGTCTGTCTGTCCGTCTGTCCGTCTGTAAACTTTTTACATTTTGATCTTCTTCTCTAAAACCACTTGGCCAAATTAAACCAAATTTGGCACAAATCATCTTTATAAGAAGGTGAATATAAATTGCAAAAATAAAAGGCCAGATTGTACTCAAAGCGGAGATAACCTCGAAACTGTAAAAAAGGGGGGTGCATTTTAAAAAATCTTCTTCTCAAGAACTACTGAGTTAATCTTAACGTAATTTAGCAGAAATCATCCCTATGGAAAGGAAAATATAAATTGCAAAAATTAAGGGCTAATTATGTTCCGAATTTGAGCTAATTGCGAAAATACTAATAAAGCGGGCTCGTTATTCCATATCTCGTAGACTGGCAATTCATTGCGATAGACTGGTCTTATGACAGGCATCGCCAGTCTACCGCATCTCGAAAACGAGGTTCTTTGTTTGAAGCTGGCAGTTTGTTGTGCAACAGTTCACGTGCGAATATAATCTATGAAACATGGAGGATATATTGGTGCCGATTATTGTGAAGTAAATTGAGGTTAAATATTTCAACGCGTTGTCATTTTCACTTGTGAGGGTGGTTTTAGCTTGTTTTGATTTTCGTTTCATTTTGCTTTTTAACTTGGGGAACAATCGCCTTGTATTTGGAACATAGACTTCGGTAAATAGGCAGTTGACTGCTAAAATGATAAAATCTTATGCATTAACAACGTACTAAAGTGCATTTCCCTCTGTTTTTATTGTTTATTAATTTCTAATTGAGTGTCAACAAGGATCAAACAAGGGGCGACTTTGGTTGAAATAATCGATTTTTGATCGGTAACTTCGCCGAAATTTCCTCCGGAAGAGAATTTGAAGTAGCCATGTATTCCGAGTTCATAATCGTGTAAATTAAATCCAAAGACAATAAAAAGATGTTTATGAATTTGAAAAGCCGTTTTCACAGCCTCAGTTAAACCCTGTTGTGAATAATCACCCGCGACTGTCTTATCTTTAGAGGTTATAAAATACGGGTGATGCAAACACATACCGTGCATTGAAAATTACAATCGATAATCATTACATTTCGTGTTGATACTGCAATTAGAAGGTAACTTGTAATTATTTAATAACTCTGCCAAATTAATACAAAACCGTTTGTTTACAGTTATCTTCAAAACTAAAAAGATCCTCTAAACTGTTGTAATTGGGTCATAGGGTAGGACTAATTCCTCCAAAATACACAAGCGCATAAACTGATTTTGTGTCACCTGGCTAACTCAATTACAAAACATTTTATCTATGTAATGTATGAATACATTAAAAAAATGAAATTAAACAAATTGGATAAGTTTTTAAAAGTTGCCTATCATTCTACGACTGACGCTGAAATGTGTGTTGATCATTAGAATTGTCTTACTAAACATTATATATACTTGTGTACAGAAAAATCAAAAGGATTATGTGCTATAACTACTTTCTGGGGTCCCTTCTCATTTGATAAATTATTTGAAATCTGCAACAATTTTGGTATTTTTCAAACGAGTAAATTAAAACTTCTTTTAAACAGTTCTGACTCATCATAATTATGAGGATATCTGCATTTTTATTATTTTAAGAAAATATTGCAGCAGAAAATCATCTTGGTTTTTAGCCGTTTGCTGTTTTTGAGGGAAGATGAAGTAGTTGATGGGCCTTAGTACAAAACTGATACCTGTATGCCTGACAATACATTAAATTATATAGCTTTTTTAACACATCATGCGACAACATTTTCCAGTCGAATGTTTTCATCGATCAAGTGAGTAAGGTTATAAAACGTCACACAAGTTTACACCAGGTAAACAATTATTTAAGGGAAGACCAATTAAGTTTTTACTGTAGCCTTAGCAACTTTTGCCACACAGTTCAAACACTGCGTACTGGCTTCCAGACTATAGCTGGCGATTCTCTGTCCGCCAATCTTAGTTAACTTCACATATGAGATACGAGCTGTGAAAATGAAATGTATCTCATCGGCATGGTATATTCATAGAGCTTGGCATCTTAAATAAACACACAAAAAATATTCACTTAGATGTGAAAAATGAAAATTACACTATAATTTAAGTTAGATATTTTTT
This sequence comes from Magallana ariakensis, assembly GCA_020458035.1. NCBI lineage: Eukaryota > Metazoa > Mollusca > Bivalvia > Ostreida > Ostreidae > Magallana > Magallana ariakensis. Next base: position 54,003,585 of record CM035813.1, read on the forward strand.
TCATAAATACCAATATACCAAACAAGAAATATTGCAGGTAAATGGTAACTACCTTTTCCAGTATTTTCATCATATAAAATAGATATGTATTGCATGACCTCTAAGACAAAATATTAATGAAATAAAATGTTTGCATCCTTTAATTGTGTAGATTCAACATGTTCAAATTACAATTACACACAATAAGGTAGGCCCACAATGGGTGCTGATTTTTTAACTGATATACGTCTTAGGAAAAGTATGAAATTTTTTATCTTAAATGAGCTAATACTGTTCACATATGTGCAAAACCTGTAGGAAATAATATATCGGGTTTATATATAATTTATATATTGCAATATATTTTCATCACTACCCCTTTATAAAATATTGAGTCTTACGTCAGAAAATTATGGTACTTAACTTTGCTAAATATTAAATTTTACTGTTCTTAAGGTCGGTCGCGGGTTTAAAATTTTGCGCCCTCTGCGCAGGGTATTGCGCATTACTGCCGTAAAACGGAAATGTAGAGTAAAATGTTTAAATATACAGCTTATTATGTAACATTTTTATTTTAAAAAATTTACTTTTCATAAAAATCATTTTTATTGAAATGAATCCTTAGAATAATGTTCAGAAGAATTTTAATCATTTCACCGCTTCTTCAAAATCGACGTTATCCACGTCGGAGTCAACGTGTTACATGTACGATGACGTCAGTTGAGGCTTTGACGTAACAATTGACCAAAAAAACGTCGTGCATTTTTTATTGCAGCGTCAATAATTAAAATCGAAAGTATAATTTGCAAAAAAAAAACATATGCGCGATCCTTTCATGTTCTGTGTGAGTGGAAAGGCAATTTTTTTTATCTATTACAAATGAAATTAAATTTGATTCGTAATCATACTTTTATTCTATACAATTCTATATGTAAATGTCTACCAAGACACGTTAATAGGACCAAACTATGAGGGCGGATAGCATAAAAACCATCCGATCAATTTCGTTTTAATTTGGCAAAAAGTTTACTTGTACGTTAACCTTCCATCGCTGAAAATTAAAAGAAAATCGTATGTTTGTAAGTTATTTAATATTAAATTGAAAATGATAATCCCCTTTTTCTATATAATCCTATATAAAATGTCGGGGATACTTCGGACATACGACCAAAATTTGAGCGCGGTAAACAGAAAAACTATCCGGTCAATTTACTTTATATTTTGCACATAGTTTACTCATAAGTTGACCTTCCACTGGAAAAAAATTAAAGAAAATCGTATGTTTGAAACATTCTCCCCCGAGACTCCTTAATTATTCAAAGTGTGTTCAGTCAAAGTAGTTCGCCATTGTTGCTCAGGTGAGCGATGTGGCCCATGGGCCTCTTGTTCATGTTACATGATATAATGTTCTATATTTAAGCATTTTGTCAAGCTATGCATTTTATGGCCCGGCCAATGATGTCTATAGTTAGATTAGCAGTGCCTCTGTTAATATACTTGTATATAATGTAGTTAAAGCTTGTATACATCCTGCATCCTGTATGGGAAATTGAATCAATTATTCATGATATAAGGCTATTATGGACATCCTAGGTGCCATGAATATTGGCAGACCAATTACCTGGCTAAATGCTCTTAATGCCATGGTAATGGCGATTGACATGCGAATGGCTTTCAGACATGCAATGGCAACCATGTTTGAATCAATGCAATAAACATGATAAAAGATATGTGAAAATTTAATAATGAGGATATCTCCATTTTCTGTTTCTCTCTTTCACTCCCTTTCACTATGAATTCTTCTCCATCTCTCCCGCTGTCCCTCTCTTATTTCTTTCTCTCTCTCTCTCGTGCAAAAAATAAAGTCAATTCAAATGATATGTGATCATTTATATGTATCATTATACTCAATCATTACATTTAAGCTTTTTTTTTTATTTCAAGCATTGTACTGAAAATGTTTTATTGATTATTGAAAACATGTCATAGGGGTAGCTGATGCATGTTTTACGGGACTTTTATTTTCCAATAACTCTGTAGCTCTGCCTCTTTCTTCTTTGTACAATCAATGGAGATCGAGCTTATAATGTTGTAAAGGATGGAAGCTTTCAATTTGTCTGTTTGCGGGCCTGATTCATACACAGTTTATTGATTATAGGGATCCCAAGTCAAGTATATATATAAAAGGCTTGCTCTTTTAGCATTAGGCTACACTATTACAAAAAATGTATGAGGCAAGGTAAAATTTTGATTTTGTTTTATACTGTATACTGCCATTGATAATCTTTTTTTAAATGCAAGTAGTTTATTTTAAATTTATATAAACTGCAGTACTGTAGTTAAATCTTAAAAGTTTTTTCCTCTCAGTGATTGCATGGGTATATTAGATGATGCATGTTTGTTGCCTATGAAATTCTATTTTTGTGTCATTTTGTGGGAGGGGGGGTTGTTACCTATACAAAATCGTGTTACAGAAATTACATTATAGTAGGTCAATGAGGCAATTTACATAAGGTCTGATTTGTTATTCATGAGAGAATGTCGATGGGATTGAAGATTCATTTTGATACTAGAGCAATCTACTTATTTAATAGACTTAATGTATGTCTTGATTGGAATACATTAATTCTAACTAGCATTTTATGTAAAACATTGCAATATATATTGTTGAAAATTGATCAGTAGACTTTTAGGGTGAACTATTTTTAAGAAAAGGCTAAAAGTGCAGAATTACAAAATGCTGTCAGTTGAGGTTATGGTAACCACATATATAGATTTCTCATTAAGTTGAAAACTGCATGACATTCAACTTTGAGATAATAATAAACAGTTCACTTAATACATGTACATATGTTAATATTAGTTCAATTTCATTTAGCATGGACAGATTCTTAGTCAATATTAGTCATGCATCTTACATTTAATGCATAAACACTGGTTGGAGTATACACTGTACAAATTTAATGGTCATTTTTGAATTGGTTCCATAAGCACATTTTTATTTTTACAATTAAGGATCACAAGGGAAACACAGTTTAATTTTTGTTTTTCAAAATTATTATGCTATGTATCAATATTCTATTCACAGGTCATTATGTGAGCCAGCCTCTGTCAACCTCACCCAAATCTCTGTCCAATACCCCAGAAAGGACGTTCAATACCCCCGATAGGGTAGACAATACCCCAGAGCGGCTTCACAATATATTTGAGAGGACTTTTAACACCCCCGAAAGAACAGAGCAAAAACCAGCTGCTCGTGGTAGCTAGCTCAGATTTTAAATTGTCCCAGTTGTTTGCATGATGTTTGAACAACACCCAAAGCATGCTGGTTCTTTTACTAAATAATAAGTTAACTTCTTCAGTTTTAATTTTTGTCCCTCATTTATTTTGCGAATTAATTGTTAAACCAATTTGTTGTTTTTCCTTTATATGACCAATTCTTAGAGGTATAACTTAAGTACTTTAATTTTCTTAATTAGGGAAAGTTTCTTATATGTCAACTTTTCTCAACACAAACAGGCCAATTTAGCATCTGAACCCATGAACCCGATGTTTCTTAAGTTTTACCCAATTATAAGTTTATTAAAATATGTAGTTACAGTTACTGTCTGTAGTAATATACACCCTTACAGTGCACTTAAATGATGCACTAATGCCATAATGTGCATGTGTTCTCGACTGCTCATAGTGAAACCAAACCAAGATCAATGCATGCAATCAATATATTTTTCATCACCTGTTTTATTTTTTGCATTTTTTTGTTTAAGCATTTATTAAATTATCCTAGCTTCCCATCTGGTCATACCACCTTTGAATTGCATGGTTCAATTTTCAATTCCATCCACAATTTTGCTTACCTTGATTAGGATCCCAAAATTAGTTTTAATTATTGAATATACAATATGTTCATGTTCACAATTAATTTGTATTTTAATTGAGATGACACCAGTAATGAAAATGTTTTATGATTTAGTTCATTTACATACAGTTATTTAAGTTCTTGTTTCCTTAGATTGAATTTCTTGTAGTATTTCATTAAATTTTTCTTCACTGTGCTTTTCAAATCACTTATTATTTATTAAAGTTTTTAAATGCATTCTGGTCATGTTAAATTTGATGTTTGTGTACTGTTGAAATGTACCGTATAATTTCAGTTCTAAAATTATTTAAATCTATTTACATTGTAATACATAAGATTTCATACTCAGTTTTAAAAAAAAATTAACATCTTAACTTTTCATGTAATAACAATTCATAATGTACATTAACTTTTAATTGGGAACTTTTTAAAAAAAAAGCACTTACAATTCCCTCCACTTCCTGTTTTTGTGCAGTTGAAGATGAGGATGTCCCTGACATCAAACAGCTGATCAAGAAAAAGAAGCAGGTGTTTGAGGCGCCCCGGGCCCAGAACTACTACCACCTGGAGTACTACCTGACCCCCGAGGAAAACAGTCTACAGAAGGTAGATGTGGTCACGTACGGACCAGCCGCCATTATCTTCATGGCGTCACATGATCCGCGGATCGTCCGAACCTGGATCGAGGGAGAACTTACGTGGGTTGCATGGACTCATAAGTAAGTGGTGCAGGAATATTCATGTACATATTATAGATACACATTCTCATCTGAGATAATAATTAAAAAACTGTTAACGTAGGCTAGTATATAGTGGATATTTTATTTTTCGGAAGTCTCAAAAATTGTGAATTTTCATATTAATTTGAGGCTTTAGTACATTTAAGTCTTCATGCAACAATTCACAAGTAAAAATACGTACATGTATCACTGAGTAACTCTGATATCATTACCTAGAAAATAGCTATTTTTAAAGTTTGTTTATCTCAAATAGTGCATAATTATATATATGTATTGGTGAAAGTTCAGAATAGATAACAAAAAGTTTTAATGTGTTGCAGACATGTTGTCAACATCTCCAGTGAGTTGTTACTCAAGATGTTCACTCACAACATCGAGTTGAGAATCTGGGACACAAAGGAGAAAGTGGGAGCCAAAGCTCGCTTCACCAAACCCAAGCAGTTCAAGATTCCTAACTCAAAGCCAGGTAAGGCATACCCACAGGTATTGTAAAGAATGTATTACATATTAGTGCACTTACCCTGGTAATGTGAATAAACTGAAAGATGCATAAGATCTTATGTACTGTAAAACGAGAAAATATGGCGCACTACAAATTTTAGCGCCTTTGGCGCAACTGCCTTTGAGCGCTAAAATTAATAGTGCGCTAACGATTTTCCATATGTTTTAAATTTCTTCAAGTTGCAAAACAATAACGTCAGTCCATTTTCAGTGCTATATAGAAGTGTTCGTTTACGTAATGTCAGATGCCATCGATTCTGTTTGTTTAATCAATTACATAGGTAAACGGTATGGGTTATTGGTTATCAGTGCCTAAACATGGATTTATTAATTCAATTTTAATTGCTTTTTAATATCTCTCATTAGCACCTTGAATATTGGGCTTCTCCCCATGCCACTTCCATTTAGCGCCTCGAGGTGAAAATGTGATTAAGCGTGGCGATCGTTAACGCTGACAATACATGATTGATCATAATTTCTTTGATCTCTGATTAGTGAATATAAAGATAACAAGACGATACCTCTTTTTTGTGTTATTTTAATGTAAAATTACTGTGAAAAAGATTCGCTCATGGTGATCGAAAGTCATTGTAAATGGAGCATTCGATTTCACTTTTAGTTTCGGGACTCTTCTAGTGTTATCCAAGTCGACACGTTTAATTCAAAGTCCGATAACTCAAATTTCTTTACCAACAAAAATTACACATCATCACCAATAAATGAAGTTTTCATATCTATCTACTGACGATTTACACAAAAGTAAGTGTATTGTTCTCAACGACAGTTTACCGTGCATGCGAGATAGAAATCAAAGTCGTTGTGTTCACGTGCTTGAGTGAACACAGAACTAAATTTGGGCGTGATCGTTTATCAAACAAGAACATTTTTGTATTCTTTTTTAAAGAAAAGGTGCGTGCGCTAAAATATAATTGCGCCAATGTACTGGCACTTGCGTTTGCGCTAAAATACGTATGCGCCAAATTTTCTCATTTTACAGTAACTGATAATTATGAAAACGTTATAAAGGCAGGACCAAATGTCATTCATGATCATTTTCAAATTTGAAATTATTTATTGTTTAGTCTTGATTTAACCGAGACCCATTATGATTTCAAACTTGAAATAGAGAGGTGGCTAACCTTGCTTTTGGATAAATAACTTTTAAGAACAATAATTAGAGTTTTGATTAATCAAATAATTTGACGTTTATTTTTTAAATTACTCCTTTTTGTAGGAGAAGAGGACCAGAACAGTGCCCGTGGCATCGTAGTGAGACTGTCTAAGAGCTTCGCCAAACACCAACCCAAGAAAGCCAACGAGATCCGGCCCATCCCCACACAGGTGTCCTTCCACTCCATGGACAAAGTCCTCCGACCCGTAGAGGGTAGGTCACGTATTTATATGTTAATGGAAGTTAAGGTTCCTCTTATAAAGTGTTAAGACTGATGATTGATATATCGTAAGTTTTAAACTTATCAAATACACATGCAGTAAGAAATAATCAATATGCTATAATGGATAATTTTGAGACATACAATAACCTGAATATAATCTTCATTCTGTACAAGAATTGCTTATTTATAATAAAGTATCTGATACTGTACCTGTTATACTTTTATTACTAAGAAAAAGAAAGGTGAATTGTACTATATATAGTAACTCTTGTAATGCACATAATTTTAGCTTACCATGCAATAAGCATGGCAAAATTTTGACAGCAATGGTCTTATAACTTGACAATGAAATTATGAAGGAATCATAGTAAATTATTCCAATTAGAGTTATCTCCTTTAATCAAAAAGTAGTTGCGCCTTAAAATGTTGTGAACTTCATGATACTTCTAGCTAAACAAAGATCTGAGAGAAAACTGAAAGGACCGTAACTTCATGTACTTTAAACTCTATTATTTTACAGAGGAGAAACCCCTAGAGACCAAGCCTTCCTATGACTCTCATCCTCAGGCTCCAGGGGATGGTCCCTCTCAGGGAGGACCCCCAGGGTCTCCCACTCCCAAAACCCTGGTGGGGGTCCCCAACCAACAGCCAGATCAGGAGGGAAGGTAAGATTAGCATTTAATTCTGAATAGTTGGTTGTTTCAATACACTCATCTTATAGCAGTTAAGTTTTAATGACATTAAGATATAGATGGCTTGTACCTTTTTTGAAAAAAAAATTGATAGCTTGTAGTTACATGTAAATACATCTCTTTAGATGTACAGTACATATATTCTTTTCTATTCATTACCCTGTTTATTTTTCAAACTGTAATAATCTTACAACAGTAAATTAAAGAATTGATGGTCTTTGTAGGTCTTCGTTTAGTCGCCTTGGACGTTTAGCAAACTATGACGGCACAGAGGAGCCCTCGGGCAAAGAATCTCATAGGAGTAAGTCCAGCTCAGGGAAGAAAGACGCGGGGGGACCTAAATCATCACCCTCCAGATCCAGAGGTCCAAAGTCTGCCGAGTCATCAGGTAACTGTCTGCTTGGTATTATCAAAGTCAGCACCCATTGTCTTATGTAAACTGCTTCTGAAATTTATATAGGTAGCTTTCGTTTCTTTCAAAAGCATAAAGTTTTTTTTAGCAGTAAGAGTTGCATAAAATTATAGACCCATTTCATCACTAATAATCTATGAAAGATTTTTTTTTTCATTTGTAGGTTCTGTCAGAAAGCAGGCTTCAGTCTCGGCCAATCAGGTGAAAGCCCCGCGTAGAACAAAGAAACAGGAACTGGCCGCCCAGCAGGCCGCAGAACAAATCCGTAAATACGGAATCTGTATGGTTCCTATCCGGATGGCCTTGTTCTTCTCAGGTAAAGCAAAAGCAACAGAATAATAATATCCTATATAAATTACTAGTAATCATGTTAATACTACTTCTGAGTTCTGATTCAATAACAGTGAGGGAAGAAAACTGATTGTCAAAATGAGTGTTTGGATGTAATTGATGTGTTGAATTGGCAAAAAATGTTATTATGTTATGAACCTAAAAAGTATATCAGCTGACAAGAAAAGAATATAATTAATTAATGAGATTTGTTTACATAACAAAGAACTGTGAGCTCTGCATCTCACTTATAACTAGACAACTGACATTCAAATTTTGGTTGAGCAGTAGAAATACCATATGATTTAAGTAAGTTTAGCACAGTGAATATTAAACATGAAACGCGGAAAATAAAAATGTCAAAATTTTCAGTCACTGTAATTGTTACCATGCCCCTTTGTTGAAAGAGGACTTTTAACCCATTGACAAGCCAATTTCAAGGATATTTTTTAACAAAGGACAGACAGAATAAGCTATTTAAGTGACCAACCCAATGAAATCCTTCTTTAATTTGTAGGAATGAAGACGGTCACCAATCGGCTGAAGACGCCTGTCCCTGGAATAGAGGACATGTTTATACAGCTGAAGCTGGACGCCCCACTCATGTCCGAGGAGCAGAGAAAGGAGCTTAATCCAATGATCTTCACCATCAAAAGTGCCTCAAACCTGCCCAACACTCCTATGTCGTATGAGGAGCTCAATGACAAGTAAGTCAATTCTAGCATTTGGTCATCTCAGAAAGAGGTTCAATATTTCCCCTTTCTTATTCCCTTCTACTCATTTCGGAAAAAGGCTCAATATTTCCCTCTTCTCCTTCCCTTCTACTCATCTCGGAAAAAGGCTCGATATTTCCCTCTTCTCCTCATCTCAGAAAGAGTCTCAATATTTCCTCCTCTGCCCTCCATTCCCATCATCTCAGAAAAATCCTGAATATTTCTCTCTCATCCTCCTTTCCTTGTCTTCATCTTAGAAAAAGTCTCAATATTCCCCCTTCCCCTCATGATTTCAAGAAAAGGCTTACTATTTCCTCCTCCGCCTTCCCTTCTGATCTCAGAAAAAGGCTCAATATTTCCTCTTCCTTCCCTTCTGATCTCAGAAAAAGGCTCAATATTCCCCCTTCCTCCTTCCCTTTTCTTCATCTTAGAAAAAGGCTCAATATTCCCCCTCTTCCTTCCATTCTGATCTCAGAAAAAGGCTCAATATTCCCCTCTTCCTTCCATTCTGATCTCAGAAAAAGGCTCAATATCTCCTCCTCCTCCTCCTCCTCCTTCTCCTCCTCCAAAAAATGCTCATATTTTCTATTTATTCATTGTAAGCTTAAAAAAAATTCTCATTATTTTATTATTGTATGGCTTTGGTTTTGTTCATACTGCATTGATCAAATATCAAGTAATGCTTTTATCATATGGTTTCAGATGCCAGCCGGTGTTTTGTAAATATCAGTTCTACAAGCAGCCAGAGCATTGCAGCATGGGAAGGGAGCAGAGAGAAGATGTTTACTGGGATGATGTTAATGTAGTCTTATTAGGTAATACTATGTATTAAGCGTTTTAAAAAGTTAGAATATTAGTCAGCTTCGTTTCAAGGCATTGCAATTTTGTATTATATAAAACATAAATGTCATGTACATGTACCTCTATTGTTTTTGTACATTGCATTAATTTACTAAGCCCAAAAATATGAATAGTCAATTAAACTCACCACTTTATACTCATCTGGTAACAAATTGTGAAAGCATTTCAGTCATTCTAAGTTTATGTATGCTGTCTCCATCATAAAGTTGTTGATGAGCTTGATGAATTCAGAATAAAGGTTTTAAGTTCATTTTTAGTCATCATGTGTATCCTGAAAACATTATCATGTATTCCAGTGAAAGTAAAGTATACATGTATCTCTCTACAATTGTTCAAAATGAAATACTATTTCAATAATACACTGTCAGGAACTTTGGAGCCCTCAGAACTAAGGCAGTATTTGAACGGCCCCCCTCTAGAGATTGAGGTCCACGATAGAGATAGGAAACCTGAGGGGGTGAAGCTAAAACCCACATTGTTTGGAGACGATTTGGAGGACGAGAAAATCAGTAATGTTGGAACTGTCGCAAGTAAGTCTTAATCGTATTTGATATATTATTGCATCATGACATACTAATGTAGCACTGTAACTTTGAATATTGAGATGCAGTAAAAAACATTTTAAAAAATATGTTAAAGATAGATCTGTTATTTTTTAGCATGCAGATTAGTATCAGTAACAATTATCATTTTCATCAACAGATTTTATAATTTTAAAGAAAAAACAATTCTTTTCTTGGTTTAATTTTCATATTCCATTAAGGAAATTAATGAATATGTAGATTTGTTAACATTTGTTATCACAACTTGGTGTTGATTTTAACAGGCAGAAGAACTGTACACAACCCATTCAAGGGTAGAAATAAACCTTGGGATCCCTACGGAGTGGCCAAGGTAGATCTATCAGAGCTACTACTGGGACATCAATACCTCCACTTGAAGGTTCCTATTCATAACTGCCCCATTCCGGACGTGTTTCCCTCGGAACAGAGGGAGGATGGACGCAGTGTGGGGGTTATGGGGGCAGTGGATGGACCAGGTAAATAACAGGTTGTTAACGCAGGAAGGGAGATGACCCTGAAATTCATACATACCTTGTTCAAATTTTATTTGGATTTTAGCTATATACATGTATCTTACTTATTGTGACCCTATGATCTGGGCAGATTGTCAACTTTTACTATTATTATGGGTGCTCTCAATAACAGGAGGCAGGAGGCAAATTTTATCAATTTTAATGATCAGAATAAGAAGCTTCAAATTGTATAATTGGAAAAATAAACAGTCAATTGGAAATAATTAAAAGTTTCCTGAATTTAATTATTTGTTTTCTTTACTTCAAAACTGAGTGTCTTGAAAACCCTGCAATAGAGATTGCAAACTTTGTACAATCATGTACCTGTTGTTTTTTTTAACACTACACATGTAATAAGTTGTAAAGAGAATCAAGATGCGTTGTTGAAGAATTTGTGCATGCAATCTTTTACAGTTTGAAAGTATACTAATTCTTGTGTTGTTACTTTTTTTCAGTGGATAAACCATACAATGCTGGTCATTACGTACAGTCCAATGCCATGCTGAAAGTGAAAGTAGAACTAGCCAACCCCCTGACAACCCCTACCGAGGTGGCCGCTAAACAGCCCTTATCCTCCACCCCACAGGTATTTTGATATATAACATTCCTTGTAGAATATTAGAATATAATGTTGTGAGTCAAAATTATGAAAGTAAACTATTCATAAAATATTTTTCTTCTCCATAATACATGTAATATTTGATTAATTATAATAATTGAACAAACTGTTTTAGTTGTTTATTGCCTGATATATCTTGTTAGGGTCTTCAGCGGAAGACCCTTCTATTAATCAGTTTATTCTATTGTTTCTTTTTCACTTTAATTTCTCCTTATTATTCTTTTTTTTCTTATCGATTTTGTGCAGACGAATTCTTGGAGATGGCTTGATCGATTTTATTCAAATTGTCAAGATTAACACAATTTTATCTTAAGTTGATTGTTTTTCATCAATTTTTGAAAATACACTTCCGGTCGGAAATTATCGTCTGAATACAATTTTAAAAAGTCAATTTTGTCTGTCAGGTTTCTCAAAAACGAGTAAAGATATAGGGCTGAAATTTTCAGAGATGATAGATCTACTGTTTTTCTGGTGCACCTCGGTCAAGAGAATGTCCGAAGTTTTTTCTATATTTTAAGTGCATATTTAAACAGTTCAGTTATAAGTACAAATCCTCACACTATGAATCCGTTCATCAACTGTTCAGAAACTCGGTTTTTCCAGTAGACTTGCTGTACGCGATTCACCTCAAACAAATTCAAATATGATTGAAGACTACTTCATTTTAAATATATGTTTTCTTTCCAGTGTCCCTTTGGTCGAATAACCTACATTTTCAACTACAAGAACACAACCATCTTGAACCAGTTGGAGACTCTGGTCACGGAGATCAATGCTAAGGCTCTACAGCTTGACGACATGCCTCCACATGTGATCAGTGCCGCCCTGTCAACCTATAAACTGTCATTGTAAGTCGACTAATAAATGTCATTGTAAGTCAACCTACAGACTGTCATTGTAAGTCAATTTATAAACTGTCATAAAGTCAGCCTTTAAACTGTCATTGTAAGTCAACCTACAGACTGTCATTGTAAGTCAAGTTATAAACTGTCATTGTAAGTCAGCCTTTAAACTCTCATTGTAAGTAAAACTACAAACTGTCATTGTAAGTCAAATGAATGTAAAAATGGTCATTGTAAGTCAAGCTACTGTAATTGTAAGTCAACCTACAAACTGTCATTGTACATGCAAGTCTGTTCATATTGTTAGTCAGTTTTCATTGGTAGTCAGTTATGATTGAAATGCAAGTAAGTTTACATGGCAAGACATATAGTTAATAATATTTGTCAATTATTGCACAAGGTTTTCCACACTTTAAGAACTTTTTAACATAAAACATGTACTGAACAGAATACCTGATGTGATAGGATCAATTCATGCCTGGGGTATAAGAAAATTACAATGTTCAGAATAATATTGTAAGGACTGCAAAACAGTTCAGTCTCTATGGTAAACTGAAAAGTTGACTTGGAGAACACAATGCTCAATGTATAACAGTACAATGTACTAAATAAAAATTTTGGAAAAAAAAAACTATAGGATTAATAAAGATCAAAGGTGAGAGAAATTTTAATTTATCAATTATACACATAGTATTACTTGAATGTTACAGGGCACAGCAGAAGAGCAGAGATCTGGACATTATGACTGGGTTCCAGGTAATGGACGGAGATAAGCATGTGTTTGTTCTGGAGGGACTCAGGGACAGGGCCATCGCCTACGTGTGGGAGACTGTCCCCGCCCCAGAGAACTCAGGTAAGGCAGATTGGTTCTATTTACAGGTAACACACATCTGACGGTTATTTTACCGAAATATAAAGATAAAATCATTATGTTAAAACTTAAAACATGTACACATGGAGGGAATGAACACTTCTGAAAAAAAAAAGTCATGGGGTGTGATGTTTACGTTCCTGAGAAACTTGCACACTATTGATTGTTCTCTTGAATACGAGATTCATACAAAAAACAGCTATGTAATCACAAATTTCATAATAACCTTGTTTTTTCATCCTTATTAATCATCATCAGTAGCTTAGAGAATGAACTAAATAAACGTGTCTTTGGCCTTTTGTGTTAGATGTGCGAGTTCTGTACAACTCGGACCTGAGCTTCAGTGATCGTCTGTACGGCCCGCTGGACGTTGACCTGTGTCGAGTTAAGCTCCATGAGCCCCTCAGTCAGATCATACAGCAGCCCTTGCTGTATGTGAGGGACATGGTGCCCAAGCCCTGCTTCCAGGGACTGCTCAACCTTCACCAGGTAAAGGTCATTTATAAACTAGGTCAAGGTCATTGGAAGAGAGGTTATGATTGACCTGTTTTTATGGTTGCATCCTATGACATTCATTTATTTGTTGTCCAGGTATTAAAAAATTGAAGTATGGCCAACTTTTGTATTAATTTTATGGATTAAAACAGAAGCAATTCCAAGAAATATTAACTTATTATCCTAGACACCTATGAAGATGCAAAAAAAAAAATTGTTATAATTTTTTCTTTAAACATTTTCTTTGCCTCCCTCTTCATTTAATATCAGAGTATATTAAATTGACAATATTTACAAATTAAGATATATTTTAATGTTCAATTTTGATGAACAGTTACTGTTTCAGTATTAATTTTTTGTCCCCAACAGCTGATCAACTCGAACGTGATGAAGGATGTGGTCAGGAACTCGCTGTTCCCCACAGCTGACATGGTCATCTCCATGAGTCGCGAGTTTGGCGTCCCCATCACACAGGAAGACTTTGATGGTAGGTGAACTAGACTTTTACTTGCATCTTTGATTGAGCATGCATTGTATCTACAGTAACTGCCCTTGGTGATGTATGGTTTATCTTCTTCAAGGACTTAACAATTAGGCCAACCAAAGTGAATCTTTAGTTTTTTTAGGCCAAAAAAAGATGATGATAATAAGCAGACAGGTGTTTTGTTTTTAATTTGATTGAAAGAATAACTCATTTGTTTTTTGCCTTGAGGGAAAAATTTTACGTTTATATTATAACAAAGTTAATATTAACGTTGTCTAGTTACCCCAATACACAGATCTTTCAAAAACAATGTGTTTTGTACAGAGCTACAGCCAAACAAACCAGAGACTGTGGAAGAGAAGGAGGGACCTGTGGGTCAGACCGCCACCCACGAGCCTCACGTCTGGACCCCCATTGACCACTTCAACCCCCAGTACATGGAGACCATAGCTGCACGCCAACAGAGGGTCAACTTCATCAAAGAAAACAAGGTACCTTTATACAGACTCAACTGGGTTATTCTCAATGCTAAAAAATTGTACTGTCTCTTTTGGATTATTTAGAATTAAAAAAATTTATTAGACATAAAATCATTTTTTTTAATTGTGAATTGAATTTAGAGAGATGGTGGTTAACAACAGAAAAATTATTTCTTTTCAATGGATTGGATGTAGGATAGGTGTCCGTTAATGAAAGAGAAGAGAGAATCCAGACAGAAACCTGAAATCACTTTTAAACAAAAATCACACGAAATCAATCAAACTTTATGTAGCTAAGTTTCTATTTTTTCCATCATTAAGGATGACGTGAGGGTGGTCAGTGATAAGAACAAGGAGGAGCGGGCGAGAACCAAAGTACAGACCATTCATGCGGACGTAACAGTGGCGCATAACTACAGCTCACAGTCACTCAACTCCACCGAGCTCGCCAAAGAGAAGCTTAGACAGATGCTAGCAGAAGTAAGAGTTATTTGTCAGAGATGATAATTACTTTTAATATACCATTATTTAAAGGCTTTAGTAAGGGTATCAGATTTCTATGTAGTAGCTGGATGTAATGTCACAGTAATTGAAAAATCTAAGAATTCATAAGAGCTTAATTTTTTAGTGAATTTTGTGGGTACCCCTTGCCCAATAATTGACACCTTGAAGGGATTGCGAAACAAAGTCTCATTTAGCTATCTATACAAACTATAAACTCAAGAGGTTAGTCATCCTCTTGAACCAGTGAAAGATTATAACAATATTTACAAAAAATTGGCCCCCACAAAATGTACATGATTCCACAGGATATTGAATCTTGATATATGCTGTTGAACAAGTAATATTCATAGAGGTGCAATCTTTGTAGGGGTACCCATTACCCTAAAATCAACATCCCTATCCAATTATGAAATGCAATATTTATTCATTGTGCATGGACTGAAGTAAATCCCCAGAATGACATCCCAATGAACTGTATAAAATGATTCCAAATTGACACTGTACAAAATTGGCCTACATTTTAATCATCCTGTTGCCCCTTAAGGACTTCTAATTGGTCAATATATTATAATGAATACCGTCCATTTGTAGGAGCCAGACACCAGGTTCACTTACTGCCAGGAGTTCCACCACTCCATGACCGTGGTGCCGGTCAATGTGGAGGCCCTCAAGAAAGCGGAGAAGGAGGAGTCTCAGGCCAGGTGGAAGACGGAGAAGGGGTGGATATTCCCGGGAATGAAGTCTACGCTGGAGTGTAATGAACATCCACAGAGGCCCAATACAGCCCGCATTGAGGAACTGCAGGAGGTACGTGAAGGGGAAAACAACTGTAACAATGAATTGATCTGAGTTTTTTATCAGCTTTATTTACATCCAATGGCATCCAGTAAAAGTTGTGGCCTGTCTATTCTTTGATTATTTTGAAATATTTGTTTAGTTGATTGATTTGTGAAAACTTTGACAGTGTGTTTATGCATAAAATGAAGATTGGTGTACTAATTGCATGTATGCATACAGGGATAAAATTTTAATGATAACATGAAATCATATGCAGTGCAATGGGAAAAAACATGATGTAAGTTCAGTATACTAGAAAACGGTATTTCTTGTGGTTATGTGGTTTGAACCATCAATCTTGAACCTGGAAAAAAAAAGGTTTGAGTTTTATTGTGGAATTTAATAATGAATTAATATTAAAGTATTTCACAGTGTCACATGCACCCATTTCTTTGTCATTTTAGAAATGGAGAGAAAACTTCTTCCACGTTGGAATGCTTCAACCTCCACTGGACCGTGACAAGTTCCCCTGGACACACCGTAGGTACGACATGGAGCTGTACAAGCGCCCCCAGTCATGCTTCATCAGAGAACCGGTCACCATCCATCTCGCTGGACAAAAGCTTAAGGAGGAGAAAATAGCCGCCTTCCGGAAAGACCTAGAGGTTTGGCGGTCAAAGGTTGTGGTGGACGAGACTCGGCAGTACTTCCACCGATGTCTGAAGGAGACGGAGTTAAACGAGCACGGAAGAAAGGCGCAGAACCAGGTGGACAAGCTGCAAGGTCTGTTGAAAGACAAACCAGTCAAATTCTCACTAAGAAAGCGGGGTCTGGGGCTAAAGGAGGTGCCCCCCCTGAATGTAGTGCTAAATCCCAGCGTGGATACAGCAGCCCGAGAGGCAGGCCTTCCCACAATTCCTGCTGTGGAGAATGAAGGGCAGGAGAAAACCAACGGGTTCAAACCGGGGCCTTACGAAGATCACAGCTGGAATCTGGAGAGGAATAAGATCCCTGTATATGATTACCAGCATAGACAGTTCAGGGAGAGCAAGGGGGCCGACTTCAAGTGAGTATTTCTCTTTTGATTGGTGGTTGACTGCGGAAATTTGAAGGCTTATAGAATTATGAATGCTATAATTAGCAATACTGAATATGTGTTTGCTCAGAAGTCATGTTGTAATTTTCCTCCTAAAAAGGCTCTGAAGTTCTCTTTTGTTAACAAATTTTCATCTCTATGGCTGAAGTTTAATTTGCTTTACAAAGGGTTGATCTGACAAACAATATACACTGTATACAGGGAAATATTTTCCCCCATTTTATTTCCGCCCCTTTCACCCTTGTTGTCAGCGGGTGAATTTAAGACTGGGCAAATTCCAATGTCTCAAATTATCTCTCTTTAAACACAACTTTGTCTGGGCAAATTCGATTGCTAGTGAAGAATTGTGAAAATTACACGAGGCAAAAATAACCCTGCATACAGTATCATTTAATCAAGTACCGCTGGCCAGTAATCATCGATTTTATCTTTACAGCGCTGTACACACGGAGCGGACCAGGCTGTATCGCCGGACCATTGTCCCACTACAGGACTGGGAGAGAGACAACCATCTCTTCTGGATTCCCGACGACGTCACAAAGTTCGGTCCGTACGAAGGAATCGTCCCAGAAAACAAGTCCACACTCCCGCCGGTGGAGAATCCAAATGTAGCCGTCCCCAGCCTGATCGCCCAATCTCTCCCTCCAACAGATCTTAAGTTATATAATGCAAAAGAGGCCATGGTCAGTTAATGTTATGTTAAGAATAAAAACATTGTTGGAAGTGAATTTATTTGGACTGTAAGATTTTCCTGTTTAGAGAACTTTAAAACACTTTGTAAAATCTCTATTCAAATGGATTGATATTTATTTTTATAAATTACTTGTACATTAATTTTGTACATTGTAAAATAAAGTTTGTAAATTTATGCAACACCCTTCTCTTTCCCCTTTCTAGTATTCAGTCTGTGAGGTCTCTGATAACTGAATTATCATTATTTATACTGCTGATGCATAGTGCCTTGTTTATTATATATTGCCCAGCATTTGTTTTTTCTCAATATCTACATTGAGTATTATTTTGCTCCAGATCTTCATATCAAGGTGCCTTCTGGAAGTGTATTACCATAAATAAAAAAAAAATGTTTATTTTTTGCCTGTGATAATCTTTTTACCCATTTTAGCCAAATTTGTTAATGAGGGTATGTTTTTATATTATTTTTTGCAAAATTGATGTTTATTGAAATGAAATGATACAGAGTTAAAGTGCTTGCATAATACCATTTTGGATTGGCAAAATATCAGATGTAATAATATAGATCTGAAGCTTTATTATTTCCTTTAAAAAAGTTTGAAATGAGGGTTTGAGTATCAATTGTACAAACTTCATATCATTTAAAACAATAAAATGTTTATGAATCAAGATTTTAATATGTAATAATTATACAATTCAAGCTTCAATTAAAGTTGTATAATATAAAGCAGGGTTGTAAAATATTATTACATATATATACAAATATATGCATATATGTTATGCATAGATGTGAATATGGTATGTGTTAGAGAGAGAGAGAGAGAGAGAGAGGAGAGAGAGATGAGATAGGTAATGTATTAAATATGTAGATCGATAGAAGGGGGCAACATTAATTTGTTCTCCCTCCAAATCGGTGGCAAAACTGCTGAAATGTTGACAATAAATATATATATATATGTGTGTACTATTATTACAATATATTTGTAAATATATTATATTACATTTTATTTACATAATTATAGTTTACTTGAAGTATTATAATGTTGATACATCAGTGGTTGAATCTGCTTTTATACTAGTTGACAAATGTAGTCCCATATTATACCATGATGTTTTCATTATTTACAACTTATTTGGCAAGAGCAATCTGTGATGTTTGACTTCAAAACGAAAAATAAGAACTCTACGGTGACTAACAGTAGATTATATATTTACAAAAAAAATAAATTATTTTTCGAATATGATTTATAGATTTTATTTTGCCAATATTGATATCTGAGCTCATTTGAGCGTCGATGTGACTGAATCAGTATTTACAATGTCATGTTTCGAAGAAATCTACAAGGTTGTAAACTATAGTTGGCTTGGAAGAATTTATAACTATATAAAGTACTGAGTTTGAGTATGATGAGTAAAAGACAGTTGAACGAAAATGATTTTCGTTGCTCTAGAAATTCAAGAAAAAACCTGCCAAATCAGAGGGAACGTTTGCTACATGTTGCTGCATGTAATTGTTGATTGTGAAATTTTGTTCTTGAATTTGTAGTAACTGGCATTTTTATTTGTGGTCCAGAGATTTTCTGTGAAGTAAAAAATATAAATTATATGTTTTAAATTAATTGTTGTTACTGAAGTGTCTTAATATTGTTAACATATTCTGTGATATTGTAACAGCTAGCGTAAACCCCTTAATTAAGTGTCTTTTTGACTGCAGTGAGATGTTTCACTGAGTAAAAGCATGTCTTAAAAAGAAATATATTAACAGCTTTAACATGTTGTCACTATATATTAATTTGTAAATAATTGTGCATTTTAGTGTGATGTTTTTTTCTGTCTTTTGTCTTCATTGTCTCGAAGGATTGAAAGTAAATTATTCTGACAGAAAGAACTCAATGTTGCATACAGTTTTTAGATTACATGTCAAAAGTCTGTCAAATTTCACGTTTTATTAAAGATAAACATGTCATCTATTTATATAGTACATGTATGTATACATGTACATGTATTTCAGTTGTTTAGAGGATACATGTCAAAAGTTGAATGATGTAACAAGTTTACATGTCAGATGTGTAGATGTTACAGATTTACAAGTCACAGTGTTACATTTACCATACATCATCGAGTGTAATGGACATGTATTTTAAGTGTGACACGAATGATGATATAATCTTTCCTGTTTTAAGTAAACTGCTGTGTTTGATAGGCACATCAATGGACATTTTTACTTTAAGGCACTCTAAAGCTCCTCTGTATAACTGTTTTTCAGCTACAGTATACAGTGTTATACATGTAGTGGCTTAATTCTGTGATTCAAGTCCTTTATACACTATGTTTTTTTTTTCTCAATTCAAATAATAAATTTAATTTATATTAAAATATGTGTTACATTTTTAGTTTTGAGATAATTATATAAATATATAGTCATCATAGTCATGTAATGATATATTTTTTTTATACTGAGGGGGGAGGGATTGGATGGGGCTTGCCGTTGGCATGCAGTTTAAGTTGCCTTAATCAATTAAAGACATGAGGGCAATAAGCTTTGCTTTCGCCTTGATCCTAAACTTAAAAATATCCTTTACGAAAATACGAAATAAGAATGATAATAGAGACTGGTGAAAATAACTGGTAGCAAAACCATTTTAATGCACTAATACATGTATTAACAAGATTAACCAAGACAAATAATAATAATTGTGTAACAAATGAATTTAATAGTATACAGCAAACAATACAAGGGCTAATCAGTTCTTACAGATAAATTATGCAGCAACCATAAAATGATTGTAGTTTTGTTTTTGTTTTTTACAAGACATGCATGTAGTTATATAAAAGTAGTTTTTTTAAACAGTTACAGTAACTGTAGGAAGGCTCACAATCAGAAAACACAACTTCGTTATCAATTTTGATCAATTGTAGCTGGTACATAAAACAAAACAAAAATATTGCACTTAATGTATTTCTTTTGATGAATTATATAACTTGAACTCTTTTGTGTTTATACTGTCTATTATAGGACTACAATGCTACTTAGTAGCTATAAGTATAAATAAAATATACATGCATGCATCACCTTTGACATACATGTACTTGTATATCTGTATACATTGTATCTAATCAATTTTGCAAATTTTAAATCCATTTATTATTAAAAAAAAAATCAAAGATATTACAAAAAGTTATCCTTTATTAAAAAAAAAATATATTAAAAATAATAAGTAATTTAAAAAGCCATGTCAGATATAAGTTTCTAAATAAAATGGCAGAAACCATAAATTTCAAGAGTCAACTTTAATCTTAATTTATCAATGACATGTACATGTAAATTAATGTACATGTATGTAACAAATATGATACTGATTGTATGATTAGATGATATTTGTTGCACTTTCAGAATTATCCTATACATCAACCTACAATGTATAATTGACGGGACACCACTTGCATCACCAAAAATACACGATCGTACAGTCTTCAACTGTTCAGTCTATTAGACTACATATTGTAAATAGATTTTTTTAGTGCTTCTATTAGCTATAGTATAATTGTAAATTTGAATATACAATGTACATTTATTACTGTACTACAATAATATATTGTATAAATCAAAAGCAATACCGTATATTTGTTTTTTTTCGCGTGTCACAAAATTTGCGAAAATAAGGAAAAATGTATTGTTTTTTTAGTGAACGTCAATTTTTTTATAATTTTTTTATAAAATACAATACTGAATATAATTTCTGCATATTCAGTATTTGCGATTTAAAAGAGATCGCAAAAAAAAAGAAAATTAGATCATCGCAAAAATTACCGTATATACGTTAATTAAATCTATATAAATACATTAATAAGGTATCGAGTATCTTAATTGCCCAATCTTATATACACATGAGTACATGCAGTTTTGTTTCATTTGCATATGAAACACTCATCAAATGTGCTCTTTTAGTAGTTTTTGTACAGTAAACTTCAAAGGAAACATACTGGGTCATGTCACAATCATTATTACACAACAACCTACACCAATGTATGATTAATATTTTCATTCAAATATATTAATGTACTATTTGACAGCTAGTGTTTAGTGTCATATAAATACATGTATCAAGTGGTAGAAACTTAATGATTCTATAACAAAGTAACATGTTCAAAATCATTTTTTTAATCAAGTTAATAAACTTTTTTTTTTTGTGGTGCCAGGACTTGCATATAATTTCCAAAAATGAAAACCCAAATCATTGGTAATTTATCTTTTCTAACTTAACAGTACTGTATTACAATGTACATGGAATAATAAATGAAATGTAAAAGGATTTATTATGCTAGTACAAAAAAAAACAACTGACATTTTAAATTTTCTGTAAGTATAACAATTCTGCAAGAAGGAAAAATAAATAAAAGAAGTTTTTAAAAATCAAGCATCAAATGGCAATTGTCTGTCATGAACACGATAAACTTGTTGGTTAGGATTCCACCTCCTCTTTAGAGATTGTCCAGATCTCTCCATGATTTATGGTCCTGAAACTCCTGGCTGGTAGATTTAATTTTTCAAGATGTTCCTTAACAAGTTTTGGAGGTTCCAAATAGTACTATAAAAATTAGATTTAATTATTAAAATGCTTATGACTTTACATAGCTGTAGGCTATGACTGTCCACTTCTCAAAAGAGAATAGCTTATAAAGCTACCAAATGGTTAAAATGATAGAGAGAATAATTACATTGTACAGTCATTTAGCATATTATTTTAAGAGATTGTTTGATTTTTTGCTTTCATTTCATGAATTCTTTTCTCAAAATACAGTATAATTACATTTATTTCAAAAATTGCAACAGAATGAATTATTGTCTAGATTTTTCTTCTTTTGTTTGTTTTAAATGAAAGGAGAAGGGAGCTATAATACCAGTAATGAAAAAAAATTATTACCTCAAAGCACCCCATCTGTTTGAAAGTACCCCAGTGGACGCCTAAGGAAAACTTTGATCCGATTTCTTTATGGATTTCTACAGACTCCTCTGGACTGACATGCTGAGGATGCATATACCACCTGCCACCAAACCAGAGAATTAGGAATCAAAGTACTGAAAGTACTTACCGGTACATGTGATCTTTTAACATGCTTTAACAGGTGTTAAAATTTCTTCAATTTATTTTTTTTGTGGGATCACTGAATCTGCAATGTGTTCTTATCTTGAATCAGCATCAAATTTTAAGTACTAGACAACCTTGGTTCATAAGCTCCAATTGGCAAAGCACTGAGCGAGAAGGGTCCATATTTCTTTCCAATCTGCTGAAAGGCAATTTTGTTATACCCTGTGTCTCCACCAAAGTAGAACGAATGAGTTGGTCCTTTAACAGCCCAGCTGCACCATAGTCTCTACAAAAATAGTGCTTTAGATGAAAGAAAAATTACCAGTAAGAGACAGTTCATCAAGTGGAAATTGAGGATTTGTAATTGTATATTACTATATCTGCAAATGTTTGAAAAGTGAAGACTAGGATATACATGTATGTGTCCAATACAATTAAACATAAATATGTTAACAGGGTACCTAGTTTCATTTGATATTTAAATAATTATGTATCCTGGAATAATGTGGCTAACAACAAAACATATCATGTACTAATTCCATCAACATTTGTAACTAAAATATCTTAGGATGTTGCGGATTATAGTTTAAAGAGAAACATACATGCAGATTATGTCATATTAATTATTACAGTTGTATACACTCTCTTTCTTTAAATCAATCAGACTATTATTTCTTTTAAAATTGCCCTTGACTTACTGGTATTTCACAACAGCAGAAAAATAATACTTAGGACTAGATTTGGTTGCTGAGCAAAGTGAAAAGTAAACAGAATGTTGTCCTCACACCAGTTTCATCCATTTAGTCTTCATCCTGCTTACACTCTTGTAACTTCACCTCGTTCTGGTCAAATCCTTAATTACCTAGCTGCTCCTAAACTATCCCTACAAAGCTGAATTTCTTCTCTATCTAGATTTAAGCACTGTGCAAATTAAACCTGAACATTGCATTTTCTATATCTTAATTGTCACCTCACCTTATTCCGGTCTAATCCTTGCCGACCTCCATCCTAACAATCCCTAATAAGCCAAATTTCTTCTCTTGAGATTAAAGTACCATGCAAAGAAGCATGAACATTTCCATCCCTCTATCTCACCTTGTTCTGGTCTAACATTCCGTTCCTTGTACACCAGTGCTGAGCGGGGGTACAAGCAAAGGTAAGACTCTGGTTCTCCTGTCCTGGCAGTGGGTGCTGAATCTCCTCCCACCACTTCCTCTCCTCGATGTTAGCCTCCACACATCCGCAGGTGGTAAACCACTCCTTCAAACCCATAGGGACGTAATATTTTGCCTCGGGGAATTTCTCTTTCACTCCCATGATGGATTCGGTGTCTAGATGATCGTAATGGTCATGACTGATCAGCACCACATCCACATGCGGAAGATCTCTGATTTGACAGGGCACTGGTCGATATCTCTTGTATCCAAAGTGCTTCAGTAGTTCCACGCCAGCAACTTTGAATGTAGGGCTGCAACGTTCACTAAATAATGGGTCGCACAGAATGTTGACCCCCTCCATTTGCACAAACACAGTAGCATGGCCGATCCATAGAATCTGAATGCTCTTTGGGTCAGGGTTTTTCAGCTTTTCGAAATCCACTGGTACCACCGGCAAAGTTTCATCTAGTTTCTAAAAATCAAAAATTTAAGAACAAAATGATGTATCAATCTTTTATCCATGTGTTAAAACAACATATCTTCTTTGCTAGAGTTGATCATAAACCCTTGGATAATGAATTATATATTTATCAACAAAAAATTCAATAAAATATATTACCAACTTGAAGCTAGGAATGAAACTACTCCATTTTGTGACTTACTTTCTTTCAAAGTAAAGAATTAACCATTTTCCATGATTAGATATGTTGATCGACTGTGACACTATTTGAGTATAAGCACACATCAATAGAAAAAAATTCATATTGATCAACTAGGACATTTATTTTAAACCTTAAAAATTTACCAATGCTTCAGTATTTTTCTTCTTTCCCACAGTAATTCCTTATCAAATTTCTTTTAAATGGCCAAGAATTTCAATGCTTTTAGTTACCGGTAAGTGATTAATTTAGTTTGAAATTAAATACTTTTTTTATTCATCTGCTAAAACAATTTTATATAACTGTAATGCATTTATATGCAAGCCATGTGATGTGTTCTACACTCAGGTAGAAAAGAAGATGAACAGAAATACCAGTACTCTACATCAGCAACCTCATTTAAAAAGTGTCCTGACCAGTAAATTTTTTCAGTATATATATTATAAATATGTTATAAAATTAATATAATTAAACCTTTGGATCTGAAGGAATGTCACTGTTATCTTTGTCTCCTAGTCTCATCTTTAAGAACTCTAATTTTCCAGGAATTTTCCATGTGTCAAACTCTTTGGGATTTTCCCATCTTCCATTGCTGAACACAGCTTTGACAAGGTTTTCCATTCTGAAAGAAAGATGGGTCTTCAGCTATATATAGTTACATATACATACTTCAAACAGTTTTGTAAAATTAAAGAGACTCTGAAACTTTCATTTGGTGTAATTTCCTTTAGAAGTCAAAAGTACATGTTCAAGAATTACATTTTGTTATGGAATGTCAGCTGACAGTTCCACCTAACCAATGATCAAAACAGTTTTGCTCAAACATTTTGGTCCACTTTTTGAGTTCTTAAAGCCGGAAGCATTTTGGCACTTTGAACATCTTACCAAAAGAAATTGACCACAAATACATGTAACTTTATGATATGACTACCGTACATGTACAGGTGTATATATGCATCTATGAACAAGTTTTATAAGGTAAAATTTTAGCTAATCTCGAAAAAGTAATGATAGCTAGACCAAATTAAAAATAAAATTGATAGTTAAACATGACATATCCATATTGTGCATGTAGTAAAATGGTGATTTGACAGAAAGCTAGTATACTCAACAAAACTAAAAATCTAAGTGTTCACCCTGATAAATAGAATAATTTAAAAATTACCAAAAAAAAATAATGCATGTAATGTGAAATGTTAAACATTTCGTAACTAATATGTCTTTTCATCAATAGCACAAATAAAATAAGACAACAACGATTGAAATCAAATACCCGTGACGAAACGTCAAAACATTAAATTGGTATTTTTCTGCGCTTGCTTAATATGATTGACAATTTTTTGTGATTGATATTAGTCTTTGGTGATAGTTTAAAAAGAAAACCACTTAACATAGCCAAAATGATCATTCAGAAAACAGCCAGAGCCGTTTGAATATTGGCGTCTGCATTGTTTCTATGAAAAATTGTACTCACTTTAAATTTGCTGTTTATTTTGTCCTGTACATTGTTTTAAATATTTAGCAATCCAAAGGAAACTTTATTTTGATATAATAATTTTTCTCTTCCATAAGTGTAACTTCATTTCTCCATCCCCAACTTAAAATAATCCAAAAGCTCTGAGCGAAATTCAAACAAACTGGAAGTGTTTGTGCATCGTTCTTAACTATTTGAAAGTTAAGTGGAAATAAGTCACCCTGTAGACAAGACAAATAAATGTGCTTATATCATATAGTAAACACATTATACTGGGCAAATGTCGCAACCTGAGGTCAAGGTCAATCCCGTACGAATTTTTGAGGTGGAATCCGCCTGGAATATAGGTGGATTCTGGCAGGAATCTGCAAATTCCGGGCGTATTTGGGGCGGAGACGGAATTTTGAAAAGTTACGCCTAAGTAGAAGAGGTGGTTTCCAGGCGTCATTAGGCAAATTCAAATTTTCCTGGCGTAAAATAACAAGAAAATTGAAACAAAATTCCGCCTGGAAATTTAAGCAGGAGTAAAATTCTCTGATTGGTCAATAATAATTGATGTTTTAGGGTCATTTCAGCAAGGTTAAGTTTGAATCAGTCGGGAAGGAGGGAAGTTAGTGTGAACGTAATGGTTAACACAGACAGGCTTTTTACTTCTATAATGTCCTTACTGGATTATACAATATATGCTGGTATGTAAGATGATCATATTGATACCTTATTCAAGTAAATTTGAATGTACAGTACATGATATTGCATTATAATTACTGAAATTTCACTGGCTTGAAAGATTTACAGTTTTCTTGGTATAAGGCGCTGTGATTTAATTTAGAGTACATTGTAAAGTATTTAGTTGTGTATGATTCAGAATGTGATTTCAGTGTAAACTTTTAGAGCATTTCAAAACTTTCTCATGTTTTTTGGAAATTAGTGTACACTCATGACAGTATTTGAAAATCTTAGATGAAAAAGAAATGGATATTCAGGTCTGTAGGTCACTTGATGTTGCATAATAAATAGGACTTTCCAGGCGTAAACCTTTCCAGGCGTAATTTCATTTCCTTGGCGGAATTTTTTCCAGGCGGAATTTTATTTTTCCAGGCGTAGCTCATTTACATTTTTCGCCTCATATTCCGGCCCGATTCCGCTCCGTTTCCGGTTGGTTTACGCCTGGAACCTCTACATAACCATATATGTAGAGAGATAAACTGACGCCCAGAATCCTGCTCTATATTACGCCTCTATTCCCCCTATATTCCAGGCGGAACATTTCGTACAGGTTGCATCGTTCTTAACTATTTGAAAGTTAAGTGGAAATCAGTCACCCTGTAGACAAGACAAATAAATGTGCTTATATCATATAGTAAACACATTATACTAGGTGAACACTTATAAGTTTTTGTTGACTGTACATGTAGCATTGAAAATGTCAGTCATCAGAGCTATGAAAAAATGCGCTAATGAAACATACATGTACATACAAAGTAAAAAAATAGATATACATGACTTGAATTCTGGAGAATCCCCCGATGTTAAGTGTGTAACCAAAGCAGTCGGCAGTTTTGACATTAAAACTAAAATATTTCCATTTTCTTGTGTCTTTGTCTGTGATAACACTACAAATCGATTTTGTAATGTATGGTCCAATACATAACATCAATGACTATTTTAATATTTAACCGTACAATTGCTGAAAATTATATTAATATAAGTAATAAGGATTTAATTCTTTGAATACCTTGAGGTGATCAAATACGGGCGTGATCAATTTGATCTATCATAAAGACCTTCGGGTTTTATTGGATTTGATCACCCCCGACCGTATTTGATCAATTCATAATACTAAAAGAATAGTTCCTTATTCCACAACTAAATGAAAGACGGACATAAATGCATGAATCATTGATTGAACGATATCGGTTAATTATAGTATTGAGCTTTGGGGACGTGAATTATCCTGTCGACTGTATCTCATTCTTGATCATTTATCTTATTAATTGACAACTCATGTAACTGGATTCTTATGTAATTTGGTGCATTTAAACATATTCCTTACCTTTAACACGATTATAGTTACTCTCCTTTATTGATTATCATTCGAAACAAAAACTCTCGGAAATAATTAACCAACAAGTTGTAAAACGAAAGTACAGTAAAGAATATCGAACCCGACTTGCAGAATGTCCCAGTTTAGGGACCACATATTGAATTCTTCAGAAAAAAATAATTATATCCTTTTTTTCATTTGAATACCATGAGATAGATTTGGAATTCACACATTTGCAAGAAATTATCAATGTAAATGACCTATTGAATGAACAGGGAAATTTTATATCTTTAGATGTACACTACAATTGAAGTTCAAATCAATATAAAAACAAATCATGTAACTTTTTTAGGACTCAAGCATGCTATAATATCTGATATGTGTAAACTGTAATATATGCAGAGATGGATGTCTAGATAAACCTTTTATTCCGATAAATATCCAGATTTTTGTAACAACAAAAAAGGGATCAAAAGCTATGTATGATGTATTATAGTCTGTCCCAAGTTATTGCTTCCATCACTTTTTGATGATTTTTACTAAAAATATACATTCCTGTGAAAGAAGTACAGTTGAAATCGATGACATGGAAAATATCCAAGATATCTTCATTGACAAATTATCCCTTTTCACTCATAAAAGTTTTCAGGAACGAAAATAAATTCCTTACGGAGATTTATAATGGGAAATGTTTACATCTTTTATCCATTCGGAAGTTATCGGGACACCTCGGGCAATTTTTCAACGTTATCATCCGGGCTTAATAATGGCTGATGCAATACAAAATCCCCGTAGACTTTCTATTTTGGGATGTGTATTGAAACCTGAAGCGGTAGAGGGGGCGTTTCAAAACAGATAATCTGGACATTTTTCATATTAGTGGATGAACATAGTTTGAGCACAAAGGTATTTATTATTATCGAAATATCAAGCAAAAATTGGTGGAAGCAAAAACTCGGGACAGAGTATAAATAGATCGATCAGTAATCAAGCCAGGTGCTCAGGAAAAGTGGGGGACAATTTTTGAAATTACTGACTTGCAATGGAAAAAGATATATTCTATCCCCTTTCTTACTACCAATAGTGCCAAATTACAATGGCTACAATATCGAATCAATCATAAATAGTACTATGTTTAAAATTGGGAAAGTTGATTCAAAATTATTTAATTTATGTCATAATGAAGAGGAAACAATATGTCACCTAATGTGGAATTGCCCAACTGTACAACAGCTTCTTATCAACTTCATAAACTTTTGTCAAACAAAAAAGATATTGAAATGAATCAAGATACTTTCATGTTTGGAGAATACAAAACCAGAGAAAATATTAGTCAGATCTAGAGCAATGTTATATTTATGTTAATTAAGCAATATATATACAGAAGTAGATGCTTTAAAAGTAACACATCAGTCCTTGGAGGATTATACGAGATAGAATCATAAAATATACTGCAAGTGTGGAAAACAAAATGAACGAATTTAATAACACATGGGGTAGACAGACATCTCGGCCCAACGACACTTCGGCCCAGGGCATTTGACACCTCGGCCCAGACAGGTCGGCCGAAATTTATTGACACGTCGGCCCATGTAAAAGACACCTCGGCCCAATGAAACATTCGGTTCTACTAAAATTAAATATTAATCAAATAGGGGCAGATACTTACTTTATCTATTCATTGATTTCTTCTTTCTATCTCCTTTTTGAAGATAATGACCAACGACATGAAACATTGAATTGGTGCTAAATGTGATAAAATTGTCAGATGCTATTTAGCATCAACATGTTTGTACAAGACGCGCACATGATCATTATATTTAAAATTAGTATGATCAATGAATAAAGTTCATTTAAAGTCAATGAAAAATATTTTTTATGTGGAAGGTTAGATAGAAACGAACCTAAATCAACTTAGTGAAAAATTCATGTCTGTATTTTTATAAAATTTACATCGATATGTAGAATAAGCACGCATAACCTCGGACATCGGGTCACACTTGCATATGACTAAACCTGTCAATCAAACTAAGTGTATTGTCACGCGTCTCATTTTTTTTTTTTTGGTCAACAGCCAATAGAAATTTAATGACTTTAAGGTTCTCGAAATCTTATTATTTAACTTTTTTCACTACAATAATAATAGAATATGTGAATTTTGTAGATAGGAAATTTCAGGAATTGATGACACATTCGAAATATATGTGTTAAATCTAGGATTGAAAGATTGCAATATTTAAATATTTTCATGAATTTATTAAATCTACAAAGATTGACCAGAAAGTGGACACAATAGAAATATTTTGCGTAATAATGAAATGAAATGTCATGATGTGTTGTTTCTCTGACGATTTTGTAACTCTGATAGGGGGTGGTAATCATTGAAAGGATATATATATATATATATATATATATATATATATATATATATATATATATATATATATATATATATATATATATATCTCCAGACAAGTTTTTCAATCTGTGTCATTTATTTAAAAATTTCATGTTTTTGTCATTATAAATGTTATACTTGTATGAAACAAATAAATTCATCAAAAAAATAAATAAATAAATAAATTAATTAATTAATCATTCATACGTAAGCACAATGGTACAGTGACTGACCATAGCGCCTGATTACCAATAACATCTGAGAATAATCGGCAAATCTCGGGCGAGTAAGGTGCCTGCATCAAATTCTATGGAATCAACCGATACTTGCATGCTGAACGCAACAACAACAAAAAAATGCGAAGGCGAAAGTTCGAAGTTCCGAAGTCGATAGTGCGAAGTTGCGAGGGCGAAAGAGCCATAGTAATATCGCTCCTTCGCCTTCTCAACATCGCACTCTCGCCTTCGCATCTTCGCGCTTTCGCTGCTTCGCCTTCACACCTTCGCTTTCGCAACTTCGCACTCTCGCATCTTCGCCATAAAGGCAGAAGTGCGCAGGTCGAAGTGGCCCCAACGGAACACCATACTTACCGCTATGTAACCGTGCCATTCACGCGATATGGCTGGTGTAAATTATAAGAGGTCACATTGATACACACGGTGAGTTATAATAATTGTTTCTATATCGCATGATGTAAGGAAGTTGACATATTCCCGTAATATTGGGTTTACTTCAAGATTATTAAGTTGATCAACAATGGATAATTTTTTTTATTGTACTGAACCGAAAGTTGTGGCCATTTTTTGATAGAGACATTCATTCTCTACCATTGGCCCATACATTCACCAAATTTTTTTTTACCTTAAATTGTATACTTTAAACAAACCTGGGTTACAAATAAATGAGACTCACGATGTTTTATTTTACTTAAAAGTCCATAATTTATGTTTAGAGGGAGGGTATTATGCGCGGATCTTAAGGGGAAGGGGGTGGTCTTGAACCCCCCCCCCCACCCTATTAAAAATTTGAAATTGATATGAATTTATATTTCAAAATCGTTAATTACCAAAAGTGTTTCTGAGACACCCCGAGGATTTTGTTTAATTTATTTATATATATGTGTGAGTGGTGTGTGTGTAAGGGGGGGGGGGGGTGTAGGTAGAAATGATTAATAATATTTAGTAGCAAAATAAAGAAATAGCTTCCTCAAACTTTTAAGAATTTTTTTCATTTCAGATGGCATTATCTGAATCCCAAATACCACCCGACGCCCAGCATTATTTGGTGTGTGGCACTGAAGACTGTGAGAAGAACTGCCAGTTTTACTGCAATGACTGTCACCAACCAATGTGTGAACAATGCAGAGATGAACATCAGAAGAATAAGAAAACCAAAAACCATGAAACGGTCCCTTATAAACAACGCAAACGACCGCTTCCTGTGGAGAAATGCAGGATCCACCCCACAAGACACATAGAACTTCTCTGTGAGGAATGCCAAATTCCCATTTGTTCTAAATGCACAGGCACAAAAGATCATCGTGGCCATGCATTTACTGACCTAGAATTGGTCTTTGCTGAAAAATGCTCACTTTGTCACATAGAAATTACCAAAATTCGAAGCTATTTTGAGCCTGTTTCTCAAGATTTAAAAAAGGAAATTGCTATAGATGTCACAGAAATGAAGAAGCTCATGGAAGCCATAAGGACATCCATGAAGGCTGAAGCTGAGGCTGTGAAGAAGCTGGTAGACACAGTCACATCAGATAAAATAAAACAAGTCAACAAAATAGAACAGTCATTATTACAAACATTTAATGAACAAAACCAAAAAATAGATGGCTACATCAGCTATCTCAATGATTTAATCAAAACATTTTATGGTTACCTATCTCCTTCAAACATAGAACAATTGAAATTTTCTCTCAAATCAGAAAACTTCATTATACGACCCATACCAGAGACATCCAAACCAGTCCCACCCGTATTTACTTCTGGTCAATACAGCAAGGAAGATGTCGCCAAACTACTGGGTAGAATAACTGTTCCTAACACTAAACCAGAGAACAGAAAAATAAAACCCATGGAGACTGCCTCTACACAGTTGAAACCTACAGGGAAACAGAGGAAACAAGACAGAGAGAAATCTGACGTGAAACAAACACTGTCTCTGTCTTCCTCTGTCACCAAGGTCAGGGAGTACACAGCACCAGGTGTTTACAATGTATTTTATATATCACTGGGTAAATCAGGCAGACTCTGGGTCAGTGATAGTAGAGGTAACCTTGTCCAAACAGATCTACAGGGGAATCAGCTACAGAAGATACAAACCAGTGGTACATTTGAAGGCTACCACACAGTCACACAGGGCGGGGACCTGATCTATACAGACAGACTCAACAAAGTCATCAATAGGAAAACACCGGATAATACAATCACTGAATTCATTAAAACAGGAGACTGGGTACCACTCAGTATACACTCCTCCCACATCAACGGGGACATACTGGTGGGGATGAAAAAGGAAGAAGAGCCACCTAAAATAGCCAGGTACAACAAGACAGGGACAGAAATACAGAACATACAGAGAGACAACAAAGGACAGGGACTGTATAGTTACCCACACTACATCACAGAAAACATCAATGGTGATGTCTGTGTATCAGACTTTAACAAACATGCTGTAGTGGTGGTGGATAAATCAGGACAGCACAGGTTCTCCTACACAGGTCAGGGGTCAAGGTTTTATCCCAATGGAATATGTACGGATGTACTCGGTCACATCCTGGTGTGTGTTGATATCAGTAACACAGTCCATCTCCTGGATCAGGACGGTCAGTTCTTGTCTCTACTACTCACAAAACAACAAGGGGTAAGGTATCCCCGTAGTGTGTGTGTGGATGATGAGAACAATCTCTGGGTGGGACAAAATGCTAAAAAAAACGTGACAGTGTACAAGTATCTAGAGTAAACGTTACATATCCATTTATGTACATCTTTTAGGTAATGTGTGTATGTTGTGAGACAATGTAACTACAGCACTGTGAGAGAGTATGATTACTGGCATACACAGTATTTAACAAAAATTATGTGTACAATGACTTATCTACAGTGTGCATTTAAGTACATAATATATAGATCATTCATGTAACCCTGCGTATGTTTGTTTGTAATATTTCTTATTATAGATCGATTTCATTGCAGAAGAGTTGACTATAAAATATACATGTATTAACAAAATTTGTTTTGTAAGTTATTAGAAACTGCTACATGTAGCTTAATAATAGCTATCCAAAAGAGTTATACATGTATTTATAACATGTAATAATATCATATTTTAAAGATAGGTTTCTTGTACCACGTCGGATATAGATGGTAAACTATTACAATATAGTCTATCATATGGCAGATTGGAGTTTTTTCGGAAACCGCGAAGTTTTATATGTAACGCTCTTAAACTTCAGAAAATTCCGACATTTCTAAAAAATCTTAGTCGAATGTTGAGAGAGAGAGAGAGAGAGAAAGAGAGAGAGAAACTGCAAGTCTGTAGCTCCGGTCTGATAACTAAAAGCAACCTTTTTTTCAGACTTTTTACAAAATTCATAATTGGTTGGGGGAATTTTGAAAAGGATTACAATTCACAAAAAAACTGGTGGTAATTATAAAAAATAGGAGATGAAACCTATTAATCTATTGCTGTTTTGGGGGGTTTAAGTTACTCACCGTCACATTTCTCACCGTACGCGTAGAACCCATCTTTGCATTTACAAGTGGATTGATATGACCCATATTGATCTGGGTAGACGACACACTGTCCATTCACACAGTCATCTTCTTTGTTGTCAAACTGACTGCAATAGCCAAAATCTAAGAAAAAAAAAATAGAAAAAAGACAGTCAATTGAGGGTATCCCTAACCTGATTTCAAAATACATTGATATACAGACAAACGCAACAAAGTCATCAATAGGAAAACACCGGATAATACAATCACTGAATTCATTAAAACAGGAGACTGGGTACCACTCAGTATACACTCCTCCCACATCAACGGGGACATACTGGTGGGGATGAAAAAGGAAGAAGAGCCACCTAAAATAGCCAGGTACAACAAGACAGGGACAGAAATACAGAACATACAGAGAGACAACAAAGGACAGGGACTGTATAGTTACCCACACTACATCACAGAAAACATCAATGGTGATGTCTGTGTATCAGACTTTAACAAACATGCTGTAGTGGTGGTGGATAAATCAGGACAGCACAGGTTCTCCTACACAGGTCAGGGGTCAAGGTTTTATCCCAATGGAATATGTACGGATGTACTCGGTCACATCCTGGTGTGTGTTGATATCAGTAACACAGTCCATCTCCTGGATCAGGACGGTCAGTTCTTGTCTCTACTACTCACAAAACAACAAGGGGTAAGGTATCCCCGTAGTGTGTGTGTGGATGATGAGAACAATCTCTGGGTGGGACAAAATGCTAAAAAAACAGTGACAGTGTACAAGTATCTAGAGTAAACGTTACATTATATAAATAGTGCCTGTTTGGGAGGGTACCAGTTGAAATTGACACCCCGAGAAAACCATTGTCAACCGACGCGAAGCGGAGGTTGACAATGGTTTTCGAGGAGTGTCAATTTCAACTGGTACCCTCCCAAACAGGCACTATTTATTTTATTATACTGAATGTCTTAATTTTTATAGCAAATTTTACTGCTTTTATATAGAAAAGACGTGAATTCTACGGCGAACCGTACGCGCATAATTAACGCGCATGTAACAATTCGTTCTATCGGCCCGTTGCTAAGCGTGCGAGGGAGAGAGAACGGATTGTCAACTGCGTCTTAACCAATCAGATTGCAGTATTTAACATGAAAGTATAATAAATCCATTTATGTACATCTTTTAGGTAATGTGTGTATGTTGTGAGACAATGTAACTACAGCACTGTGAGAGAGTATGATTACTGGCATACACAGTATTTAACAAAAATTATGTGTACAATGACTTATCTACAGTGTGCATTTAAGTACATAATATATAGATCATTCATGTAACCCTGCGTATGTTTGTTTGTAATATTTCTTATTATAGATCGATTTCATTGCAGAAGAGTTGACTATAAAATATACATGTATTAACAAAATTTGTTTTGTAAGTTATTAGAAACTGCTACATGTAGCTTAATAATAGCTATCCAAAAGAGTTATACATGTATTTATAACATGTAATAATATCATATTTTAAAGATAGGTTTCTTGTACCACGTCGGATATAGATGGTAAACTATTACAATATAGTCTATCATATGGCAGATTGGAGTTTTTTCGGAAACCGCGAAGTTTTATATGTAACGCTCTTAAACTTCAGAAAATTCCGACATTTCTAAAAAATCTTAGTCGAATGTTGAGAGAGAGAGAGAGAGAGAAAGAGAGAGAGAAACTGCAAGTCTGTAGCTCCGGTCTGATAACTAAAAGCAACCTTTTTTTCAGACTTTTTACAAAATTCATAATTGGTTGGGGGAATTTTGAAAAGGATTACAATTCACAAAAAAACTGGTGGTAATTATAAAAAATAGGAGATGAAACCTATTAATCTATTGCTGTTTTGGGGGGTTTAAGTTACTCACCGTCACATTTCTCACCGTACGCGTAGAACCCATCTTTGCATTTACAAGTGGATTGATATGACCCATATTGATCTGGGTAGACGACACACTGTCCATTCACACAGTCATCTTCTTTGTTGTCAAACTGACTGCAATAGCCAAAATCTAAGGAAAAAAAATAGAAAAAAGACAGTCAATTGAGGGTATCCCTAACCTGATTTCAAAATACATTGATACTTCAAACTTCCGAAAACACAAATCGCGGGGTAACTCATGCGCGGATCCAGAAAATTTTTCCAGGGGGGGTCCGAAGGATAATTGTGTTTGCGGGGGGGGGGGGGGAGGGGGTCCGAGGCATATTTGCGATAATTTTACTATGTAAATTTAATAAATTTTCATTTTCCAGGGGGGGTCGGGACCCCCCCGACCCCCCCTCTAGATCCGCGCATGTAACTAATATAATAAATAAATCAAATATAAGTTTTCGAAATACTCCAAATCACTGTAAACATGAAATATTTAAGATATGTTATCGTTTCCTTTTCAATCTCTTCCATAAAAATGTGACGTACAATGAATGAATTAACTTAATGTCAGAAATTGAGATTTTAATTTGTTTATCCTATTAAAATCCAATAAATTTTGCAGGAAAAGATCTAGAGTAATTTGGTTTTCTTTCTTTTTGGTGTTTGCCTTAACAATGTTCCATTTATTCCAGGATAGTATCTATTTAATGCGCATAGTGCCTTTAAATAAATAGTGAAATTCTCTTAAAAGCGTATAAATAAACACCAAAGTTCTCAATCTTTGTGAATTATTCAATACCTATACACACTGTCGCTGCTCGACCATCTATAGTTAATCCGGGGAGATCGATCTCATCGAAGCCTACATCACACTTGCATTCAAAATACCTACTTAGTCCTACATCCACACATGCGGAATTGTCTGGACAGGCGTCATCATCGGTAACATTTTTACATGAATAAAAAGCGTCAACTGAAACTGAGTGAAGCAAAACGCAAAGTAAGATACATTTGAATCCTCGCATTTTGTCAGCCTTACTGGTAATTTCAAGGAGATCCTACGTTGCACAATTGTAACACCATGCCCTACATGCATTTATATATACAGCATACATGTACTTGTAACTACAGTGTTGATTGGAGGAAAAAATAGCCCGGTTTCTCTCCATTCATACATTGTTTCCTACATGTATATATAGAAATATGACAACATGCTATTTAAGGAATAAGAAATCATTCTTTGAGTATTATGATGTGATAATTTCGGTCGGGACGTGGTCAAATCCGAAGGGCTTTATGATAGATTTGGCCACGCTCCGACCGAAATTATCACCTCATAATATTTAAAGAATGATTCCTTATTACTTATATTTAATATATTATTTCCAATTTGTACACTTTAAAACAACATTATTTTAAAACCACTATTTTTTCATGTAGCACATGCTATGCATTACTACGCGGCGCAGCCAATACCGTTTCTCGGTTATACTATAAGACACGCCCATTTTGTGTCACTCATGATATATAAAGTTATTGGGTTTTAAGGTTCAAAATTGATTCGTAATGTTATCACAGACAAAGACAGTTGAAAATGTAAATATATAAATATAAGTGTACACAGATTACATTAAACTTGATCATTTTGATGCATGTTGACAAACTAGGATACGAGAGGAGATAAAAATGAAACACACACACACATAATGTCATAACATATTTACAAATCCAAATCAAAGAATTTCCATGAACTGTCAGATGTATATCTGAAAGCTACATGTGCATGTACATGTGGGCAACTGTTGATTAAGATGTAAATATGGAAAATGCTGCCGCTGTAAAAAGAAAATGTAGAAACGAACTCAGAGCAAATTTATTATAACAAATTCCTAAAATTTGTTATACCAAATCTTATTCGTTATAACGGATTCATTAAATTGTTATTCATTTAAATTCGTTTTAACAGATTCAAGAATTCGTTATATCCAATTCAAAAATATTTTTGATAGGTCCTAAATTGGCTTCCTTACGTTGAAGTACCCTGCTGATATGTGTATATAAATGTATTAAAAGTTCTTGTATAATATGTACGCGCATCTTGGCAAGTATACGCATAAGTTATGTAATACATGTATTAAAGCTAACCGCCTAAAATTAATGCCTCATGTTGCATGTTTACATAATTACTGAATCAAAACTAAAAAAAAAAACCCCCATAAATATACAACTGTAAATTACAAACAATTGGATTTTTACTGTAGTGTTCATGGTTGAATAAAAACTTGATGGAAAGTAAATATTTAAGCATTGCATGAATCATCATTTTATGAAAGATATAGTCTCATAACTGCGACGGTGTGTGCATACAAATTGAGTAACGCGCGTTAAGAAAATTTGTTTGCACATACCGTTATGACTATGTACAATGGCATATATGTTTCAAAAATGATGATTTAAGGATTATATTTACATTTTTTAACTTCTTGCCTTTTCTATTCATGTAATTTATACCTTACAAATACTGTATTATCTTAAGGGTTATAAATTAATGGAATAGCCACTGTACATGTAACAGCCCAAAGAGCAAACATTGATTTTCGCTTGTGACGTTGCTGTCTTTCAGGGCCTGTCTGTTCTGTTTTAAAAGTAAAATGTGGGTTTTTTTCCTGTTATATTACTCATTAGTTTAAATGTCAAGTTGAATAAAAGACCCGAGCTTATATTTTTAAATCCGTTTAAATCAAAGAACACTACATGTATTTAGTTATGCAAAAATTATACCTGGCCTGGTACATGTATATTAAAAGAAAGTTAATCAATTTCATGCCTAACTCTAGTTTCTTAATTTCTTTTTTTATTTCTTAAAAAAAAAACGACATTTACTAATAGAAAAAATGAAAAACTTTTAAGATGCATTTTCATAATTGAAAACCCAGTTGTTCCTTTCTAATATTTCCTGTTTTGCTAGTATATCTAAGACAACCAGAAACATAACACTTCGAGCAATTTTTTAACATTTCCTTAAAGAATAAGAAAGTTTTGTTTACTTTAGTGCATTATGCAAAATATAAGCATATGTGAAGGAATTTCAATAAGCCCCAAGGAATTCATAAGTGTTTTACATTTTATCGTCAATCGACACATAAAGGCATCACTCTGATAGGTCTGATTGTTTTTGTATGTTTAAAATGCATGGAAGTAGAAACTAGAGTCGATAAGATATTGACGTAAAATTTTGTTGGCTTACTGTTAACTGTAAACAAGAAATTGTCTGCAGGAAACAAATAAACCAAATTACCAAACAGGCCAATTCAAAGTGTTTATCATACGTTCTAAATGGGTCTGCATGAGACGTCATTCAAACTAAGTGCCAAATATGTAAATAGGACTAAATGTACGTCGTGGCCATTTTTACTGTATTAATCATAAAAGAAAAATAGCTTTTTATAAAAATATTGCAAAATAAGCAAAGTTCAAAGCTTAATATATGGGCTTTTCTTTATTAAATGAAAGTTTATAGGTAAACAAATCATATCTAAAATTTTAAGGTAGATCTGTTACATAAAAGGTTTAAGATAACTCCAGTGTCTTTCGGATCCGGTTCTTTTTTTACACGGCGTGCTAAATTTCCGGTTATAATTTTGGCACAGAACAAGTGTTTTAAAATAGTTATGGTTTGGTCAAAAAGTGGAAAATTTGTTAAAATATAGCATCTCCGTCGTTTAGAGGGATCGGAGAAAGCATGGAAAGCAGCGTATTGTAAAAAGGTAAATGAGTGTGTAATATAATTGTACGTATTGTATGCATTCTCCTCCAACAATTACACTGCGTTTATGTAGCTTGACGACCTCATGAGTCCTCCGGGACAAGGAGAGGATAAGTAAGTACTTGTGTAATTAAAACTACATAACACTGATTGGTGTTTAATCAACAGATAAATATGTTAAAAAACTGGGATAGAAAGTATTTGACAAAAAGGGGAAGGGGGTACTACTGCACTCAAATATAATAGTTTTTTGGCAGTCTCGACCTTAATTTTATAGGTATAATACAGTTTCATTGAGTATATCAATTTAAGTGACTGTTAGTTTGTTTCTTTTTGGTACATTTTATTTTTTTCCAAAGTTTGCAAAAAAAAAAACTTGTAAAATTTACATTTTCAAAATGGGGGTACACATGTTCAAGAGACTATCAAGCAAAAACTAGATGGTCAATTTTGATAAACTATGTTTTTTTTGTTAACACAATATGTAACTCTTAATAAATATTCATAAAAAAATGTATGTAAACTAAATATTTTTTTAGAATTTTTCAAAAATATGCAATTTTGTGATTTTTTGGGGAAGGTCGTGGCAAGAAAATTTGTAATAATTTTTATATTTTCTGTAGAAAATCAATAAAATTTTTATGATTTAATGATAATCAATTGATTTGCTTAAATTATAGCCTAACATGATGTATTTTGGTGCATAATTTAATAAATTATGAGATCATGCATCATGGTGTTAAATTTTGGCTGTTAAATTTTTGGATCTTATGAGCTGAAGCTCACTGTAGGAAAACAAACGTGCAAAGGTATACATATTTTGGTCTTTATAATAAGTTTATAAGTTGTTTTAATTATTAAAATTAAAAAATGTTTGGTTTGACACGGATTTCTAAAACACTGGGGTTACCTTAAAATTTATCAATTTAAACTTGACTATAATATAACAGTCTGTAACATTAAAAGTTTAACATTTATCAATTTAAACTTAAACATAACAGTTGATAAAATGTTACAGTTAAGTTTAAATTAACAAATTTTAAACTTTTAATGTAACAGATCTGATGGTTAATTTGTTGACCAACCAGCCTCCTTAAACCACTTATACCAATACGAAGGTGATGGCTTTGCAAATGTAGGTGGGAATGCATAATGCATAACTATGCTGAATCAACAACTTGTTTTTAAAACAATTTATAAAAAATATGATAAAGCAAAGATTGCTTCTAAAAAAATATTAAATATTCCCTTAATTTTATGTACACACAAAATTTCAATAATAGTATATTCTATTAAAATATCGTGTATAACGCCACTACATAGGCTTTGCCCGATATCCTATTCCTTTGAGTATTATGTCTTTTTATGAAAAAAAAAGAAGGGGAAGGGTATAAATGTAAATTTTCTGTAACTTGACGTAGGCGCCAATATTGTATTATTGATATTATTCTTTTTATAGTGACCAAATAACAATATAAATCTGTTAAATACTGGGACAATATTTTGTTTTCGGCATTACATTACCATTTTTGCTATAAGAATGTCATATCTTTTAAGATTTTGTTTAATTTGTATTTTCCACACATTTTAACTTATACTGAAAGTGTTTAATTGTCAAAATCAGTATGTGGAGTTGGAACACATTGTATGTTTGTTTTGTAAAATAAAGTGAAAAAAGTGCATGTACATAAATTTTATTAAAGATTGAGCTCGCACAAGTAAAGCATAGCTGACATATTGACAAAGTAATTGTGACTTGCATTGATATATCCTTTGAATTAACTCTACAGCATACTAACTTATTTTTAAAACTTTTCAATATTTCAGGCATGGGCAAATAGCAACAGCGGAGATCGGGAAGGGTATGTCCCCTCCCCCTCTTTTTTTAAAAATGCAAATCAACTTCACATAGCGTTTTATCACCAATAAGCGGTTTCGCCGTGACTAAATTTCGCGATTAAAAATAATTTTGAACAATAACTTTGGAGATTAAAATGCGGGTTCATAGCGCGATAATAAATTAAAGATGATAAAAGATGGGTACACCTGTTGATATTAATGTAGATAAAAGTACATTTTAATCAAAATACTTTCACCGGTTTAAAATTTTCAAATTTTTAAACATATTTGACCCCAAAAAAGTCTGTTTTAATTTTTTTTGGAAATGTAAACAATTATAAAAGTCTTAACAGGATTCGAACTCATAAATAACAGATTCGTAGTCAACGCTCTAATCCATTGCGCAATGCTGTTTAACAATTTTGTAAAAGAAAACCTACATTTGTAAAATTAAACTTGATTTTAATGTTTATTACGACAGGGAGTACGTCACAATAAGGAGTTGTCCCATACCCATACCTTAAAGCTGGTTTACAGTGTCGTGAAAGCAATGCTGTCAATGGTCAGCCTCCATATATTCATTTGGGGTTAATATTTTATCATAGAAAAAATGAATTCGAAAGTAGAACAATCATGCGCGAAACTAAAAACTTCTAAAACCACCCCCGGGGGTGGGTGCGGTTGAATGGGGGTTGGATGTAATGTTTTCAGAACATGTAAATGTACTAATTGAATTGTATTTAAAAAGATTGAAATTTCCAGAAGGGGGTATGTCCAGACCCCACATCCTCATACCCCACGTGGTTCTGAGTATGACAAAACAAGGTTACCTTTTACGTATTACAGAAACATAATGACTAAATGAAATCATTCGTCGAATTGTTTAAAAATTAATACAGTTTATATAAAAAAATATATCAGTAATCTTGATAATACATTGTAGTCTTATTTCCAACAGTAACATATACTTAACGAATCTGCTATAAAGAAGTCAAATGGCCTGGGCTTGATTTTCATGATGTAAACAAACTTTCTTGTCTTGCTGAATGGCTCTGTTTTTAGGGGAAATATTTTTGCTACTTAAGGAGGCCGATTTGGGTTTTTCTTTGCAGAAAAACTACAATAGCAAAACTCTTTATTTTTTAAACATATGTAATTTAACTCTAGTTTATTTGCGAAGTTTCAAGAAAATCGACTGTCTGGTTCTTTTTAGGGACCATCTCAAAATAGAGGTACATTTACTATAGGAATATATAGAAAACTGTCATTTTCCGCACATCAACCCACCCACCCTTTTTTGATGTTGGCATGTCAGGGAAATACTTTTTTATGTTTTTATGAAGGATGTCAGATGTCAGATTCTATATTATATGTTGCCAAATATATTGAAATTGTATCAGTGGTTTTTTCTAGTCTCGTCTGACCCCCTTAATATTTACAGTTTTTTTTTTTTACATCTTTGTCATTTATTTGAATAAATGTCCTATTTTCAGCTTCAACTATATGTTATGTTTTTTCTACTTTCATCAAAAAACTAGTGCAGTCGTCCTGCCTCTTTATAACTAAGGAAAATTAAGCAGCAGAAAAAAAATACTACAATAGCTTTTATTCTCAAATTGTTATATATGATTAGTAATATCATTTCTTACTTTATATGTAAAAGTACTAAATTCTACCGTCTGGTTTTTAATGGGGTCCATCTCAAAATATTTAAATGCACCCATTTTGCTATATATTTGTATTATTACGAATGAAGATTGGTATAATGGATTCATTAAAAAAAAAAGGAAAATGTCTT
This sequence comes from Magallana ariakensis, assembly GCA_020458035.1. Classification (NCBI taxonomy): domain Eukaryota; kingdom Metazoa; phylum Mollusca; class Bivalvia; order Ostreida; family Ostreidae; genus Magallana; species Magallana ariakensis. Next base: position 54,046,866 of record CM035813.1, read on the forward strand.
CGAGGATAGCATTATTCTGCAGCACAGGGTTTTGACACAATCTGTGCAGAAAAAAAAATTCGTATGTATAGTATAATAGGGTTATACTATACATACGATTTTTTTTGCACAGATTGTGTCAAAACCCTGGTGGGGGGGGGGGGGGGGGCGAGCATAGCTTACCTATAACTTCATATTATACATGTAACATCAATGGGGGAGGGGGGGGGGGACTCCTCCATGTTAATAAATTTTTTATATATAAATTTAAAAGTAAAATGTTTGCTGCGATAAAAAGTGGAGCCTCTCCCCCCCCCCCCCCCCCGATGCATGCTACGTGCCAGCAATATCAACAATGAACTTCTAAAACTAAATTAATTTTAATGTCTTAATTCTTGCTTAATTTTTGTGAAGGAGAACTCTTTGATTGTAAGTTTTAATATATTCAATCATCGTCTTATGATGATGTATTGGCTTTCTATTAATAGCTCTACATTAATTGTGCACAGTATACTTAAACTTGAATTAAATCCATAGCTTTAACACAGGAACATGACGTTAAAAATATTTTTTTTTAAATTATTATATAGCACAGAAATTTATCATAATTTTATATATGTGAATCTTTTTTAACGTCACCATGTAAACTTTAAATAAAACATACCAATTATAGGTGACCACAACTGACTTATGGTCGGGACATTGTGGCCATAAATATGCACAAAATCTACATATACTGTACATGACAATATGTGTCTCATTTTAAACACCTGCATGTGCTAGTCAAATTCTCCGTCGGGGCCTCATGCATTTACAGACTTAAGTGCATGGTTTGTGAGCATTAAACGAACTCTGGCGGAAGCTTGCTGTATATATAACGATTCAGTTTAATAATATTTACCGTCAATTTTATAATAGAAACAAAACCTGACCATGATGTAAATTAGAATTCATTAAAGAAATAAATTATTGTCTTGATGTATAAGGTTTGTGTCTAATGTTCGCCCTATAGATAACCCTTTTGATACACATATATAGTTTAACGGGGTGCACAATGTATTTGTAGTTTTAGGAAGTTTAAGAAATATTACATCTACATGTATAGGAACCAATGGGCAAATATTTAAAAAGATAAAAAGGGTTTTTTTTCTCAACGTACACGTGAACGTATTACGGCGGTTTTGGTCGAAATCAATTTTCGCTTTGTCAATATCTATAAATAGCATCCTCACATACAGTACTGACCAGAAACAATCTTACACCTAAGCTGACCCCGGGTCTGGTCGGGGTATGGTCGGGTCGGTTTTTTTTTTTAATTTGCGTTTGCTCTGCATCTGCTCGGGGTTTGCTATGGGTTTACTCGGGGTTAGCTCTTGGTGTCCGTTTTAAGTACTGAAGTGTGAAGCAGACCCAATTTTTCTTATCGCTTACAAGCCCGCCCCTTGCATATTCGGAATACACATGAAGAGGCATTTAATTGGTCATATTTCAATAGCTATTAAGGGTCTGCATGCTTCTGAAATCTAGGTCTGCTTTCTGGGTCTACTTCTGAAATCGAGGTCTTCTTTATGTGTCTGCTTTCTATGTCCGCTCTGGGTGACCCTGGGGTTTGCTTGGGGTCAGCTGTGGGTCCGCCATAGCTGACCCAAAGCAGACCCTGAGCGGACACAGAAATCAGACCTTGAGTTTATATTTTGGGTCTGTTTTCTGTTATGTATATAGGGTCTGGTCGGTACTGTAAACGCTTTTGTTCATAGTTGTATTATAAAGCAAAGCAGAATCCATCTATACAAAATACAACTGCTTTTTTATTTATTAATTTAAGATTTTCTATCATTGACATGACCACAGCAATAGTTGTCAGTTGGATCTTGAGGACCTTGAGGACACCTATCCAGTTAAGGACGGTAGGACGGCAGCTCCTCCGGCTAGTTGGAGAAGAAGTGCTCCTCCTCCAATAATAACATAGAGAACTGCAGATCCCGAGTTTTTGATGGTGCCACTAGTACATGTAGCAGTTGCTTGCGGCATTGTTTCTGAAGTTACAATTCAATTTAAATTAAACGTTACATGTTTACATGTACCATCAAATAACATAAAATTGACATTTGAAGGCTGATCATAATGATTGATAACGAAAAGAAACCTTTTTTTCAGACTTTTTACAAAATTCATAATTGGTAGGGGGGATTTTGAAAAGGATTACAATTCACAAAAAAACTGTTGGTAATTATAAAAGATAGGAGATGAAACCTATTAATCTATTGCTGTTTTGGGGGGGGAAGGTGTTAAGATACTCACCGTCACATTTCTCACCGTAGAACCCATCTTTGCATTTACAAGTGGATTGATATGACCCATATTGATCTGGGTAGACGACACACTGTCCATTCACACAGTCATCTTCTTTGTTGTCGAACGGACTGCAATAGCCAAAATCTAAGAAGAAAAAAAAAAGAATAGAAAAAAGACAGTCAATTGAGGGTATCCCAAACTTGATTTCAAAATACGGTATGTACATTCATTTGATACTTCAAACTTCCGAAAACACAAATCGCGGGGTAACTTATATAATAAATAAATTAAATATAATTTTTCGAAATACTCCAAATCACTGTAAACGTGAAATATTTAAGATATTTTATCGTTTCCTTTTCAATCTCTTCCATAAAAATGTGACGTACAGTGAATGAAATAATGTTACTGGTGAACCTTAATAAAATTGAGATTTTAAATTGTTTATCCTATTAAAATCCAATAAATTTTGCAGGAAAAGAGTAATTTGGTTTTCTTTCTTTTTGGCGTTTGCCTTAACAATGTTCCATTTATTCCAGGATAGTATCTATTTACTGCGCATAGAGTATTTAAATAAATAGTGAAATTCTCTTAAAAGCGTATAAATAAACACCAAAGTTCTCAATCTTTGTGAATTATTCCATACCTATACACACTGTCGCTGCTCGACCATCTCTAGTTAATCGGGAAGATCGATCTCATGGAAGCCTTCATCACACTTGCATTCAAAATACCTACTTAGTCCTACATCCACACATGCGGAATTGTCTGGACAGGCGTCATCATCGGTAACATTTTTACATGAATAAAAAGCGTCAACTGAAACTGAGTGAAGCAAAACGCAAAGTAAGATACATTTGAATCCTCGCATTTTGTCAGCCTTACTGGTAATTTAAAGGAGATCCTACGTTGCACAATTATAACACCATGCCCTACATGCATTTATATATACAGCATGCATACATGTACATGTAACTACAGTGTTGATTGGAGGAAAAAACAGCCCGGTTTCTCTCCATTCATACATTGTTTCCTACATGTATATATAGAAATATGACAACATGCTATTTAAGAAATAAAGAATCATTCTTTGAATAATTATGAGGTGATAATTTCGGTCGGGGTCGGGGCTTTATGATAGATTTGACCACGCTCCGACCGAAATTATCACCTCATAATATTTAAAGAATGATTGCTTATTACTTATATTTATATTATTTCCAATTTGTACACTTTAAAACAACATTATTTTAAAACCACTATTTTTTCATGTAGCACATGCTATGCATTACTACGCGGCGCAGCCAATACCGTTTCTCGGTTATGCTATAAGACATGCCCATTTTGTGTCACTCATGGTATAAAATAAAGTACGAGTTTTCGTGAATGTTGCAGAATAACCTCCGAGGTCGAGAAATGTTGTTTTGAAATATAAGAGCCGAGGCGTTAGCCGAGGCTTTTATATTTCAAACAACATTTCGAGACTGAGGAGGTTATCTTGCAACATCCACGATAACAAGAACTTTATTTCTATTCTACTAACACATGTAACAGCCCAGTATTTCTACAGATCGTTTCTCCTATAGAGAGACGATCTAGGTCATTTTGACGGCTGTTCCGTGTAACCCCAACGGTTTTGTTAGTAATGTTAACATGTGTATCGATCAAAGGAATCACATGCAGACGACAGAATTTTTCTTTAGATTTTTAATACTCTTATAATATCTATAAAATATCTTTGAATCAAATTCCTAATATTTTAACGGCAATTTGAAACGATTATTACTACTACACGTTATATATTTTATGTAAAAAACACGCAGTGAAAATGTGCAAGGGAGGTCCTAGGAACAGCCCCATTGATCTCTTAAACATAAACATTTGAGGCAATACACATCGTTTTGACTGTAACTAACACGTGAAATTCACATGGTATTAAAACTTTTTACGGTTTGAAGTTGTACTTTCATGATCAGTGCGAGACAAATAGGTATTTCTGATCTGATAATTTACTGATGACGTTCGTGGTATATTGGAGAATAATGTCCGCGGCATCTCTTTGATCTCGGCAATAACTGTAGTAGAATGGGTTTTAAGGTTCAAAATTGATTCGTAATGTTATCAATGTAAATATATAAATATAAGTGTACACAGATTACATTATACTTGATCATTTTGATGCATGTTGACAAACTAGGATACGAGAGGAGATAAAAATGAAACACACACACACATAATGTCATAACATACTTACAAATCCATATCAAAGGATTTCCATGAACTGTCAGATGTATATCTGAAAGCTTCATGTGCATGTACATGTGGGCAACTGTTGATTGAGACGTAAATATGGAAAATGCTTCCGCTGTGAAAAGAAAATGTATAAACGAACTCGGAGCAAATTTATTATAACAAACTAGATGATACCCGCGCTTGCGCGGGAATTAACACTTTACTCATATAATGCTTAATATGTTGAACCATATTTTTGTTCATTTTTGTATATACTTTGTCCGATTTTTTCCTTATCTTATTCTTTAAATTTGAAATAAAAAACAAACTGCATTGTTGGATATTTAGAGGAGCGGGCAGGGATGAAAAATCTAAACTGAAATGGATAATATATACATGTACGTGGCCTTAATCCTTAATTGTTGCAGCTGACTGAATAAAATAAACTTTTTTATTGTATTTATTTCAAATCAGTAAATGGGTATTTAGTGTATCTCTCTCTAAATTTGGTTCTTTTGGTCAATTTTCAATATAATTTGTATTACTCTCCCAAATAAGAATTTCGGATAAAAGACTGTTTTGAAAAACAATCTGGAGGTGGTGGTGGGGGGGGGCATCCTCATTAAATTTATAGATGTAGAATACAAAAATCTGTTCATTAATGTTTACAAATTAATGTCTAAGGTTTACAACCAATCTGCCGTGGTATGAAGTTTGAAATTAAAACACGCTAGGTTGTGCATTATTATCAATTTGCATGCATATTTTATACCAAAGTTGTCAGATGCAAAGTTTCTGGCCGATGGTTAACTCGCCCTACACTTTCCGTCATGTCAATTAGTCAACCCGTTTCTGGCCACCCCGATCTGAAACGTTCTCTCCATTAATACTAAAATCGCATTAATTGTTCTGTTTTATTTATTAACTTTTTGTATTAAACCAAGTCCGATCCAAGGTATCTGCCCGCGATGCATGATGAATTCGTCCTACACTTTTCGTTAATTAGTTAATCCGCGTTCTTGGTTACCCCGTTCTGCTGGAAAGTTCTCAAGCGAATGTGTATCAAAACTAAAATCGCACATTAAAGAAACGAATTGACTCATTTTATTTATTCAACATCTGTCAAATCTTAACTTGTATGTATTCTCTAAATGGGCTCACCGTAAATATATTCACTCTTTACGTAATCATTCAATATTATTTCATTGCAAGTATATATTTTGATGCAAACTATCCCTGACTTGGATCCGCCAAAGCGTGTCCACCACCTTACTCTCATTTTTGCTATTTCGGGCTTGTTTATCGAAAATGAAAGTAGGTTTTTTATTAATTTCACAATAATAACTTATAAGTTAAAATTCAATTATACCTTACGGACATCATCACGCATGTGTTGAAATACCAAAGGTGTAAGCAAGTACTCTGGTGCAGGCATTTTGTAGTTTATTTGCAAAATACCTTAATTTATAAGTATAGATTCCTAAAATTTGTTATACCAAATCTTATTCGTTATAACGGATTCATTAAATTGTTATTCATTTAAATTCGTTTTAACAGATTCAAGAATTCGTTATATCCAATTCAAAAATATTTTTGATAGGTCCTAAATTGGCTTCCTTACGTTGAAATACCCTGCTGATATGTGTATATAAATGTATTAAAAGTTCTTGTATGTACGCGCATCAAAATTGCTATTAGATGGCAAGTATACGCTTGTATTAAGCTAACCGCCTAAAATTAATGCCCCATGTTGCGTGTTTACATAATTACTGAAACAAAACTAAAAAAATAAAAAAACCATAAATATACAACTGTAAATTACAAACAATTGGGTTTTTACTGTTGTGTTCATGGTTGAATAAAAACTTGATGGAAAGTAATTAATTAAGCATTGCATGAATCATCATTCTATGAAAGATATATTCTCATAACTGCAACGGTATGCGCATACAAATTGAGTAACGCGCGTTAAGAAAATGTGTTTGCACATACCGTTGAGACTATGTACAATGGCATATATGTTTCAAAAATGATGATTTAAGGCTTATATTTACATTTTTTAACTTCTTGCCTTTTCTATTCATGTAATTTATACCTTACAAATACTGTATTATCTTAAGGGTTATAAAGTTCAAATTAATGGAAGAACCACTGTACATGTAACAGCCCAAAGAGCAAACATTGATTTTCGCTTGTGACGATGCTGTCTTTGAAGGCCTGTGTGTTCTGTTAAAGTGAAATGTGGGTTTTTTTCTGTTATATTACTCATTAGTTTAAATGTTCAGTTGAATAAAAGACCCGAGCTTATATTTTTAAATACGTTTAAATCAAAGAACACTACATGTATTTAGTTATGCAAAAGTTATATCTGGCCTGGTAAATGTATATTAAAAGAAAGTTAATCAATCTCTTGCTAACTCAAGTTTCTTTTTTTCTTTTTTTTTTTTTAAAAAAAAACGACATTTACTAATAGAAAAAATGAAAAACTTTAAAGATGCATTTTCATAATTGAAAACCCGTTGTTCCTTTCAAATATTTCCTGTTTTGCTATTATATCTAAGACAACCAAAAACATAACATTTAGAGCAATTTTTTGACACTTCCTTAAAGAATAAGAAAGTTTTGTTTACTTTAATGCATTATACAAAATATTAGCATATGTGAAGGAATTTCAATAAGCCCCAAGGAATTCATAAGTGTTTTACATTTTATCGTCAGTCGACACATAAAAGCATCACTCTGATCGTTGTTGTATGTTTAAAATGCATGGAAATAGAAACTAGAGTCGATAAAATATTCACGTAAAATGCTGTTGGCTTAGTACTGTAAACAAAAAAACAACAACAACAAAAAAAAAACAAAACAAAAAAAAAAAAAACGTTTGCAGGAAACAAATCCCCCGAATTACCAAACAGGCCAATTCAAAGGGTTTATCGTATTACGTTCTTATTGGGTCTGCATGAGACGTCATTCAAACTAATTGCCAAATATGTAAATAGGACTGAATGTACATCGTGGCCATTTTTACTGTATTAATCATAACAGAAAAATAGCTTTTTATGAACTAAGATATTGCAAAATAAGCAAAGTTCAAAGCTTAATATATGGGCTTTTCTTTATTAAATGAAAGTTTATAGGTAAAAAAAAAATCATATCTAAAATTTTAAGGTAGATCTGTTACATAAAAGGTTTGAAATTTATCAATTTAAACTTAAATATAACAGTTTATAAACTGATATAGTTAAGTTTAAATTAATAAATTTTAAACCTTTTAATGTAACATCTAATGGTTAATTTGTTGACCAACCAACCTCCTTAAACCACGTGTACTAATACGAAGGTGATGGCTTTGCAAATGTAGGTGGGAATGCATAATGCATAATTATGTTGAATCAACAATTTGTTTTTTTTTAAATACAATTTATAAAGATTATGATAAAGCAAATATTACTTATCAAAAAAATATTAAAAATTCCCTCAATTTCATGTACACACAAAATATCAATAATAGTATATTCTGTCAAAATATCTTGTTACGCCACTACTTGACTTCAAAATCAAAACACTGGCTAACTATTGAATCCAAAGATGCTTTACCAGATTTTCCTATTTATACTGAAGATCGATTGCGTCTTCTAACATTTGGGGTCTATCAGCTCAAACAAGCAAAAAAGTATACTGACGAACATCTTGGAGACTGGGACTATAAAATCGACGTATCCTGCGAGGAAGCTGGTTTATTGCATGCCAGAATACAGTCTAGACATACCTCTAGAAAACTTTATAATATATGGGTTGAGTTCAGCAGGGAGGATGTGACGGGATGGTTCTGTGAGTGTAAGGAGGATCTAGAACAGTCGGTTGTTGTGCCCATATCTGCTCTGTCATATGGTACCTTTCCTTTGCTCGACACCAAAACTACACGGCAACACCTGACATGTACACGCCATCTCTATGCGATGCGGCAGATATTGTATTGGTGACGATTCTGGAGAGGAATCTCAGTAAAATGTTAATGTTATACGAGTTTTAAATATTATGTTGATATAAAATTGTTATTTGAACATGTCGTTTTGATTTCTGCTAAATAGATATTATATTCTGTTCCTATACTAGTATATTAATGTAATATACAATTATTATAATAAACTAACTATTTATCGATTTACCCCTAATTATCATGTTCAAAAATAGTTTCAAAATTTTAAAATAGTTGTGATTCCAGGAAAGTAATACCTTCCAATATTTTAGTAATCAATTTTTGTACAAGCCTGTAGCGCTTTGAGGTTATAGACATTTAAATCCCAGTTGATTCGTGTCGATGAATCCTGCAAACTTACTATCTTGAGCGCCCACTTTCATTTCTGTAACTTGATGTTGGCACCTATATTGTATTATTGATATCATTCTTTTTATAGTGACCAGATGACAATATAAACTTGTTAAATATTGGGAAAATATTTTCTTTTCAGCATTACACTACCATTTTTGCTATAAGAATGTCATCTCTTTTAAGATTTTGTTGAATTTGTATTTTTCACACATCTTAATATAACTTATACTGAAAGTCTTTTATTTTCAAAAGCAGTATGTAGAGTTGGAACACGTTGTATGTTTGTTTTGTAAAATATAGTGAAAAAGATCGAGCTCGCGCAAGTAAAGCATAGCTGACATATTGACAAAGTAATTATCACTTGCATTGATAAATCTTTTGAATTAACTATACAATGTAATAACTATTTTTAAAACTTTTCAATGTTTCAGGCATGGGCAAAGAGCAACAGCGGAGATCGGGAAGGGTATGTCCCCCCCCTCTCTTTTTTAAAAATGCAAATCAACTTCACATAGCATTTTACCACCGATAAGCGCTTTCGCCGTGACTGAATTTCGCGATTAAAAATAATTTTGAACAATAATTTTGGAGATTAAAATGCGGGTTCATAGCGCGAGAATAAATTAAAGATGATAAAAGATGGGTACACCTGTTGATATTAATGTAGATAAAAGAACATTTTAATCAAAATACTTTCACCGGTTTAAAATTTTCAAAATTTTAAAAATATTTGACCCCGGAAAAGTCTGTTTTAAAAATTTTTGGAAATGTAAACAATTATAAAAGTCTTAACAGGATTCGAACTCATAATTAACAGATTCTAATCCATTGCGCAATTAATGCTGTTTAACAATTTTGTAAAAGAAAACATAAATTTGTAAAATTAATAAACTTGATTTTAATGTTTATCACGACAGGATGTACGTCACAATATGGAGTTGTCCCATACCCATAACTTAAAGCTGGTTTACAGTGTCGTGAAAGCAATGCTGTCAATGGTCAGCCTTCATATATTCATTTGGGATTAATATTTTATCATAGAAAAAATGAAAGTAGAACAATCATGCGCGAAACTAAAAACTTCTAAAACCACCCCCAGGGGTGGGTGGGGTTGGAGGGGGATTGTATGTAATGTTTTCAGAACATTTAAATGTACTACGTGAATTGTATTTAATAAGTTTGAAACATTATAATGACTAAATGAAATCATTGGTCGAATTGTTTAAAAATTAATACAAAGAATATATCTTGATAATACATTGTAGTCCTATTTCCAACAGTAACATATACTTAACGAATCTGCTATAAATGAGTCATATGGCCTGGGCTTGATTTTCATGATGTAAACAAACTTTATTGTATTGCTGAATGTCTCTGTTTTTAGGGGAAATATTTTTGCTACTTAAGAAGGCCGATTTCGGGTTTTTTTGCAGAAAAACAACAATAGCAGAACTCTTTATTTTTTTAAACATATGTTATTTAAACCAACATATTTATGTTGGTTTAAATATTAGTTAAATATTTTATCATATATTAATAGTTTATTATATAAACTAGTTTATTTGCGAAGTTTCAAGAAAATTGACCGTCTGGTTCTTTTTAGGGACCATCTCAAAATAGAGGTAAATTTACTATAGGAATATATAGGAAATTGTCATTTTCCGCACATCAAAGCAGTTTAAAAAAGTACTACAATAGCTTTTATTCTCAAATTGTTATATATGATTAGTAATAATATCATTTCTTACCTTATATGTAAAAATACTAAATTCTAACGTCTGGTTTTTAGTGGGGGCCATCTCAAAATATTAAAATGCACCCAATTTTGCTATATATTTGGATTATTACGAATTAAGATTGGTATAATGGATTCATTAAATAAATAAGGAAAATGTATTCGAGGATAGCATCATTCTGTATATAAAATTTCAACGGCGTATAATTTTTACTTTTTCTTTTATGTTATTTCTTAAAACGTACTCCTACAAAGCTCCATATTATCATACATGTAACATCATAAAAGCGCAATGGCAACGCTCCCCTACCGCACAACGGAAAAATCGTTTAAAAAATAATAATTTCCTTAAAAAATCTAAATATTTTTATCTGTATTTTATTTTTTTGTGTTCAATTTTATAAATGATATCGAAAAAAATTCCTAAGAAGTAAAAATCAACTGTATTATACAACAATGCGCAAAAACATGCGCAATGAAAACTAAAGTCGGCCTCCTGAAATGTATAATAAGTTTTGTTTTGAAAGATGTTTAATTAATTAAATTAAATTAATTGAATTAATTTTTCAATTGTTTGCTTAAAATTTTCACCTTGTATTTAAAAGTTGCTTTTTAGGGAAGACTATATAGCGACATTTTAAACGTACCACATTCGCTCTATAACACCATCAGTTGAAAATCCGTTTTGAATAAGAATTTTCATAAGATTGGTGACATATATATCTATATCACAGATTGTAGTCAAGTTTTTCAATCTGATTAAAATCAGCCGTTTTGATACGCTACCACTCTCGAACATCTGAAACAAGCCGCTTAGATGTTACGTCCGAACGATCCGACAATCTAAATATTTAAATATCAGGTCGTGACCTTTTCGATCAATGAGAATCCCCGTCTCTTAAAGACTATCGGGTGAAGTAACAACAATGTAAATATAACCTCACAGATTTGTGGGAAATGATCTGCTGGCAGAGTTTTGCTAGCCACAATTTGATTGGCTTATCGAAAGGTCGTTCGGACGTGACCTCTAAGCGGCTTGTTTCAGATGTTCGAGAGCGGTAGCGCATCAGGACGGCTGATTTTAATCAGATTGTCAAGTTTTTCTATGAGAGATAACGAATGATGGATAATTGCTGACATTTATCTGAGTCTTGTCATGGAATAAAAGGTTTTGTTTGAAAAAAAGTCATATTAAATTATAGTATAGCATTCTTATATATTTTTTTCATAAACAACCATTGGTTAATATTCTACGGGAAAAAAAAACGTGTTACCTTCGTAAAAGTCTCTGGGCAGTAAATATATCCACTAATTTCTAGTTCAGAAACATTGCATTTTGATATCATATATATAACTATTACTGCATACATTTATTTTTTTAATGTACATGATACATGTACGTTTGATTTTTCATTTTTTAAACTCATACTAGACACAAAAAACATATGTATAAACCTTATCCTTCTTCCGAAGTTGTCAATTTTTAAACAATTCATTTATGCATTATTCATCTTGATATTTATTGAAATATGCCAATAATAAAGTAAAAGTAATTTTTGTTCGAGTACTCTCAGTACTTTGATGATTTTCCTTATTGGCTTGTTTATATAGTGGCTTACTGGCTGCTGTTAGTGTCTGCTATTGTATTGAATATCACATAAAAATAAATCTAAATTTTGAAATGTTTATTTCTCAATCAATTTTATACATGAATACTTTGTAAATGCATTTAAGTTGTTTTTCGTATTCTAGAGAAAAAATGAGCTGTCTTTACACAATTACAATCCTAATCGAAATGTAATAGAAAAAAAATATCAACATACATGTAATAGAAATTTCATGAGAACATTGTAAGCCTTCCACCTTTGTTATCTTCTGGAGATGCGCCTCAAACTCAGTAATTACTAAGTCCAATTGTTAATTAATAAACGTTTATTAATGAGCGTGATCGTATAGTAGATATTACAACCATTAAGAGCAGCTCAAATCAAAGAATATATCTAACATCATTTTACATGAGTATATGTAACATTTTACTTATGATGGACAGTTCTGACTAGTCCGGCCCATCTATGATGATCATGAGTGAACAGTTAGTGTTAAAATTCCAGAGTTAAATTTTATTTCTAAATAAAGTAACAAAACTGTCAGAAAGAATATTGTGATGCGGGGTTTGAGTCTCAGAATCCGAGTCTCTGAGTCCCCCACCTGGGTATGATGCATCGCTTACTCATAATACATTCATTCACACATGGCTTTAAGGTTACAAACTTTAAGGTTAAATAGATGAACAAACATTACAAGACTAACTTGCAATATTAGGGCCTTCATTACAGACACATGATCGCCAAATATGACAATTTGTTGATAACTTGTTTATATATTTTCAGTTTGTATTTTACTGTGCCAGAATTAATTAACGTCATTTATGACAAAGAGTATTGGGATGCAGTATTTGGGTATCCCGCCTTAATATGACGCATCGCTTGCGTACAATATTAAAATATCCTATATAAAGTATACATGAGTTCATGGTTTAAAAGGTAGCAAAGGTTATATAGAATATGCAATACATAACTCAGTATAGAGTACCAGAGCTATCGATGCAGACACAGAATCACCAAATATGACACTTATTTATAAACTCTCAATTTGGATATTATTATGCCCGTATAATGCACCTGGTCTCATAGCATCATTTAGGAATACTACGCAGTGCTACAAGAGTCATAGAGTTCACTCTGTTAGCTATCATTACCACAATTAATTGCGCAGTATCTAGGTATACATAAGTATCATAGTGACCAATATGTAATACTAGCAAATCAAGGTCATAGCATGGCTATTTGTTTACAACATCTACGTTAGTTTATGAAATATATATCGCAATACAAAACAAAAACATAAATGTTAAATTTGCATATTTTTGTCGGAGATTTTAACATGTGATGTTTAATGTTTGTTTACACGAACGGCAAATCTTTGTACATCTGTAGAAATTTGAATGATAAACAAAGATTTTATTTGACTTAGTAGCTTTTAAGAGAAACAGAGGAACAACTCTTTGATAATAATGTGAAGTCAACTTGGGGTATTCCGAACTACGTTTTGACAACAATATGCGAACATGTACATACAATGCATGAATAACAATTTAACTTTTTAATAGATAGTTTGGTTTTACAGGGGTGTGGTCACAATTCTGGTCAAAAATTATTTTTTCGATTTTAATGTTCACAATGCTTCAGTAAGGCATTTTAAATAGGCAACCAAAATTTTAGCTTTTGTTTACATTTTGAATGTTAAAGTGAAATTTCCAGTTTTAGACCTAAAATGAATGTGTTAACCGTTAGGAACTGTTTATTTATGCTTAAAAAGAATAAGAAGATAGACAAATCAGCTTGAAAAAGATTTTTTACTGGTATATTGAACCTATGTAAACAAAGACAGGGCACGAGCCTTGTTTACATGACAAAGAACTTTGAGCCCTGTATTTTGCTTATAACTCAATGACTGACTCTCATATTTCATTTGATCATTAGAAATGCATGCATTTCTAAAGCATTGTAAATAATAAAACAGAAAAATAAAATTTGACCAAAATCGTGACCATGCCCCTTTAACATAAAAATTATGTCAGGAAACAGATCTGCGTTATAAAAAGTTTTTATCTTTTGAAAAGCAACATTGAAAGACAGGCACGTAGCATAAAAGGTAAGGGGTGGGCAGGGGGGAGGGGTACCCTTCCCCGCCCCTTTTTTCTCGCAACAAACTATTACATATATAGAAAGTTTAATTTCGAAGGAGTTGTTCCCCTCCACTTTGATGGGACCATGTAAAGTAATAATTATATTGACATTAACAAAATTAACATTGAAATAGATGTTTTAAGTAAACTTCGCTACCCCCCCCCCCCCCACCTTGTTGTTGAAGTTTTAGGAATTTGGGAAAATGTTTATTTTTGTTTGGTTTTTTGTTTGTTTGACACAATTTCCGATACCCCCCCTCCCCACCGCCTCACTTTCAAAACCGATGCTACGTGCCTGAACAGGGATTCTAATGAAAGCTGGTCACCACTAAAATCTTTCGGGTATTATAGTTTGTCCCAAGATATTATTTCCGTCATTTTTTTGACGATTTTAATTACAAGAAATTAAACGTACCTGTCAATTTAGTACAATTGAAATCGATGAAAGGTAGAACATCCAAGATTTCTTCATTGACACAACGTCTCTTTTTACCTGAAGAAACTCACGGGAACAGGTGTTGACGTCCTTTGGAAGTACTCAAGACAAATTGCACATTTTTTTTTTTATGTTATCATCCTGGGTACTCTAATGTCGTTTGCATTGCAAAATCCCCATAGACTTTATATTTTAACCTGACAAGCTAGAGGTTCATTTTATAGGAAAAATCTTGAGATTTTTTTCATACTGTTTGAGCCCGGGGGTATTTATGAATAACAAAAAATTAAAAAAATTGTGCTTGGGACATAGTAAAGTAGTAAAGACGACAAAAAGCCTTTCGGAAGAAATGAAATTATTATTAACGAGTAAGTCGAATTATTTGTCCACAGTAAATAATTTGGTCCATGCTTTTGATATTTTAAAGTTAATAACAACCCCTGTACATCATCTCTCCACGCAGTCTGTAAAACAAGGAGTACCCACACATGATCACTTATTTATGCTTACACGTATCACCTACAAAATATTTGCTTTTTCTCTTATTCCAACATGGAATCATGCAAAATTAGCCATTCTTAATAATTAACTACATTAATTTTGTCTTATCTGCGTATTACATACATGTATCAACCATCAATACATGCACATGTATTCGTGTTTGAAAAAAAAACCCACCAGACACTATTGACGCAGGTTGTTATGCTATGCAAATGATCATGTAGCTCTAGAATTGTCAAATTATCATTCAGGTGACTTCACAAGAATATTCAACATGTACGATGCACGTGTAGTATGCGCTCATTTACTGGGCTGAGGACGGTTTGTACGCACTTGACTCTAAATACCCCAGATTGAAGGAGCTACATTTTAAGACGCCAATGTAAAAACATTTACAGGTCTTAAAAAGCTTATAAACTTGCCAATTCATCAATATATACAATTTGACATGTTTGTCAATTTTCTTTTCTTTATTTCTTTCCCTCGTTGTTTTATACCCCCCCCCCCCAATGAAAATTTTAGATTAAACTTTCAATAAACATAATAAATAAAGGGGTGATAGGAAAACAACCCAAATGAATGTATCATGCGGCGATGATTTACTGCTGAACGTTGAATCATATCCTTTTCTGTTTAGTATGCGTTTAGTTAACAAATCTAAGGAAACACTGAACTGAAACAAAATTAATTTTCAGATAGCATTTTATTCCGATATACGAAGAAAATACCGTCATATTTCTCTTTCATCACCGATGTCCCTACAACCCTTATATAAGGATCAGACCTCTAAACAGTTTAACGTACTTCGCTGTAGAGGTCTCTCCTGTGTGGACGTACATCTTGCCTCGCCGTGTTACTCGGTCGCGATGAAATTTTCAAATTTTACACACTTTTTTCAAGCTAGGAGAATACTAACATCAAATAAATTGGTCAATGCATTATTAACGAACAGAATATGCAGATAGAATAAGAGATAAATGCATTAAATCCAAAGACCACGAAAGAATACTACATGTCAGCCATGAGTTTCAGGTGTGCAATCGGGTGTAACGAAATCGAAAGGTTTATATACCAGGTACCTGTGTGACGGTGCCTATTTACGAGCGGTGTTCAGCTTTAATGTGATATACTGAACAATGCTAACCGTAATTATATTATAACAAATTGTAATTTACATCAACAAAACACCAGTCACTGAAAAGAGTTACTAACTACAATTCTTATTTACGACACCTTTTTGATTTTATATATATATATATATATATATATATATATATATATATATATATATATATATATATATATATATTGATAGATATACAGCAAAACTCGAATATAACGAACACGGATATAGCGAATTTACGGCTATAAAGAACTCCTATTCATGTCCCGGCCAAATTCTTATATAAACCTACAGAAGGTTGCTGTATATAACGAACACGGCTATAACGAATTTACGGCTATAACGAAGTAATTTTAAGACCCCGCTGGGAAAATTTTTACGTGATTGACCATTCATATAACGAATTTTTTTTCCATTAAAAATTTTATTGAAGATACGTGATATTTTAAGATGTATATATTAAATATTTAAATTCAAATATAATACAGTAAATTAAAAAAAAAACTATTAAATGAAAAGGTTTTATTAGATATTTTGTAAGTGGCGTAAATATTGATCGATAGTTTGAAGTACTCTTAGTTGACTTTTTTTATAACGAATTCGGTATAAGATTCATTACGTATTCGCTCTAAACGTATAAAGAATTACGGTTATAAAGATATATATATATACACAGTCAAATTCTAGTAAAATAAAGATTTTACAATGTCTTTTTATGCTAGATCCACTATGAAAACAAAAAGGATTTAACAGTTCCTTTCCTGCATTTTATGGCTTTAAGGACACTATATACATACTGAAACCTTTTCTGGACGTTAAAATTAGAGCCATGTGAAAAATATTCAAGATACATTCATTCATTAATCAATTTTATATTGTTTAAAAGAAAATCTCAAGATCAGTTTAAACAGCATGGTTAGAGTGATCATAGGTTTTCTGGATATATCGCAATTGTCAGTCATGAAAAAATTCCGAGATTTGTATTTAGTTTTATTCATACTTCTCTGAGAATGAGAGTTTTAAAACACATCGTTTTATCATAATTGTGCAAAAAGTAAAGTTTGAATTATATATTTCCTAAACAAAATATCGTTATCCGGATTTCAATCATCAAATGATATGAATTTGTAGCCTCTTTTATTTACATCTTGACCTAACTTCTACTACTACTTCTACTACTCCTTTTACTATATAAATAATAATAATAATAATAATAATAATAATACCACATGTTTAAATGTCTGTTATTAAAACTAATCTTTGGGTTTTTTGTTTTTGTTTTTTGTTTTTTTACAATTTGCTTTCATCATAACAAAGAATACAAATATTAACATTTACATACGGTCTTAAAAATTTAGTACTTAATGGATATTATGGTGGTACATGTAGTGGAAAAGTTCCATTTTCATGACGTATTTCCGATTGAAGTATTACTGTAGATTCCTTATTAAACGCCAGGAATTAATATTCGCGTAAAATTGCGAGAAGCAACTCACGCGGATTTTAAACCTGCTTTTATTTTTCCGAGAGTTTTGAACTGTATGAATTATAACAAAAAAAAATTCACTTGCGATTTTATATTCTCGCGATGTGATACAAAACAACGAATCGCGAAATACAGTACTCGCGTAAAATAATGAATTTGTAGTATAAAGAAAAGAGATTAAAAAATGACTTTCGTGTAAACGTTTGAAAGATTGATTAATGGGTGTTAGAATAAAAGCGTGAAAATGACAAGAATGGATTGTAAAAAATAAGACAAGAGTGTTTTACGAGATGAAAATGGCTAATTTAATACTTTACCAAAATCAACAGAATCTAGGCAGGTGCAGTATGTACATCATGATTATCCATGCATGTCAGGTATGTATACATTTTATATTTTTACGGGTAATGGTTATTGTATTCTTTGGAATTTTATTATTTATCATAATGACTTTAAATTATATATCTAGTATTTGGTATTCAAATTTCAACTGTTTATTTTTTTTTAAATTTCTCAATGATTTAGAACATAATTATATTTACTATAATGAATTTTTTTTTCCAATTTAATAACATTATGTAACTGAAATCATGACCATGCTATTTCAGCCCCGTCTATAACAAGAAGGATAACTTTGGATAAAAAAATGAAGTTATATACTAGTAACATATTAGTTAAATTCAATTCAATTTTTTCCCTAAGTAACACAATTTATCAGAAAACATAAAATTATATAAACATTTTATAAATCAGGCACAATTGGTGAGTGGACAGATTATGAAAATGAATGAAATAATGAATGTTTAGCAAAACTAGACTTTGATCCGTGCGTGCACGGGTTGACATTGCGTATGATATCGGAATAATCTAATATTATTCTAATAGAATAATCTGTGTCTCGGGACAGGCCTTCATCACAGTTAAAATGCCTCCCATATACCCGTAATGTAGCAGAAAACTGCAGAATCGCTCCGATTTTGAGAAAATTAATGAAGCTTTATTGAAAATAACAGTCAATTTATTCATAACAAACCATTTTGAGGCTGTAAATACGTTTCATCTAAAAATTTAATTAATTCAACACTTTTTCACCAACGTTTTTCACTCGCTTCAAATTTACACACAATGTACACATTCGGAACTCTCGGGATTTTTCATATCAAATGCACTGAGTTACTTATCTTCCGTATTTTCTTTGATGAACAGAATATATACATGTAGCAAACTTTCAATGAAAATTTACACGTATTTGTATTATCTTTTCTGAGTTTATCCATGCAAATGTGATATTGTGGAAACATAAACTAAAGAGCCTCCCGTGATTTAGCGTGAATGTAATGCGCATGCACAAGATTGTAAAATCCAAAAAATCCAGATGATTTCCGGATTTTTAAAAGGAATTTTCGTTGATTAATAATTAGCGAAGCGTGATTAAGAAAAATTAAAAACAAATTGGTAATCTTCAAGTACCAATGATGTTTAAAATATATAAAACAAAAGACAGTACTCTTCCGATTTCTCGGTATTAAAGCCCCAAAATTCGAGTCTATTATTTAATATAGTAGTATAGATATTACAATGTTGAACTACAAGTAGTGGGGTAAACTGTCCTTCAGTATGCATATTTATTTATCAGAGAAATTACATCAAATGTCCTAGGGTCTTTCTCTCTCATTTCTACCCATAGACAATACAAGATAATTTATGGTCATCTCATAGCGGTGACAATAGGTTTTGAATTATCATTATAGCAAAAACAGGGTTTCCTAATTCACCCGGCCATATCCTACGGTATGTTCAATATAAGCCACTCGATAAATACTTTAGGCCGCCCATACTTGAGAAAAGTTCAACTGAATCATCTGATGTGTCCCTTATGTCGTAATCCATTGCGTTTTTCGTACTATTTTGTTTCCGTTTTGTAGGAAGCGAAGAGTCTTTATCAGTTGCTATGAATAAGAAAAAAATTTGTTGTTGATTACAATAACATAAATACCCGGCTTTAACATTTACAAAAAAAAAAGGATTTTTGTTGTACATTAATAAATACTAATTTATAATTTTAGGGAAATACCTTCTTCGTATTCTAGAATCGCCTTGACTTTTAAATTTTCACCGTCTTTCATCGACGAGACTTCTTTTCCTTTTAACACCATCGTAATGACTTTTGATACAAATCTAGTGGTTACTGCACCCGAAAACGTTGACAGATGCAGAACAATATCTTTTAAAGAGAAAGACAATATAAAAGCTTAATCAAAGTTTCAGTCAACGTTTGAGCATATGATATTTAAATATCACATTTAAAGATAATTGTACATTTCTACATTTAACCGTTGTATTAGTTAATTTCATTAGGCAGTTACATTATTAATATAACATATTACTTTAAATAGTAATATTTGAATACATAAATTTACCACGACCAATATCGGAGTCATGAACATATTTGGTATCCAGCAAAATGGATAATCGTACATGTGATGCCAACACGTTTTGGAAAAGCATCTTTGTGATAGTGTATAATGTTCCTTCTTCCTGTACTAACTTCAGATAGTCAAATTTTCCAATACATTTGAATCTTAAGAGTATTGCTTTTTCACTTTCCTTAATGTGTCTTAAATCCAACTGTAATGTTTTCAGTTCGTCTGGTAGCAATAGACTTGCATCAAAGGTAGCTGGAATTTGACACGAAGGGATGCCTTTATCCATGCTTTCAGCGATATCCCATCTGATTTGGAGGTCAAGTTGCTCATCAACTGCAGTATAATGTGATAGTAGAATTACAGCAAAAGTATCATTATTATTTTTTTGACTTTTTAATACAGCAAGTCGACATGTAATTTGCTGCTACCTACCATCAGTTAAAAATCCGTTTTCAATAAGAATTTCTATGAGATTTGTGACATATATATCTATATCACAGATTGTAGTCAAGTTTTTCCACGAGAGATGACGAATGCTGGATAATTGCTGACATTTATCTGAGTCTTGTCCTGGAATAAAAGCTTTTGTTTAAAAAAAAGATAAAAGAAAATTATAGGATGCATATAACTTTTTTCATAAACACCTATTGATTAGTATTCTAAGGAAAAAAAGTGTTACCTTCGTAAAACCTCTCTGGACAGTAAACATATCCACTAATGTTTAGTTCATAAACATTGCATTTTTGCAGTGTTAACTCAATTTTCAAAACTCGAAATAATACAGCAAAAAGTTTCGTGAGAGAGGTCTTGATAGGGACTCCATAAGCAGTTGTTAGACTCACAACAACACACCCTCTCTCTATAGTGTCAACTGTGATTCCCGCTTCCCTTAGCACTGGGTGAGAATTTAAATCAGAAAGATCAATTGCCGTAATCCTCTCTGTAAATTTCTCCCATGCAGGAGTGTCGATGGATCTCAAAACTATTCGTAGGTTCACTGAAAGTGACAAAACTCCTCAACTACATGATATAAGTAAAAAAAAATATTTCACTTGACCTAAAATGGCTTCCCTTTTATATTTATGAAAAGACAATAAATTGACGATATTAGCAGATTAAAATGATATTAATGTACATGTATACATGGAAGTACATATAATGCCATGTGAAAAAAAATGTAAATTAATATCATTGCAATCCTGACCTTTTCCATTTGATTTAAGCTCCAATAGTCTCGGTTGTGTCCTATCTTCAAGCTGAACAATCAATTTATTGTCATTTCCAAATTGCTCAAGGTAGATTGTTTGTTTGACATCTTTGATAATTATTGAATTGTTATATCCAAATTGAGAAGCAGAAACCTCTTTCTCGTTTTCTATTTAAAAAAAAAAAAAAAAAAGATTATAAAAAAGCATCAACGTGTAACAAATATTCCCTATTGCATCTTGATTTTTATTGTTGTTCTTATATTTTAACTGGCAATGACTTGCACTCGAAAACCTCTGAAAAAATTAACGGCAAAACATTCAAATATCATTGTCTTTAAAATTCTTGCTATTTACCGTCTTTCTGAAGTTGTGGAACACTTTTTGCATATTTCTCCCCAATATCGGGAAATTGTGAAGCCATTTCCTTTGCTACACGTTTCAAATGTTCACTCAACTGTTGCATTTTTTCTGAAGATATTTTTTCATCGTCGTTATCAGCTATGTGCGTTTTCCACATATTCTTTAGTGAGATAACATTTTCAATGAAAGGCTTGTGTCTAAAGGTTGGAGGCAAATTAATGCTCTTTGCTTTGTATTCATTTTCGTTCATGTTCTCAAAAACTTTACATAGCACAGGAATGCTCAAGACAAAGTCATTCTTTTTTAATATTTCTTGCTGGCATTTCTGATCAAGCAACCGAAATATTGTACTTTCCTTTATGCTTTTGATATCTCGATACAACTGCTCTAAGACTTGTCCCAGGAATCTTACACAGTCAATTTTGAGATGAGTTTTTAATGTTTCAAAATTACGCATCAACTTAAACTCGTTCTCACTTTGATCCATTGTTCCAGAAATATGCAGTCTTTAAAACAATATTTCTGAAATGAATGTACAGACAATGAAAGAATCACAAAGAAGTAGTTATATCATTTGGATGATAAATACATGAAATACTTTAAAGATTTGAACATTGTATACAATTTATTAAATTCTGGCTGCGCACAATTTGATTTGCTAAACACCTCATTATGATACTATTACAAAAGTTTATATAGAGGAACTATCATAATTTGCAATGGTATTTACGGTTTTTATCCAACGAGCTGGGTATTTTCTATCCCTGAGTCTTGTCGAGGGAAAAGAAAACACGATTTTGTTACTATATGTTTTTAATCAGTGTTTAAGTAAAATTTTGATCTAAGTCAATCATCTGTGGAAGTAAAAATGGTCGCACACGGTATTATTTTGAATGCTTAATTTGAATCGTTTTGGACATAAACTACATGTCTTTTAACTCGGTCAGGTTTATTTTCGTGGTTGGGAATGCAACTGATATTTTAAAGTGCTTCGAAACGCAGTGTTAGTTTGAGTGAAGTAAACATTAGCGGATCCAGAAAAACGTGAGGGCAATTAGAAATATTCCTTTATACTGGATTTATATAAGCTGGTGTAGTTTTTAATTGAATTAAGAAATGAATTTAATAATGTTTCTATTGATCGACGTATTGAAGGAAAAATTGACCGGAAAACTTTATCAATGCGCGTAGCATTTCTTATCATTTAATAATGACATGTGGTGATAACGAACAGTGTTCAAATTCAAAAGTCCAAAGGAAAATTACAAAATAGGAGCAGAGCGAACACGGACCACTTTTAAATAAAAATAGAGGTAGGATCAGGTGCCATGGAGGAGTGAGCATCCTCTGTTGACCGGTCACATCCGCCGTGTCCTTTTTGTCGTAATCGGGAAAACGGAAAGGTCCGTACACAATTAGGTGATGAATTATGATCTAACAAGTAGTATGAAAAACGACAGTCAGCATGCGACCCAGTGGAAGATTGTATTTGCTGACAAGGTCGTTGTATCGACCATAGAACCTACGAAAAGATGACTTCAAACGAGACTGTTGATTGTCCTGTCTAATCAACTTGTTTGTCAGTAGCTTGCCTCGCCTTAGAAATTGTTCATACGAAGAGCATGCCCTTGAGTTTCGAATTAACTGAGAGACAAAAACACTATACGCAGGTGATGAAGGTATATTGCTACGTAAGTAAGGAAAGTTGACTATAGAAAAAATGAAGTCATCACGTTTATCATAAAGTTTTATTGTTAGGTTATCATCAATGTCCATTTCCAGTAAAATATTCAAATATGAAACAAATGACGCTGACTCTGTGTTACCTTTTTTTCAAGTTCACTGGGATATATCGAGTCGACGTAGGTATGGAAATAACAATTGTTTATTGATAATACGTCGTCGATATACCTGAATGCTTCATAACAATACAAAAATAGGTCTGCTAACAATGGGGCACAAGTGGTACCCATGGGAATTCCAACAGATTGTTGGAAGACCTGATTACCAAAAGCTACAAAGATGTTGTCTATCAGAAACTCAAGCATCTTTTTAATGTCAACTTCAGAGTACTTGTGTGCACAATCCGAATGACTTTTAACAAAATAGCTTGCAAATGATCAATTACAAGGTAAGTAAATTTAAATAAACCATTTTTATTAAAAAAGCAGCTATCAATAATGTCAAAAACACGGGACTTTAATTTATCGTGGAGAATAGTTCAATATTTTCAAATCACAAAACGTGAAGTGTCATTGATCAAAAATGTAAATAATGTAGATGAAGCGGCGCAAATGAATACAGAACAATAACAACAACAATATTCAAAATGGATGCACCTTCAGCTGATGCAAAGCTACTGAGCTGAATTTAACGGATAAAACACAAATAGAAAGTTGAAATCTGAACCGACTGAATTGAAAACGAAAGCGAAATACAGTCGATGGCTTGTGATATTATTCACTGTGCAGCAAGATTCGTTAAAACTGGTTTTAATATAAGATAGATCGCTGATATGCAACCATGATGCAAGGAGACGCGATCGTGGACGAAAATAGTTTATATGTCGACAAAGAATAGTATGTATGTGCGACTTTTGTAAATGTTGTGGTAACTTGCTAGCCAGTGAGGTACTTAAATGCCGCTTGGAATACGCTGAAGGAGTTGATGCACTACTCATATCTTTGCTTTACGATGCTAATTCTGATGACCGATCATATACGTGTGTTATTTTAAAAATCATCATTAGCAAATTTGAACAGCAGTGTTACCATGATTTTAAGTGTATATGCCTTTATCTTCATCATAATTATACCCGCACTTTCGAAAGAAAGTTCGGGTATATTATTGTTACCCTGTTCCGTCCGTCCGTCCGTCTGTCAAGTTTTACTTTCTCAACCTGCTCTTACATCTTATAAACCAGCAAACTGAACTTATGGAGTTTGATTTGGGGTATCATGTTGTTTTGTAAAAAGGTTTCAAAAATTCTCTGGTAGTCCTGGCTTCATATATTTCATAAAAAATGACTTTTTTTCACAAAAAACCTTACTCCTCGAACTCTTCCTACATTTTCAACAATAGACATATCTTTTGGAATATGTTTTGGGGTATACTATAGATGCGCAATAAGGTTTCAGAAATTTTAATTTTGTCCTGGAGGTCATTTTGTGGCTGAAAAAGGATGGATTTTTTTACAAAACATCTGGTTTCAACATTTATGCAGTAGCCAAATGGTCTTCTAGAATATGATTGGGGGTGTCATTTTAAAGTGTGATCGGGTTTCAGAATTTTTTTTTTTAACACAGGGATCGGTGGGCAACAAAAAATGACGTGTTTTTGTTTGCAAAAAAATATGGTTCCCATAACCCATCTTACAACTTTTGGAGTAGCAATGTCATCTCTTGGTGTATGATTAGGGCTGTCCTATAGATGTGCAATACGGTTTTAAACCAGAGAGTCAAATAGTAGCAGAAAATTGACGTTTATCACTCCTAAATAAAACTTAGATCCCAGAACTCCTCTTATGATTTAATGAATGAAATTAACATTTATCCCATGCGCGCATCTAGAGGGGTGTCAGTGGTCCAGACCCACCCCCTTCAAAATTCAAATTTCTTTAAATTAACAATATGGGGTCAACTTAATAGTGTAAGTCTGACAAATGAAAAAAATATCTTTTGCAATTAAAATGACGGAAACTGTACAAATATAATAGGATATGTAACAATGATAAGCTAATTTATCGATAAATATTAAAAGATGATGATACAGTATACTGGCAAAGGGAGATCAGTTATTTTGAAAGTGAAAGTAATACTTATGTATACTAGTGTCTAATAATATTGTGGTACAATATGTATTATGCTTACCTATATTGGTCAACATCATAATGATAATCCAATTAGAGCACAATATGAATCTCTTTAGCTTATCATCACAAAAGAAACGTTTAATTAATCCTATTGTGCATATGGAAAACACATACCAGTATGTACATCACGTGAAACCCATCTAACCGAAGAGGTTGGTAAAACTAGTACCCACAAATGCGACCTGTAGACCTGTGTTGTGTACATAACTTCGGACAAAGATCATTTACTTGTAACATGCATGTATTTTTATGACTTTATTCTTTAAAACCCCTTGCACTATTTTATTAGGTAAAAAACTATGTAAAGCACACATTTCAGTTTTAAGGTGGTACAGGACACCTGCATATTGTGATGTACTCCCTATTGAAATAAACAATAAAGTATAAATATATTTTCCCCAAAAATAATGTTACCTAACAGTGAAGTGCAATGGGTTAGAGCGTTAACTACGTGTCTGTAGAGAGTTCATATGCTGCTGGGGCTTTTCTATTTTATACTTAAGATTCCAAAAATTTTAAAAACCTATTTTTTTTTTTGCCAAATACATGTATTGTAAAAATTTATAAGTATAAAACGTAACTATGAAAAAGATTTGTTTATAACGCACTGAACTACATGTACAGGCTTTCATTGTTATCAAAATATTTTGATGTTTATTTATCCATGAGGAGTGTATGTGTGTGTGGTGGTGTGTGTGTGGGGGGGGGGGGGTGCAAGTAATACATATGATTGTGTTTGCAGGGGGTGGGTGGATTGGGGTCCGAGGTGTATTTCGTGGTAATTTCACTACATGCATAGATATAAATGATTTTTTTAAAGGGGAGGGGAGGGTCTGGACCCCTCACTCCCAACTCTTCTCTAAATCCGTGCACACGATGTAGAAGCAAATCTAAATTAAGCCGGCAACAGCCGAGGGGAGGGGGCATAATTTAATTTTGTTTGTAATAATTATATAAACCATACTTTCTATGATATAAAATGAAAAGATTATTGATTAACTTAAATTTCACATGCAAACAGTTCAACCACAAATTGTACATATAGGGCCGCTCATGTATATTATGTGCATGTGGCCTTCATTTTTACTAAAACTGGTACAAAACAGTGTTATTTAGGGGCAAACACTTGGTGCGGGTATTACTGTCTAATGACAGCATCTAGTTATTCCTGGAATTGGAACAGCCAGTCTAGCCGTATATGTTTATCGTTGATCTCAAGCAAACGAAGACGCTTAATTGTATAGTTAGTGAATTAAAAAATGTATTTTGTTTATTTTTCAAGGTTAAACTTTTAATTGTTTATATTTATGAAGTTGTATTTAGTTAGCTTACAATTAAACTGACACAACTTTAAATTTTGTTGACAGCGTTTTTGTTTGAAAATGCCCGTTCTATAAATATAGTGTTAAACCAGAACAGTAGAAAAAGGAGGTCCAAAGGTATCAAAGAAATTTTTCGACCAATCAGAAGCGCCAATATCTCGTCAAACTAATATATATTAAATTTATATTAAATGATTGATATATTAATGGCCTGTAATCTGCATAATTTCTTTGATAGGTGTGTCGACCTATGCAAATGTATTGTAAGTCTAGAGTATTCTGCTTTAACATGATTGCAAACACACTTTAGGCTACACATGCAATATAAACGTAGTTTTTAATTATGACATCACGTTGCAAAATCTCAATCACCTATTGATGCAAACGTGATATAATGGTAGAAGCTAATCGAACAGACATGACATTCTCTTTTTAAAATCGCCAAAATGAATCAACTTTTATAACCACATCTTAAACCCGCAACATTAAGCCATGCATGTTATATTTACTATTATATTAGGACTAATCTGAAAAACATATCTCACAAAGCCTTTTAGATATAATGTGGCATCCCTTAAGTTCCGAATACTGTTCAGTTGTGCAAAATGGTCTTATAAATTGTCTCTTATTTTAAAAACAGGGAGGTGCTTACTTAGCGGAAATGGGGGCTCAGACATACGTCTGTCTTCTCTTGAGCTTTCGCTTACCACATGCCCATGTACATGTCCCGTGATGTTGTGCTTAAATTTTCTGTTTACTTCAAGTGTTCATTAAGTGTATAAGTGTTGGTCGTATTTCTATGTGATTGGGTTAGTTTTCAACATAAGGGAAGACGGAGAAGTACAAGACTACAATGTTTTTTCAGTTAAAATAAACTTTACCTATTATAGAGTATTTTATTAATTCTTGGTCAATTTTCTACGGAGAAATTTGACCCCAGTCAACATTCTTTGGGGGAATCACTGTTTGTTGTTACACCGGAATACATAAATACCACCTCAAGCAGCACTTGATCAATTTGAAAAAAACATTGTTATTTAAATGTAAATAGTAACACTCATTTTAACGGATCGGTCATAGCTGCACACTTTGCCAATTACTCATCAAGAAATTAAGAGAAACTAGAGCAAAGCTCGTTGCAAAGCAACGAGTGGGTCTTCCTTTAATGTCGAAAGAAAAGCTAGATGTTCCTGTAAGAAGCAGAGCTCTAAAACCAATACCAGGAGTTTTAAAACAAAAATATATAAAAAATCGAATAATTCTTGGTACGACTTAACAAAATCCGAATGACTTTAAGTACGAATTAACAAAAACCTTAACGATTGACAAAAAAAATCCGAATGTGTTTAAGAACGACTTAACAAATATCGAATCATTCTAGGTACGAGGTAATTTAACTTTGAACATAACACTATTTTCTTAACCAAGAATGTGGAATCAAGATTTCCGGAAAAATCAATTTTTAAACCCCTATATCTCTGTAATGCATCGTCCGATTTTAAAACGGATTTCAGATTTAAATTAAGCTTAATAAGTTGAACATTTTTGCTTCAATAATATATAACAAATTATGTTTCAGTAAATAGTTATTGTTAAAAGACTTTGTAGCCCTCCTGGCCCCTAATTTGAGGGGCCAGCCCCTTTTTTTGATATCAAATGAAAGGTCTCGCAAATATAAACGTATTTTGTTCAACAACTGTTTACGAATTGTTGACCGTTCTAAAGATATCTAAACAAATGTGTTTTAGGGGCCGACCCTTAAACTCCTTACCGGGGCCACCAACGAAAAATTTTTAGGTATCATATTGTTGAGAACATTATTTTGAGCAACTTTTCTTCTACAATGCTTTTCAAAATATTTTTCCTTTTTTAGATAATAATGATCAGAGTTTTGGACTTCTGGCCCCTTCAAACCCCTAATTACGTAACATATGACTTAGGTATAGTACTGTAAAGATAAAAATCTGTACCATGAACAATTTTGCTTCTATAATTGCTAACAAATAATTTTTCATAAAAGAGTTATTGCAAAAAGACTTTAGAGCCCTTTTGGTCCCTAATTTAAAGGGCCAGCCCCTTTTTCTTGATATCAAATGAAAGCCCGTAAAAATTGAAACAACTTTTACATTACATATTTCAACAAAATATTAACAGGTTTAAAACTATTTCAGAAAATGTGCAAAATTTTTGTAAAAAAAAATGGTGTCAATTTTCGACCTCGGGCGAGCTTCAACGCCTTGTGTTTTATCCATATTTTAAAACAATGCGGTACATCTACAGACTTTCATCTACAATCCCTGAACGTTTCAACTTTCTATCGTGAATAGTTTCAGAGGAGTTGCGTGGACAAAATGACCCTTAAAATTTCATTAAATCGTCAATATCTTAAACCGGAAGTGACGTCATCAAAAAATGTAACTAAAAACTTTTATCCCCTCCAATGTTCTATAAGTTCTGAAAATTTGGTGCAAATCGGATGAATAGTTTTCGAGAAATAAAGCTTTAAAGAAGGCAGAAAAAGAATATTAAGAATAACTAGAGCAAAGCTCGTTGCAAAGCAACGAGTGGGTCTTCCGTTAATGTCGAAAGTAAAGCTAGTAGTTCCTGTAAGAAGCAGAATTCTTAAACCAATATACATGAACAACTAAAAAAAATTCGAATTATTCTTGGTACGAGTTAACAAAATCCGAATGATTCTAAGTACGAATTAACACAAACCTTATCAATATCAAGAACGACTTTGCAAATAAAAATCCGAATGTGTTTAAGTACATTTAACAATCAACGAATTATTTTAGGTACGAGTTAATTTAACTTTGAACATAACACTATTTTCTTAACCAAGAATGTGGAATCAAAATTTCCAGAAAAATCAATTTTTTAAACCCCTATATCTCTGTAATGCATCTTCCGATTTTAAAACGGATTTCAGATTTAAATTAAGCCTTATGAGTTGAACATTTTTGCTTATATAGTTATTTACAAATTATTTTTCAGTAAAAAGTTATTATTTAAAGACTTTGTAGCCCTTCTGGCCCCTAATTTGAGGGGTCAGTCCCTTTTTCTTGATTTTAAATGAAAGGTCTTGCAAATATAAAAATATTTTGTTTAACAAGTGTTCACGAATTGTTAGCCGTTCTAGAGATATCTGAACAACTGTGTTTTAGAGGCCGACCCTTCAACTCCTTACCGGGGCCACCAACCAAAAATTTTAAGGTATCATATTGTTAAAAACGTTATTCTGAGCAACTTTTCTTCTACAATGTTTTTCAAAATATTTCTCCTTTCCTAGATATTGATGATCAGAGTTTTGGAATTCTGGCCCCTTGAAACCCCTAATTACGTAACATATGACTTAGGTATGGTACTGTATAGATAAATAACTGTACAAAGAATAATTTTGCTTCTATAATATATAACAAATTATTTTTCAGTAAAAAGTTATTATTAATAGACTTAAAAGCCCTCTTGGCCCCTAATTTAAGGGGCCAGCCCTTTTTTCTTGATATCAAATGAAAGATCTCGCAATTATAAACATATTTTGTTCAACAAGTGTTCAGGAATTGTTGACCGTTCTAGAGATATCTGAACTAATGTGTTTTAGGGGCCAACCCTTAAACTCCTTACTGGGGCCACCAACAATTTTTTTTTAGGTAGCATATTGTTGAGAACATTATTTTAAGCATTTTTTGTTCTACAATGCTTTTCAAAATATTTCTCCTTTTCTAGATATTAATGATCAAAGTTTTGGACTTCTGGCCCCTTGAAACCCCTAAATTACGTAACATATGATTAAGGTGTAGTACTGTATACATAAAGAGCTGTACAACTAACATTTTTGCTTCTATAGTTAATAACAAATTATTGTTCAGTAAAGAGTTATTGCAAAAAGACTTTAGAGCCCTCTTGGCCCCTAATTTGAGGGGCCATCCCTTTTTCTTGATATCAAAGGAAAGCCCTTGGAAATTGAAACAATTTTTGCATTACATGTTATAACAACTTATTTACAGGTTAAATGATATTTTACAAAACGTGTTAAAATTTTGCCAAAAATTTTGGTGCTAATTTTCGACCTCGGGCGAGCTTCGGCGCCTTGCGCATTTTTCACAATGTCAAATACAGAGGATCATCTACAGACATCCATCTACATATTTCTGAAAGTTTCACGTTTTTATTACCATTAGTTTCGGAGGAGTTACGTGGACAAAATGGTCCTTAAAAATTCACAAAATCTTAAAAATCTCAAACCGGAAGTGACGTCATCAGCTTATAATTTTATATGAGCAAGCATGTTTAATGTTCTATCAGCCCTGTAAATTTGTTGAAAATCGCCCAAATAGTTTTTGAGTTATAGCTCTCGAAAAATGTCAGAGGAAAAATAATAATATAAAATCTATACTTATAAATTAAGGCATTTTGCCAATAAACTTCGAAATGCCTGCACCCGAGTAACTGCTCACACCTTTGGCATTTCAACATGTGTGAGTTGATGTCCGTAAGCTATAATTGAATTTTACCTGATAAGTAATTATTGTAAGATAAATTAAAAACCTACTTTCATTTTCGATAAACCACCCCGAAATAGCAAATATGTGAGTAAGGTGGTGGACACGCTTTGGCGGATCCAAGTCAGTGGGAGTTTGCATCAAAAAATATACTTACAATGAAATGATATTGAATGATTATGTAAAGAGTGAATATATAGCATGGGAACCTATTTCGGGTATACATAAGAATTGAGATTTGACAAATGTTGTATAAATAAAATGAGCCAATTCGTTTCTTGAATGTGCGATTTTTGTT
Source organism: Magallana ariakensis (assembly GCA_020458035.1). Taxonomy (NCBI): domain Eukaryota; kingdom Metazoa; phylum Mollusca; class Bivalvia; order Ostreida; family Ostreidae; genus Magallana; species Magallana ariakensis. Next base: position 54,078,724 of record CM035813.1, read on the forward strand.
TTGATGAATAGAACTTTCCAGAACGGGGTAACCAAGAACGCGGTTTGGCTAATTAACGTCATGTTGGAGAATGTAGGATGAGTCACTATGCTTTGTGGGCAGATCGGACATCTGGTTAATACAAAAAAGTTAATAAATAAAATGGGCCAATAGACGCGATTTTATTTTTAATGGAAAGAACTTTACAGAACGGGATGCCAAAAAATGGGGTTGACTAATTAACACTATGGCGAAAAGTGCGTACACGTTTTTAAATAACATATACATTTTTTATACCACGACAGATTGGTAGTAAACCTTATTAATTAATTTGTTGAAAATGTTTTATCTAAATTTCTTATTTTGGGCAATAATAAGTGAAATTTGACATAAAGAACAAAGTTCTAAAAAGAGATACCACGCTCTATACACCCACACTCTGGTTTGAAATAAGATAATAGTCTATTTTTTTCCAGTCAGCTGCAACAAAAAGAATTAAGGCCATGTACATGTTCATGTATATATACTCCATTTCAGCTTAGATTTTCATCCCTGTCCTCTCCTCTAAATTTTCAGCCACGCAGTTGCTTTTTTATTTCAATTTTATAGAATATTTTAAGAAAAGCAATTAAGAAAAATTTCGGATACAATACATAGAAAAATGAACAAAAAAACCTGGTTCAACATATCAAGCATTGTATTATAATATAATATGTGAATATAATATTAATATATTAATAATATAATATAATATATATGTGAATTATTGTTAATCCCCGCGCTTGCGCGGGATATCGTCTAGTAATAATAAAAAGAAACCGTAGAATAACAAGAGGGTCTTCCGTTGGAAACGGAAGACCCTAATAATAATAATAGAAAGAAACAGTAGAAAAACAAGAGGGTCTTCCGTCGGAAACGGAAGACCCTAATAATAAAAAGAAACCGTAGAATAACAAGAGGGTCTTCCGTTGGAAACGGAAGACCCTAAAAAGGAAATTCTCGAATGTATCTGAATTGCTTTCCATTAAACCATGCAGTGAACGGATATTTTCTTACGTAACATAAATGCTTTCCAATTAACCCATGAAGTGTACGGATGTCTCCTAGCTAAAATCTAATGTTGTTGTACAATGTAATACATGTATATATATAGCAAATACTCCATCAGTCAATTTCATCTGAAATACATAATGTAAATAGGAAGAAATTACTATTACTATTAATATACATAACTGATCTAACACATAGGAACTCTTAAAAAGTAATGTAGTAATGTAATGATATGGCATGTATTAATTGTATATAATTATACATTTAAAAAAAAATTATCAGATAAGAAAAATTAATAGTAAACGTTTACTTAATGACAGTGAAAAAAGTATATCAATAAAGTTTACATTAAAATGATGCATGTACAGTGAGTATAGTATATCTTACGTGACACAATCTGGTCACGTTACCTGGGCTGAAAACTTACGTGAACATATATCTCAGACCAATATTTGTCTGTCAGTGTCTCTGTTCGTCTGTAAACCACTGATGTAAAACCGGATGGCGTGTTAAAAGAATTTATATCTATTTTTCATCTTTTCTCCTAAGCTATTAAACTTAGTAAGTGAATTTTTTATGGAATCAAGCTAGTATTAAAAGGTGTTTTTACCACGACGCCTAGGATGAGAACAAATATCACAATCCGGAGGGGGATGGAAGTTCTAAAAAGTACTTCTAAAGAAATGGAAGCTCTTATTCGTAAAATTAACAAATCTAAAGAAGCATCCGAACAAGCTAGTGTGGACAAGTTTTACTGATCAATAAAAAGGTTTGTCAGACCATATTTCTTGTTGACAAAGGAGAGGATATTATTTATGAACACTATAGATACTTATAGAAGATAATTTAATTTGTGGTAAAATAGAAGCTACTTTTTTTCATTTTTTTAAAGTTTACTTTCATCTTTCTCTATGATCAGAAAATGGTCATTATTGGGACGAGTTTATCCATAAAAGATGGGAGAAAAGTAAGCTCAAATGCACATTGATTTAATCATCGTAAATGTACAATTTCAAGTTCATTTTTCCCATATAAATCTATTTAATAATTTTATAATGCAAGTACGAAAAATCACAATTTCTAACTATATTTAATTTTAAATATTTTATTAATAATAAGAAAAATACTATTGCCTAAAGTTTTGAAGGTATCGGTTTTTCAAACTAAAGGACATTGTTCTATAAGGTTATCTAAGATATGGTGCTCTAACCGCGCTGGTGCTTTGAAATGTTTTAGTTACAAAAGTGCAATATTTAAATGCTATATGTGACAGGCCAAGAATTTTACATATACATACATAAATATTAAACTCCAAACGAATTTTTATTTCGTAGACTTGAGATTAAGATAATTTTACAAAGAAATCATCATTAAAGCTTAAAATGCACAGCATAAATATCACAGAACATTAATCAAATAAATGAATATGTATATAGTTTCCTAAAATTAAAGAATAATGATACAAAGAAAAGGAAAGGAAAAAAATGCATATTGAGTGAGACATACCAGTGCTGCACAATGTTGTTTGTGAAGTTGTAACAAAAGTTCCCACTTTTAATAACATCACATGTACTTTCCTATGATCGTTTCTCTTTAAAAGCAAACATCCGGTGTAAGTAAGGACACACACTACTCATATCAGCATGCTTGAAAAAAAAAATATAAATAATAATACAGATTTAAATATCTTTTTTCGTAACTTATATAGGAAACACCTGTATTGCTATTTCTAAATAGGTCCTCATTAACATAATTAAGTAGTATATCTGATTTGATCAATGATGTTGATTAAATGTATATTATTGATTTAATGTAAACATTTTTCTCCTATTCCACAGTTAGACTCCTAATTACTATACTATAAATGTTCACATTTTTAAAGTGATCGACCATGTCCATGTTGATTGAAGTTGAAACTACTGGTAGGCTGAATGTCATAAAATTTTGTTACAAACAACCATAACTGAGATGATTAAACCCCAAAACGCGATTTCTAGAGTGAATCAGTTTTAAACAAGCACATGGAGATCCGTTTAGAGATAATACAATACAGATGGGTATTGTTTGATTTGGTGTATGTACCTCTGAATTCTATCTAGAGCAACTGTTATTGTTCTTTTTGCGCTCCTGTACAGTAATATAGACTACATGACGGGAATCCTCAGGGTTAAAACATGCTAAAACGTTTACAATAAATGTTGTGTTCTTTTGTGACTCAACACTAATCTGAAGAAATTTAACTGAGAACGATATTAGTATTTCTCTCGTGTGACAATTTGTTATAAAACCAATAGACTGTATAAGATATGATGAACATTTCTTGCTCTATTCAAAGATTGTTTTTAGTTAATAATTTTTTTTTAATTTACAAGTTAATAAAACAATTTTGAACAAAATTAAGCAGTTTCCGGTTTTTGTGAAACATTATTTTGTTTTGAAATATGATATTATCTATTTGGCAATCAAAATACAATCAAAAACGTAGAAGGTTTTTAAAAAAAAAAAGCATTGAGTAGAAATGAAGAAAAAAAAGGAAATTATCTTAAGTACCTAAATAGTTCTCCGTTAGGGCATTCAGAAGTTGGAGTTCTATTCGCTTTTCGCTATTCACTATTCGAATAGCGAATATAATTCTCTGGTCGGTTCGCTATTCAAATTACCGTAAACATGCTAATAAACGTAAATTCAAAATTCCACATAAACTTTCCTTTTTCAATGTTAAGAAACAGTTATATATTAAAAATCATATCTTGCTGACCAGACCTGAACATTGACATAATTAGCTAGCCTGGCGAAAAGGTAAGAAATTCATCAAATTCTATTGCAATGGGGATATCTTTCAAGGGGCTGGCTAACCCCCTGTATCCCATATTTGGGCCTTCATATTTGGTGAGGATGAGGCCCCGGGAATGTCCAGTCGATCCTCAAAAGGAATTGGGTTTACACGGCCATTAACATGCTTATCTAGCCTGGCGAAAATAGGAAATTTCGTATAAAACAGTTAAAGTGGCATATCTTTAGAGGGGCTGGCTTACCCCCTGTATCCCATATTTGGGCCTTCATATTTGGTGAGGATGGGGCCCCGGGAATGTCCAGTCGACCCTCAAAAGGAATTGGGTTTACACGGCCATTAACAGGCTTAGCTAGCCTGGCGAAAATACGAAAGAACAAAGTACGTTATTGGCCGAAATATGCCGTGTTTCAAATATGCACAGCACAAAACATTTTTAAAAGCCTTGAATTTATCAAATCTAATGGTATATAACTTATATGTGTGACTTAAACATATACATCATGGAATTTATGCTGAAAACTGTTCCGTTTTTTAGCAAGACGTCGCAATTTTAAACGCGACGCCATGCATATTTATGCGAGTAGTTTATATGTATGTGTTGTAAAAACATACCGGTTTCTGTGCATGAGTTTCGGGCTTGTGAACCGCAGATCACAATTAAGTTTAAATCTGCATGCGGCCTATTTCATTGAACTTTTGAAATTATAAGCTTCAAATACAAAATTGTATATATTTTCGCCTACATGTATATGACTTACATTTATACATATTCTTTGATGTATTTTGCTACATTGTATCTTTTATAATCAAGTAATTTTCTGTTGATTTGAGAAACTATTCCAAGGTGTAGTGAGTCAGTTAAATACAAGTACCTTATGGCTTCCATTAGTTATTCACTAAAGTACAGGAAGCAAAAAAAAAATTCTAAAGCTTTCATAACCTTTCTGATCACAATTTTTTAATTTTAAATGCATGAACAATGAACTCGAAAAAGGTAAGAAAAAGGGGGAAGGGGGTCCTCGACTGTCAGCAAGTTTGATAAGCAACCTCAAGAGAGAGAGAGAGAGAGAGAGAGAGAGAGAGAGAGAGAGAGAGAGAGAGAGAGAGAGAGCGGGGGAGGGGGCAGGCAGAATAAAGGGGACGGAGATACGAAGAGAAAATATTAAAAACGTTTATGTTAGAGATTCTTTTTTAAATGGCTGAAAAAAAATACTTTGATAAATCGTCTTTTCGTGTAATCAACCAAGAAGTATTCTGTCCCTTTACATTTTGATTTTCTTTTTAATATTCGGTGACATCAAAGCAAATCTGTTAAAAAATAGTATACATCAGCGTTTTATCATGGAGACCAAATCACTTTGTACATAAAAATGAATAATATATATACCCTGTTTTAAATGAGTGGACAATGAGAGAGAGAGAGAGAGAGAGAGAGAGAGAGAGAAAGAGAGAGAGAGAGAGAGAGTGTGTGTGTGTGTGTGTGTGTGTGTGTGTGTGTGTGTGTGTGCGTTTGCATAACCCCGATACTCACTACATAAACTAGGTTACACACGTGCGACTTACTACATTTTCAAAACTCACTACATGAACCCGTGTAGTGAGTTTGAAAAGGCCGTAATTCGGAATTTTTCGACGTGCTTTATCCAGAAAATAAAAAACATAGCATAGTGTGACTTTCCGGTTTACACATGATTTTTGTTACACACTTACCGTGTCAAAATGGAGTAGTTACACACTTTCCCCTGGAAATTTTGATTAATATTTGCACTTTAATTTATTCTTCCTTACATTATTGGAAAGGAAATATCAACATTAATTCAAAGAAAAATCCTTTAATTTTTAAGTTTGACCCCCCTGAGGAAACCCATAATTCTTATTTTAATGTTACAAAATCAGTATAATCAAACACTTAGGAAACCCCCTAAATCTTTTAGGATCAATATTTACATCCTTATTCCTCCTTAATGATAGTATGACAAAGATATAATCAGCATTAGTTTAAGGAAATCTTCTTTAATAAAAAATTTACACCCCAATAAGGAAACCCATAATTTTCATTTAAACGTAAAAAAGTCTCTATAATAAATCTCTTTAAAAAAACCAAAAATCTTTTTTTGATTAATATTTTCACTTTAATTTATTCTTCCTTACATTATTGCAAAGGAAATGTCAACATTAATTTAAAGAAAAATCCTATAATTATGAAATTTGACCCCCCTGAGGAAACCCATAATTCTTATTTTAATGTTACAAAATCAGTATAATCAAACACTTAGGAAACCCCCTAAATCTTTTAGGATCAATATTTGCATCCTTATTCCTCCTTAATGATAGTATAACAAAGATTCAATCAGCATTAGTTAAAGGAAATCTTCTTTAATAAAAAATTTACACCCCAATGAGGAAACCCATAGTTTTCATTTTAACGTTAAAAAATCCTGTATAGTAAATCTCTTAAAAACACCAAAAATCTTTTATTGATTAATATTTGCACTTTAATTTATTCTTCCTTACATTATTGCAAAGGAAATATCAACAATAATTCAAAAAAAAATCCTATAATTATGAAATTTGACCCCCCTGAGGAAACCCATAATTCTTATTTTAATGTTACAAAATCAGTATAATCAAACACTTAGGAAACCCCCTAAATCTTTTAGGATCAATATTTGCATCCTTATTCCTCCTTAATGATAGTATAACAAAGATTCAATCAGCATTAGTTAAAGGAAATCTTCTTTATTCAAAAATTTACACCCCAATGAGGAAACCCATAATTTTCATTTTAACGTTAAAAAGTCTGTATAGTAAATCTCTTAAAAAAACCAAAATCTTTTTTGATAAATTTTTGCTCTCTAATTTTTTCTTCCTTACATTATTGCAAAGGAAATGTCAACATTAATTCAAAGAAAAATCCTTTAATTATGAAATTTGACCCCCCTGTGGAAACCCATAATTCTTATTTTAATGTTACAAAATCAGTATAATCAAACACTTAGGAAACCCCCTAAATCTTTTAGGATCAATATTTGCATCTTTATTCCTCTTTAATGATAGTATATCAAAGATATATTCAGCATTAGTTTAAGGAAATCTTCTTTATTCAAAAATTTACACCCCAATAAGGAAACCCATAATTTTCATTTTAACGTTAAAAAGTCTGTATAGTAAATCTCTTAAAAAACCCCAAAATCTTTTTTTGATTAATATTTGCACTTTAATTTTTTCCTCCTTACATTATTGCAAAGGAAATGTCAACATTAATTCAAAGAAAAATCCTTTAATTATGAAATTTGACCCCCCTGAGGAAACCCATAATTCTTATTTTAATATTACAAAATCAGTATAATCAAACACTTAGGAAACCCCCTAAATCTTTTAGGATCAATATTTGCATCTTTATTCCTCTTTAATGATAGTATATCAAAGATATATTCAGCATAAGTTTAAGGAAATCTTCTTTATTCAAAAATTTACACCCCAATGAGGAAACCCATAATTTTCATTTTAACGTTAAAAAGTCTGTATAGTAAATCTCTTAAAAAACCCCAAAATCTTTTTTTGATTAATATTTGCACTTTAATTTTTTCCTCCTTACATTATTGCAAAGGAAATGTCAACATTAATTCAAAGAAAAATCCTTTAATTATGAAATTTGACCCCCCTGAGGAAACCCATAATTCTTATTTTAATGTTACAAAATCAGTATAATCAAACACTTAGGAAACCCCCTAAATCTTTTAGGATCAATATTTGCATCTTTATTCCTCTTTAATGATAGTATATCAAAGATATATTCAGCATAAGTTTAAGGAAATCTTATTTATTCAAAAATTTACACCCCAATGAGGAAACCCATAATTTTCATTTTAACGTTAAAAAGTCTGTATAGTAAATCTCTTAAAAAACCCCAAAATCTTTTTTTGATTAATATTTGCACTCTAATTTTTTCCTCCTTACATTATTGCAAAGGAAATGTCAACATTAATTCAAAGAAAAATCCTATAATTATGAAATTTGACCCCCCTGAGGAAACCCATAATTCTTATTTTAATATTACAAAATCAGTATAATCAAACACTTAGGAAACCCCCTAAATCTTTTAGGATCAATATTTGCATCTTTATTCCTCTTTAATGATAGTATATCAAAGATATATTCAGCATAAGTTTAAGGAAATCTTCTTTATTCAAAAATTTACACCCCAATGAGGAAACCCATAATTTTCATTTTAACGTTAAAAAGTCTGTATAGTAAATCTCTTAAAAAACCCCAAAATCTTTTTTTGATTAATATTTGCACTTTAATTTTTTCCTCCTTACATTATTGCAAAGGAAATGTCAATATTAATTCAAAGAAAAATCCTTTAATTATGAAATTTGACCCCCCTGAGGAAACCCATAATTTTTATTTTAACTAGATGATATCCCGCGCAAGCGCGGGGATTAACAATAATTCACACATTATATTATATTTACATATTATATTATAATACAATGCTTAATATGTTGAACCAGGCTTTTTTGTTCATTTTTCTATGTTTTGTGTCCGAAATTTTTCTTAATTCCTTTTCTTAAAATATTCTATAAAATTGAAATAAAAAAGCAACTGCGTGGCTGAAAATTTAGAGGAGAGGACAGAGATGAAAATCTAAGCTGAAATGGAGTATATACACATGAACATGTACATGGCCTTAATTCTTTTTGTTGCAGCTGACTGGAAAAAAATTGACTATTATCTTATTTCAAACCAGAGTGTGGGTGTATAGTGCGTGGTATCTCTTTTTAGAACTTTGTTCTTTATGTCAAATTTTACTTATTATTGCCCAAAATAAGAAATTTAGATAAAACACTGTCAACAAATTAATCTATAAGGTTTACTACCAATCTGTCGTGGTATAAAAAATATACAGTGGGGCTTCAGATATCCGGATGCCAGATATCCAGACGCTTCAGTTTACGGACTATTTTATTTGGGAACAGATTTTGTATACGATATTTTGTCTCATATATCCGGAATTTCGCGTTCCAGATCCGGACGGTCTGTTTTTACCACAAAATACTGTTTAACTATAAATTTTGCTTCATTTAACCGGACGGTAAAATTTAATGATACTCCGATTAATACAATAGAAAGATTAAGTCTATCAATTGAGTTTCACACTTTTTCACCTGCTAGCCCCCATGAGTAGCTTGTATAAACACTCTGACTTCTCAAATAACTTTCAAATACTACCGACATTGCTGGTTAGACAGGATTAGTCGTGCCTCACTGCACTTGGCTTGGGTATCTTTACACTGTGCACCAGCTGTCAAGTGCAATCACTTTTTAAAACACCCCTCTATTTAAAAGGAAGAATGTGCGTAATAAATCTAGGAAGTTTTTCATAGCTTTGTGGTATTTATATTCAAAAAAATTATTTTAAACGAAGTGTCTCAAGAGTGCTTTTTTAGATAAAGTCAAAACCGGAAGAATAGGAAGAAAACAAAAAGGAAAGCATTTCAACTGATCGGAAGTGCATTGGTTAAACATTGACGTGTCTAGATATAGATTGTTAAAAACAGAACGTAAATAGGCACATTTCACACTTGGACACAATATATTTAGCTACATTTGGCTATTATTATAGTTTGGTTAATATTTCCTGATTAAATAACAATATAAAGCAGGGTTCCTTGTATTAAAAACAGGTGAATTTCAAAGGACAACTCTAATTTGTTGCCATTAAGTATGAAAGGCAAAGAAAACAGTATTAACACCCATAATAAACATATAAATTATCATTTACGACAACAATAGACTCATTTCAGATATCCGGACGCCTCACCTATCCGGACGATTGGACTTTGGAACGAAAGAGTCCGGATAACTGAGGCTCCACTGTATATGTTATTTAAAAACGTGTACCCAATTTTCGCCATACCGTTAATTAGTCAACCCCATTTTTTTGGCATCCCGTTCTGTAAAGTTCTTTCCATCAAAAATAAAATCGCGTCTATTGGCCCATTTTATTTATTAACTTTTTTGTATTAACCAGATGTCCGATCTGCCCACAAAGCATGGTGACTCATCCTACATTCTCCAACATTACGTTAATTAGTAAAACCGCGTTCTTGGTTACCCCGTTCTGGAAAGTTCTATTCATCAAAACAAAAATCGCACATTCAAGAAACGAATTGGCTCATTTTATTTATTCAACATTTGTCAAATCTCAATTCTTATGTATACCCGAAATAGGTTCCCAGGATATGTATTCACTCTTGACATAATCATTCAATATTATTTCATTGTAAGTATATTTTTTGATGCAAACTCCGACCGACTTGGATCCGCCAAAGCGTGTCCACCACCTTACTCACATATTTGCTATTTCGGGCTGGTTTATCGAAAATGAAAGTAGGTTTTTAATTTATCTTATAATAATTACTTATCAGGTAAAATTCAATTATAGCTTACGGACATCAACTCACACATGTTGAAATGCCAACGGTGTGAGCAGTTACTCGGGTGCAGGCATTTCGAAGTTTATTGGCAAAATGCCTTAATTTATAAGTATAGATGTTACAAAATCAGTATGATCAAACACTTAGGAAACCCCCTACATCTTTTAGGATCAATATTTGCATCCTTATTCCTTCTTAATGATAGTATAACACAGATTCAATCAGCATTAGTTTAAGGAAATCTTCTTTATTAAAAAATTTACACCCCAATGAGGAAACCCATAATTTTCATTTTAACGTTAAAAAGTCTGTATAGTAAATCTCTTAAAAAAACCCAAAATCTTTTTTGGTAAATTCTTGCACTCTAATTTTTTCTTCCTTCCTTTTTCTTCCTTCTTCTGCAAAGAAAATGTCAACATTAATTAAAGGAAAAAACCCCTATATTATTAAGTTTGCTCCTCCTGAGGAAACACTCTACTCTTTTCTTTTTTAATGTTACAAAATCCGTATTATTAAAGTTAAATATTTAGGAAACTCCCTAGATCCTTTTGGATCACTATTTGCATCTTTATTCCTTCTTAATGAAAGTATTACAAAGACAAAATCAGTATTAGTGCAAGTAAAACTCATTACAATAAAAATTTACAACCCCCCCCCCTCCAATGAAGAAACACATAATTTTCATTTTATCGTTAAATAATCAGTATAGTAAGTCACTGAAATAAACCCTAAATTTATTTTTTTTTAATTTGCAATCTAATTCATTCTTTATCGCTTTAATACAAAGAAATTTTCAGCATTTATTTAGTTAGAGTGAAAATCTTATAATTATTAAGTTTGAACCCCCTGAGGAAACCCATAATTCTTATTTTAACATTAAAAAGAATTAGTATAGTTAAACACTTAGGAAACCCCTTAAATATTTTAGGAATAATATTTGCATCCTTATTCCTCCTTAATAACAGTTTAACAAAGAAACAAACAGCTGTAGTTTAAAAAAAAATCTTTGTTTAACTAATAATTTACATCCTCATGAGGTAACCCATAATTTTCATTTTCATGTTAAAAAATCTGTATTGTAAATCACTCAAATTAACTCCTAAATCTTTTTTATTAATATTGACACCTTCGTTTATTCTTTATCATAATTAAATAAAAAAAATAATCAGCACTGGTAGGGAAAAATTCGATCATTTTGAAGTTTGATACCTGTGAGGTAACCCATAATTTAAATTTTGTCGTTAAATAATCAGTGTAGTAAAAAGCTTAGAAAACCCCTAAAATCTGTATATTTTTATCTTGTTTATCTTAAATAGCATTACATGTATCAACAAATAATAAGCATTAGTTTATAAGGAAAACAATTTATTATAGAATGATACCCCTATAAAGGCAGGAACCATCTATCGATATCATTTAGCAACCTCTCTTTTTGTATGTGTCTACTGTATGCGTTGTATTTTTTTTTTTTTTTGTTATAACCTTTGTATGCTTTAAAAAGGCACTGCATTTGGATAATAAAATTATTTTATCTTAACGTCAAAAAGCTGAATAGTTAAACAAAAATAGGTAAACCCAATCAATCTCTTTGTGTCAGTATTTGCACCCTAAATTATCATAAATTGCATTAATGCAAATATATAATTAATATAAGTTAAAGGGATAATCTTCTTATTTCCAACATACATCCAAGGTAGAAAGCCATTCTTTTCAATTTATGATTTTAAAACATGTCATGTACTTAATCACATTGGTTCGTTTTTGATGAATCCTTGACTATGTACGTGGGTTCGATTCCCTCCCTAGGCATAATGCAACAGAAAGCTGGTGCAAAGTGGGCAGATAGCCTAGTGGCCCCGCATAGTCAGAAGGATAGAATAAATTTATTCTACAACATTCAAAATGCTTCTTAGAAAAATGAAATATCAATCACATTTTTTAAAAATGAATTATAGACCTTAAATTGGAAATAATGGGTTAATAATATTCATAATATTTCTATGATATATTTAACATAGAAACATGCATACGTAAAGAAAAGTTTAAAGTACAGTCCAGCCTGGACTATTTAGAGTTTAGTTACTTAGTATAGTATATAGTTCTCCACAATTTTGTCAATATATGCATATTGAGCATAACTTGAAAAATTGATGTACATTAGATTGGCCCAAAACAGGGCTGAGGTGTACCAAGAGTTGATCTAGAGGCTGAAATATGCTTTTGTATGAGAATATTTACTGACGTAATTAGAGCTCTCTGTACACTAATTACACTTTAGTCTTTTTAAGAGGTAGGACAAGCTGGTAGTAGGTTAGTAAGTTTATATCAGCTGCATGTAGCATTTAACACACACAACAAAGGCAGTTTATAGTAAATACTTTTTCTTTATAATATGTATTAAAAATGTAGTGACTTTGCTGTGTGTATCAACAATGTAGTGACTTTGCTGTGTGTATCAGCAATGTAGTGACTATGCTGTGTGTATCAACAAAGTAGTGACTATGCTGTGTGTACATAAACAATGTAGTGACTATGCTCTGTGTATCAACAATGTAGTGACTATGCTGTGTGTATCAACAATGTAGTGACATTGCTGTGTGTATCAACAATGTAGTGACTATGCGGTGTGTACATAAACAATGTAGTGACATTGCTGTGTGTATCAACAATGTAGTGACTATGCGGTGTGTACATAAACAATGTAGTGACATTGCTGTGTGAATCAGCAATGTAGTGACTATGCTGTGTTTATCAACTATGTAGTCACATGGCTTTGTGTATCAACTATGTAGTGAGTTTGCTGTGTGTATCAAAAGTGTATTGACTTGATGTGGTGTTTGTGTTATAGTGAAACATATCTTTCTTTGTCTTGTTGCCTGCCTGTCTTTCTGTCTCTCTGTATGTTTTAACTCTCTTTCTCTCTATCTCTCTCTCTCCTTTATTGTTTAAAGATGGTGTTCGTATGCTAAAGAAATGAATTAAACATAATAATTTACGATTTAGAAAATTAAAAGCAAAATCAATTTTAAAATAGCAAGCATATACAACATTCTCAGTTTTCTTTAAGCAAAATTATAGTACATGTATTGAGCTGAGCAGCACGTGATACAATTTTATGGTCTGATCTGAATATGTTGATTTTAATTGACAGGTGTATCAGTTGGACCTTCAGTATTATAAACGAATTGGTATCATTTCGTTATCGTTAATTTTAAATAACGTTTATTTACTAATTTATTTATTTTTTTATTTAAAGAAACAAAATTTTTGATATGTAATAAGATGAATCTCTCTCTCTCTCTCTCTCTCTCTCTCTCTCTCTCTCTCTCTCTCTCTCTCTCTTTCTCCGTGTGTTCAGTAATGATTGATTATGTTTTTTAATTTTCACAATCGGCCAAATTATTAAATGTATTGACTTTCAGGTAAATTAACAATATTTACACACTGTAGTGAATTTCTAGTGTGTATTCACAATGAGTCATGTGACCTAATGTAGTGATTATCAGGTATAAAAACATGAACTTATAGAGTTAGATTTTCCTTGTTTCAAGTCGCAGAATAGTAAAAAGATGCCTCATATTACATAAAAATGTTATTATATATTGAATAGCATAACTAGAATATGGTGTAGCGAATGTCAGGTGTAAAGTCTGGTGTAGTGAGTTACGGCCTTATACAAGTATGTGTGTGTGTGTGTGTGTGTGTGTGTGTGTTACACGTGTAGTTTTCTGTTTAAACAACGTAGTATATATACAAATCAACTTGATTCATGTTATACGTTAAAAACACTATAAAATACTTTATTGTGAATGTCAAACATATTTCTATTTTCTTCGGACTTGAAAAACATGATGGAAGGAGCACGTGGTGCAGCTCGCAGGCTGATTTGATTGACAGGTGTAGCACGTGGACTCTGACTGAAACTGCTTTGTTGGATTCTATCACAATGTGCATTACTTTAAACGAAAAAAGGGTTATTTATTCATGGAAACTGAATTAAAAACAATGTCTCCTATAAGTGAATTACAAATGAAATTTCTCTCTCTCTCTCTCTCTCTCTCTCTCTCTCTCTCTCTCTCAGTTTCTTCAAACAGATGATGTCTAAAAAATGTTTAAAGTGTCCGATAAAGATGAAGTCAAAAATGTTAAGACAAAATCACGGAAGAAACTCTATCTAAATGTAAAAAATGTCTGATAAAGATGAAGTTTTTAAAGATAAACTTTAAGACAAGATCATGGAAGGAACTTTATCTATATGTTTAAAGTGTCTTATAAAGATTAAGTCAAAAACTTTAAGACAAAATCACGGAAGGAACTTTATATACTGGTCCACTGATTCTACGCGCTATAAAAGTGAAGATACTACATGCACAGTGTAGAAACGGAATTTAAAGTGTACAGTTTTGGGTAGCGCTGTTTGTCGAAGCGAATAAACAAATAGAAGAGGTAGCTCTGATTTTAATCAAATAAAATGATAAATAGATGTAAAAAAGAAAAAAAACTTCCTTAACAATGATAATATTTTATGGTACTAAACTGGCATAAGTATAAAAACTTGTATTCCTTTTGCAACATGATTTTCAATGAACTTTTTGACAATCAATATCGAAGGTCACATTCCAAAATTGAAATGATTATTAAGTACGAAATACAATCATTACGACTGAATAGTGGACATGTAGAGGTAAATATATACCTCAAAAGAGTAATCTGACCTGGAGTTTGATATAATTGCAAATAAAAGTAGAAAAATTTCTCAGAATATCATGAGTTGTCATTATTTCATTCTGTACGCGTAGCGCAATTTTAAGCCACGAGAAAAATATATAACGTCAGGTGCCTGTGTTTTAAGCATATATTCAGAATTTTACTGTACACGTAGTTCTATGATTAAGCATTGGCTTCGAATGGTAAGTTAACTCAGTAGAATGACCATTGTATGAATGGACTCATTCAAAAAAAATTTCAACGATGAAAAACTAATATTTTTGCTGCGATTAGTTTTGTAATTAGTAGTTTTTTAATCGACCTTGCACATCCTTTTACATAGCTGTCATATACACGAGTGCTAAACTGAAAACAACTATATAGGTTTTGGATTAAAGAGATTTAAAAGCGGAGTACTAGTACAAATATTTGGATACAAGTATTTATATTGACAAGTGGACTAGAAACTTTTTATACAATATACTTGCAATGTACGCAATTGATATCAAAACCCTTAATATAAAAATAACTTGATGACATCCCGCGCAAGCGCGGGAAATAACACTTTACAAATTAATAGGGTTTGAGTTTTTTGTACACATTTATTTGTGTCCGATTTTTTTCCTTAATTGGTTTCTTGACCTTATTTTAAAAACGAATTACGGACGTAATTTCCGTCAATAGAAATATCTTAGCTCATTGTAATGTTCGAAGTTACGCATACAGATGTGCATCTGAAAATCAGACCTACCCGTACATACTTATAAGAGCTACGCGTACAGTAAACAATATCAGGGCATGGTAAAAAAAAACCCATTTAAAGAATGCATTGCTTCCTTCATATATGTAGTATTTTTGTCTGAAAGATATCGTATTGGGGAAATATTTTCACAACAAGAAACAAACTTTTTTTCTCAAAGAAATGAGAAACACTTCTCTAGAAATTTTGATTCGATTTCTTATTGAATATTTGCACTGTTTTGATACAATAAAATATTTTCCGAAGAGACATTTTAAGATTTCAAGATTGAAATGACGAGTATAAACTTATTCTAGTTTACTACCGTATAAAAAAAATCGCGATACTGTCCCTTCAGAGATTAGTTATTGACGTATTTTCCATCTACGATCAAAATACTGTACGCAGCGCAACTTGTTCTCTCGCTTCGACAAACAGCGCTACCCAAAACTGTTCACTTCCGTTCCTACACTGTGATATGTACATGTACATCATAAACATGTATTATAGAAAAATTTAAAATTTAAAATTTCACAAAATATTAAGCTATATATTATTCTTTTTGAGAAAGTACAATTCTTTTCATCAGCCCTTTAGATTTGATTTCGTTGAATAGAGTTAGTGAGAAAAGATTACGGGAGACAATATGTTCTACCGTTATCTACGCGCATTTAAATTGATCAAACTACTACGTATACGATCACATATTATAGTTACAAATTGACTTAAACATAATCTAAACAAAAAAGAAATTATTAGTGTTTTGATTAAGCCTTTCAATATGTCAGCGATTATTTTCGATCTTTATCTCAACGGAAATCCACCGGAACAAACGCAGGTCTAAACGTTGCTTATCTTGTAATTTGCTGTTGTTGTTTTCTGTTTCTTTTCCTTTAGTTTCTCTTAAGTAAATAAGTTAAGTAAATAAATAAATATTAAGTTTGGCCTCGTTTATTCAATGCATACAGAACCCGATAAAGAACCCGAACATTAAAAAATTGGAATATAAAAAATTAATTTTCTCGAAAATATGACAACCAGACGGTAAAAAAGTGTTAACTTGATCTTTAGTTTGACATTTTGAAGCTGTTCAGCAAGTTTCATGTTATTCCTCAAACGCAAAAAGGAAAAAGTGTGGAAAACTGAAGTGGGACAGACAGACGGACGGACGGACGGACGGACGGGCGGACTGACGGACGCAGAGGAAAGCTATAGTCCCCTCTGGTGAAACCGGTAGGGGACTAATTAAGGTCTTCCGTTTCCAACGGAAGACCTTATAGTTTTCGTACAGTTTCTTATTATTATTATTATTTTTTTTTTTCCACAAATTCGCTAGGACTCGAAAATTGGGTACGAATTTCATATAAAAATTTTCACACATTTTGATCTATATCTTTTTATCAGTTGATATTTTGTTAAGACATATATAACAAATGTGGTAGAGTATCAAAAGTTCTTTTCAACAAAATCAAGAAAAAGGGGCTGGCCCCTTTAATTAAGGGCCAGTAGACCCGTAATGTTTATTACAAATAACTTAAAAACGATAAAGATTTTGTAATGCATTTTAGAAGCAAGTTGTTGATCGTAACAATATCTATTTAAAAAACTCATTGCCACGCCCATTTATTACATAATTAGGGATTTTTAGGGGCCAAAGTTCTCAAACATTGACACAATATATCTAGAGAACAAGACATATTCTGTTAAGCATTGTAGAAGAGAAAATGCTTGTATTGATAATTTTAATCGATTCCAATATTTGAAACACCAATGTCTGTCCCCATTAAGGATCTACAGGGCTGGCCCCTAATATATTCAATCATTTGTATATCAAAAATGAACAACAATTTGAGATGGGTGTAAGAACAAAAACTGTTAGTATTTGAGAGATCTTTTGTATGAAATCAAGAAAAAGGGGCTGGCCCCTTTAATTAGGGGCCAATAGACTCGTAAAGTCTATTACAGATAACTTAAAAACAATAAAGATTTTGTAATGCATTATAGAAGCAAAGTTGTTGATCGTAACAATATATATTTGAAAAGCTCATTGCCACGCCCATTTATGACGTAATTAGGGATTTTTAGGGGCCAAAGTTCTCAAATTTAGACACAATATATCTAGAGAACGAGACATATTTTGTTAAGCATTGTAGAAGAGAAAATGCTTGTATTGATAACTATAATCGATTCCATTATTTTCAACGCCAATGTCTGTTCCCATTAAGGATCTACAGCGCTGGCCTCTAAAATATTCAATCATTTGTATCTCAAAAATGAACAACAGTTCAAGAAAGGTGTAAGAACAAAAAATGTTAGTATTTGTAAGATCTTTCGTATGAAATGAACAAAAAGGGGCTTGCCCCTTTAATTAGGGGCCAAGACCCACGTAAAGTCTATTACAAATAACTTAAAAACGATAAAGATTTTGTGATGCATTATACAAGCAAAGTTGTTGATCGTAACAATATCTGTTTCAAAAACTCATTGCCACGCCCATTTATGACGTTATTAGGGGCCAACTTCCTTAACTTTTGATGCAATATGTCTAAAGGAGACATATTTTTTTAAGCATTGTAGAAAATAAATTGTCTGCATTTAACTAATTAAAACACCAATATATGTCCCCATTTAAATCTATAGGGGTGGCCCCTAAAATATTCAGTCATTTTTATAAGTTTTATCGATAAATCATCGTATCATTTTAAAAAATCGAACGGAAGACCTACTCGTTACTCGTAACGAGATCGTGTCTAGTAATGATAATAATGATAACTTATCAATTAATACATTCTGCTAATCAGCTTCTCACTCAGCGTCGATAGCGTTGTTGACGTCGATAACAATAGATAAAAACGTTATTGACGTCGGTAAAATATCATTTTCCGTATTCATTTTTTTAAAAATTCATATTGTTCACATGTGACAACCAACACCATTTTAATTGTATGAATAGATGATGAAATTATGAGACTGCACGTGAACTATAAAAGTGGTTGTTGCATGTGAAAGTGTCTAATTTTAACGAAAACTACTCATAAAACATCATATCGTAACGCATTTGAACGAGCATTCCATGTTTAGCGCACATTAGTGACGTCATAATGAAAAATGACGTCATTTTAGTGCTTGTAGGATTTAGCTAATATCATACTAAGTATAATGCACAACTTCAATAACGCGGACAAAGACGTTGAAAATTTCGTAAATTTTGCGGCCAAGTAATGCCAATACCGTATCTTGTTCTTTCGTATAATACAGTTATAGTAGGATATCTTTCAAGGGGCTGGCTAACCCCCGGTATCCCACATTTGGGCCTTCATATTTGGTGAGGATGGAGCCCCGGGAATGTCCAGTCGACCCTCAAAAGGAATTGGGTTTACACGGCCATTAACAGGCTTAGCTAGCCTGGCGAAAATAGGAAATTTCGTATAATACAGTTATAGTGGCATATCTTTCGAGGGGCTGGTTAACCCCCTGTATCCCATATTTGGGCCTTAATATTTAATGAGGATGGGACCCCGGGAATGCCTAGTCGACCCTCAAAAGGAATTTGGTTTACACGGCCATTAACAGGCTTAGTTAGCCTGGCGAAAATAGGAAATTTCGTATAATACAGTTATAATGGGTTATCTTTCAAGGGGCTGGATAACCCCCTGTATCCCATATTTGGGCCATCATTTTTGGTGATGATGGGGCCTCGGAAATATCAAGTCGACCCTCAAAAGGAATTGGGTTTACACGGCCATTAACAGGTTACTTAGCCTGGTGAAAATGCGAAATTTCGTATAATACAGTTTTAATGGGATATCTTTAAAGGGGCTGGCTTACACCCTGTATCCCATATTTGGGCCTTCATATTTGGAGAAAATGGGGCCCCGGGAATGTCCAATCGACACTCAAAAGGAATTTGGTTTACACGGCCATTAACAGGCTTAGCTAGCCTGGCGAAAATAGGAAATTTCGTATAATACAATTATAATGGGATATCTTTCAAGAGTCTGGCTAACACCCTGTATCCCATATTTGGGCCTTAATATTTAATGAGGATGGGACCCCGGGAATGCCTAGTCGACCCTCAAAAGGAATTGGGTTTAAACGGCCATTAACAGGCTTAGCTAGCCTGGCGAAAATAGGAAATTTTAAATAATACAGTTATAATGGGATATCTTTCAAGGGGCTGGCTAACACCCTGTATCACATATTTGGGCCTTCATTTTTGGTGAGGATAGGGCCCCTGGATTGCCGAGTCGGCCTTCAAATGGAATTTGGTTTACACGGCCATTAACAGGCTAAGCTAGCCTGGCGAAAATTGAAAATTTCGTATAATACAGTTATAATGGGATATCTTTCAAGGGCTGGCTAATACCCTGTATCCCATATTTAGGCCTTCATTTTAGGTGAGGATGGGGCCCTGGGAATGTCCAGTCGACCCTCAAAAGGAATTGGGTTTACACGGCCATTAACAGGCTAAGCTAGCCTGGCGAAAATAGGAAATTTTGAATAATACAGTTATAATGGGATATCTTTCGAGGGGCTGGCTTACCCCCTGTATCCCATATTTGGGCCTTCATATTTTATGAGGATGGGGCCCAGGGAATGCCCAGTCGACCCTGAAAAGGAATTGAGTTTACACGGCCATTAACAGGCTTAGCTAGCCTGGCGAAAATAGGAAATGTCGTATAATACAGTTATAATGGGATATCTATCAAGGGGCTGGCTAACACCCTGTATCCCATATTTGGGCCTTCATTTTTATTGTGTGGATGGGGCCCCAGGAATGTCCAGTCGACCCTCAAAAGGAATTGGGTTTACACGGCCTTTAACAGGCTTAGCTAGCCTGGCGAAAATAGGAAATTTCGCATAATACATTTATAATGGGATATCTTTCAAGGGGCTGGCTAACACCCTGTATCCCATATTTGGGCCTTCATATTTGGTGAAGATGGGGCTCTGAAAAAGCCCAGTCGACCCTCAAAAGGAATTTGGTTTACACGGCCATTAACAGGCTAAGCAAGCCTGGCGAATATACGAAATTTCGTATAATACAGTTATAGTGGGATATCTTTCGAGGGGCTGCCTAACCCCCTGTATCCCATATTTGGGACTTCATATTTAGTGAGGATAAGGCCCCCGGAATGTTCAGTCGACTTTCAAAAGGAATTGGGTTTACACGGCCATTAACAGGTTTAGCTAGTCTGGCGAAAATACGAAATTTCGTATAATACAGTTATAATGGCATATCTTTCGAGGGGCTGGCTTACCCCCTGTATCCCCTATTTGGGCCTTCATATTTGGCGAGGATGGGGCCCCGGGAATGTCCAGTCGACTTTAAAAAGGAATTGGGTTTACACGGCCATTAACAGGCTTATCTAGCCTGGCGAAAATACGAAATTTCGTATAATACAGTTATAGTGGGATATCTTTCAAGGGGCTGGCTAACCCCCTGTATCCCATATTTGGGCCTTCATATTTGGTGAGGATGGGGCCCCTGGAATGACAAGTCGAACCTAAAAAAGAATTGAGTTTACACGGCCAGGAACAGGCTTAGCTAGCCTGGCGAATATAGGTAATTTTAAAAATTACAGTTATAATGGGATATCTTTCGAGGGGCTGGCTAACCCCCTGTATCCCATATTTCCATATTTGGGCCTTCATATTTTATGAGGATGGGGCCCTGGAAAGGTCCAATCGACCCACAAAAGAAATTTGGTTTACACGGCCATTAACAGGCTTAGCTAGCCTGGCGAAAATAGGAAATTTCGTATAATACAATTATAATGGGATATCTTTCGAGGGGCTGGCTAACCCCCTGTATCCCATATTTGGGCCTTCATATTTGGTGAGGATAGAGCTCCAGGAAAGCCCAGTCGACCCTCAAAAGGAATTGGGTTTACACGGCCATTAACAGGCTTAGCTAGCCTGGCGAAAATAGGAAATTTCGTATAATACAATTATAATGGTATATCTTTCAAGGGGCTGGCTAAAACCCTGTATCCCATATTTTGGCCTTCATATTTAGTGAGGATGGGGCCCCGGGAATGTCCAGTCGAACCTCAAAAGGAATTGGGTTTACACGGCCATTGACAGGCTAAGCTAGCCTGACGGAAATATAAGATTTCGTATAATACAGTAATAATGGTGTATCTTTCAAGGGGCTGGCTTACACTGTGTATTCCATATTTGGACCTTCATATTTGGTGAGGATGGAGCTCCAAGAAAGCCAAGTCGACCCTCAAAAGAAATTGGGTTTACACGGCCATTAACAGGCTTAGCTAGCCTGGCGAAAATACGAAATTTCGTATAATACAGTTATAATGGGATATCTTTGGAGGGGCTGGCTAACACCCTGTATCCCATATTTGGGCCTTCATGGTTGGTGAGGATGGGGCCCCGAGAATGTCCAGTCGACCCTCAAAAGGAATTGGGTTTACACGGCCATGAACAGGCTTAGCTAGCCTGGCGAATATAGGAAATTTTGAATAATACAGTTATAATGGGATATCCTTTAAGGAGCTGGCTTACCCCCTGTATCCTATATTTGGGCCTTAATATTTGGTGAGGATGGGACCCCGGGAATGCCCAGTCGACCCTCAAAAGGAATTATGTTTACACGGCCATTAACAGGCTTAGCTAGCCTGGCGAAAATAGGAAATTTCGTTTAATACAGTTTTATTGGGATATCTTTTAAGGGGCTTGCTAACACCCTGTATCCCATATTTAGGCCTTCATTTTTGGTTATGATGGGGCCCCGGGAATGTCAAGTCAATCCTCAAAAGGAATTGGGTTTACATGGCCATGAACAGGCTTACATAGCGTTTCGAAAATAGGAAATTTCGTATTATACAGTTATAATGGGATATCTTTCAAGGGGCTGGCTTGCCTCCTGTATCTTATATTTGGGCCTTCATATTTGGTAAGGATGGGGCCCCGGGAATTTCCAGTCGACCCTCAAAAGGAATTGGGTTTACACGGCCATTAACAGGCTTAGCTAGCCTGGCGAAAATTGGAAATTTCGTATAATACAGTTATAATGGGATATCTTTCAAGGGGCTGGCTAACACCATGTATCCCATATTTGGGCCTTCATATTTAGTGAGGATGGGGCTCTGAAGAAGCCCAGTCGACCCTCAAAAGGAATTGGGTTTACATGGCCATTAACAGGCTTAGCTAGCCTGGCGAAAATAGGAAATTTTGAAAAATACAGTTATAATGGGATATCTTTCGAGGAGCTGGCTAACCCCCTGTATCCCATATTTGGGCCTTCATATTTGGTGAGGATGGGGCCCTGGGAATGTCCAGTCGACCTTCAAAAGGAATTGGGTTTGGACGGACATTAACAGCCTTAGCTAGCCTGGCGAATATAGGAAATTTCGTATAAAACAGTTATAATGGGATATCTTTCAAGGGGCTGGCTAACACCCTGTATCCCATATTTGGGCCTTCATATTTGGTGAAGATGGGGCTCTGAAAAAGCCCAGTCGACCCTCAAAAGGAATTTGGTTTACACGGCCATTAACAGGCTAAGCAAGCCTGGCGAATATACGAAATTTCGTATAATACAGTTATAGTGGGATATCTTTCGAGGGGCTGCCTAACCCCCTGTATCCCATATTTGGGACTTCATATTTAGTGAGGATAAGGCCCCCGGAATGTTCAGTCGACTTTCAAAAGGAATTGGGTTTACACGGCCATTAACAGGTTTAGCTAGTCTGGCGAAAATACGAAATTTCGTATAATACAGTTATAATGGCATATCTTTCGAGGGGCTGGCTTACCCCCTGTATCCCCTATTTGGGCCTTCATATTTGGCGAGGATGGGGCCCCGGG
Source organism: Magallana ariakensis (assembly GCA_020458035.1). NCBI lineage: Eukaryota > Metazoa > Mollusca > Bivalvia > Ostreida > Ostreidae > Magallana > Magallana ariakensis. The sequence goes on from CM035813.1 coordinate 54,102,263, forward strand.
AATGTCCAGTCGACTTTAAAAAGGAATTGGGTTTACACGGCCATTAACAGGCTTATCTAGCCTGGCGAAAATACGAAATTTCGTATAATACAGTTATAGTGGGATATCTTTCAAGGGGCTGGCTAACCCCCTGTATCCCATATTTGGGCCTTCATATTTGGTGAGGATGGGGCCCCTGGAATGACAAGTCGAACCTAAAAAAGAATTGAGTTTACACGGCCAGGAACAGGCTTAGCTAGCCTGGCGAATATAGGTAATTTTAAAAATTACAGTTATAATGGGATATCTTTCGAGGGGCTGGCTAACCCCCTGTATCCCATATTTCCATATTTGGGCCTTCATATTTTATGAGGATGGGGCCCTGGAAAGGTCCAATCGACCCACAAAAGAAATTTGGTTTACACGGCCATTAACAGGCTTAGCTAGCCTGGCGAAAATAGGAAATTTCGTATAATACAATTATAATGGGATATCTTTCGAGGGGCTGGCTAACCCCCTGTATCCCATATTTGGGCCTTCATATTTGGTGAGGATAGAGCTCCAAGAAAGCCCAGTCGACCCTCAAAAGGAATTGGGTTTACACGGCCATTAACAGGCTTAGCTAGCCTGGCGAAAATAGGAAATTTCGTATAATACAATTATAATGGTATATCTTTCAAGGGGCTGGCTAAAACCCTGTATCCCATATTTTGGCCTTCATATTTAGTGAGGATGGGGCCCCGGGAATGTCCAGTCGAACCTCAAAAGGAATTGGGTTTACACGGCCATTGACAGGCTAAGCTAGCCTGACGGAAATATAAGATTTCGTATAATACAGTAATAATGGTGTATCTTTCAAGGGGCTGGCTTACACTGTGTATTCCATATTTGGACCTTCATATTTGGTGAGGATGGAGCTCCAAGAAAGCCAAGTCGACCCTCAAAAGAAATTGGGTTTACACGGCCATTAACAGGCTTAGCTAGCCTGGCGAAAATACGAAATTTCGTATAATACAGTTATAATGGGATATCTTTGGAGGGGCTGGCTAACACCCTGTATCCCATATTTGGGCCTTCATGGTTGGTGAGGATGGGGCCCCGAGAATGTCCAGTCGACCCTCAAAAGGAATTGGGTTTACACGGCCATGAACAGGCTTAGCTAGCCTGGCGAATATAGGAAATTTTGAATAATACAGTTATAATGGGATATCCTTCAAGGAGCTGGCTTACCCCCTGTATCCTATATTTGGGCCTTAATATTTGGTGAGGATGGGACCCCGGGAATGCCCAGTCGACCCTCAAAAGGAATTATGTTTACACGGCCATTAACAGGCTTAGCTAGCCTGGCGAAAATAGGAAATTTCGTTTAATACAGTTTTATTGGGATATCTTTTAAGGGGCTTGCTAACACCCTGTATCCCATATTTAGGCCTTCATTTTTGGTTATGATGGGGCCCCGGGAATGTCAAGTCAATCCTCAAAAGGAATTGGGTTTACATGGCCATGAACAGGCTTACATAGCGTTTCGAAAATAGGAAATTTCGTATTATACAGTTATAATGGGATATCTTTCAAGGGGCTGGCTTGCCTCCTGTATCTTATATTTGGGCCTTCATATTTGGTAAGGATGGGGCCCCGGGAATTTCCAGTCGACCCTCAAAAGGAATTGGGTTTACACGGCCATTAACAGGCTTAGCTAGCCTGGCGAAAATTGGAAATTTCGTATAATACAGTTATAATGGGATATCTTTCAAGGGGCTGGCTAACACCATGTATCCCATATTTGGGCCTTCATATTTAGTGAGGATGGGGCTCTGAAGAAGCCCAGTCGACCCTCAAAAGGAATTGGGTTTACATGGCCATTAACAGGCTTAGCTAGCCTGGCGAAAATAGGAAATTTTGAAAAATACAGTTATAATGGGATATCTTTCGAGGAGCTGGCTAACCCCCTGTATCCCATATTTGGGCCTTCATATTTGGTGAGGATGGGGCCCTGGGAATGTCCAGTCGACCTTCAAAAGGAATTAGGTTTGGACGGACATTAACAGCCTTAGCTAGCCTGGCGAATATAGGAAATTTCGTATAAAACAGTTATAATGGGATATCTTTCAAGGGGCTGGCTAACACCCTGTATCCCATATTTGGGCCTTCATATTTGGTGAGGATGGGGCTACTGGAATTCCTAGTCGACCCTAAAAAGGAATTGGGTTTACATTGCCATTAACAGGCAAAGCTAGCCTGGCGAAAATAGGAAATTTCGTATAATACAGTAATAGTGGCATATCTTTCGAGGGGCTGGCTTACCTCCTGTATCCCATATTTGGGCCTTCATATTTGCTGAGGATGGGGCCCCGGGAATGCCCAGTCGACCTTTAAAAAGGCATTGGGTTTACACGGCCATTAACATGCTTACCTAGCCTGGCGAAAAAGGAAATTTCGTATTATACAGTTATAGTGGGATTTCTGTCAAAGGGCTGGCTAACACCCTGTATCCCTATATATGGGTCTTCATTTTTGGAGGGGGGTTAGGGCCCTGGAAATGCCCAGTCGAACCTCAAAAGGAATTGGGTTTACACGACTTTGAAGAGGCATAGCTAGCCTGGTGAACATAGTAATTTAGTATAATTATAATTAGTTAACAAATAACAAAGTTAAAATGGGAATATCATTGAAGGGGCTGGCTGTCCAGTCGACCCTCAAAAGGAATTTAGATTACACCTTATAGTCAAAAATTTTATGTAAATGATTAGAATCGGAATACTATATTAGGGAGTGACTTACATATTTATATTTTCTTATATCAAAGTGTGGTACTTGGTGAAATCAATTGACATTTAAGACGGAGTTATTATTGTGAATGTATAAGGACATTTATATAATACAGTTACCACACTATTTATCTTAACCCTTTTTAAATTAAATATTAAAAGTAAGCAGAGATGAATAATTTGAGGTATTACATGTAATAATATTTGTATGTACATGTATGTAGTACGTTTTGATTTTTAGCTCACCTGAGCTGAAAGCTCAAGTGAGCTATTCTGATCACATTTTGTCTGTCGTCAGTTTGTCCGTCTCTCCGTCTGTCTGTAAACTTTTCACATTTTCAACATCTTCTCAAAAACCACAGGGTCAATTTCAACCAAACTTAGCACATACCATCCTTAGCCTAAGGGGATTCAAAGTTGTGAAAATTAAGGACCAAGCCCTCTTACAAGGGGAGATAATTAGGAATTAATTAAAATTTTCAAGAAATTTTCAAAAATCTTCTTCTCAAGAACCATTTGGCCAGGAAAGCTGAAACTTATGTGAAAGCATACTCAGGTAGTGTAAATTCAAAGTTGTGAAAATCATGACCCCCGGGGGTAGTGTGGGGCCAAAATGGGGGGGTCGACTTTTTACATAGAAATATATAGAGTAAATCTTTTAAAATCTTCTTCTCAAGAATCATTCGGCCAGGAAAGCTGAAACTTATGTGGAAGCATCCTCAGGTAGTGTATATTTAAAGTTGTGAAAATCATTACCCCCAGGCGTAGAGTGGGACCACAATTTGGGATTGAATTTCTACATAGGAATATATAGAGTAAATCTTTAAAATTCGTCTTCTCAGAAACTAATAAGCCAGGAAAGCTAAAACTTGTTTGGAAGCATCCTCAGGTAGTTTAGATTCAAAGTTGTAAAAATCATGATTCCTGGGCGTAGAGTTGGGCCACAATGGTTGTGGAATATTAAGAGTAAATCTTTAAAAATCTTCTTCGAAGAAACTAATCAGCCAGGTGATTATTTAATATTGTTTGGATTTTGGCTTCTGGATGATTCCTGGACGATTGGGTCTCACAAGGGGCTCAGAGTTTGATGTAGGTTTATATCCCATTTATAAACAATTGCTTAGAATCTTTTTGAGAGCTGCAATGCTCAACATGTGATATTACTATAAAATCATCCTGTTGGAAAAGGGACTAATGATAATAAACATAAGAATGTCCAGTAAAAAAAAAATTGATTTTTATTTATACAGGATCTACATGTATTATACTACATTGTCCAGATAGTTTGTATTATGTCTCCATTAAGCTGATTTTATCATACCTATTGTTCCTCAGGTGAGCGATGTGGCCCATATCATGGGCCTCTTGTTATAGTGTATAAAATCGATAACGAATTAAGAGGTTATGTAATATGATCTTTAATTGCTTTCACACGGTTGAACGAATATTTAAATCAATATGGGTCTTTGGTAGACTTGTGTTATCTATCAATACATATAACAGTTCACATGGTGTGCTATTTCATAACGATTCATATGCCATATGATGTATCATATATTATGTGAGTGTAATATAAAAATATGAAAAACCCCGGTGTGGCCACTTAATGTGTGTTGTGTCCTTGGACAAGGAACTTTATCTACATTTGTCTTAGTCCACAAAGATAAAAGTGGGTCCCGCCTCAGGTTGAAGTTAATCCGCGATAAACTGGTATCCCATATACGGAAACCAGGAATAAAATAAAGACCCTCATTGGTCGGAGAAAGAATGAAAATATTATTAATAATGCAAATACGTCCATGAAGTTTGTTAACATCTTTACAAATAATTAAATGCTTTGGTTGTGCTTTAATACCGCTGAATCGGGAGAAACTGTTTTTATTTAAGATATAATAAATCTGTAACTAATATATTTCTTTCCAAGTTGAAACTAACTATTTACTAATCAACTATATTCGATAATTAATTTCTCATCATATAATATTATTCAAAATGTGTATGTATTTTGACATGTCTATATATTGGTGTTTATATTTAATTATACATACATGTTTTAAATATATAAATAAACATGTATGCTAATGCTTTATGTCTGTAACCTTTTAATCATACAATCGCTTCCTCTTGTGGATATGTGTATTGTACATTATGAATGTGTATTGTAAAATCTTCCTGTTACCCCTATGAGGGTTGTGTATAATTAATAAATAACTTGAATTGAAATTCACAGCTTTAAAGAATAATTGTATCGAATTATTAAATTTTTATGATAGATTTTGAAGACTTGTTATAATTCATAAAAAAGGTATTTGCTTATCAAGATAGAATATTTCTGGCACCCACATTCAAAACTGTTTAACAAATGCTACTTCCCTGATACATTCAATTTAGAACATGTGCAAACTAGGAATATATATAGCTAGGACAGCGCACCAGTGGTGACTCAAACGCTTCGGATTCGCAAGCTAGGTGATGGTAGTTGTAGAAAAAATAACATCGAACGAAATTGATTTAAACCATGCCAATAGTGCAATATCAGTTAAAATCATGAAATAGATATTGGCACACCACATTTCGTTCTTTAAACGAAATGCTTTTGTATGTACAGCGGTGTGAAAAAGCCAAGAACCAAATGAAAAAAAAAATATTTTAAGTTCTCACGAATTTGCTATATATGTTCAAACAAATAAATTAATTGATTTTAAAAACTAATTTAGAGTCAGTTAGACTTTCGGATCTGGCAATGATGTAGATTACGAGGAGGAGGGGGGGGGGGTGCAGTAATCAATCCACTCATTTCCTGGATTGTCTGTTTTCCTTTAAACGATAAATTATTATATGCAAATAAATGCATACATGTACTATTTTTTGATATTTATACGATATCTGACATATTTTACTGACAGAATATGTTTTCTAATATATGAGAATATAAGTTTTCCAAATCTATCACAATTTTTCAAGTCGATAAAGAGTGGGAGTTTTTCTTCTGGCGTAGCGTGAATTTTTCTATCATAGTTACCAAAGAACAAACCTACGTTACCCTAGAATTGGCATCTCCATGGAGGGAGTCATCCCCCCCCACCCGCCAAACAAAATTATATCGCAGACCCTAACCTTCGCGAGAGAAATTTTCTGCATCCGGGCATCGTCCTGTAAACTAAGTGGACATTTTACACCTGTGTATCCATGGTTTATATGTTGGTATAACAGAGAGAGAGAGAGAGAGAGAGAGAGAGAGAGAGAGAGAGAGAGAGAGAGAGAGAGATAAAGAAGAGAGAGACAGACAGTCAGACAGAGAAAGAGAGAGGTAGAGTAAGAGAGAGAGAGAGAGAGAGAGAGAGAGAGAGAGAGAGAGAGAGAGAGAGAGAGAGAGAGAAAGACAGACAGACAGAGAGAGAGAGAGAGAGAGAGAGAGAGAGAGAGAGAGAGAGAGAGAGAGACAGAGAGAGAGAGACAGAGAGAGACAGAGAGAGAGAGACAGAGAGAGAGAGAGAGAGAGAGAGAGAGAGAGAGAGGGTGCCTTCAAGATCAAGAAAAATTCACCCAAAAGGAGGAGTGAAATATAATTTTGTTTGCCGGGGGAGGGGTCCGACCCTCTCCATCTAGATCTACGCATATAGTTGCCCACTCTAGGTACATTGATTTTTTCTTTGGTATCTATACAGATATAAATATAATGTCAATTGACAAAGTCATATACACATCGCCTCCTTTACATGGAAAAGTTGAAAAACATTGAGCAATTGGTCGAATAAAAGACATATTTCAGGTGTGTGTGTGTGGGGGGGGGGGGTTATTGCTGATAATTAACTATTTGGAAGCATAGTGTTGATTAACCTGTTAAGAAATAAACAAGACTAGTCAATTGTTTGTCGTGCGCGGTTATTTTTACATATTGAAGGCTACCTTGATTTTTATGTCAACAAACTGATATGGTATTTTGGTAGGTGGCATGGGACAGTTTCGCATGAAAGACCCTGTCAAATTTTACAAAAAGGAGTAAATATGGGGCTTTGGTGGTTACTTGAAGGCCATAAATTGGTATAATATTTATTCATTTACGTTTTCGTGAGAATCAGCCCTTTTTGTCAGATAAGAATAGAAAATGCGAAACTGTGGCCTAAATTTTCACTATCGATTTTATAATGGAACAGGGGGGGGGGGGGGGGGACAGAACATGAAATCTCACTCGAAGGGAAAGTGATCGATCTTTCCCATACTTGAAAACAGGTTTAAAAAAATTTAAAACAAAACTGCATCTCGTATTTCAGCAAAGACAGAAGAAATAATAAGACATAAAAATAAAAGAAATTTAGATAACAAAGCTACGCGTAAATTAAGGTGTATATAATTTATTTACAATTCATAATTAATCGCTGCACCAACAAAAGACAGGGCATTCCCAGGGCCCCACCTCCTCCAAATATGAAGGCCCAAATATGGGATACAGGGTGTTAGCCAGCCCCTTGAAAGATATCCCATTATAACTGTTTTATACGAAATTTCCAATTTTCGCCAGGCTAGCTAAGCCTGTTAACGGTCGTGTAAACCCAATTCCTTTTAAGGGTCGACTGGGCATTCCCGGGGCCCCACCTCCTCCAAATATGAAGGCCCAAATATGGGATACAGGGTGTTAGCCAGCCCCTTGAAAGATATCCCATTATAACTGTATTATACGAAATTTGCAATTTTCGCTAGGCTAGCTAAGCCTGTTAACGGTCGTGGAAACCCAATTCCTTTTGAGGGTCGACTAGGCATTCCCGGGGCCCCACCTCCTCCAAATATGAAGGCCCAAATATGGGATACAGGGTGTTAGCCAGCCCTTGAAAGATATCCCATTATAACTGTATTATACGAAATTTGCAATTTTCGCTAGGCTAGCTAAGCCTGTTAACGGTCGTGTAAACCCAATTCCTTTTGAGGGTCGACTGGGCATTCCCGGGGCCCAACCTCCTCCAAATATGAAGGCCCAAATATGGGATACAGGGTGTTAGCCAGCCCCTTGAAAGATATCCCATTATAACTGTATTATACGAAATTTCCAAATTTCGCCAGGCTAGCTAAGCCTGTTATCGGTCGTGGAAACCCAATTCCTTTTGAGGGTCGACTGGGCATTCCCAGGCCCCACCTTCTTTAAATATGAAGGCCCAAATATGGGATACAGGGTGTTAGCCAGCCCCTTGAAAGATATCCCATTATAACTGTTTTATACGAAATTTCCAATTTTCGCCAGGCTAGCTAAGCCTGTTAACGGTCGTGTAAACCCAATTCCTTTTGAGGGTCGACTGGGCATTCCCGGCCCCGCCTCCTCCAAATATGAAGGTCCAAATATGGGATACAGGGTGTTAGCCAGCCCCTTGAAAGATATCCCATTATAACTGTATTATACGAAATTTCCAATTTTCGCCAGGCTAGCTAAGCCTGTTAACGGTCGTGTAAACCCAATTTCTTTTGAGGGTTGACTGGGCATTCCCGGGACCCCGCCTCCTCCAAATATGAAGGCCCAAATATGGGATACAGGGTGTTAGCCAGCCCCTTGAAAGATATCCCATTATATCTGTATTATACGAAATTTCCAATTTTCGCCAGGCTAGCTAAGCCTGTTAACGGTCGTGTAAACCCAATTCCTTTTGAGGGTCGACTGGGCATTCCCGGCCCCGCCTCCTCCAAATATGAAGGTCCAAATATGGGATACAGGGTGTTAGCCAGCCCCTTGAAAGATATCCCATTATAACTGTATTATACGAAATTTCCAATTTTCGCCAGGCTAGCTAAGCCTGTTAACGGTCGTGTAAACCCAATTTCTTTTGAGGGTCGACTGGGCATTCCCGGGACCCCGCCTCCTTCAAATATGAAGGCCCAAATATGGGATACAGGGTGTTAGCCAGCCCCTTGAAAGATATCCCATTATATCTGTATTATACGAAATTTCCAATTTTCGCCAGGCTAGCTAAGCCTGTTAACGGTCGTGTAAACCCAATTCCTTTTGAGGGTCGACTGGGCATTCCCGGGGCCCCGCCTCCTCCAAATATGAAGGCCCAAATATTGGATACAGGGTGTTAGCCAGCCCCTTGAAAGATATCCCATTATAACTGTATTATACGAAATTTCCAATTTGCGCCAGGCTAGCTAAGCCTGTTAACGGTCGTGTAAACCCAATTCCTTTTGAGGGTCGACTGGGCATTCCCGAGGCCCCACCTCCTCCAAATATGAAGGCCCAAATATGGGATACAGGGTGTTAGCCAGCCCCTTGAAAGATATCCCATTATAACTGTATTATACGAAATTTCCAATTTTCGCCAGGCTAGCTAAGCCTGTTAACGGTCGTGTAAACCCAATTCCTTTTGAGGGTCGACTGGGCATTCCCGGGGCCCCACATCCTCTAAATATGAAGGTCCAAATATGGGATACAGGGTGTTAGCCAGCCCCTTGAAAGATATCCCATTATAACTGTATTATACGAAATTTCCAATTTTCGCCAGGCTAGCTAAGCCTGTTAACGGTCGTGTAAACCCAATTCCTTTTGAGGGTCGACTGGGCATTCCCGGGGCCCCACCTCCTCCAAATATGAAGGCCCAAATATTGGATACAGGGTGTTAGCCAGCCCCTTGAAAGATATCCCATTATAACTATTTTATACGAAATTTCCAATTTTCGCCAGGCTAGCTAAGCCTGTTAACGGTCGTGTAAACCCAATTCCTTTTGAGGGTCGACTGGGCATTCCCGCGGCCCACTTCCTCCAAATATGAAGGCCCAAATATGGGATACAGGGTGTTAGCCAGCCCCTTGAAAGATATCCCATTATAACTGTATTATACGAAATTTCCAATTTTCGCCAGGCTAGCTAAGCCTGTTAACGGTCGTGTAAACCCAATTCCTTCTGAGGGTCGACTGGGCATTCCCGAGGCCCCGCCTCCTCCAAATATGAAGGCCCAAATATGGGATACAGGGTGTTAGCCAGCCCCTTGAAAGATATCCCATTATAACTGTATTATACGAAATTTCCAATTTTCGCCAGGCTAGCTAAGCCTGTTAACGGTCGTGTAAACCCAATTCCTTTTGAGGGTCGACTGGGCATTCCCGGGGCCCCAACATCCTCTAAATATGAAGGTCCAAATATGGGATACAGGGTGTTAGCCAGCCCCTTGAAAGATATCCCATTATAACTGTATCATACGAAATTTCCAATTTTCGCCAGGCTAGCTAAGCCTGTTAATGGTCGTGTAAACCCAATTCCTTTTGAGGGTCGACTGGGCATTCCCGGGGCCCCGCCTCCTCCAAATATGAAGGCCCAAATATTGGATACAGGGTGTTAGCCAGCCCCTTGAAAGATATCCCATTATAACTATTTTATACGAAATTTCCAATTTTCGCCAGGCTAGCTAAGCCTGTTAACGGTCGTGTAAACCCAATTCCTTTTGAGGGTCGACTGGGCATTCCCGGGGCCCCACCTCCTCCAAATATGAAGGCCCAAATATTGGATACAGGGTGTTAGCCAGCCCCTTGAAAGATATCCCATTATAACTGTATTATACGAAATTTCCAATTTTCGCCAGGCTAGCTAAGCCTGTTAACGGTCGTGTAAACCCAAATCCTTTTGAGGGTCGACTGGGCATTCCCGGGGCCCCACCTCCTCTAAATATGAAGGTCCAAATATGGGATACAGGGTGTTAGCCAGCCCCTTGAAAGATATCCCATTATAACTGTATTATACGAAATTTCCAATTTTCGCCAGGCTAGCTAAGCCTGTTAACGGTCGTGTAAACCCAATTCCTTTTGAGGGTCGACTGGGCATTCCCGGGGCCCCACCTCCTCCAAATATGAAGGCCCAAATATGGGATACAGGGTGTTTGCCAGCCCCTTGAAAGATATCCCATTGCAACAGTATGATGAATTTCTTACCTTTTCGCCAGGCTAGCTAATTATGTCAATGTTCAGGTCTGGTCAGCAAGACATGATTTTTAAAGGGTACCTGCAGTGCCGGTCATTTTTTGATATTATGGAGATCTATGTGAAAAAAACATCATCCTGAAAATTTTACTGCGATCGCATTAGTACTTTTCGAGATATTTGGGGAAAACCCAATTTCACACCTGAACGGTTTTTTAATTAAGCCGATTTGGCGCGAGATGAACTGTGACGTCACGGGGTCAACGCCGCTACAGGAGAAACAAGAGAATCGTATGAAAACTGTTCGTTTTCTTGCATTATTTTATCGATATATGAACAGTTGTTTCTGTATTTTTATTTCCTTTTCAACCCAGGATGACTAAATAAAATGTTGTTTGAATTTAAACTCGTATTTTACCGTACAAAAATGCCGAATTCGGAAAATTGTTTGATTGATTAATTAAGTCAAATTTGTAACACACTTCCCATATAAATTCACAGTCTATGTAGCAAAATGACAATCAATCAAAGCACTATTGTTATAAGAAACATATTTTTTCGTATTTTTCTGGGACGATTTTTCCATGTCATTATAAATGATATTGATAATAGTACATATTTTGTATAAAAGGTATTATAACGCGGAGTCTATTCATCGTATGAGGCATAAAATTACCACTATGTCGCCCGATTATTCCTTTATACTAATTTCAAACCAATTACAATCAAAACAGCATGCATATAAAATAAACACAGGATTGATTATAAACGGATCAGGGCAAAAGTCCATGCAAGATGGCTGCATGATGAAGTCTGTATTCTTTAAAAATACGATAGTGGAATTTTATTTTAGACTTATTTACATCCTTTGTCATATTTTTTTTAAAAGATTTTATAATGATTCGGCGTCAGTATAACAACTTAATTAAGCTATTTGGACTATCTAACTGCTGACCATAGAGCTCGAAAGAAAGTTGCACTTTCAATTAATATTAGATAAGAAATTAAGACTAAATTAATGATCTACGTAATTACTTCCGAAATAATTACTTAATTGCATTTTTAAAAAGATTAAAACGGCTGTATGGTAAATTTTGTCATTTTAAATGTGAGTAAATAATTTAAAAGTAACAATCAAGACATTTATTTTTAACGTTAGCAGGCTAGTGGTTACGTTTTGATAGTCTGATTGACAGACTATACACATGTATTAGCTTATGAACTCTTAATTTTACACAGTCTAATTTAATTTTCTGTTTTGAGTAGCTTATTATACACAAATCAATTTACCAGTCTAGAGGTGTGAAACCCCCTTTTGTTCACCAGACATGCATGTGTACCATGTATATACATACCCCAGATATACACGTGTCTGGAGCAGTAACTCTGTTAGTTTACCTGTTTACCTGTGTCATTGTCTCGGATCATTCGTGTGTGAAGTGATATTATGTAATCAAAAACTGAATAATGAGCATATTCTGCCCATGCAAGTGTTTTAAGATATCGTAATCATAGGTAACGAGGCGAGGAGGATAGCAAATTTTAAAATCCTTTAAAAATAAATCTGACTGTAACAAATATATACAGATACAATTTTCTAAATCTACAATACTTAAAATAACTAGATACGTCAAAACATCGGACCTATATCAATCATTTTGGCTGTAAAATCGAATTTATTTTGTATAGCTTTGTATGGAAATTTTCCTCCTGTTGACCTCGTGACGTCACTTCCGCTGAAGCCTCGTTATCGCCTAATTCTATTTTCTCTTGATTGGATTTCTCAAAGCAGGTAAAAATAGCCACTTTGAAGCGGCGTAACTCCGTTATTTTTGCATTGATTTCGATGCGGTTTTTTGCATTAAATTCTGGTAAATAAATTCTATAACATATGTTTCACATGGGTTTGGCTGCAGGTACCCTTTAATATATAACTGTTTCTTAACATTGAAAAAGGAAAGTTTATGTGGAATTTTGAATTTACGTTTATTAGCATGTTTACGGTAATTTGAATAGCGAACCGACCAGAGAATTCTATTCGCTATTCGAATAGTGAATAGCGAAAAGCGAATAGAACTCCATCTTTTGAATGCCCTCCGTTAGACCATGCACTGAACAGAAATTATTTATCATATCAAAGGTGTTTTCTATTAAACTATAAAGTGTAAGGATCTGCCTTTAGGGAGGTATCTTCTCGTTATTTAATTTATTTAATATATAACTGTTTCTTAACATTGAAAAAGGAAAGTTTATGTGGAATTTTGAATTTACGTTTATTAGCATGTTTACGGTAATTTGAATAGCGAACCGACCAGAGAATTCTATTCGCTATTCGAATAGTGAATAGCGAAAAGCGAATAGAACTCCATCTTTTGAATGCCCTCCGTTAGACCATGCACTGAACAGAAATTATTTATCATATCAAAGGTGTTTTCTATTAAACTATAAAGTGTAAGGATCTGCCTTTAGGGAGGTATCTTCTCGTTATAAGACATTTCGACTTCCTAGGAGGTCACTTGACAACTTATAAAAGCAACACAGTAGTTATTATGGACAAATACCAGTATACCTCAGTACGCTGACTGCATTCCAAACATTTCATGCAAGTTGTAAAACCATCCTTACATAACTTGCGTAAAATCATACAAAATAAAGTTATCTATCGATTTCTCTGCGATAACAAACGCTCGATAAAATGCGGTCATCTATACCTGCTCCGTAAAACATACAAAATAAAAGATAATGTCCAAGATGCGCTAATGATAGGCCAATGCAGCATCAGACAGCTACCACCTTGTCGCCCAATTATCTCACAGTGTGATACGCAAACATGAAACATACCAAAACGCTGATAAACCACAAAAAAAAAATCCCTTGTCCAGATGCTGGCGATTTAAATCCTCTTACTGAAGTGTATACTAGAAATTAATTACTTTGAATTAAATTAAGGAATAAGGAATCATTCTTTAAGTATTATGAGGTGATAATTTTGGTCGGGGCGTGATCAAATCGAATAAAGCCTGATTCCTTATTACTTATATTTATATAATTTTTAGCCTTTGTACGATTTTGTACGATTAAATGTTTAAATATAAATTAGCCCTCCGTTAGACCATGCACTGAACAGAAATTATTTATCATATCAAAGGTGTTTTCTATTAAACTATAAAGTGTAAGGATCTGCCTTTAGGGAGGTATCTTCTCGTTATTTAATTTATTTAATATATAACTGTTTCTTAACATTGAAAAAGGAAAGTTTATGTGGAATTTTGAATTTACGTTTATTAGCATGTTTACGGTAATTTGAATAGCGAACCGACCAGAGAATTCTATTCGCTATTCGAATAGTGAATAGCGAAAAGCGAATAGAACTCCATCTTTTGAATGCCCTCCGTTAGACCATGCACTGAACAGAAATTATTTATCATATCAAAGGTGTTTTCTATTAAACTATAAAGTGTAAGGATCTGCCTTTAGGGAGGTATCTTCTCGTTATAAGACATTTCGACTTCCTAGGAGGTCACTTGACAACTTATAAAAGCAACACAGTAGTTATTATGGACAAATACCAGTATACCTCAGTACGCTGACTGCATTCCAAACATTTCATGCAAGTTGTAAAACCATCCTTACATAACTTGCGTAAAATCATACAAAATAAAGTTATCTATCGATTTCTCTGCGATAACAAACGCTCGATAAAATGCGGTCATCTATACCTGCTCCGTAAAACATACAAAATAAAAGATAATGTCCAAGATGCGCTAATGATAGGCCAATGCAGCATCAGACAGCTACCACCTTGTCGCCCAATTATCTCACAGTGTGATACGCAAACATGAAACATACCAAAACGCTGATAAACCACAAAAAAAAAATCCCTTGTCCAGATGCTGGCGATTTAAATCCTCTTACTGAAGTGTATACTAGAAATTAATTACTTTGAATTAAATTAAGGAATAAGGAATCATTCTTTAAGTATTATGAGGTGATAATTTTGGTCGGGGCGTGATCAAATCGAATAAAGCCTGATTCCTTATTACTTATATTTATATAATTTTTAGCCTTTGTACGATTTTGTACGATTAAATGTTTAAATATAAATTAGGAAACCCCGCCGCGGCGCCCCAATTATACGTCATCTGAAGTTATTTGACTGTATAGTACAAAATCGATACGTAGTGTTATCACAGGCAAAGACACTGAAAAATGTAAATATTGGATAATATTACAAACAAATTGTAGGCTGCAGCATGGGTGCGATACAACCGAAATCTCAGATACAATAATGTATCTCAAATCATATTATGTCTTAATTTAAATTTGCCAACCAAAGTTCTCTGTCACGGAGATTAAGAGATGACGCTTTATAGCCTTAACGACACAAAACAGTAGATTCTATAATTCTTTGATACCGGCAATACCTGCCACGAACACTTAACATTCACCTTTAAAATCTCAGATGAAAAAGTCAGTTTTCTTTGACAGCACAATATACAAAGGCCTGAGATTCCAAAATAATAAAGTCCTTGATATTCAATCATATGTTAAACCAAAAACCAATTTTCAGCATTTACACAGAGAAAGTGCACATCCTTCGGTATTTAAAGGATTTGTAAAAAGTGAATGCATTAGACATGCAAGAAATACAAGTAATCCATCTATCTTTAAAACAACAATTCATTGACAAAAAAACTTTAAGACACTTATTCAAGAGAGGTTACTCTGATCAGGAAGTAGACCCAATTATTACCGGAGTAGGCAAAGCAAAAAGAAAAACGTAATAGTCTTGCATGAAAATCAAACGATGTCAACCAAATACTATGATTATTAAAACAATACGAATTAAAAATTTAAAAACCCACATTCTCAAACACTGGAACAGTTTGGAAACAAACACAATTTGCAGAGAGATATTCAACGAATCAATAATTGGCTACAGTAAATACAAAAAACATGAGCAAAATGATAAATGATAAATGACGGCCCTTAAGAACAAAAAAACAAAAAAAAAAAAAAAAAATGACATTTCTCACAAAAAAAAACCAAAAAAAAAAAAAAACCGCCGAAACACTCTGCTTCAATAGTAACATTTTCTTCTACACAACTTATAATTTGTCTAGAGTGTCGCGTCCTAATTTTTCACAAGTTTGATTGATTGATGTTCCTTTTTGAAATTCTATATTGTTATATAAGCGGGTATATACAACTTAAAGCACTTATTAAATCTGTCTGTATTGAACAATATATTTCTAAAAACACAAAATAAACAATTATCCATCCTCACCTATATATATGTACCAAAAAATGGAATATAAAGAAAACTTCTAGATATGCGTAGCTGGACCCTTACATAAAGTTTTCATTCTTACATAAAATTAATATTAGTATTTAGTTGGCCATAAGAAATACTTAAGTTGAACATTGCAATCATTAAAGGGTTTAACAAATTGAAATGGTAAGATCAAGTTAAAATCTGATTAAAATACAGATCTCTACAGAAATCTCACAAGGACCCATTGGGGGTCATGTTCCGTGACGTCAGAATAAACTTTATCCTTCGCATGAAAGATAAATTTAACAATCAATCACATTAATCAATACCAAATCGGAGGTAACATAGTTTGAAAATGGCGTCACGATATCATTTACCGAAAAACGTAACTCGCCATTTGATTGGTTAAATCGTTTCCCTTTGACGTCACAGAACATTACCCTCAATGGGTCGTTCTCATATCTCTTTAGCCTTGCGCTAAACTTTAACTCGAATAAAGCGTGCAATTACGCCGTCATAAGACGTCGTTGTATCATTAACGGTTGTTACAACTTATAATCAAAGTACTTAAGTACTGAAAGCCGGGCTCTTTTGATGTGTAATTATGCATTTTCTGCAGTAAAAACTGGAAATCTCTCTCTCTCTCTCTCTCTCTCTCTCTCTCTCTCTCTCTCTGTTTTTTTTTTAATTACAGATGTGCTATTTATAGAAATACTTGCAATTTGAATACCTTTACCTTTCAGCAAAGCCCGGCTAAAAATTGCGGTGCATCGTCGTTAACCACATCATGTCTACACCTTGCTTTTATACTAAATATACAGGTCATTGACCGATTTTCTAAAATGTTCTCTATTTCGTTAATAACTCATGCTCCATTTTGAAAGGCTAGTTTACACTTTCGTGATGCAGGTGTTTCGCATTGGAGGATAGCACACGCGTGCTTGTAATATTTAAAATGTATAATAACGTGATCTTCGTTTAAATTAGTAATTTTTTGGTACCGATTATATATTGCTGTATGAAGAATACTGAATTGAATATTAATTTAATACACAAATTTCTAGTGATATTAAATGTAGTTGGTGACCACGAATAAAAACCATCTGTAATAATATAACAATGTGTATCTTTAGTGCCCATTTGACAAAAAATACATCATGTAACATAATGACATTGGCAAGGAAGTGCTACTAAAATAAAAAAAAAAATATGCATCTGCATTTTGTCTTTTATACAATGAATTAGAGTTACTTCTTTTGAGTTTTTTTTTTCTAATTGGAAGTAATCTCCCGCAATTAGATCTCTTTTTGAATATTTTGATATTAATCAGTGTTTCCTATGTAAATTTAAAAAAATCCAAGCGATGAAAAGATATCGCTCTGTGACAGGCAGGTTCATATGGGCCTCAGGGCAGAGCAGAATAAATTTCTTTATAGCAAACAACGTGAGAAAGGTTTATTATTATTAATTCCTTCAATTACATTGAAATGTTAACTAAATATATATTTTTGGAATTATTTTGTTTTTCAATATGGATGAAAAGAGGTGTTTGTAGTGATTGTTTTTGCCTATAAAGATAAATATAAACTCACTTAAGAATCAATAAAAAAATGTACAGAAACCATTGTAATTTATGAAGAAGCTCGTAACGAAGAAATAAATTGCTAATACTTATACATAATAACTATAAATAGATAAGAGTATTCAACTAGTTAATGACACCTGTGCCCTGTGAATTCACAACTGTTCATGCTTAGCAAGAAATTCTATTTTTATCTTCCTCTATTTTTGTATATTGATTTCAAAAGTAATATTATAATATATAATTTTATTTTATTAAAGAAGATGGGTGAATAAGGCGTGTAAACTGCCTATATAAGGATAGATGAGATACTATAAAATTAAAATATCATCAAATCTCATAATTTCTTTCTAAATTATTGAAAACAATGTATATTTACCATAACATCGATTTATAACCCTTAAATAGATTTAATATTTGGAATAGGTTGATTTAAACTGGCGTATGCGTGTCAAAACCTCTAAATAGTGTCATTTTTAGAACTTTAATGCCTTTTCTTTTATAGAGTGGGTCTGAGCTCCATATTTTTGTCATAGTCTATATAAGGTTTAAAGGAAATCAACCCGATTTCAATCAACGAAAACGTGGAGAGATGACCCACTATACTTTAAAAATGTGATTTTGTATCGCAACAATTGAACGTTTTAGAAAAATAATACAAGTCCGTAAATTCGTGGTTGAAGTCGCATATAGCATTTAAGGATGGTGTTTGTTGTGACTGAAATGGCTCAGTGGTTAGAGTACCAGACATTGGGTAACATTATAGAGCTAGGGTTTTTAGGTTGTGCGTTCGATACCACCGAAACTTTAGAATTTATTTTTTTTTCTTATCGTTTGTTAAAATATTCAAAACTGAATATAGTTAGAAATTGTGTTTTTGTAAACTTGAATTATAACATTATCAAGTATATTCAGTTGGAAAAAATTAAATTTGAAATTGTATTTTACGACTAAACCAAATGGGCATTTGCGCTATCTTGTTCCCCCATCTTCTTTGTTTACTGTTTTTGGATAAGTTTGACTTCCATCACCGTTTAAAGCTAAAAACATAAATACCTTGTGCGAGGTGTTGGTGTACAAAATCGCCGGACCCACAGTGAAACAAAATAAAATTAGTTACCGGGTTTTATAATAATAGAAATGATCTGATTCGATAATACTAGCCAATGGGAACAACGACCAATGGAACAGTAAAGAAAGTGTTCACCAACTAAATCCACCTGCGCACAAGAACTAGCGTAACTTAATTCATAAGTAGATATTATATATTTGAAACTATATGAATTTGAAAGTATCAAATTCTGTTGTATAATAAATAATTGATTAATTTTAAATCTGCCCACATACAGATACAAAAGGTACATGGATTTTACTAATGTATACAGGGTTATTTTCGCCCTTTTTCACTTGCAAACGTTTTCGCCCCGTCTGGAATTCGCCCAGACAAAGTTGTGAATAAACATCGCTCACCTGAACAACAGTTCCTTGTAACATTCTATTTGGTAGCATATGCCATTTCTATTTTAAGCTTTGAACCTCTTTCTGGGAGCCCAGTATAAGTTCAGGGTTTATGGTTGGCTTTAACAGTTTAGAATCTACACTATTTGAGGATCATTGCATAGTTATATCACAAACTGTAGCATCATAGTTCTCGAGAAGAAATTTTTTTAAAATTGTCCATATATATTTCTATGTTAAACTTTGAACCCCTTCTAGGGCGCTAGTATTGGATTGAGGGACACGGCTTTTATAATTAAGAATCTACACTATTTGAGGATGCTATTGTGTAAATATTGGCGTTTCTGGTGCAGTGGTTCTTGAGGAGATGATTTCAAAGACACAAGCCCTATACTCATTTCGCATTTATCTCCCTTTTTAAAAGAGTTAAGTCCTTTCTTTTAACAATTTAAAATCCCCTTCTCATAAGGATGCTTTGAACCAAGTTTGGTTAAACTTTGAGCTAGAGGCGCTAAGGGCCTAAATCGGCCCCAAATTTTTAGAATTTTAAACTAAAGTATTAAAACATGACCCCGCCCATTTTCTAATATTAATTACTCGAACATTTCATAAATAGATAAACTTTGGAAAATGAAGTATCTGTGACGTCATATTCACGACGTTTTTGTGACTTCATTTGGCAAAAACTATCAATTTTTCATTTTTTCTATTATTTGTTGCTGATTTTAAGTACCTCCGCACTCGTGCACCAATGTAAAACTTCTCTCAAATGTGCATTATCATAGTATCTAACAACAGATGAAGTATCGGTCTGGTGCACGCATGTGGAGTATTAAAAAGACCCATTTTCATAAAATTCCCGTGAAACATTTCTTTTTTCAGTATTAATATTTCTCACTGATAAAATATATATTTTATATGTTTTGTACTAGTATTTCGCTCTTTGGTGAACTAAGTATCCTTAGATATTTTAGCGAAAGAAAACCCAGGCTATATTGAATATTGAGTTTTTTTGTGTTACAAACCATTGATTAAAAAAACTGAAATGAAAAATAACATGTATGCATTGATATAGCCATTTAACGGAAATCAAAATTTAAGGACTGTGTATTATTTTTTCAATAAAATAAGTGTATCATTTATGTAATGAAATGCAATAATTTTTTATATTATTATTTCATGCTGGTAAAAATTTTCAGAGAGAGAGAGAGAGAGAGAGAGAGAGAGAGAGAGAGAGAGACTAAACGGACGAAACGTCCTACACCTGTCTATAAATGTTGGTCTTCACATATTAAGCTGCTAGGCATCATCAAAGGAATGCCATTTCAATTTCTGTTTATTTCATGGGTACATGTATCAAACAGAAATGTTTTAATAACTATACAGTCATTTCCCTCTTGAACTACTGATCATTGCCCTCTTTCCGCGCTGTCGTATTATCTGTGAAAAACATCCTTAATATTTTTAATGTCGTTGACAACCTATTCTTAACAAGAACTTTATCAGTATTCTTTATATGTTATATCAAACGAGCATATAATAAGTACACAACTCGTGTTACCATTATCAAACACAGTTATTTCAAGTACAGTCATTTAGGGTATTCCGAATCACTTAACAACTTGTTTGCGAAATATGTAAAACGCATGTTTAAAATTGATTGTTTAATATCAGTAGAAAGAAGATTATATCAGGAAACATATCTTTGTATCTTTATTACCAAATATTTTTATCTTCGAAAAAGCGACTTTGACAGGGGTTCTCATTACACCACCACTTTAGCTAGAGTATTGCAGGTCACTTCGGGGTATTTTCAGTCTGACAAAAATAATATTTTTAACGAATTAGTTAATATTACTTCAATACAGTCAAAAAATAGTAATTAAATCATTATTATAGTCCATGCTTTTGAAAATACATTAAAAATACATTAAAAATACACCTCTGTGCATCGCCTGTTCACGTTATATACATAGAAGCACAGAAAAAATATGCAGATATCAGAATTATTCCGCCACTACAAAGTTCGTCTTTTATTGCCCTAACATTAAAACTATAATTTCCTATCATTGTAACTATCATTGCTTTGCATAAACAAACAAAAAATTAAACGAGAAATATTCAATACGTGTGTGGTCAGCCTTGATTCATTCGGGTGCGGTCATTGTGTACTCACGTGAATCGATAGTCCCTAAACTGAAAGGGGTTAGAAATGTATGAATTAGGTCTATATTTGATAGGTTTTGTGAAAAACCTTTACTGTTTGTGAAAGCTTATAAAATTGTCGATTTATCAACATATTGTCAATTTCCTTAAATCTACAGCCTAAATGAGAAATATTGAATTGCATTTTCACCATGCAAGTTTTCTCCACAGAGGATAGCGAGTACATTACATAACAAATTATTTTATTAATGTATGATATATCAACTTTAAAGTTTGATAAATAAATAAAAACGCAGACAATACTATGTTCAAATTCTTGTGCAGTGCAGATTTGTCTTTATCTATCCGGGTTGGTGTTATAGTTACAATGTACCTTATATCATGAAAGAATGAGAATATGTAAGCAACAAATAAACATATGCTATAGTTTGCTCTTTTCTCTAATATCATGATAGCACCTTTTACAATGAAACCAAGGGAAGCTTGTCGGCCGGAAAATAAATTCCCATCCTGATTAGAACAAGCAACCCCCGATTTTTAAAAAAAAAATTTATTCATATTTTCATTAAGGACGACGTAATTTAGTCATGTCTTTACCAGTGTCGTAGCATAGATGATAGACCCCCTTCCCAGCATAGATCCTTAACGGAAAAACGGAGCCGAGTTCCGGGTTACACCCCCATCCCCTCCCTTCGGAAATAAAAGCCTTGTATAGAATTCCCCACAAGAAAGAAATAATCACTGCAAATGTATACATATTATGGTGCATTGATATTCTATGTAATTGCTATATAAAGTATAATAGGAGGGAAAAATTATTTACTAGCCTAAGGGCACTTTTTCGGCCTGAATCTTTACTGATTTTGTTTAAAAGGGAAAACTAATATGCCAGGGCGCTTACCCCCTGGGGGGGATCTAAACCGAACCTTTTTTTTTCACTTGCACCCTTGAAGTTGGGGAAAAGACTATGCTACAACATCGGTTAAAAGAATTATAAAAGTATATCATTTTATGATAGATTTGTCAAAATCTCTAAATAGTCAGATACCCCCCAAAAAAGAACAAAAAATATTTGAAAAGTCAACGCGTTCAGACCAGGCACACCTCATTAATGGTGTCACTACAGATTAAATTTTACTATACATGTATACTAGTATTCTTACCAAAATTGCGTAACTTCAGATAGAGATTATATAAATTCAAAACGAACTTCTGGAAAAAGTCTTCTTGACATCTTTTCAAACAACACTTCATGAACAATTTAGTACCAGAAATCACCGGTGCATTCAGCAAGGCATGAGACTTTGTTAACGTCAAAGTTACACATATGCTTAAAAAAATCAAGCCTGGGGATCCCCCCCCCCCCGCGCTCCTCCGGAAACAACACACATCAACAATTCAAATGATCTCGCATTATTACAAAACTGGGATAGTCAGACATCTTACACATTGTTTTTCATCTAAAAAAAAAAAACAGACCCTGTCGCGGGCGGAAGCGCCCCAAATTCAAAGGGGAAATCGGGTATAATTTTGCCTCAACCATGTTTTAGCGTACATGGAAAAGCGTGCATGTACCGATCCGTTCTTAAAATGGACTTAATAATAGTATTTCTAACATTGTTAATTATATTATCTATTTAAACATTTTTTCTGTATAAATACTGTTTTATATAGTCTTTTGTTTCGCCACATACTATTTATAATGTATCTAAAAATCAGTTTTTCAATATCTCTACCATTACTAAAGCATTCAAATTCTTTGGTATATGGTTGTCATGGCAACAATTTAAAAATCATTTTTATTATGAAACAAAAGAATTTGTTCAAATTTAATAAAACCACTTGCCCTTTTTTTTTTTTTTTACATGAAATACTATCAAAATTGATTAACTTGAGCAATATTGGTGAAGTACTCTAGGCTCGAATTTTACGTAATAATGCCGAATTTTAACGTATTGAGACATTTGAGTGGTCATTTCTTCAAACTTATATTTTCTCCCAAAATTGACTTATCCGACCAATTTGATGCTATTTTTGAGAAATAGACATCCACAGCATATAATTAGAAAAATATCATGTATCTTTGAAGTGGGGCCGATTTTGGCCCATAGCGCCCCCAGCTCTTATAATATCTTTTATGTCCTCCATTTATCTTATGCTAAAATGTGTGGAAACCAGTTCCATCTTGGTCCTGCAGCTTTGTTAATTTTTACTCCTTAATACACTAGAAGTCAGGATTTGATGAATATTGTCATTTATTAATGACGAAGATAAACGACTAACTACAAATAAACTACCTTAACTACTACGGAGATCCCAGATAAACATAAAGAGACTTATTAAGCACCTAATTTCAGACAGGCAGCGGGATCTCCCTAAAGACTAAGTAAGACATAATTATCATTGATGAATACACATTTAGAAGATAGGAGATCCCAAGATAAATCCAAACTAGTCTACAACAATAGCAGGGGGATCTGCCTGTCATATGAAAAACCAAAACAACGTAAAAATTAAGGTGGCATATACAAAACATTTTGCCACAAAATCCAATGTCAATTGGGTTCCGCCACCCAAAGGACAAAAGGAGAACTGGTTACTTATTAAACCATTTCGAAATATTTAAAAAAAAATCATATATATATGCCAGTACATGTTATGTTTTAACTGGATTTCAACTGTGATACATGTGTTTTAAAATTTGTTGGTTTTTTACCTCATCGAGACGAAGTCGGGGGGAGCTTATGCTATACCCCCGGCGTCAGCGTCCGGTCCTGGTTAAAGCTTTGGACCAGCTTCTGTAACAAAAAGTTATTGCTTGTCCTATCTTCAACAAACTTGTATGAATGATTCTGGACTTAACAGACTTGGATGCCGAATCTGGGCCATAAATTGCAGATGCTGGAGAAGGTTAAGGATTTTGAAGCAGGTGTCCTTTTAATGAACATATCTACGTTATTACTGGTCCTAACTTTACTAAACTGTCACGGATGATGCATCGTATGATACATATACAACTGAAAGTCTTGAATGCTGAATCTGATCCACAGGTTTTGGATGCTGAATGAGGTTAAGGTTTTTGGAGCAGGTTAAAGTTTTTGAATAAGGTGCCCTTTGATAGCCCTATATAGGTTATGACTGGTCCTATATTCACCAAACTGTCACGAATGGTGCATCTTATGATACATATACAACTGTTAAGCTTGAATGTTAGAGGAGGTTAAGGTTTTTGAAGCAGGTTAAAGTTTTTGGAGCAAGTGTCCTTTGATGACAATATCTATGTTAGTATTGGTTCTATCTTCACCATACTTAAATAGATGATGCATCTTGTGAAACTGATGCAAAAGACAAGCTTGAATGCTATATCTGAGTCATTGATTTCGGATGCTGAAGGAGGTTAAGTTTCTCGGAGGAGGTCACATGTTTATGTATATAGTAATACTTACTTATTCAAACTTTCATGGTTGATTTAACATGTAAGTGAATCACAAAGCTAGCTTCAGATACGGAGATTGACCTTGATTATCTAGATACTTAGGCAGGTTTAAAATTTTAGAACAACTCAAATTGTGTAAGTGTCTTGGATCTAGTTACAAAATGAAGTAAATTCTGTTCATACTCAATTAGATTTGCACAATTAAGATATCTGTTGATGTGTATTGGCAATACAGAGGTAACTTTAGATACAAACTTTGATCCGATTATTTGGATGCTGGACCAGACGTGAGTTTTTAGAGTAGTTGTATGCAGGTTTGAATGTTAGAAAAAAAACTGTCATGACAAACCTTCATAGTCCATTTACTTTGGATTTTAAACATAATTCTAGCTTCAGATACAGAGCCTGTTTTCTATTATCAAGAATGCTAAGAAAACATTGTTCAGCCTCACTCAAACTTGCTTGATTGATATGACTGTTGATATATAACACATTATTTCTTTTCCTATACTATTGAATCATATAATAGGATATTGTATCATATAAAATGATGTTTATTATAAAATATGATACACAGTTGTTGGATATGAAACGATAAAGTATTTTATTTGTATGATATGATATCATTTAAATAATATAGTAAATATTATATGAAACGATATGTTATTAAATCATATGAAATGAAATTGTATCATATGATATTGTATTATTGAACAGTATTGCATTGTATGATACAATGGTATATCATGGTACATAATATGAGTTGATAAAATATTAAATGATACGATATAATAGTGTATCGTATTATATGATATAATATTGTAAGATATATCGTACCATATGATATAATATAATACGATACAATACCATAATACATGCTACAGGATTGCATTATAGTACGTGACATGATATTGTTTCATAAAATAAAATACAATATCGTATCATTTCATATGATAACTATTGTATCAAATAATAAATATTGTATCATATGATACAATATTATATCATCTGATTCAATATCACCGATTGATACAATAACGTATCATATGAAATGATACAATATCGGTTCATATTACATGATATCATAGTACTAATATATTTACAGTTTACATTAAACAATATTCTATTTTATTGCATGATACGATATCGTATCATCTGATTCAATATCACCATATTATACAATAACGTATCATATGAAATGATACAATATCGTATCATATTACATGATATCATAGTACTAATATATTTACAGTTTACATTAAACAATATCTTATTATATTGCATGATACGATATCGTATCATATCATTTGATACAATACCATATTATACAATAACATGATACAATTTATATTGCATCATATAATACTATACAATACAATATTGTATCATATGAATATAAATCAACTGATACAATACATATTATTGATTACCTATGTTACATTTGGTCTATGGTCTACCATAAAATATTAATGCACGCAACAAAATCTGCAAGGTTTTATTAACGTTTTCCACCTTACTTATATTAAAGAAAGTGTTTTGCATAGCAAAAAGAGCTTTATATTAGTTTTCAACAAAACAGAAAAGAAAAGAGAAAATAGACATTTCAAAATCAAAACAAAACTCGTTTTCTCTATCATTTTATTTGCACAATGCACACAGGCTGTTAAAATGTTAAGTCTGCCTTTTTCAATATTTCAAAAGTGTTAATGCATAATATTATTATATAATTATTATGCAAAAAAGTGAATTAGATCTTAAAGATTTGAATTTGTGTTGAAAAAATACCTAACATAATAACAAATTTGGCGTTCTTAAGTTACATATTATATGCAAACATGTCAAACAGTTTGACTACATGTAATATTGTATTTTTTTCAGTTTACCTGTCTTGTACTCTGCTACAATCAGATTGTCTTTTGTGTCCACGCATAAACCCCAAGGCATATCTAATTGACATTCCTCAATGTAGCGGAGGAACTGTCCGTCCTGACCTAGGATGTGAATTAGGCTGCTACTAAAGTCTGCTATCAGGATCCGACATTGGCTATCTGAAGTGATGCCGCGTGGGTCAAATGGCGCCTTGGTATTAGAAGGAGTACCGGTGTATGTGAACCTGAGTTTTCCGACCCGACTGACAACAACTATTGCATTGGCATCCTTGTCTGATACACATATATCTTCATTTTTGTTCTGACATATGAATTTAATGACACTGAAAAGGCCACCTGAATAGAGAGGTTCACCTTTGTCATTGAATTGAATGCTTTGTTCCTCTTTGGTGCCAGAGAAACGCACTACCTTTGTTTCTTTATCATAATCGCTGACCATAATGACCAAGAGGTCACCAGAGGAGGTACTACAGACATTCCGTGGCCTCCAATCCCGTAGCTTGATAACTTCATGTATATCTGCATTTTGCACTATGTTAACAGATCTATCTATGAGATCAGTATAAATCAAGTCGCCACTCCTTGCTACTGAAATGTCCCAAGGCTTGTTTCCTGACTTGGTTTGTATTGACTTTATCAATTTTTTCTGGAAGTTGTAGAGTCTCATGATGTTGTCATCCCCACAGGTCCAAATATCTTCATCATTGCAACAGGATACACTGCGCAATCCAATATTGGGCTCATACTCTGTGCTTATATCTGCAATTATTTGTGATTTATCAGCGAGCGATTTGTCTGTAGAAGAAAAAATATCTGAAAAATATCCATGTTCTTTTATTTTGATTGATAAATCTAGCAGAGACCCCATCAATAGATCAATCTTTTCTTTAATTATCTTTTTAGGAACAACATATTGTATGGTAGCTGGGACTTTAGCAAGAGTTGTCTTGAATTCAGCATTCCTGGATTTGTAACCAAAGAGATAATGAATGTCATTAAAGTCTTGATTTTCCTTTAGATCAGATATTGTCTCTCTGATATCAGACATAATGTGTGCCTTTTCATATCCCTGCTTATTTAGAGCCATAAGGCATTTGGCGTCAATTTCTTGAATATCATATTTCAGTTTCTGTGTAATACTGTTAATCTCTTTGTGCAACTCATCAGAAATGTTTTCAAGAGTAGATTTCAATTTCTGAGCGTCTTTCTTCAAGTGATCTTGATGAATTGGGTTGCTAGAAGCAATCTGTTGGCATTGCGGATAAATGAATTTCTCCAGCTCTTGTAAATCTCTCTTTATAGCAGTCATTTTGCTCTCATATGTTTTTAAAATATCAACGAATTTATGATCCTTGTGCTCTGAAGAGGAGGCACATTGCTTACATATTGCAAGGTCACATTGTTCACAATAAAACTCACAAACTGTTGTGGAGTGTATTTGACATTTAGGAGTAAGTCTTCGCCTTGTGAATGACACTATGTAGTGTTCTTTTGATCTATCCAAACTATGGTTCCTCTCACAGGCTTGACAAAGGTGTGTGATACAAACGACACAGTGTGAACTGGGAACATGAGTCTCACAAAGTTGACACCGTACGACATCTTGTAGGCAGTACTCAGAGTCCATGTCCCAGGATCTTTTAAAAGCTCTGAAAAAATAATATCAAGTAGTTTTATTAAGGTCAGACACGATCTATCTTCCATTGTTTTCTATTTTTTCGATCTCCGCAATATGAAGATTTTCACAACGTAATTCCAAAATTATATGTCCATGTTATATGATATTTTTCTATTTTGATATATGGTTTTAATCAAAAACATATACTATGACTTAATTAATAAGCGATCAATTGCATTTTGCATGCTATTAAAAGACAATTTAAAAATTTTTAACTCCAAAATAACCCGAAAATACAACTAAAATTTGCTTGGACAAAAGCTACTTGTTCGGATAAAGCAGAGTTTGTTCGGACGAAATAGAATTTGTTTGGACGAATTAGTTCATATTTGTTCGGATGATTTACGATTTGTTCAGACGAATTAGGATTTGTTCGGACAAATTTGCTTTTTATTCGGACAAATTAGCTAATTGTTCGGACGAATAAGATATTTGTTCTAAGGAATTACGATTTGTTCTGACAAATTATGATTTTCTCGGACGATTTAGCTTTTTGTACGTACGAATACTGTGTAAGATATTTGTTCGGACGACTTACAATTTGTTCTGACGAATCAAGATTTCCTCGAACGAATAAGTTATTTGTTTGGACAAAGTAGGATTTGTCCGGACGAATTGAGATTTGTTCGGACAAATAAGGGTTTGTTCGGACAAATTAGTTATTTGTTCGGACGATTTACGATTTATTAGGACGAATTTGGAACTGTTCGGGGGAATACGTTATTTGTTTGGAAAAAGTAGATTTGTGTTCGGACAAATTAGGATTTGTTTGGACAAATTAGTTTTTTGTTCGAACGAATTACGACTTGTTCTGACAAATTAGGATTTGCTCGAACAAATTAGCTATTTGTACGTACAAATACAATGAATTATATTTGTTTGGACGACTTACTATTTATTCTCACAAATTATGATTTACTCGGACGAATACGTTACTTGTTTGAATAAAGTATGATTTGTTCGAACGAATTGGGATTTGTTCGGAAGAATTAAAGTTTGTTCAGTTAAATTAGTTATTTGTTCGGACGATTAACGATTTTTTTCGGAAGAAATTTTAACTGTTCGGACGAATTCGCTATTTGTTCGGACGAATTCGCTATTTGTTTGGACGAACAAGTTATTTGTTTATAAAAAAAAGTATTTTGACGAGTAATTTATAAAACTATATGATCTGGCAATGATGTAGATTAAGCGGGGGGGGGGGGGGGGGCTATCTTTCAAATAATAAATTGCTTTATACACAATGATGTGATACAAGTGCTAGTCAGTGATATATCTACAGCGTCGGGGCAGGACCGGCTGGAGCGGTCGCCGCCCCAATAATTTTGCCCCCCAAAAAGTGAATTAAAAAAAAAAAGACTTATTTAAAATTAATAACGGCATTCTGTATTCATTAGATTGGCGGTGATAATGGCAATTTGTGTTCAATGGAACGTCGGGGTGAGAACTTTATTGTTTACAGAAGCAAAAGTGGGGTATATATACCTGTTTCTGGCGGGTGTTGACAATAAACAGTGCATTAATTATATAGGTTTGACATTAAAGAAATATCGTTTTCCAGCTTTGATGATCAGTTACAAGTTGTAAAAAATAACTTAATAAATATAATTTATGATCATATAATATGTCAGCACATGATTTACGGAAATCCATTTAAGGATTTTTGAACGTTTGAAAAGTGTAACAGAGACTGACAATTTGAATAACATTTACGTGGAAATAATTGGTGCTTATGCATGGTTATGCATGTTTTTTGTTAACTTTTTTTGTCTGATCCACCCCCTCCCCCCTTAATGTTCAAATTCGCCTCCCACATCAGAAATACATTCCGACGCCCCTATTTTTATACAATATCTGACATTTTATGCTGCCAGAATATAAGCTCAATTCTTGAACCTATAAAATTTTCATTTCGGTAGTGGGTGGGAGTTATATTCTTTGTTATGGTAAAGCGAATATTTTTATTGTAACTAATGTCATGTTGCAAATTTTGAATTTGTCATGTTGTAAATTTTGTATTTACTGCCACCCGGTAAATTCAACATTTACAACATGACACTAACGTAAAAACCTGTGTTGCTATAGAATAGGCATCTCAAGCGCGGATCAAGAGGGGGTCGGGGGGAAGGGAAAGGTCCGACAACATTCAGTAGGTGAACTCTTTAGCGGGCAATTCTTGGAAACCCCCCCCCCCCCCCCAAAAAAAAAAAAAACATTATTATAATATCGTATTTTTCCCAAACACATGATTGGTCGATTGCTGTCTGTTATAGACCTTACTATACTAAAAATAGAAAATTTATTGACCTCATTATACTAAAAATAGATTTTGATGACAAAATACTGGTTTTGGCACGTGCGACATTGTGACGTCATAATAGCGAAATCAACACCTATACATTATGAACAAAATATTTTACTATTATACGCTTAAAGAGAATGAGGAGAATTGGTTTTTGATTTATTATAATAAAACAGTTATAGCCTTTTGATATCGGTCAATACATGGTTTTATAGACCTGATGAGAGTATATCAACCTCGGACTTCGTCCTCGGTCGATATACTCTCATCAGGTCTATAAAACCATGTATTGACCTCATCAAAAGGCTATAATTGTATAAAAACAAAACAAAACAAAAAAACCAAATTTGCATGTAATATTATCTATGGGGTGGTTGTGTGGTACTGTGCAGTCAAACTGATTTTACATGGTATCACTAAGATAGAGAAGTTATCTATTTAATATATAAACTTCCATTATACGTTGTCCCAATATATCCTCGATTCACATTTTGCTTAATTACTCAATATCTATAAATAACTCGAGGTTAAAACAATGTTCATTCAAAAGTATGAACAATTTCCAAGCTTTTTTCTTTAAAACGCCCCCTCTAGCTTATCAGGTTTCAATACACGATTATAAAAATGTGATGTCTACGTGGATTTTGTATTGCGACAGACCCAGATGAAAACATTGAAAAATTGTGCGAGGTATTCCGAATAGAGAAGAGATGTCAGCATCTCCGTAAGAAATCTGTTTTGAATTCGTTTTGTAAACAGATAGCCATGCTATGACCTTGAATTGCTAGTATTACATATTGGTCACTATGATACTTATGTATACCTAGATACTGCGCAATTAATTGTGGTAATGATAACTAACAGAACGAACTCTGTGGCGTAGTGTTCCTAAATGATGTTATAAAACCAGGTGCATTATACGGGCATATCCAAATTGAGAGTTTATAAATAAGTGTCATATTTGGTGATTCTGTGTCTGCATCGATAGCTCTGGTACTCTATGCTGAGTCATGTATTGCCTATTCTATATAACCTTTGCTTCCTTTTAAACCATGAACTCATGTATACTTTATATAGGATATTTTAATATTGTACGCAAGCGATGCGTCATATTAAGGCGGGATACCAAAATACTGCATCCCAATACTCTTTGTCATAAATGAGGTTAATTAATTCTGGCACAGTAAAATACAAACTGAAAATATATAAACAAGTTATCAACAAATTGTCATATTTGGCGATCCTGTGTCTGTAATGAAGGCCCTAATATTGCAAGTTAGTTTTGTAATGCTTGTCCATCTATTTAACCTTTGTAACCTTAAAGCCATGTATGAATGAATGTATTATGAGTAAGCGATGCATCATACCCAGGTGGGGGACTCAGAGACTCGGATTCTGAGACTCAAATCCCGCATCACAATATTCTTTCTGACAGTTCTGACAGTTTTGTTACTTTATTTAGAAATAAAATATAACTCTGAAATTTGAACACTAATTGTTCACTCATGATCAGCGTAGATGGGCCGAACAAGTCAGAACTGTCCATCATAAGTAAAATGTTATATATACCCATGTGAAATGATGTTAGGCAGAACTTATATATTTTGGCTTTAGAATTTTATTTTAGATCTTATAATTTTGATTTTGGATTTAGAGAGATCTTTATTTTTTTGGACTTAGAATTTTATTTAGATTTGAAATTAGAGTTTTTGATTTAGATTTTAAATAGATCTTGGATTTGGGCTGCTTTCAATTGATTATACGATCACGCTGATTAATAAACTACTTAGTAACAAACAATTGGACTTGCTGATCATTCAGAAGAAAGGCTTACAGTTTCTATTAATTTTTTCGATTGGAAAATGAGAATGTTTGAATAATGTTATCTTACTACATTTCATCTATTTCAATTGCACTTCTTTTACAGGTAATTGTATTTTTATCAAAAATCGTTCAAATGTGCTGCATAAATATCTTGGGACAAACCATCGTTTGTATCGATCTGATAGGTGGGCAGCATCTACGACAGTTTTATTTGTTTGCTATAAAAATTCAGAATGGATTCAGAAACTTCCCTCCGGAAATGAAATGTTTACGCGCATGATATTTGATAAAAATACTAGCCGATCAAATCATCAAATGAATAGTGTGATGCACTATTTTACATATATTTATTTCATGTGAATATTTATGAGTGGTAATTACACATATTTGTAATTTCTAGCTCTAGGTTTTACTTTACATGAATTACTGACAAAAATATAGCAGGTGATTTAGTTTAAAACTCAAAGCAAACTCGGCACTGTTACGATCCTAGCTGCACATGTACTACCCGTTAGGGAATTATCTTCCTTTAAAAAGAAATGTTTAAATGTCGTCAGTTATTGAAAGCTGTGAAGCTTTCAACAGCATTAATTAGGACATTCACTTAATTCAAATAAGAATTTTCCTGACGTTTTCGTTGTCTTTGTGATATTTTGTGTGGTTGTTGTGTTTTTGTACATATCTCAGAATTTCCAAAGCATACTATGCCAAGGAGCTTCTGCAGTTTCGCAGCATAAACCTATCATTGTTGCACATAGTTTGAAAATCATGTTTGCATTTAAAAAAAACCCGACAAAAATAGATATCATAATTATTATCTGTACTGGGATTTCGCTAGAAAATGTTATCTGCGTATCCCTGAGTATCCTTTTTATTTAAATAGGGTTTTCCCCTCTGAAGACGGTGTTATCCTATTGCAATGTAAACCATACAATGTTAAAATATCTAACAACACAATACCACTAATATTCAGAAAGCATCAGCCATAACAAAGTGTTGGCTGTACAGTAGTGCGGGTATTGAAATAAAAAAAAACCCGATATCGCTTGTTACATAATACACGTAAGACTACTTCCTCTTTCGTTTTATTTTTCGGAATGATAGGGATAAGAAAGTTATCGGGTTATCAAGTGATTCTATATAAGACAATTGATGTTTAGTTTCTAAACTTTGTTATTAATAAATATGATGAAAAAAGTGTCCAACAGTATAGCACATTGCAAAATAAACCGAAACTGATTGATAACATATTGGTTTATCGTACACATATATAACTACATGTAACAACGCCGCGGTAAACGTTTCTATGTGTATTTAGTAAATCAACATTCGAGACTTACAATAATTAGGAATAATATCTGCAGCAAAAACACACCCCTTCCTTATGAGCTGCTCGCACACATACGACACAAACTGACATGCGCAGAACGCCTTGTACCAGGTGAACTCGCTGCTATTTGCATTCATCAATTTGATTAAATCAGAAGTTTGTAATCAAATTCAATTGTATTTAGGCCAACAAGTTGCCATACCAAAACAATTTGATACTATATTTTTAATTTACCTATCATAGGCGTCGGAACTGGAGGGGTGGGGGCTAGGGGGGGGGGGGGGCTTAGCCCCCACCCACCTACCCCCCATTTTTTGCAAAGTTATACTTAACCTTAACAGAAGTCCTTTTTTTGCTTGTCCAAAGTTTTGATAATTTAAGTCTAGCCCCCACTGTCAATTTGCTTTCGACGCCACTGCCTATATTACCTTTAACTTGTGATAAATGGTCAAAGCTATTTAATAAAAACAATTATATAATAGACAAAAGTATGAAAGTACTGTTCTTTCTGAAATATAATTTTTAAAAATAATATCTCTAATATAATTACTTTTAGTCATATTGCAGATATTTTTTGAAAAATAATATATGTCAGAAAGGACAGTACGCATGGAATGAAAAACGCATATACTGCAATTACGTATACCATTGTGGCATATCTCTGCCTCTTATGTGCAAGTTATTTTTCTATCAATTATGTCGACATGCAAGATAAATATGTTGACATGCAATATAGTTATGTCAACATGCAACATAACTATGTATCGTGGATGCCACATGTGGGCGATATTTTAGATTTTTTGAGATATTTTGTAATTCTTATTTGATTGCAATTTTCTTGCATGTCGACATAGTTATGTTGCATGTTGACATAATTATCTTTCATGTCAACATATTTATCTTGCATGTCGACATATTTGATAGGAAAATAACTTGCACACAAGGTGCAGAGATATGCCACCATAGTATACGGTTTTAAAAGCTGATTATAATCTGATATGAAAGTACTTCCGTTGTTTAAAACAAAACAATTTATTTTAACAATAATTTACATCAAATAATGGCTTCCCTGAAATTAATCAGCAAGAATTACATCGCACCAAAATTAAATTGCGAAACAATATAATTGTGGACTTGATAATCAATCGTGTTTTCTGTAAAAACGTAGGATGGTCCTTTGTATATATGCGCTCTCGAATATGAAAAAAAGCCATTTACAGTTCTGAGTCATTCAGTTTTGTATTTGAGGTAGTTTAAAATGTATTTATTTTTTTTTATAAACAGCTATTGACATAAGGAAGGTTTGAGACCATTTTTGGAGTATGCATAAATGAGAGTTCGTTCCTTTGAATTCTTTTTTATCTTAAAGTTTTATCATGACCAGTCAAATAACATATAACATGTTATTTTTCTGATGCATGCATATTATTTACCTCGTCTTCACTGTTCAGTTCTTCTTGATAGGCCATTCGGCAGCTTTTATGATCAGATTAATCATGACTGCATGATAATTGGAAGAAATTGTAGTTTGATTTAAAGGAAATAAAAGAAATGAAACGTAAATATTGAGTCAGAAAAAAAATCTTAAATAGTTCATTTGCATTTTTACTAAAATCTTTGAGCATTACATTTAAACCCAGCCTCCTCTCTCTCTCTCTCTCTCTCTCTCTCTCTCTCTCTCTCTCTCTCTCTGTTAAAAAAGCGTTAGTAATATTTCAATATTAAAATATATTACTTCTATCTGTAAATCTATTTTTACTTCAAAACAAGAATCTTTTTGATATATATTTTAGTAAGCATCAACAGTTTTTCAAAACCCCAAAAAGTGAATCACTTTACTCTTTAAAAAAGACTCATCTATAACTGAGTCTATTTATGATAAATCAAGCGACTAGATCTCTCTTTACGCTACATCAATGACCATAATTGTAAAGGAAGTGACCCACATCAATCTGTTGAAATAATTTACCATGATTTTAATTAAAGGGACCTGGACACGATTTGAGCTCAATTTTTTCAAAATTTATTTTTTCATTTTTAATGTCTAGAATGGTCAATATGGATGTTTTTAATCCTCTATCAAAATTTGAAAGTCAAATATCGAGTTACAAGCGAATTACAGAGGTTAAAATTCTTTGTTTTGTAAACAAAGCTCGAGTCCTATTATTGTTTACATATGTCTTGAATTGGTAAAAGTTTCAATCTAATGTTGCATTTTGTTGTTGATAAACTTATTTATGAACACATTTAATAAGTTTATCTTGTTTCCACAAGTTATTTTGTCAAGAAATGGTAATTTCTTTACTTTACATATAAGACTCGAGCTTTGTTTACATAACAACGACTTCTTTCCCCTGTATCTCGCTTGTAACACGACTTCTTACATTCAAATTTTGGTAAATCATTCAAAATACACAAGTAAACTATTTAATACATAAAAATCAAAATTAAAATTTTCATCTGAAATCGAGTCCAGGTTCCTTTAAAACAATCATTTTGAAAGTATATTATAAGCAATACATCTTCTCTACCAAACTTTAAAATATACGGGTCTATGTTGGATTTTCCAGGTAAACACCGACAGAGGAAAGCCTGACCGAGGGTTAATAAGAGCATTAATGTTGCGTACAATTAAGCAAATGTTTTATAAAAATAACTTCTGTTCTAATAGTCTTTTGTCTAATTGTTAACAAATCACACAAAACATACCTAATCTAAACTCTTAGATTTCTGATATTTGAATCTGTTTACATTTTTTTTCGATGAAGACACTTCATTCTACTTTCAGTCATGACGTCATTAATGTGTAAATCTATACAAGTAATCGACCCATTTTTTTTTTTCGAGAAGAGCTGACTCTGATATCGTTTTTGTTGCTTTTTTTCTAGGTTTAAATTTTATTTAAATATTTGTTTAGGTACTAGTATCTAAAATTTGTTTTTCGCGATTAGATTTTATATCATGCTTCCTGCGAAGGCATTGACGAATATTTAAAGTCTACGAGAGTCGTTAACAAATTTTGCAGAAACTGCCATAATAGCAGTTTTTGGGAGTTGATTTTAATCAACTCTCCTATGCAGTTACTCAGGCAAACCAAAAGTGAAACAGTGTTTGGACCTAAGCACAAATCAACACCGCTGACAACATTTAGTTCTTGAAAATAATCAATAAATTCGATGAAATGTATTCTAAAGCATTGTTTTTCAAGGAAACTTATTTATAGATACCTTGTAAATAGTCAGATTTTAAATGGTGCGAATAATTTAGATATTTTTGTAGTCGTACATTGTATGTATTCCTACGCCAGATTTCAATATAGTCTCGTTCAACCAGACGCTCGGCTGTCTCCGTAAATATCCGACAAGCAGATTGTCTCTCTTGCTTGTCGGAGATTAACGGAGACAGCCAAACGTCTGGTTAAACGAAACTAGAGTTGAATATTGCTTGGATCCAAACGATATCTCAGAAATATTTCTATTACTGATACGTAATTTGATGGAATTAATTCTTTGAATAATACACAACATGATTCATATGGGGTTTTCACGAAATTTCTGTTGGACAATTTATATTATAAAAAATATGCGTATTTCCAAATACATATAGGAAACTGCTTGCCATGCAAAATAATATCGTTGATTTTAAAATAAATAATAATCGATAAAATCAACTCCCGTCAGTACTTCAATTCTTTGATTAATTAATCTTAATGATCGAACGTCAAATTTTAGTGAATTTTTACAGAAAATATTCAAAATAAAGATCATCTATTTTTATCTGATTAGAAAGGTTACATTACTACTGTAAACTATATCTCTAAATGAATGATTATGCAAGTTATGTGTTAACTGGGATGAAATATTTAAAACTTAGTAGATCATTAGTGCCGTGATCTACCATTATCCCGTCTATGTGGCAGAAAAATATACTTATCCATGCGTCAGGAACGACTCCCCCATACATCTGGCAATTTTTCCGCGTTACGGATACTTTAAGGTTGTATGCGACACCTCCATGTTGTGACGTACTATTTATCGACATAAAAATAATATCAAGAGTAATTTTATAGATAGTTCCTTTCCCAAATTGTCACTTAAATGCGTAGCGCAGTGGGTTAGAGGGCTCACTACGAATCTGTAAGTAATGGGTTCGAATCACGCTGATAATTTTAAAATATTAACCTTTCACAAAAAATTTTAAACCTTTTTTTTTTCGTTAAATATTGTAAAATTCGAAAATTCTAAACCGGTGAAAGTATTTTAATGATAATGTAGTTTAATCCACTTAGATATTGACAAATGTCCCATGCCACCTAAGTAGGCAGGGTGGTTAACAATTTAACCATCAGATCTACCTTAAATTTAACCATCAGATCTACCTTAACATTTTAGAAATGATTTTTAAGCTATACACTTTTATTTAGTAAAGAAAAAATCCAAATACATGTACTCAAGCTTTAAATATTGATATTTAAAAAAAAAAATTCTTTCTTTTTAAAAAAAGTTCTTCTTCTCTAGGAGATCAATATTTCATAAAAATGACCACGACCATCCAGCCCTTTAAAGGAAACATGCAGAGCACAAACTCCCTCAGGACTTGCACGGAATGACCTCAGACTTTCAATAAGTTTTAATAACCATAGTGACCTTCATGAAGAAATTAACTGTTACATCAATGTTAACGTATTGATCGACAATAAAGATAAATCACGTACTTTTCACTCACTTTTCATGGATGCTAGTAATGGAAGAAAGACAAAATTAGACGTTAACATAAACAGTCAAATACTTTCTTTAGTGTTTCATACGGGCTA
This sequence comes from Magallana ariakensis, assembly GCA_020458035.1. Lineage (NCBI taxonomy): Eukaryota > Metazoa > Mollusca > Bivalvia > Ostreida > Ostreidae > Magallana > Magallana ariakensis. Next base: position 54,140,656 of record CM035813.1, read on the forward strand.
TAGTACTTCCGTTATAAATGGAATAAATGGTTTGTATCCACCAGGCTAGCTATACCTGTTAATGGTCGTAACCTTAATTCATTTTGAGGTCAACTTGTTTGTTAGGCCTGATGATATAGAGTGTACGATAATTTTAATTGTGAACATACCACAGAATAATATATATTCGGTATGCGAACAGTAAATAACGAACATTTCGAATAATGAAAAGATTTAATTTGTTTCCAATGATACAACCTTTTACGAAACCATACTTTTAAAAAAAATTTTTTTATATGTTCTGCCCGCCTACCCGAAAGCCAACTTCAGTGGTCAAACTGCAGAAGCTCACCAAAATAGATAAATGAATAAATGAATAAATAAATAAGAAATTTTAGTAATGCAGTGTAGTAATTTTTTAATCAGTTAAATTTTATGGAATAACGATACATTTTTTTTTATTGGTAAAATTAATACGGGTAGGTCACGAGATTAAATGCCATAAAACCACAAGAACTGTTTAGTACATGAAGATTTGATGTGATCTTTCTACAAGTCTGTTGAACACTTATATTTGTGTATCAAGGGAAAAGGGACTTTAGATTTACGGTAGGAACTAATATGTGTATTGTTCTCCATACTTCATTTGCAACCAGTTTTGGCATATAACGCAATGGGTTTGCGTCCTAAAAATTTGCTAATTCTACATGCGCATTCTATTTTTTTTTCTTAACTTAGTCCTGACGATTTCTGGAAAAAATGCAAACAAACGGACCAAAGAGAGAGAGAGAGAGAGAGAGAGAGAGAGAGAGAGAGAGAGAGAGATTGTTTATTCAACATACAAGAAACTGAAGTATTGTTGATTGAAATAGAACAACATTTCTCTTTGTTCTATTTATCATACGAAGGAGAGTTAATATAAAAGTAAATTGTGTTGGGCATGGCCATCGAACAAGAAAAACTTGTATATATATATTATGGTGTCCGGATAGGGCCATTTGCGTTAGCGCGACATCGCGTTCAGATAAAAGAGACATCGCGCTAACACACAACACGCCGTCGCGCTAACGCAACTTTCCACAACACGCCGTCGCGCTAACACACAACACGCCGTCGCGCTAACGCAACTTTGCACAACACTTGAGAGCAAAATAGTTGCTGTCGAGGGGGACAATAAACTTGCTATCGTCCGAATAGTCAGTAAATAGGTATTTTATTATACCAAAGAATACTTTATTTGTCGGCGGTGCAGAAGTTTTTTGATGATAAAGAAATTAGAGTTATCGGAATTTGAATTTAACGTAGCGATCGGATTACGTCAGAGGTGTTCCGAGTTCAAAAAGGAGGAAAATCTAATGCCGCGGGTGAATAGTTTCGATGACTATTCACCATAGGCAGATAGCACAGAAACTATTCCACGGTTAGATAGAATAGCATGTTTATTCATTGTACTTTTACATAGAAAATATTCACAGAGGTATACTAATTATTAATAAAATTATTAATAAAATATATTGCATTGAAAATTGCACATAGAACATACGTATCAATCCACAGTTGATGTAACAATGTCGTAAATAAAATTTAAACGATTTCATAAAATAGTACTGAAATTAAAGGTTGTTGCATAAAACAAACTGCAACACATTTCATTCGGTCGCATACGTATAATCATCGGAATTTGAGGATTTGCTTCGCATAAAGTTCAGGTATCAATGTTATGAAACTTTTAAGCAGAAAGGTCGCTCAATCCTGATGACCTGCAAAATGGAAAACATATTTCAAGATCAGCATGAAATAGATAATTTTATTAAGAAAATAATAACAACAAGCTGTACAGAATTCGCATTTAATCACGTGCCCAATCAAGTTCATATCGGTATGAACTTTACTAATTATATCTTATGTTAACGTTTTGGAAAGTCAGATTGTTTGAAATTATTAACATAGTCGCGGTTTATGATGTTCATTTTAATGCAAGTAGCCCCCTTACTTCTAATGCCATAATCAAACATTAAGCTTAGAACCATTTAACAAGGGCATTGACTTTGGGTAGTTTTGTCAAACAGCAAAGTGACATAGGCCTGTCTATTTCATTGTTGGCCACTCAGCCTTAGCTCTTTGAAATCAACAAGCTTTGTCTGGCTTTTGAGCTAAGACTACGCAATCTATGCATATTTCAATCGAAACCAGCGTCAATTTTAACTTGTTTTGATGCAAAAAATAGGTACTTACGACCTACCGAAAGTTCATTGTCTTGTTAAAATGGTTCTAAGCGGTGGCATTTGAGGCGTTTTAAATTTAACCTTTCGACCAGTCACACAAAAATAAACGTTTTTATTCTCCACAAGGTTTATTTCGGGTAAAATGTTTGGAAATATCACTGTAAATTAATAACTGCACCCACAACAATGTTTCCATTTTCTCTAAAATGTACACATATTATTAGAATAACATAGAATAGAATAGAATAGAATAGAATAGAATAATAGTCATTGAAGGCTTACATCGTCCTTTGTTGTTAGTTTTTTTTAAGTGATACTTTGAAGATCAGTTAAATAAAACCAGAATTTGTGGGTGAAGGGCCACCCTGCGTTACGAAAGTAAAAAACAAATCACCTTGAACTCTTAACATTTTCTCAAGTGGTTCAATCAGTGTAGAATCTCCCACAGATTCTTTTCTTTTTCTGCCATCCTTTCCATCATGATCTACAAAAAATAAAGGTCAATATAGTAATTTGTAGAGTTAAGTAGGAGATGCGGTAGCAAACCTACTCTTCTTAATTGAACGCAATTTTAACAATACAAACACCAATTTTATGGGAATTGTATTATAGAACGTAATACATGAATTCTTTCATGCAGTAAGATGAATGATACCAAATTAAAATATTGTGAGTTCCATTTAATCTCCTTCCGTAAAAATCAACTTATTACTTGATTGATTTAAATATTTTCCTCCATGTCATTAATACAGTTAATAAGCTTAGGGATAGCGATTTCTCTAGGTATTGCTCTATTTGATTCGTACTTGAGAGCTAGAAAATAACAAACGTACATGATACTTTTTTACTTTTAAGGAGGCTGGGTGGTCAACAAATTACCCATCAGATCTACCTTAAATTTTAGGATATGATGTGTGTATCTATATAAACTATTATTAACGAAGATAAAAGAAAAAAACTGTAAGTTTTATTTTTTAAAATTTTGGTATTTTCCTATATTTTTATATAGAGCTCTTCCTCTAAAGAAGATCAATACAGTCTAAAAATGGCAACGACCATCGAGCCCTCTAAAACGGAATACTAAGAAGGAAACCAATGCAAATCGCTACATACCTTTTTCAAAAGACATCACTCTTCGAAGAAAATTTGCCCTTTTCAAACACTCTGAAAGTAGACATTGAACAATCATCAGACATGAAATGCTAACAGAGCGCAAAAATACTTTCTAAAACAAAATAAACCATATATACTAACTATGTTTGCGAAGCCATTCTTCATGCAGGTGTAAAAGATGAGAGGGGCAAACCTCCCTTTCCTGTGAGTACATACATTCCAATTGTTCACTATCTTTCTGTGTATGCTGAACGCAGAGCCATCGTTTTAGGACATCAGTGACAAACTCGTGCTCACTTTGTTTCAAACAATCATTTACAATATTAATTAACGTCTCCCTTATGTCCGAATCAAAATCAAAACTTAACAATTCTGTCAATAGGTGGTAATTGGATGCATGCACTATTTTATGGATAATAGTGTCCATTCTGTTGTCACGAAGACATACGTCTGCCCTATTCGACAATAGCTCATTCACAATGCTTAAATATTCATCAGTCTTGCTTGATATTTTCTCAAAGTCGCAGAGATATTCAATCGCGTTATGGAGTAGACTTTTCCCGCTATCATCTTTTGAGTTTACAGATGCACCACTTTGTATCAAGGATGTTAACACATGGGTAGATGTACAAATATGAAGAGGAGTTTGATTGTTGACATCCACTCCATTTACACTTGCGCCAGATATTAGCAAAAGATTAACTAACTCTAAGTTTTCCAAATCAGTTGCCAAATGTAATGGGGTCTTTCCGTCATGATCTGCTAAATTGACATTTGCATTGTGTTGTATCAGAATTGTTGCCGCAAATAAATGTCTACTAAGGATTGATACGTGCAATGGTGTTTTCCCTTTATTGTCAGGAAGGTTCAAATCTGCTCCATCTGCTATTAAATCATTTATCACACTTCGACCAGATAGGGCCGCTAGGAAAATCGGGGTCTTAAATAAGTTATCGCGTCCATTAATTTGTGCTCCACTTTTTATCAAAATATCTACTGCGGCAATGCTACCGTTTTCTGCTGCCAAATGCAACGGAGTTCTTCCTTTTGAGTCATGGATATTTGCATCAGCCCCATGCAAAAGAAGAGTGTTTGCTACATCTAATTGTTGATTTTCTATTGCCTCATACAGTGGTGAAACTATTTGCAAATCACACTGATTCACATTTATGTCAATCATGTTAGAAAGTAAAACGTTTGCCATACTGGCATTGCCATATGTTGCACAAAAATGAAGCGGTGTCTTTCCTTCCTTATCTTCCCTGTATACACAATGCCCATGTTGTAAAATGATGCTTAAAATGTCAACACTGCCTGATTTGATTGCGTAGTGGAGCGCTGTTCTTCCCAAACTGTCGACTTTGTTCGAATCCGCTCCTGCCTCAAGCAAACATTCTACTATTGAATAATACCTATTTTCCACAGCAACACTTAACGGAGACCTGTTCAAATTATCACAATCATTGACGTCCAGCGTTGAATTAATTAGCAGTCTCACAATATCTAAATGTCCATTATACGATGCAACATATAAAAGAGATCTTCCAAAGGGATCTTTTTCATTCAAATAATCAATTTGTTTCAGAAATGGTAGAAGTTTGTCTTTTTGTCCTTGCTTTGCGAACTTGTAAGCAACACTTCCAAAATCCTCTGAAAAATACAAAAACCATTAACAAGTGACATAATATCTAATAAAACACATTTAAACCCATAAAACTTAATGCTTTATGTAGTAGACAGAATTGAAAAATCAAAGCGACTTTTACTCTATCAATTTAATTCTGATAATAAATCAATTTAGATATAAGTTTTCAGCAATTATTTTACTTAATTCGTACATGATTTTAGTTTACCTTGAATCTAATCGTTTAATTATTTGTATTGATAAGAATTGTTTAAAAATCTCTGCTTCAAAAGGTCTGCTTCAGAAGTTAGTAACACTGTTATAAATACCTGTTCTTTCAAAATTTTCAAAAACAATTGACATAGCTTCATGTTCTTGTGATAGCATTCTCGATGTCAATCCTTCGGAATTACACCTATCAATGTTTTTACTGAATTTGGACACTATTTCAACAATCTCTATGTGATTGTTTTTAGTAGCCAAATGGAGAGGCAAGTTGTTTTTATTGTCGGGAAGGTTTGGGTCTGCTTGGGCGTTCATTAATATTGGAATTACATCCATCAAGCCTTTCTCTGATGCAATGCAGAGAGGTGTTTTCATTTCTCCGTTTCTCTTGTTGATAAGGGCACCCATGTTTAACAATTCCTCTACAACGAGGATCCAATGAGAGCTATCCCCCATGTGTAATAATGTTGTGTGAAGAGGCGTATTGAAATCTTCATCGATACAATGAACATCGGCACCATACATCAGTAAGTCATGTACGATATTAGTATGCCCTTTCCTGCAAGCAATATGCAATGGGGTTACTTGATCGTCACTACTACAATTTACAACTGCACCGAATTTCAGCAAGTTTGTCAATGCATAGTGGTGTCCTTTTTCAGCCGCTAAATAGAGCGCTGTATGCTTATTTTTGTCAAGTATTTCCACATCTGCTCCTTTCTTTAAAAGAGCTGTTATCACTTTGCTATGTCCTTTGCAAGATGCTATAGTCAGTGGAGAATCATGGTTTTTATCCCATACATTTAGTTTAGCACCGAAAACCAATAAATGGTCCACAACACGAAGATGACTGCCTTCCGCTGCCACATGAAGGGGAGTCTGAAGCTTTTCATTTCTTACATTGGGATTCTTTCCATCCTCAAGTAGGCGTCGAACTAGATTTGGATTTCCTATTCGACAGGCTTCAAATAGGTCGAGGTCTGTTTCCTGTCCCATTAAGTCTTCTTTTGAACTTTGTACATCTCGATCACTGAATATCTTTGATGTATTTTCCTTTTTTGGAGAATGCTTCTCTTTTGCTGTATCTATAAGAAAGCCAAACATTGAGCTAACATCGCAGCTAAAAAGAGGTCAAATTCAAAATTATTACTTGGTGTACGACAGTACCATCGCAATATTCAAGAATTGCCTTAATCTTGACATCTTCGACGTTTCTCATCAAAGAGGAATCTTTTCCTTCTAACATCGCCGTGATGATTTTTGAGAACTTGCCAGTAGCCAATGCATCCGAAACCTTTGACAACGGATTCAAGTAAAATACCAAACCTTAGGAAGAAAGAAAAAAATCATCAAATCTAGAAAAGTAATTCACTATTTTGATAAAACAAACACAATTTCAGAATAAATGATTACTGATAAACTGAAAATCTTAATCGATAATGTTCATTTTTCTAAATAGTATAACACCCTACCCTGGCCTGAAACTGAGTCATTGACAAAATGTGTGTCTAGATATACTGATAATATCAGAAATGACGCTGGACCATTGCTGAAAAGAATCCTGGAGATAATTGATATTTGCCCTCCATCCTTTACAAAGTTTGAGTAAGCAATTTTTCCGGTACATTTCATGTTCAAAACTATTTTGTTTTCACACTCCTTCAAATTTTTAATTTTTAATCCTAATGCCGCCAACTCCTTAGAGAATAGTTTGCTTTTGTCATAGCTAGATGTACTTGGGAAGGATTCCATGTCAGATGCAATATCCCAAATGATTTGGAGTTCAATTTTTTCGTCAACTGCAAAAACAATTATGAGAAAACGTTTTAAATTTCGATGTCCACACAAAAAAGTTCATTTTTGTTTAATTTCTAAGCTCTTTAAATCATTGTATTATCTGTTTACCATCTGTTGAAAACTCGTTTTGTATAAGATTTTTCATAAGATTAGTGACATATATATCTATATCGCAGTTTTGTGTAGTGCTTGTCCATGATAGATGACGAATAATAGATATATCCTGATGCTTCTTAGAACTTTGTCCTGAAATACAAAATAAAATTGGTTTTATGAAATAAAATCAAAGTTAAATTTGTAGATTGTCTTATTATGAACTGCCAGAGGATAAAACTCTTGCATTCAGTCAACTAAATGGTGGCTTGTAGATTACTAAAAAGTAACTGGTCAATGAATGGCATGGCTATGAAATACTGTCCTCTTTCCAGACCTGTAAGTTACATTAAGTTTACTGAATGGCATATCTTAATCCTGTGAACTTATGCAATCTTTAGACAAAATGAGATAGCTTACCTTTGGCAAATTTCTCAGGACAGTAGATATATCCATTGACTTGAATTACTGGAGCACTGTATTTCTGTAACGTCTTTTCAGCCTCCAAAAATCGAAATAATACATCGAATAGTATTTTGAGTGAATCTTTGATTGAACTTCCTGAGGTTGTGTTGAAACTTACAACAATACAACCTTTTTCGATACACTCAACGATGATGTCATTTTGAATAAGCACTGGATTGGAGTTGAGATCTGAGATGTCTAATTTTAGTACATTTTCAGTAATTTCCCTCCATTCAGGAGTGTCGTTAGATCTCAAAACCATTCTTAGTTTCACTGAAAGAAAATAAGCTTACTTTTAAAGTTGTATTGTGAAAAGATATTATATCATGACAAAAGCACAATGCATTTATATACTCGTGATATAGTCAATTTTAAGAACTGTAAACCAACTTTGTTTCTCGCCCGAGAAATTTTCGTGAGGTCGTCGCGAATATTTCTCGCCGTAAACCAGCCCTTAAATATTTCTGGTAATTGACTATTGACATGTTGTTGAGTTCACGTCCGGTAACTCGCAAAATATACTCGTAGCAGATAAAATTTGGTTTAGGTTTTTACATGAAGAAACCCCCTTACCATCTTCACTTGATCGTAGCTCCAAATGTCTTGACTGTCTTCTATCATCCAGCTGAATTATAAAATAATTCGTTTCTCCATACTGCTCAATGAAAAAGGGGGCATCCGTTTGCCGCTTTGGGTCAACCTTAATTTTGGTTGTATTTGTTTGTCCAATTTGAACCGAAGAGCTACTGTTTTCAGTAACTGTTGAATATATCATACATATACATATACATGATTTAGAAATATATTCCTTTTTCAAGCATTATTGAAATGTTTCTTTTAAGTAAACATGTTGAGAAACTGTTAAATCGTTTAATGTTAAAGTATTAATTATATGGAAATTGATTTTAAAATTGTAAGAACATTTTGCAAGCTAAAAAATAACTTACATTGAGACCGAAATCGTTGAATGGTCTTGACATATTCTTCTCCCAAATCGGAAAACCGATTGGCCATTCTATTTCCAATACTTTCAAACATTTCACGTAAGTTTTGCATATCATCTAAAGATATCATTTGATTGTCGTTATCAATTATATATCTTTTCCAGATAGTGTCTAGTAGGACGATATCATCTGTGAAAGGTTGAACACTTGATGGTGGAAGGAACGAAACGCTCTCGTTATCGTTTACTTTTTCATATTGACATTTCAACAAAACATCACATAGCACAGGTAAGCTCAAAACAAAACTGTTTCTTTTCAGTATTTCTGCTTGGGATTCTACACAAAGTAATCCAAATGTTCCACTTTCCTTCAAACTGTCGATATCTAGATGCCATTTTTGCAAAACTTTTCCAAGGAACCTTGCACAATCAATTCTGAGATGAGTCTGTAACGTATGAAAATTATCCATAAGAGTGAAATCATCGTCGTGTGTTTCCATTGTTCCCGACACATCAGGCTTTACAAAAATATTTCTGAAAACAACGACGAAAGCAACAATCACTAAGTTAACCTACTTTAGTATGATAACATGCAATCGAAGTTTTACAAAATATAAACTGATATGAAATCAGCTTGAACAAAAACATTTAGTGCAGCGCATGAAATTCAATACAAAGCAGTGCCGCCAGCGTTCCAGCTACCTAATAATTGAATATTAGTTTACAATCAATATCCATTGAGATACCCATGATTTGGTTTTTAAACGTTTCTGCCAAATGGTTTGTTTGTTTGTAAATGCGTCGGTAGTGCAAATCAAATGCAATACATGAAAGAAACGCTCTACCCGTATTAGGTTCAGATTTAAATGTCCAAATTTGTTGGTATAATCTAAAGAACAAGTCGTCATGGAATGCAAGAAAAACATAATCTAATTTGTAGAGTAAGGTGTGAGTTGCGGTTAACTATTCTTACATGATTTTGAGAGTCAACCCGTGATCCTATAAAGGCCAAGCATACGTGACTCTGAAATGTTGGATTATATTTAAAGTAAAACATTATTTATTAATATATACCTATTTATTGGCTATGGGGACGGTAGCAAGTTTCTTGTTCCCCCGTCTACTGTAACTGCATGTATTTCCCGAGGAGGAGCGTAGAGAAAAAGTTGCTGTTAAAGAGCACAATATAAACTGTCTATTGTTTTCATATCCAGTAAAAGTATCTTAGTATATCGAACAAGTATTATTTGCCGGCGATGTTAAGTTGTTTTTAGTATTAATGTTAGAGTTATCGAACTTTGTATCTAACGTTGATACCAGTGAATAGTTTAATAAAAACCATGGATAAGTAGTACTGAAGAATTTTCACGAAGATTCAATATCTATTTGTAACGCGCTCCTTCACTGGCTAGATCAAATAGTTTACAATTGTGTAAACTTTGATAATGACGTTCAAATATATTTTAATCCTAATGGCGTTACGTTTCAATTTCGTACAAGGTATTGTTATTTATGAAGCAAATTCGTCTATAAAATTCTGTTTTGTTGAATGAGAATTGAATTATTAGAAATTAATTCAATAGTTAGATTTGTTTTTACTCATATTATCTTGGTAAGAACAATTTACGCACTTTTATTAACCACTTCGCTATAGCTATTTAATTTCTTTCTATAGTTAATGGGAACCATTAAAAAAATAGTTATTATTATTGACAAATAATAATATCCTTTATGTGACGTGTGGATATATTTTGTGTAGGTCTTTTTTATCTATATGTAAATCTTTTTATTTTTCTGATGCTGTTTGTTAATCTGAAATGTTTTGTCGAGAAGTATTACGTAATAGCAGGTGTTATATCTGGTCTCATCAGCTAAAGTTTCTGTTATGCAACATTTTCAACCAATCAGAACAGCTTTCTATTGACATAGCTCTACATTGATGATGTAAGCATGGCAAGTGCCATTGCCTCATGATTTAAATAAGAAAAATGTTTACTGTTGGAATAAAGGCTATAAGTAGCCAATTATGTAACAAGTTCAGTTTATATTGAGGGACCTTACTCATAACTACAGATCCTGAACACATCAAGCTTCATGTTGCGGGACCATACGCAGCTTAATATATGTATGTTGCAGGACCATATGCATCAATAGTATTACTATTTTTACATTTTGCGGGACCATACGCATCATGGTGAAACATTATTTGTTCGTTGCGGGACCATACGCATTATTTATTACAATTGGGTTGCGGGACCAAACGCATCACATGTGTTTGCATATTACATGTTATTATTACATGTCTTTGCATATCATTACAATTGTGTGTTGCGGGACCAAACGCATCACCAGTATTTGCATATTACATGTTATTATGACCTGGCTTTGCATATCATGATATATTATTATTTGATGTGGCGTCATAAACATTCTTATAGAAGTTAATTAATGGTATTGATATTCAATTCTTAGCAGTGTTTCTCCTCTGGTTGTCACAGCAACAAACTTTTATCTTAGTGCACTTTTTTTTATATTGACTTGCATCAAAATTAAATTTTAATGATTTGATTATATCTGTGATACATAATCTGTGTACTGCATATTTCTTGACACACAGGCATAATTCAGATATTTTCATGAACTGGCGGTGTAACATCTTGGGATGTCTGTACCAGTATATTTTTAAGAACCTTTTATGGTTAGAAATTTAAAAACAGATCAATTTTTAATTTTTGACTCTCTATTCAGATTAATCATGCCACCAAAGAGAGGACAGAGGTCCCTTGGCCCCCCAGCAAACAAAAGGCGGAGATTGGTCAATTCTACCAGTGAACTCACAGACACACAAACTGTAACAGCCTTACAACCACAACCATCGGCTATTGACTATGATAAGTTGGCCCTGGCCATTATCAAACACTCCACCCCTGTGAATGATGTGGAAAATTCAGTCCAGCAAGACACCTCATCGACAGGACGACCACTGACCGCTGTGAATGTACAGTCAACCGCTACTGCAGCTACACAAAGTTCAGCAACAACAGTTCCTTCATCTGTGCAGCAAGAGGATCAGGCGGCAGATGCGTCTTCCGCAGGCCTTGGCGCCCTTCTTGACAAAGTATTTACAGGTGAGCCAGCAAGGCCAATTGAGTCGTCAAATCCGGCTACCATCATTACTGATGGTATTCCATTATCTTCATCTGTGTCTGTCAAAATCAAATCAAAAGTATGGAATAATGAATTCATTTTTGACCTTAAAATGAGTTAATGTGTCATAGTATTGATTACTCTGCCATTCTATCATATTGTCCAAAAAAGTCAACATTTCTATTAGCTTATTTCTCAGCCAACATACCTTTTTATTCAAACTCAACTACAGAGGGATCGGTATATCCCTCTTTTTGGTAGGCATTTCTAATACCATGTTATGTATATCATGAATTAATTGGGAAACGGGGGAGAATACGAACAACAAAACGTTCCTATGATTTTATCCATTGCTTGATTTTATGATGGTGCTTGTTAATCTATTAGTTAAAGCATGAATTTGTCAGTCTTATTTCTTATACAGCTTTTGTTGGGTATTCATTTACTAATCTACATGGATCTAGACTCTTTAATTAAGGAATGTTTTTAATTTTTGCCCAGATTATCCGATATAACCTGGTTTGAGGCAGTGCACGCTTTATAATCCGCTGGATTAATCGCTGGCTCTCTGAGAATCTTGTTCCTTTGTATATGGTCGTGTCTAAGAAATCAACACTGGTGTGAGATAATTCGTAAGTAAATCTCATATATTTATAAGAAGAGTTCCCTATGTCAAAAAATTCTTTAATTTCATCCGGTCTTCCATTAAATAGAATAAAGCCGTCATCTCTATATATCTGCCGTTAGTTCATATTATATTACGGCGAACGTTTTAACATTATTGTTACGCATATTAACATTAAATTAAGAAAGTTAAATCGTTTAATAAATTAGGAACATAGCCGTGTTTTATGTTTGTTATTAATGAAAGAGTCAATATTCTATGACGTCCTATGATTATTGTGACGTCAAAAATATAACCCCTTGACCCGTTTAAAATGTTCACAATGATATGAACGCTTTATATCTTCAGTAAATTTAGATATTAACAAAACATATCTGCAAAAGTGAATATTTAAACCTATGTTTTGCATACTGTATTATAGTTTATGAACAAGTATATATTTGTAGACAAACCGATCGTTCACTTTGTCCTTGGAAATCCAATGAACTTCGGAAACATTTTTTTTCTTTATTTATACAGTTAAGATATAGCAAGATAATACATAAATATATAACAAGCAAACATGACAAAATTGTCCGAAACGAGGAAATTAAAGCTGAACACAACTCATTAATAGGCACCGTCACATGTATAATATACACACACATGTATATAATACCTTCGATTTCGTTACACCTGATTGCTCACCCGGCGGTGTAAAATGTATGTCCACACAGGTGAGACCTCTACAGCCAAATACGTTTACCTCTTTGGAGGTCTGCGGCTTACATAGTGGGAGCAGGGAGAGCGGCGACGAAAAGGATAATTTGGTGGATAATGCATGTTACGAGTAGTGTTCAGCTTAATCAAAGAGAAAAAATTAATACACAAATTTATATTTGTCCCAGGAAACAAATTAACAACGCATACTTACAAAAAGTAAATGGAGGTCGCATTTGCGAATCGCCGGCTTATCGATAGCTGCGACAAAGACGGAAGTGCATAATATCCAACTTCCTGCTAAAATATCACGCAAATATTCAGGATGATATATATTTATAATACACAAAGAATTTCACAAATGGCAAGCTTTAGGCGAGCTAACTCGTATTATATATCTCATTTTTGTATTGTAAGAAACTTTATCAGAGGATTTGGACTGAAATGTTTTGCCTATCAACGTGACAATGAATAAATTATTAAACCCTATACATGTATGTACTGTAACGTTGTAAGGTTTAAATATTCTCCAATTACACGGTTAACTGGTCAAAGTAATACAAATACATACATGTAACGTTACACTTCAGTGCTTTCCGTACTTTTTTCATTTTTATAAAATTGAAATGAGATATTAAGTCAAACAAATCTAGTATGCACATGTACCGAAAGTATGCAATAAAATGACCTGCAAAACAACCCATACCTGTTTATTTTATATATTTACTTCGACTGTTTTATGATCATTTTACCGATGATGCAACCAAATATAAACTTCTTTTGTGTAATGGATTTCTCTATCGATGTCTATGGGCGGCGGAAAGAGTAAAAAAATACATAAACAAATATTATTTAGGTATACAATGGTAAATTATAGCTTTGTATGCTTGAACAAACTTTGAAAGTCAAGTTACAAACGAAATACAGAGCTTAAAAATCTTTCTTATGTAGATAAGTTGATACGCCCCCCCACTTCTGGAAAACTAAAATTTCTTAGATTTCCATAGTAAAATTACCGAATGTATGGCTCAGACCCCCCATCCGCCACCACCAGCACCACCACCACCCCAGGCACACCTATATCTATAAATATCTCTCGGACCCCTCCTTTCTCCCTGGAAAAAATCTGGATCTGCGCATAAAAACGTTCCCTGTAATTCAAGGGTACGTTTTCTCCAGGTTACGATTTCTCAAGGGTACGATTTTTCCTTATACCTCTTTACACGCAATCTAGCGTTTATTCAGTCCATGACTGTTGGTTGTGCATCGGTGATCGTTTGTTTTACATCATGGCTGTTGATTTTGTAAAAGAGGCTGTTGGTTTTGTTTTAAGCAGGTCTGTTTCGTATTTTAGCACGTTTTTTAAAAAGAAGGTGTTCGTTTTGCATTAACGTCTTTTTCTACACTTTCCGCCGCCCATAGATGTCAGTCTTGCAAGGAAGTAAATTATTTTTCAACAGTTTATTCGTTATATCTGATTAAAATTGGCTGCTTTGCATGACGGAAGTTTTTCAAACAAGAATTCCTCGTAAAAATTGTTGGCAAAGGAGTTTAATCATATCACGAAACACACACACACACACACACACACACACACACACACACACACACACACACACACACACACACAGAGAGAGAGAGAGAGAGAGAGAGAGAGAGAGAGAGAGAGAGAGAGAGAGAGAGACGCATGTCTAATGAGCCTCTTTTCCTACTTTCCAAATTTTAACTTGTCTTAAAGGGGCATGGTCACGATTTTGGTCAAATTCTATTTTTCTGTTTTTATTATTAACAATGCTTTAGTAATGCATTTCTAATGATCTAATGAAATTTGAAAGTCATTCGCTGACTTATAAGCAAGATACAGGGCTCACAATTCTTTGTCATGTAAACAAGGCTCGTGCCCTGTTTTTGTTTACATAGGTTCAATATAGCAGTAAAAATATTTTTTAAGTTGATTTGTTTATGTTCTTATTCATTTTGAGCATAAATAAACAGTTCTTAACGTTAAATACATTTGTTTAAGGTCAAAAACTGGAGTTTTCACTTTAACATTCAAAATGTAAACAAAAGCTTTGCTTACATAGCAAAGAATTCTAAGCTCTGTGACTCGCTTATAACTCAACGAATGACACTCCAATTTTGGTTGCCTATTAAAAATCCCTTACTGAAGCATTGTAAACATTAAAATCGAAAAAAAAAAATGTTGACTAAAATCGTGACCATGCCCCTTTAAAATGGAAACCACCAACAAACCCCGATGAAATTAGCTTATGTAAAATTATCACAAACAACTCTGTACAAATGTGCATTGATTCACCAGTGAACAACCGGATACGTGCTTATTATGCAGTCAGATTTTTGATGATGTTTTTGATAACAGTTACTAAAGTTCATGTGTGTGCTCCTCTACCCTGGGACTTTGAAATACATGGTGGAATACAATCACACATTCTTTTGACCTTCGCATATGCGCAGATCTAAGCGGGTTTTCCGAATATGATTTATACATTACCCTCAACGTAATCACGTGATATGCGCAGTACTAATTATCATTCAAGAAGAGGGGCGAGATCAAGCAGACGTGTATACAGACAAGGAAGGTAAATATATTTTTCTACTCATATTTTGAACCAATGTGGTTCTGGCCGTGGTGGCCTTTAAACTACACCCGTGTTGGCTAATGGTATAATTTATAATGGGAAAAGGTGGCCAAAAACAAACCAACCCCCCAACCCCAACCCCCCCCCCCCAAAAAAAAACCCATGGTGGTTTGACCGCAGTGGCCCAATGGAAATGGCAAAAATGGCATTCTGCTAAATCGACTGTACTCGCTGCCATACATCCACCCACTTTGCCAAATCGGCGTATGCATTCTTTTGCCTCCCACTCCTACCTGTATTTGAGTTTAACCAGTTTATATAAACGTGTATATATGCATTTATTAGTCTATTTCTCTCGTTGTTCTCTTTTTTCTTTTGACATCGTTATTCTCTCTCTCTCTCTCTCTCTCTCTCTCTCTCTCTCTCTCTCTCTCTCTCTCTCTATATATATATATATATATATATATATACATGTATAACAAAAAATAAATTGAATTTATCAAGAAGAATTTGCACTTTTGTAAGTGAAGAAAACAATCAAAGATCAAAGATTGACGGAATCGAAAATATATCTAAGTGTTCAAAATTATCCCGAAAAACTCATAGATTCGGCCATAGAAGAAGCAAAGAAAATACCATATAATATACTTAGAACAAGCAGAAAAAAAAGAAAAAGACTCATTTTTAATTAAGGAATGAATTTATTTTTGACGTATGTTATACGATATAACATAACTTGGGGCAGTTTACGCTTTATAAACCGCGAAGCTCTTGAGGCCGTGGATACAGAACAGGAGCAAAGTTCATGTACGGAGATCGACTCGGAATTCGAAGCGTTGTGTGGAATGACCGAGCATGCTGAAAATGGATTGTTTTCATTTTGCAGTTTTACAGTAAGTCCACTCAGAGTGTCACTCATTTGTCTTTTTTTTCAGTCGTCGAGCAATCCCAATTGTAACTCCTAACAGAGTTTTCATTGTTTTATGTCCCGACATCATTCTATATGGCAGTAGATCTACATGTATAATCAGCTGATAATAGCTCAATAAGATGGAAATATGTTTGTTTGCCAAATGTTTCTACGAAAAGGGCATCAAAATATTACAACCACACCAAAATATCATCATAAACCTAGATAGCTTAATAGTAACGCGCTCTGAAAAGAGAGATTTGGGTGCAATTCGCATTCTGGGTTTAAATTTGGTGTTTTTGTAAATTAGTGCAATTTACATCAAATGCATCGATATTTTATCAACAAACATGTAGGTCTTTTATATAATTATATATTTTATTTTTTAAAATGCATGTGCATTTATTTATCCTTTACATACCAGGAAAAATTTTATCCCCCCCCCCCATTTTGTGCTTCTGTTTTTTCAGTTCCATTCTTAATTTTTTTTTAATTTGAAATAGATTGGAGCAGAATTTTTTTTAATCAAAAAAACCTAAATTATTTGAAACAAATTTATATTATTTAAATGAAAAGAAATAAACTAAATCATATTCTATTTATTCACTTTGGTATACACATGCATGCAAGTATATATTTTACATGTAAAAAAAAGAAGTAGTTCCGGATAGATATTGTCAAGGGGGTGAGTCCCCATACCAAGGTATGTTATACAATATAATGAAAAAAAATGATAATAACAAACAGTCAACCATATCAAAAATCCAGAAAACGAAATACAAATTCAAAGCAGAGCAACACGGACCTCCAAAAAGATAGAGGTAGGATCAGGTGCCATGGAGGAGTAAGCATCGTCTGCTGACCGGTCACACCCGCCGTGCACCCAATATCATATTGGTAAAAATGTCATTATCGGGGTAAATGTCGTAATTTGGGAAAAATATCATGATCGGGGAAAACGGAGAAAAGTCCGTGGACAATTAATTCGGTATTCAATCAATAGTCAAGAGCAGAACAATCACAGACTTCTGGAAAACCTCAGAGGCAGGATCAGGTGCCTAGGAGGAGTGATCATCATCTGCTGACCGGTCACACCCGCCGTGTGCTCTTTGTTGTAATCGGGAAAAAACGTCAAAGTCCGTGGACAATTAAGTGATTAATTATGGTCTAACAATTAGTATGAAAAACGTCAGTCAGCATGCGACCCAGTGAAAGGATGGTATTTGCTGACAAAGTCGTTGTATCGACCATAGAACTTACGAAAAGATGACATCAAACGAGACTGTTGATAGTCCTGTTTTATCAACTTGTTTGTCAGTAGCTTGCCCCGCCTTAGAAACTGTTCATACGAAGAGCATGCCCTTGCGTATCGAATTAACTGAGAGACAAAAACACCATAAGCAGGTGATGTAGGTATATTGCTACATAAGTAAGGGAAGTCTACTATAGAAAAATTGAAGTCATTGCGTTTATCATAAGGTTTTGTTGTTAGGTTACTATCAATGTCCATTTCCAGTAAAATATCCAAATATGAAACAGATGACGCAGAATCTGTGGTATCTTTTATTTCAAGTTCACTCGAATAGATCGAGTCGACGTAAGTATGGGAATAAAAATTGTTAATTGGTAATATGTCGTCGATATACCTGAATGTTGAGTTGAATAATACATTTCTCTCTATCTGTATCAGCCAATCAAATGAGGCGTTGCAACCAAAATTAAATTATTTAAATTATTTCCTTTTGTTGCAACCTACAATCCTTAGCACTTTAATATATTTAAAGAAGCGAAATAAAATTGTTATATCATTGCGCAGGATCAAGAACTCCAACAACTAATTTAAAAATCTGACCTACTCCATAGCCAAAGACACCCACAAAACCTGGAGAAAATATTAACAAGAGCTAAATTTAATTCAACACCAGAAAAATATGCTGTTTCCAAATGAGGAGATTCAAGGTGCGACACGTGTCCCTGTCTAAATACAGGAGCTTCTATTTCTATTAAATATGGCAAGACTTTTTATGTTAATGAAAATATGTCGTGTAAATCAAAAAATCTTTTGTTGGGTCAGCTTTCTGTTATATATTTAAGCATGCTGTGTCAGTCAGTCAAGAATACCTCATTAAATATAAATACATTTATAAAACATGATCAGATTTTATATGACTGTGTAAAGATAAAACATAATTTATATCGCTATAAGCATTCTCATATGGATTTTTATGAACTCTCCATATATACTAATAAACGATATTGCCCTAATCGTTTTTCTTTGATGACATTAATTCTTTTATTTCTAATACTTCGCAAACAACTGTGCTTCAAAAGCGTCTGATTGTAAGGGGAAGGCTGCTGCAATCAATTGCCCTTCCGTGACAATAAAATTTAAACATTTGCGTTTAATACTTACTTTAAATTAATCATATGAATGATGAAGATTAAAGAAAACATTATAGTTAATGCAGAGAACAATTAAACGTATAATGTGCTAAACGGTTTTGAATTAAACCCAAATGTCTTAACTTAAAATTCACAACCAGATTTTCAAATCATAGGTTTAAATTCAGATAAAATTGTCAGGGGTTGAAATCAAATTTCATTTTCGACATTTGTACGTCAGATTCGCGATCCTTTCCTAACTTATTGTTTGTTTTATTCTGATATGTCCAAATAGACATTTGATGTTTCATTTTCTGAACATTATTATTCAAAAAGAGAAATTATATTATTTTATCTATGGCGAAAAAATACACAATATTAATAGTAACAATAAAACTCATGCATACTTCGATAAATTTAAAATATTTGGGGATCGACCCAAATCGACAACTACATTCGCTCGAAGAAAATCCAATGTATCCAATGAAAGGAATGAACAGAAATACATATCTATGAAAAAATAACAATAACAAACCGATATGATATGATATATGGTACAAATCAAAACCTTGTCTATCGAGTTTCACGTTATTAAGGATTTCCAGTATATTAAAACTTCTAGTAAGAAAGGATCAATCAATAGTATGCGACTCGAGAAAGATAGCTAAGTGATGAAAAGGTCATGGCAAACTCCTTCGTCTTTATCAATTATTGTATGATTTTTATACACCACAGAAAATAAACTTCATGTTCTTGTCTTCATGTTTAGCCTTTCCAACTAAATGAAATGGTAAGGCAGCATGGTGGCTATTTTTCATACAATTGTAGTGATTTTTTTATACTGTGGTGATGCTATGTGATGAAAGAAACGATTTTGCATGCTTATGGCCAATTTATCATTCTAATGACGTTCCCTGTAATTCAAGGGTACGTTTTCTCCAGGTTACGATTTCTCCAGTGTACGATTTTTCCTTATACCTCTTTACACGCAATCTAGCGTTTATTCAGTGCATGACTGTTGGTAGTGCATCAGTGATTGTTTGTTTTACATCAGAGAAGTACTGACAAGTACTGATAAGTACTGACACCATTGTTCTTATTCCCGTTAGAGCTTAAAAGGTGTGAAATTCTATTAAATAATGTATTTTTAATTATAATAATGAGTTAAACGATTAATTAATTAACTTATTAATAACATTTTACTTGAATAAAAATGTCAATTTTATTAATATGTAATTTTATAAGTGAAGGAAAAATTGAGCCTTTTTTATTGAAAAAAAGAAACTGGCGGATTTTATAATTCTTATGTTGTTAGCTTGATTTCTGATAATTATTAAGAAACGAAAAGTCAGTAAAAAATTGACACTCTTGAGCTGATCATCAATTAACTTGATCACCCATAACAACATCTAGTTTATTAGCATTCAATCTACCCGTATTACCCATGCACGGATTTACGGGGGATCTGAACCCCCCCAACTTTTGCACCCTCCATGAAAAAATCTAATTTCTTAAATTTGCATTAATAATAAATATTGCTCAGACCACCCCCCCCCCCCCGGGAAAACATAAACAACATGATTTTGGGGTCCGCGCATTTTACATAGTAAATTAATGCGCTGTGTTTCCGTACACTTATGATCGCGGTAAGCTTGAAGCGCTTGGGACAGAGGTCGAACGTGTTTATCAGTTATTTTGTCTTTGTGATATAATGAACTCTATCCATCTACATTAAGAGCTTGAAGAAACTAGATTTCATCTAAACATCTGACTCTGTCACATTGACACAAAACAAGTTAGACTTGTATACTGATAAACTTCATATTTATCTTATAACATGTATTTAACAAATGACCGTGTTTTGTAATTTGTAAGATTTAACAATAAGTGGAGAATCCATATAACCTGCCTGAGTTATTTATAATAGCGCATAATAACACACATAACTAGAAACGAGCTCGTTGCAAAGCAACGAAGAGGTCTCCCGTTGCAGCTTCCTGTCGGAAAAGGATTGTCAATCAGTCTGATTAAAAGCACCCTCTTCTCCTTACAGGGTCTGACAGGTATTGATAGGGGGTCATCTTCACCCGACCTAAAATTCTGACCAATCAGGGCTTTAGAAAATGTATTGGAATTTTTAAAATGGAGACAGGCAAATTATTTTAATCCTGCTTTCTATGTAACCCCCAGACTGAGTATTGAAGAGTTGCACCTCTCATTAACAGATAAAGTCATGTATTTGGTAAATGAGATATATATTTAGGTTGTGTGCAAATATAGAGGTTAAGTGAAGATGAATTGTTATCGATACCTATCAGACCCTAAAGGGTGTAGGCAGAAGGGTGGTGATTTTAATCAGACAGGATTGTCAATATGATAAAAGTAAGTTCAGAAAATCAAAAATAAATGATGACGGCTTCTCCAACCTGAGGGTGCGCTGTACGAGAGGTGCTCAGTGGGAGGGACAACTCTCCGTATAATGTTTGGCCATGCAAGCACTGAACATCGTTTTTGCTTCGGGGAACAAATTCATCCGAAATGTATTAACAAGCCAATAAAAGAAAAAATTAATCTTCAAAATCTAATCCGTGGTAATGGTAGGGGAGGGGGGGGGGGAGTTGTGAGGCAGCTATATTTTATTTTGTTTAATATAATTTGTTTTCAATTTGCCATAAAAATTTATATTGCCTTCTACTAAAATGTGGGTTGGGGGAGGGGGAACAATGCCCCAAAATTCAATTTCCTTTAAGTTAATTTAAGGTGAATTTTGGTTGCGAGAAAGGGGGAGAGTGCTCTCAGTGGACTAACTGGCGGTTCTGTGAGCAACCTCACAAATAATCCCCCCCTCCCCACTAAGAAAAACAAAATCATAACTAAAGTATTTATCTACAGACACAACTTATGAAATTTCCTTCAATGACCTTGAACTTCACAAAATAACCTTGAAACAAAATCATAACACACACTTAGGTCATAGGCAATCTTTGTGTAAAGTAAGATCTTTCAATGTTTGGAGGGCGTCTTGTTTAGAAAGCTACATTACAGAAATAATTTGTTCACTTAAGGTCTACTCCGCGCCCTGGCGCCGGAAATCGGTGTCACTCGTGCCTAATTTGGCGCCGGAATCCTCAAGGGATTACCCGTCCCCCGAGGAATCCGGGCTCACCTAATGAGCAGAAGTCCTTGTTTGGGGACAGGGCGCCTTGTTTAGAACGCTACATTACAGAAATAATTTGTTTTCTTAAGGTCTACTCCGCGCCCTGGCGCCGGAAATCGTTGTCACTAGTGCCTAATTTGGCGCCGGAATCCTCGAGGGTACACCCGTTCTCGAGGAATCCGGGCTCACCTTATGAGCACAAGTCCTAGTGTGGGTGCAAGGCGGCCTTATAATTTCTGTTGTTTAACATCGGGATCGGAAAACGCTTGAAAAATAGTGACCTGTTAATTCAAGAATGCACATTTTGTCTCACGCGTAAGAATTTCGATCGAAAGATTCATTCAGTAATGCAGTTGACCTCGATGAACTGACCTCAATCATAAGAAGATGCTCCATGAACTGACCTCGATCTATTGATGTTGCATAATAGTAGCTAGGAAGACGGCTTGATTTATAATAATGCGACCTCAATAGCAAGTTATGATGGCATTCAATGTTTTTCAGTCGCATTAAATTATTTTAATACAACTCTTTCTTTGTATACGTGTTAATGCTCTTTGAAGAGCCCTACTCAGTATTCTGAAGAAGAAGAAGATACATTAACATTTAATAATTACGTTAAAATTATAAAATTAGACAAGGAGTTAACGAACGGCTTTTCCCAAATTTATTTAAAAATTTAATTTGTTGACGGTTTATAATAATGAAATTATGGTGTACAGATTCAAAATATTCTATATTTTGTAAAAATACAGTACTTATTTTATTATTTTACATCAAACTGATCATGTTGATTGCTTCTAGCTATCAATATATCATTATTGCCGACCATTCCTTTAAAAGGAATACTTGTTTTTTGTTAGTGCGTTGGAGTTAGTGCTGGCTAGCTTTACTCTGGTAGTGAGCTATCATGGTACATGTATTTCAAAGAAACAAGAAATCTGTCGACACTTGCAGTACTTTGATGATTTCTATGGCGACCGACTGCGTTGCATAATGTAGTCGTATTTCATAACTTCTTAATCCGAGAACAATTTTCCTTTGACTTAAAACGTTTAAGTATAATATATTATTCCGTTCATATCTGTAGAAGTTTAGCGTGTTCAACAGGTTGATTTATTAGCAACATTATCCGATTACGATTTCGCACCTTCATGTATAATGTGAAGATGATTGACTTCGAATAATAGTCTTATTGTTTAACAATTGACCACTGTAGTGAAAGCACACTTCGATACTCAATAATATTCGATAACCTTCGATACATTGTTACTCAATTACATAACAATTGATGATGTGCAGCCATATAAACATAACCCGACTGGGGCTATAGATGTTCTCAGCTGTGTGCGCTGTTCAAAGCGACACAATATTTTCGGTCGTGCGCTGCGATTGAATTAACACAGGCTGACCGAATAAACAAACGGGTGGGAAAGTGAAAATGTTACACATAAGAAGAAGTCGCCAAAAAATGATTTTCGTCAAATCTGATTATCTTTTTGCCAATTAAAAAAAATACGAATGCCTCAATTCAGGACACCTTTTATCGTGCCAGCACCTACCGCAAACATGAAACATGGAACTTTGATTATAATAAACTACCTTGTGCGCAATCGTATTAATTATTGCTAAATCAACTGTACATGTAAAATAAATTTATCTTTTCATCTTAAACCAATATCATAGTTGAAATCATAAAAGAAAATAGTTGTGTTCGTACAAAAGTCTGAAACATGCACTCGCGCGGGATCTCCTCGGCCATGTGCGAGGGATGATCATTATTTAAAAGTTTTAATATTTGGTGGTTGTTTGTTGATTTAAAACAATATTTGTACAGATTTATAAACATTTTAGACCTACAAACCAACCATTAATTTAAGACTGACGAAGTTTCCGATTTGTAGTAATATCGCCTTTATAAATTTTCAGAACATCTTCTTACACTCTAATGTTTAATTAAATAAAAACAAGATGGACAAACTCTTATAACATGAAGAAATTAAAACAGATCTTGTATTTTATTTACGGGTATGTAAACTAAAACAATTCTAGAGTGCGCGGCTAAATAAACTCATATATGAGAGACGCATTTCTCGTGTATTAGATAACCGCTGACCGCTAGTTAGCCCCGTCGCGACCATGGTGACCGATTTTCTAGGCCGCGGGTGAGGGATAGCTTACGTAACGGTACACACACAGCTCTTATTCAAGGTAGATTTTAAATGCATGCAGTATGAAAACTCAATTGTAATACATAGATTTATTTTAAATCCGTAGTTTGTGTTTTACTACGAAGGAAGAAGAATGTTTTGTTTTCCGATTCTCGTTTTAGGGATTGTGCACTATAAGAACTTAACAAAACTGACATAAACTCCAAAAAAAATCTATTCTAAAAAAAAATTTCCTGTATAAACCAGCATACTTTCTATGGTAACTTTATGCCAGTTGCACGCACATAGACTTTCGTTAACTTGCCAAATTAAACGAGGTACATGTTAACATGTACAGCTTTTTACACTCATACAACACAAATCACCAACAAAATAACATTGTAACGACCTTTATGAGATCCCAACAAACAACTTTTCCAGCGACAGCCATATCGAAATCCTAACCGTTTTTGAGTTATTAAGCAAAAACTTTCAAGCGCTATTGGCCCTTAATTTTAGGGGCCAGCCCTTTTTTATTGGTGTCAAATGAAAGCCCTTAACATTCTGCACAACTTTTATTCTACATGTCTTAACAAAATATTTTTTGTTTAAAAGATACAAAGCAAAATATGTCTAAATTTTCGCACTTTTTGGAATCCTATTTTTTCACCCCTACCTTTTTTTAAATAACAAACGTAATCGAAAAACAAAAATCGATGTGCACAACTTCAATGTCTCTGTTATTCAAATTCGCTGGATTCCCATTCCCTGCTATCATAGTCTCGGATCCTTTGTCTGGAAACCAAAGGCCCTAAAAATTTTTAAAAGGGGAATAACTCGTTAACGGAAGAGGAATTTTAAAGTTTATGAAATGTTTTAGATAGTGTTTTGTAATGTCTATAAGCCCTGAAAATTTGAGCAAAAACCGTTCAGAAATAAGCAAGATATGAAGCCTCAAAGTTCGCGTCTAGGAAGAAAAAAAAAAAAAAAAGAACTAGAGCAAAGCTCGTTGCAAAGCAACGACTGGGTCTTCCGTTAATGTCGAAAGTAAAGCTCGAAGTTCCTGTAAGAAGCAGAGTTCTAAAACTAATAATAAAAGTAACTTTTAAAAAATTTAAAAAATCGAATCATTCTTGGTACGACTTAACAAAATCCGAATGACTGTAAGTACGACTTAACAAAAACTTAAACGATTTCAAGAACGACTTTACCAAAAAAAATCCGAATGTGTTGAAGTAAGACTTAACAAATTTCAAATTATTTTAGGTACGAGTTAATTTAAATTTGAACTTAATACTATTTCCTTAACCCAGAATGCGGAATCAAAATTTCCGGAAAACTTAATTTTTAAACCCAAATATCTCTGTAATGCATTGTCTGATTTTAAAACGGCTTTCTGTGTTAGATGCAGCTTTATAAGCTCTACAAAACACGTATACATTTTTAATTTGATTAAAAAATTCAAATTTTCGAAAAATTTGAATCACTTCCGGTTTCGATAGGAAGTTACGGATTTCCATTTCCAGCCTTATTGCACAGGTAAATTGACAAATTCATAACCACGGAAAATTTCAAGCTTCTATCTTAAAGCTTTTTTGAGAAATGCCCCGGACAAAATGACTTTTTTAAAATTTTAAAAATGACGTAACGTCAAAACGGAAGTGACGTTGTCATTGAAGCTTTAACATCTTTTAGGGACGCTAACTTGCAACAATCGCTGAAAGTTTCATTGAAATTGATTGAAGACTTTTTGAGTTATGAAGCCGAAAAGGAGTCAGAAAAAAAAAGAAAAAGTATAATAATAATAACTAGAGCAAAGCTCGTTGCAAAGCAACGAGTGGGTCTTCCGTTAATGTCGAAAGAAAAGCTAGATGTTCCTGTAAGAAGCAGAACTCTAAAGCCAATACCAGGAGTAATTAAAACAAAAAGATATAAAAATTCGAATAATTCTTGGTACGACTTACCAAAATCCGAATGACTTTAAGTACAAATTAAACAAAACCTTAACGATTTCAAGAACGACTTGACAAAAAAAATCCGAATGTGTTTAAGAACGTCTTAACAAATATCGAATCATTCTAGGTACGAGTTTATTTAACTTTGAACATAACACTATTTTCTTAACCAAGAATGTGGAATCAAAATTTCCGGAAAAATCAATTTTTAAACTCCTATATCTCTGTAATGCATCATTTGATTTTGAAACGGATTTCAGATTTAAAATAAGCTTAATAAGTTGAACATTTTTGCTTCAATAATATATAACAAATTATTTTTCAGTAAATAGTTATTATAAAAAGACTTTGTAGCCCTCCTGGCCCCTAATTTGAGGGGCCAGCCCCTTTTTCTTGATATCAAATGAAAGGTCTCGCAAATATCAACATATTTTGTTCAACAACTGTTCACGAATTGTTAACCGTTCTAGAGATATCTGAACTAATGTGTTTTAGGGGCCGACCCTTAAACTCCTTAATGGGGCCACCAACAACAATTTTTTAGGTATCATATTGTTAAAAACATTATTTTAAGCAACTTTTCTTCTACAATGCTTTTCAAAATATTTCTCCTTATATAGATATTAATGATCAGAGTTTTGGACTTCTGGCCCCTTGAAACCCCTAATTACGTAACATATGACTTAGGTATGGTACCGTTTCGATAAAAAGCTGTACAATAAACATTTTTGCTTCTATACTTGATAACAATTTATTGTTCAGTAAAGAGTTATTGCAAAAAGACTTTAGAGCCCTTTTGGCCCCTAATTTGAGGGGCCAGCCCCTTTTTCTTGATATCAAATGAAAGCCCGTGGAAATAGAAACAACTTTTGCATTACATGTTTTAACAAAATATTTACAGGTTTAAAAATATTTCAGAAAATGTGCAAAATTTTTGTAAAAAAAATTGGTGTCAATTTTCGACCTCAGGCGAGCTTCAACGCCTTGCGTATTATCCATATTATAAAACAATGCGGTACATCTACAGACTTTCATCTACAATCCCTGAAAATTTCAACTTTCTATCGTGAATAGTTTCAGAGGAGTTGCGTGGACAAAATGACCCTTAAAATTTCATTAAATCGTCAATATCTTAAACCGGAAGTGACGTCATCAAAAAATGTAACTAAAAACATTCGTCCCCTACGATGCTGTATAAGTCCTGAAAATTTGGTGCAAATCGGATGAATAGTTTTCGAGAAATAAAGCTTTAAAGAAGGCAGAAAAAGAATATTAAGAATAATAATAATAATAGAAAGAAACAGTAGAATAACAAGAGGGTCTTCCGTTGGAAACGGAAGACCCTAAAAAGAAACCGAAGAATAACAAAAGGGTCTTCCGTTGGAAACGGAAGACCCTAAAAATAAGAATAATCTTACAAGCACAATAATAGTAAGGTCTTCCGTTGGAAACGGAAGACCTTAATTAGCACATGCAGATAATCACACACCGATCGAAATGATCACATACATGCATATTTTGACAATTTAGCCTGGTGTAATGACGCATGGTATAACAGTCTAAATGAAATGTCTGTTGGTTCTATTTAGCAGGAAGTAGATTAGTTAATATCTAAATCATGTAAATCGCTTAATCATGTAAAATGATAGCCATTGTTTTTGTTCTTGATAAATCATGAGAGAGAGAGAGAGGGTGTGTTGATTTTTTCGGAAGGGGGGATATACATAAGCCCGGTTCTTTGACATTTCACAGTGTTCATTGTCCTGTTTAGTAATTCATATGCATTATTGTACAGAATTGTCTTCATACATGTACATAATGATACAGTTCATAAATAATTTCATGCATGTATACAAATGCCGGTAACGTAAATACCCACATGCATGATTTTTAAAACAATGATTAGAAAAAATATCATACGTTTATTTAAATTGTATTGGAAAAATGAAAAATATTAGAGAGCAATTAAGTTTTATTTATAACTCTGTATCAAATGATGTTCCGAATTTAAAACTCTTCCTTTTCATGTTTGAAATTTTTATAACTGATAAATCAAAATTTTCAAATTCTGTTTTCTTTACTTGACAAACTGGGAAAAACGTATTAAGGGGTGTTAAAACAACATATTACATTATTGTTTAGCAGTACCGAACATTCAGATCTTAGGACGTGTGTGTATATACAAGTACACGTGTGTCTGTCACCTCATTGTTCCCAATCTCGCTACCATGCACTGCAAATTGTCAAGAAGGGATGTGTACATTAGCTATTATATAATCACTTACTGGCCATTCAGATCTTAGGACGTGTGTGTATATACAAGTACACGTGTGTCTGTCACCTCATTGTTTCAAATCTCGCTACCGTGCACTGCAAATTGTCAAGAAGGGCTGTGTCAGTAGCTATTATATAACCACTGACCGAGTGAAAAAAAGAATGTCAACATCCTCTCCTTTGAAAACTTTAACTTCAATCAACCAGTTATTAAACATGTGTTTTCAGGTTATTAGGTGAATTGATCTGGTGTAAAATAAAACATTGATGGAAACATGTAAAAAATTAAATTGACCGCTCTAAGTTAATTTAAATAATAATATATTGTAATTTATGAAAATTAATTAGGTTTGCATGTACTCTTATTGAGAAATCAATTACCGGGTAAACTATTGGTAACTTAATTTAAAATCAATGCAAACTCTCTCTCTCTCTCTCTCTCTCTCTCTCTCTCTCTCTCTCTGTGTCTATATAAACTCTTACATGTATAGAAAACAATAGTACTACATTTACATGTATGTCATGTATGTTCTTACCGGGCCGCGGAATAATAAAGAATTAGTAATGAAATTAGGATTGCATGTTAGCTTATTAGGAAATAAATTCCCGGGTAAATTATCAGTAAATTTAATTCAAAATCATACAAACTCTCGCTCTCTCCCGCGCACGCTCGCTCGCTTTCTCTCTCTCTCTCTCTCTCTCTCTCTCTCTCTCTCTCTCTCTCTCTCTCTGTGTGTGTCTTTATAAACTCTTACATATATAGAAAACAATTATAGTACTAGATTTACATGTATGTCATGTATGTTCTTACCGGGCCGCGGAATAATAAAGAATTAGTAATGAAATAAGGATTGCATGTTAACTTATTAGGAAATAAATTACCCGGTAAATTATCAGTAAATTTAATTCAAAATCAATGCAAACTCTCTCTCTCTCTCTCCCGCGCACGCTCTCTCTGTCTCTCCCGTCCGGCAAACTGTACCAATGTTGGTATAAAGTTAACACGACTTTACCATGTCACCATGCACCTCGTAATAGTTGATCCTTTTTTTTTTAGCGCAGTAGGTCTAACTACCGGTTAGCCTTACGTTGTATCCCGCATCATATTTTATATACAAATGATTTGTTTACAAGAGATTAGCTGCATATGGCAAAACATATTGAATTAAAACATTA
Organism: Magallana ariakensis; assembly: GCA_020458035.1. Lineage (NCBI taxonomy): Eukaryota > Metazoa > Mollusca > Bivalvia > Ostreida > Ostreidae > Magallana > Magallana ariakensis. Next base: position 54,170,195 of record CM035813.1, read on the forward strand.
AGATGTTTTAAGTCTAAAAATTGAACATAAAAACGGGGCATTCCGAGTCATTCGCAAACATCCAACTCCAATTCCATCCCCTTCATATTTTTACAACACAATTTTATGTGTAACAAATAAAGCCCAATATTACACTGTTTTTAATTATGACAATTTTTTAAATCATATTTTTTGTTAACATTAAACTAATTAAATATAACAGACCCAGTTAATACTTCAAAATTAATATCATTCTATATAAACTTTACCTCTATCTAAGTAGCTTAATTAATTTATGATGAAAATTGACATAAAAGAAAAAGATTAGGTAAAATATTATTCAGTAAGAGTAAAAACAATGGGGTCAGTACTTATCAGTACTGTGTCAGTCAGTCAGTCAGTCAGTCAGTCAGTCAAGAATACGTCATTAAATATAAATACTTTTATAAAACATGATCAGATTTTATATGACTGTGTAAAGATAAAACATAATTTATATCGCTATAAGCATTCTCATATGGATTTTTATGAACTCTCCATATATACTAATAAACGATATTGCCCTAATCGTTTTTCTTTGATGACATTAATTCTTTTATTTCTAATACTTCGCAAACAACTGTGCTTCAAAAGCATCTGATTGTAAGGGGAAGGCTGCTGCAATCCATTGCCCTTCCGTGACAATAAAATTTAAACATTTGCGTTTAATATTTACTTTAAATTAATCACATGAATGATTAAGATTAAAGAAAACATTATTGTGAATACAGAGAACAATTAAACGTATAATGTGCTAAACGGTTTTGAATTAAACCCAAATGTCTTAGCTTAAAATTCACAACCAGATTTTCAAATCATAGGGTTAAATTCAGATAAAATTGTCAGGGGTTGAAATCAAATTTCATTTTAGACATTTTTACGTTAGGTTCGCGATCCTTTCCTAACTTATTGTTTGTTTTATTCTGATATGTCCAAATAGACATTTGATGTTTCATTTTCTGAATATTATTATTCAAAAAGAGAAATTTTATTATTTTATCTATGGCGAAAAAATACACAATATATTAATAGTAACAATAAAACTCATGCATACTTCGATAAATTTGAAATATTTGGGGATCGACCCAAATCGACAACTACATTCGCTCGAAGAAAATCCAGTGTATCCAATGAAAGGAATGAACAGAAATACATATCTATGAAAAAATAACAATAACAAACCGATATGATATGATATATGGTACAAATCAAAACTTTGTCTATCGAATTTCACGTTATTAAGGATTTCCAGTATATTAAAACTTCTAGTAAGAAAGGATCAATCAATCGTATGCGACTCGAGAAAGATAGCTAAGTGATGAAAAGGTCATGGCAAACTCCTTCGTCTTTATCAATTATTGTATGATTTTTATACACCACAGAAAATAAACTTCATGTTCTTGTCTTCATGTTTAGCCTTTCCAACTAAATGAAATGGTAAGGCAGCATGGTGGCTATTTTTCATACAGTTGTAGTGTTTTTTTCATACTGTGGTGATGCTATGTGATGAAAGAAACGGTCTAGCATGCTTATGGCCAATTTATCATTCTAATGAGTTCTCATGTTTTTTCTAGTTAAGGAAGTTTTTAACCCCATCTTTCCAAATTAATTTGTTATTTGTTCAAAATTTTGTTTCTCGTTTCCTTTGATGTTACATTTTAAACAATTAAAACACATTTAGTTTATTGAATGAACGATTTTTTAACACACTCTTCTGTTATATTTCATTGTGAATGATCTTGGACTCATTGTAGTCTTTTAATTAAAATGTACATTTGAACACTGATCGTTATCACCACATATCATGTATAAGGTGAAATTACCTCCAGCAACATTCATAGCTGGTCAAATTTATTAAAAAACGTGTTTAATTGATATGTTTATACAGGAAAATATGGATGGCTAAAGCATTTCTCCTGATTTCATCGGATATTGCTGAATAAGGTAAGGTTTACTCTATTCGTGTTATCCTTTTTCGGTTCTACACGGTGATCACTGATGCACTGTATTTACTTTTACATAAAATTGCAATTGAAGCTTTGTATACGTAAAGAATACAATCTATAATGTAAACTACATGTAAACGCCATTCTTTTTACTTTATCAACGTTTTTAGATATAATATTTTTTAATATATTCTATCAATCTATATAGTCAGGTACTCTGTTCACAATTGCTCTTAAAAAATATAATACCATTCAAGATCAGCAAATACAACATATAGCAAATGGTTTTAAATTTATCAATTTAAACTATTAGTAAAGAAAAACAGAGCCGTTTGAATGTTGAATTTTTCTTACTACAGGTTGTGCTCACATTAAATATACTGTTCATTTTGACCTTGAAATTGATTTAAATGTTTGGCTATCCGTATAAAAATGTATTTTAAAATATAATTGTTCAAGGCAATAAGTGTATCGGCATTTATTTCAACAACCAACAGCAATCCGAGCGTACTTGGGGGGATTCAACCAAACCGAGAGTGTTCATGATATTCAGCAAAGGCACAACCAGAAGTCAAGACTGCTATAATTTGTTTTAACTACTTGAAAGTGAAATGAAAATCAGTCATCTAAACACGGCAAGGCAAATGAATGTTTTAATTTCATTTAATCAAATGAACACAATATATTGGGTAAACACTTAGAATGTTGGTTCAGTGTATAATTTTGTGCAGTAATTTATATATATATTTATTTAAGCATTGAATGCTTATTTTTGGATGGCGTCGGTCTTGTAATACACCAAGCGGTGCAGACGAATTGAATGCCGCGCGTTAACGCGGTATGATAATTAAAAAATTAAAAAATATAAGCATTCAATGCTTATATTTATATTCATATTGATGTCTATTTGTATGATTTTCAAAGCCATTATATACTCTCCCAGTCGGGGATATGAAACATACATGGAACAGCCATATGAACATGTTATTTAGTTCGCTTCTGAGATTAATGATATTGTGCCAGAAACTTTGTAGACAAAATCATTTTTTATTATGGAGTAGATATAATTTGATGATTATTTTTCAAAAGTACATATCAAATTGGTTATGTAAGATTGAAAGTTTCATTTAATCTTACAAAAATAAATATACTCAAAACACGTGAAGACGTTTATATTTGTGCTCATGGCGCATGAATTAACAAAGTGTACTCATAGAAAATTGAACTTCGCCGATTACCAATCCAAACTTAGGGGAATTATTATACCTCAATATGATTATTTTATATAACGTGAGATCTGATTGGTTCTATACAATCAGGTGCCAGGGCAATACAACTTCATATTTCCCTGTCATCGTCATATTTTTTATCATATTTATTGCCTTGAGTTTTCATTCCATGCATATGAAAAAATCCCGAGGATGAGCATACGATGAAATTAAATGTTTAATTCTATTAAGAATCGTTTGAAATCCTTTTTATATCAGAAAACTGTCATAGAAAGAAACCGGTAAATATTAACATTAACTACGTTATTGCTTTACTAGGATTGAAAAACGATTAGAAACCAATGTATTCTAAATTATCAACTGTCGATCGGTATAATAACCAATTTATTGCATGAACGTTTGGGAAGTATTACTCCAGAAAAATCATATTGCCCACGGGAAATATGATTTTTCATTGGGAAATAAATCTTCATATTGCCCTCACAATAATCCAGTAAATGTTTAATATACACTGAATGTAAATATTACTTTATGACTTTCCTGAAAAAACAAAAATACGGTATGACAGACACCGACATTGTCCAAGTATTATAAGATTAACGTTCCCCTTTTTTGATAATTTTTAACCTAGAATATTTGCCAATATGTAGTTTTAAACAAATATCAACGGAGGGGGGGGGGGGGGGGTCGTATAAGGCTTCTAAATATCGCAATATACCACTGTACCTAAATAGGAATGTGGTCTATTAGATTATTTTTATTCCGAGTAATCTTAGTTGATTTCTCTTCAAAGGACTTTATTATAGAGAAGAAAGAAATCACTCTCTTTAATCCCCTATTATTTACACCTACACTTGTTGTGTTTCAACTTATAAGCCGTCCTTCTTTTAACTTCTTTTTTATGCAAATGTATTGAATTCTATCTTGCAATTTCTATAAAATAAACGTGACTTTAATGAATTTTATCAGATTTATTGCTATCTGCGTTATCGACTTCAGAAAATATGATGTTTGAAATGTTGATTTAAGAATGTGATTTAATTATATTGAGATAGAAAAATAAACAAAGGCATATCGATATCAATATATTTTCAGATCCAGGGACATATTGCGAAAATATTGTTATCGAATGAACTTCGCGGGCGCGGGAATTCTGATGATACGTTTACGTCACCTTACTCTGAATGAAGCTGTAGACTGTTTGATATAAATTAAAAAAACAAAAAACAGTAATTACTTTATATTGATTGCAATTCATATTAGTGTTTGATATCTTAGTTAGAGTGCTGCTACATGATCTATATTTAAGCAGATCGCTATGATCATCTATGGTTTTGTTACTCTCCTTTAAACATAAGTGTTTTGAGATCAATGGTTTAACATTTAAATTACGTGAACCCTTTTACTAACACGTATATTATATTAACCCCCCCCCCCCACAAAAAATGTTTCATTTGCAAAAGCGTCGAAAAAAATAAAATAATTTAAAATAATGATATTGTGCATGAACTGATCGCATGAGCGTTGCATTTTCTCATTTTCATGATTTGAAGCGATTCTTTTTACCAGGCGAACAAAAAAAAAATGGCTCACATCAAATCATGATAATGAGAAAATGATATGCGTATGCAACTAGTTTATGCATACTATCATTTGATAAGAAGGTGGGTTATCATCCAATAATATTGCTTCAAGATCGTGTAATATCAATTTGAAGACAGATTGTTAAAACAAACCTTGTCGATGGGAGATCGTTGTAACAATTAACGTGATCATTGAATTATTATCATAATTTCAGGGTAGGCCTGCTCAATAATTTTACTCATAATTCGTTGTGGATTTAAATTCATGGATAATAGAATCAACGGAAATCATGAAAATTGAGCAAAATCGAATTCCAATGATTCCACATATGTCAGTCTACATGTATTTCCTAGAGCTAGATTCATAGTGAGGTGACGTATCATCAGAACCCCCGCCACCGCAAAATTCATTCGATAACAATATTTTCGCAAAATATTTACCAGAAATGAAAACATATTTATGTCGATTAACCAATAATATATACATTTTCATTAAATTGTTCTATGTCAACAATTCTTTCTCGATATGATTAAAACCCATTTTTAAATTATTCCTTTTAACTCCGTATTTTGTTAGGTCGATATAGCAGATAGCAAGAACACTGGTCAATTACAGCAAGGTGATCTAAATAATGTTAACTCACCTCAATACAATGCAAAATATTTGCATTAATTAAACGGTATAATAGTGTATATGTTGATAAGACGATAAAGTATGACAATGTATAAGTTATAACATAACAAGTGAAGGCCCCGATACGCTTCCGTAATTATTTACTCTACAAACAAAGAAGATTGCTTCTTCTCACGTATCATGCAAACTAATAAGTGTAATTTTCTATAATTGTGTGCAGAGTATTAAGTAGACCTCGAGTTTTCTTTTTAAGAATTGCATTATTTTTGTCAGATTTAGAAAAGCAAATTATGATTTCTAACCTTTGTTTACTTTGAAGATTCTTCTTTGTTAAAATAAGTAAATTTTTGATCATGAAACAAATTTTTCATATTTTTTAAAAAAGATTTTGAAAATTCTAATTCGATACCACCGATAACAACAGGTTATGCTTGAATTATCACGGTCTGGGAAGAGTTTACTTCCCATAAAACATAAAAGCACGTGTTCAAAGGAAAACCGGTGAAAAGTCGCAAGGACTTCTAATGGGGACTTTCTGAAAATGAACGTCAAAGGGTTTTTGGGATGCTAACTGCTGGTTGCTCGCAGAGAGATATTGCTCAGGAATTTAATGTCCATCCGTCTACCATATGCCGACTTTTAAACCGATTTAGGACCAAGGGAACCGTCAGAGATCGGCAGCGTTAAGGACGTCCACGTAAAACGACCGTCAGACAATATCGTTTCATTGTATCAAACTCAAGCCGTAACCGTTTCATCGCTGCTCCTAAAGTTGCAGAATAGTTGCGCCGTGCTACTGGAGTAAGGTTATGTGGTCAAAGTGTAAGGAACAGGCTGTGTTCAGCAAATCTTCAAACTCGAAGACCTCTCACTGCAGTACCATTAAATCAACGACATCGACAATCTCGCATCGCATGGACCAACACTCATCGTCGCTGGATTCAGAGACAATGGAATGAGGTACTGTTAACCGACGAGTCGCGATTTAACGTCGATTTTGCGGATGGAAGAGTTCGCGTATGGAGACGCAGAAACTAGTGATTTGACCCAGAAAACATTATCCAACGTGATCGTTATGGCGGCGGAAGTGTAATGGTTTGAGCTGGAATTAGCCATCGGGGTAAAACGGAGCTTGTGGTAGTTAATGGAACGTTAAATTCTCAAAGATACTGCGACCAGATTGTCGTTCCTGTAGTTGCCCCCTTCTTTCGCCAAGGTAATGCAAGAATCCTGCAGCAAGGCAATGACCGTCACACACACATCACCCTTTAGCAGAACAATATTGACACTTTGGATTGGCCTGCACGATCGCCAGATTTGTCACCAATTGAGCACGTTTGGGACATTCTTGGTCGTCGTTTAAGACAGCGACACAACGTCAACACGTAACGGAACTGGCCATCGCCCTGCAGCTTGAGTGGACCCAGATCACAATGCAATAGTTACAAAACCTGATTAGAAGCATGAAACGCCGCTGTATGATCAGTTATTACTGGGAGGAGATTAATACATAGAAAAATAATACATGGCAAAATCTGTATAATGCACATACCCCATAATCAACCCGAGTCTCCAATATCAGCCCAAAGGCCATGTGGCTGATATTGGTCGAGGGTTGCTTTGAGTGTGACACAGATTTTGCTATGTATTGTAGTTTTGATCATATTTTTGATAGATAACTCGTTTATGTTTTCATGTGAAAAAACTGTTTCCTGCTTTATTCTAGTTCTACAAATATTCTACAAATATACAAACCCGCGTATTTTTGATGCTCAAATGTATTGTAACCTCTTAATATAACAACAGAACTTTATGAACAACTTAATGACTTCAATTTTTCTTCAGTCAACTTTCCATACTTATGTAGCAATATACCATCATCACCTGCATAAGGTGTTTTTGTCTCTCAGTAAATTCGATACGCAAGGGCATGCTCTTCGTATGAACAGTTTCTAAGGCAAGACAAGCTACTGCTTTGCGATCCACACACTCACTGGTAAGAACTCTACAGCGTAATACATTGGATTTGTAAAAGATACGGTGCTTATATATGGGATGCAGGGAAAGAAATATGGCAGACAATGCGGTTTACGAAGCATTTGTTTATTTTTAATCAAAGAGAAAACAAACACAACACAGTGCCATTTGATTTTGTCCCAAAAACTAATTAGGAAAGCATTCTTACAATTAAACTTAAAATGCAACAACTACAGTGTTAGTTCTTTTGTTCAACTGTTAATAAAAAAATTGAGTTGCTTTTAATTATCATTGTGAAAAAGCTACCAACACAAATACTTATATAATGGCACTACAAGCTTTTGCCTTCTTTTGTTTTCTCTTTCAAAAAAATCCGATGACCTTAAGTAGAATTCTTGCATAAAATTTGGATGCTTTCATTGTGTTATACAATAATTTATTAAATCACATTTTAAAAGAAAATGGCACTTTGTTAGCTATAAAACAAAGGTCGTTCTGTATTAAAGTTGGTTATTACATGTAACTTTAACCGAGTTCTTTTTTTTAATTATTCTTGTGTAATGGATTTCTTTAGCGCTGTCAGTTTTAAATGACATTTTATTAGGTTTTTTTTTTACAATATTATCGATTCGTTTTATCATATTCAAAAACAATTACGCAAACAAGAGTAGAACAATGTCCTTTTTAATCGTGAAGAACTGCGCAGCTACAGACTTTATTTCAAGTTTTAAAAATCTGAAAAAATCTCAAAGGAGGTCAATCAATTTGTTGGACCCATTCTTTACTTTTAAAAGAAATAAATTGTACTTATATTGTATAGAACTGAACAATACACTCTCGAATCTGGTATTGAGATGTCTGTCACATTCAACACAGGTTTTTCTGAATTTACACTTATTTTTGTGTTTTAAATATAACGTCAGTGTGCCTCCATAGACACAGGAGTTTTTAGTATAGACTGAATTTTTTTTTTATTCTTAAACTAAATATCATGCCGACTGATAAAAATAGGGTACTCTATATTGAGGCAAAGTTACTAAAAAATGTGCAACCTTTTTCTCGACAAATGGTTGTAGAGAGGACACCAATGAACCCTTTTCTTATTTTATCCTATTTTTAAATCTTCAAAATAAGTCTGCAGCTGCGCAGTTCTACAGCTGTTCTAAGTGATTTAAAAGTCATTCTTCTGTTCGTGTAAGTTTAATTTGCATACAAAACAACATGTAAAACCTCATATTTATTGCTTTTACATCTTTTAAATCGGTTTTTGTCAGTTTTGGGGGAAAACAAGCCAGTTCAATAAATGATTACAGTTTTATTCTCAAATGTACAAGATGGCCCCCACACCCTCTTAAACACAATGTGCTTAATAGTATCTTGCTATTTTTAAAGTTTTTTGCTTTTTAAAACCCTTGACAAAATTATCAATTATGAGGGTTACATTCAGATAATATTGCTGTGGTTAATGTGAACATTTCTTCATACTTCGACATTGGTATATCATGATCTTTCCGAATATACATATGATGTTTAATTTTCGAAACATCATTATTTAGAAGAATTTTGTTTTTAATCTTATCTATTGCGTAATGATACACAATATTTAGAGTAACAATCAAAACCGAACATATTTTGATAAAAGTATCAACTGGGGCTATACCCTCTCGACTCGAATTGACAACTACATTTGCTTGAATTTAATATAAAAACCGTGTATATTGATTTTCATGTTACATTGTATTAAGGATTTACAGTATGTAACAAAATTATGGAAAAAAGGATCAATAAATAATGTGCAATTAGAACAATAAGATAGCTATGTGATGAAAAGATCGTGCCAAAGTTTTAGCTTCGTCCTTGTTTATACACCACAGAAAGAAAACATCACGTTCTTGTCTTCATGTTCAGAAATTGCAAACTAACTGAAATGTTAAGGCTGCATGGTGGTTTTTTCCCATATAGTATTCCCATTTCCCATTTAGTACAGGGGATTTTCTAAAACATTTTTGTGTATTGCATAATATTTTTTTAACTTGGACTCATTGGAGTATTTTGATAACATGTATTAGGTGAAAATTTTTTTTAGCAACAGAGGTCAACACTGGTTAGAATTATTGCAAAGGTGTTTAGTTGTTATGCTGCCATAAAAAAAAATTGGCTGACGAAAACATTTCCACTAATTTCATTGGAAATTGCTGACTTAGATAAGGTCTACTCTATTTGAGTAATCCTTTTTGTGTAATTAAGGTTAACGAGGCCGGGAACGGTTCGATTACGCATACTTTCGCGCAGCGTTTTATTTGCATCATGACGTCTTCTTTGTTTGGTTGGCGTGATAATGTTATGGTTTCAACTGCAGATATGCGGCGAAATTTGTCCTAAGTAGCTCGTTTTGGGGGTAAACTTGATATTCAAAATGTAGAAGAAACATTAATGTCTTGAGCTATTAGCTATAATAGGGCTCGGGTCGAAAAAGTGAAAAGGGAACAGCAGTCTATCCCTCTGTCACGTTTTCTTATCCTGCTAAATATAGCTTAATTAATGTATTTTATGTCAGAAACCCCAAGTCTTATATTTATGACCCTTAATATTTGATGTTATATATATATATATATATATATATATATATATATATATATATATATATATATATATATATATATATATATATATATTACTTAAATATGTCTAAATGTTTTAATAATACTATTAATAAAATCACTATTTCCAGTTTAGTTAAATAAAACTTAGTTATTAACTGACCAATCTGGAAAATGGACATACAAAAGAAAATTGATAAGACCTCTGGAACAGACAAGGAGGTAAAGGTTTTTTTTTCGATTATTTAGTGCCCTTTATCAATAACTTTCATATGTGGTGCAGAAAAAAAACATCGCTAGGACAGAAGTTAAAAAAAAAATGCAACATGATACTTTTCATGCAAATCCCGTAGGGTCCAATGTTAAAAATTAACAATTTGCGAGGTGACCTCTACACAAACGATGGGGTAGATGTCTGATTTTTTTGTATCTTTAAGATAATAATCATATAATTAGAAATTCATGTAACCATTGCATTAGAAAATCTAGGGCAGAACAAATTAGACTCGTGCTCGTAAAGGCTTTTGATATTAAAGGTCATATGAAACGAATTTAACACTTTGATTTTATTTCATAAATATAAAGCATGGTACATGTATAAAAAAAATTAAATTGCGTTTAGTAAAATGTTTTTGCATTTGCATTACTGAGAAAAAACCGTGAAAACAGCACCTGGAAAAATTCTTCCCCGCTTCTCGTTCTTAGTTTTGTGAATTCATGTAACACACATACCCAATACCGATGTAAACAATCCATTAGAACTAGTGTAATTTTACAGTAGTTTATCGATTTAATTTTGCATATATGAACGTGTCTTTCTTTTCAGATGAGATCATCTGATTTTGGAGTACACATCATTTAGTTTTAATTGGTCGTTGATGAATTAAACTATCAGCTTTTCACCAGAGTAATCTCATATATATGCATGCTGAATATCCCGTATTGCAGTGAAAATTAAATGAAAGAAATGCTCCACCATTAATTGAATTATCCTAAACCTTTTAAAAGAGAAACATCCTTTTCTTCTATGATACGTGGAATGATTGAGCTACATTTAAAGAAAATCAAAGCATTTTATTCATTTAATTTATTTTTTCACATGAAAAAGTAATAAGCAGGCCAATTAAAATGTTTCAGGCTTTGTTTTTTGTTTATATTTGAAGGCGACTGTAAAATGCCGCATAAATGTTCTCAAATTTTATTTTAAAATAGGATCCATTGATAGATTCTAATTAATCTGGCCTATAAATTTCAGACTTATTGATATGTAGAAATATCTTTAGAAAACACTTTGTGTACACGTGTTTTAACGTTTTATTAAATTAGATCGCCGAAATATGGCATAGGATTTAGAAATGTACTGGTATAATAAATCGGTTGATTGATAAAAAAAATATGCAGGAATGTGTAGAAAATCAACAGATTTTATTAAGAACAAGCATCAATAATAATAAAAGAACGAAAGAAAAAATTACAGAAGAAAGGGAGATAGAAGGAATCTGTGATTAAACGCAGCACATACACACGTTCTAAAATCAAAACACCGCACATAATTATACACGTTTCAAAATCAACACATTTGAAGAAATTCTCTTCTACTAAAAATAAATTAATTAAATGGTAACATATTTGTGAATTTGAAAACGAAACAAAAATTGAACCGTAAAGCGAACGAGAAAGCATGTTTCCTTTAAGCTGTTAAGAAAAAAATCATTATGAATTGCATGAACGTGCAAATGGGAAAAAACAATCAGTTATCTTTGAATTTGACAATTTCATTAAAACTAATTCAAATGAAGAAAATTATTCTCGAGTCTCCAAACTGAATATGTACACGCTATCAAATGAATGAATGAATATATATTTAATTTCTTGAAAGAGAATATACTGCCGTGGTTGTATAATTATAAAGTTTTTATATAAAATCGTATTTTTTCCTTTAAATCTTCTGCAAAATGACATTGATATTTGTATTCACTGCAGAGCTTTTTAAGGCAATTGGGTCTTACTGACGTCATAAGCAAGGGGGTAAGCCGCGTAAGTACAGTACCGTCAACGCGGATCCCGAATTTTCCGCGCACCCCCGCGGTCCAAATTGCAACACGGTTTAAAACAGGTGTCTCAGGTAAAACCGCGTACCCCCGCGGTAGAGTTGTCCAGCAAATCAACACCGCCGCGGTCTTGACGATAAATTACAGGTGAACAAAAGTATCGAACTGAAACGCGAGTTATCTCCCTCGACTAAAAAATAATTGACAGCTACACTACACTACATGTATATATCATTTTATTTAATGGAACTATCTAGAATAACATACGATATATATTTTTAAACTGTTAAATTTATAGAGTGTGTTTAAAATCATTCATCAATGCTTCTTCATTTATATACTTGACTTGTATTTTTACAATCCATTGAAATTGACATAGCCTATTCAAAAATTGATAAGTATGCTTGGCAGTCGGATTATTATTTCTTTTTTTTTTATTGAGTCTTATTAAATTGTAAAGAAGTATTGAAACTTTTCTATTTAATCTACGTAAACTGCATACCGGGTAAATTGAATTGATGAAATGCTTTTGCCGATCTATATATCTCCGTGGGATCGAGTTTCAACAAACTTTCAACCAGTTTGCAGTCGTATTATAGAAAACAATAAGCACACATTTACATGTATTGATTATATTTGTATTTTGTGTGTATTTTATGTTCTAGATCAACTTGTTCATGGCCAAGGTTTTCTGTACAAGTGATATAATACACGATCTGGAAAACAGTTACTTTTTATATAAGAATATTCGCAAAGCAGTTTATGGCAATTTAAGGTCGCGAGGATATTTTTTAGGTTAACATCAGAGTTAGATTGATAATATTAAATTAATTAGTGTTGTTCAGTAACCTGATATGCTTGTTATATCACTGCTGTCTTTAACTCGATTATTTAAGGTGTTATTCTTTACAAGAAATGGAATGAGGTAGTTACATCACAAAACAACATGGGAAATTGTACATGTTATTAAATGCATACATCTCGAATTACTTTTAAAAAATTCAAATGCAAACTATTTTTGTACACATTTCCTTTATTGTGTATATTAATTATAAGTCGCGATCATTTCCTGTGTATAGTGATTAACAAACCCAGGGTAAAAAACGACATGCCCTAGGGGTTTTCACACCTATTCAAGACAAAAGAAAATCTCCAAATTGCGTACGGCTTCGTCTAACCGTACAACACCGCCCATTACCTATCTTACAGAGAAGGCTTCTTGATTATTATGAGTGTCACCGATCTTGATTTTATCTACGATCATTATGTGAGAGAGAGAGAGAGAGAGAGAGAGAGAGAGAGAGAGAGAGAGAGAGAGAGAGAGAGAGGTAATGTGCTTTAGCATCCCCCCCCCACACACACGCGCACACACACTTTCCATTTACTTCCGACGCCACTGCATTCATTTGAAATATACTAATATTAAATATTCCTAAGTTTAGTATTCATAAAAGAATAGGGACAGTATACACTGTGATTGAATCCAACATGCAGTTTCAGTCTGAGTCCACGTGCTTCACCTGTCAATCAAATCAGCCCGCAAGCTGCACCATGTGCTCCTTCCTTGATAAAGGAAAACAGTTTCGTTCTATTAGTTTTCAGGTAAAAAAAAAGAAGTAAGTCTAACAATAAAGTATTTATGTTTATGTTTATGATGTTTAATTTAATGCTTGACACTTTTAGTTCGTATACAACGTTATTTAAAGTGAAAACTCTCTCTCTCTCTCTCTCTCTCTCTCTCTCTCTCTCTCTCTCTCTCTCTCTCTCTCTCTCTCTCTTTGCGGGTGATACGACATATGTGTAGTAGCTTCATATTCATAAAATGATATCAAAATCTTTTTATATTTTAAGGGTAAAGTAAAGTGTTCATATTTTGCCGTTGATCGTATGGTATACCTACACCGTGTAGCGTGTGCTTGTCACGGACTAGGTTAATTGTCTTGAGTATCGACAGTCTCTCTCTCTCTCTCTCTCTCTCTCTCTCTCTCTCTCTCTCTCCTATCGTTCAGTTTACATTGAAGGTTTTAGGTTTTTTGCGGAGGGGGTGCATCTTCAACACGTTTAACAGTTTAACAGACCGCAGTAAAATGAATACCTATTTATTGTTATTACTGTTAGTAAATTTGTTTGAAAAAACAGGTAGAATTCCTGATGGTCACTCGTTACACGGATTATCCACCTGTCTCATTATGTACCGGTGTATTCTGTGCGTTCAAGCGTAGAGTGATTTCCCGTCAATGCGATGGTTTCACACCCTTGTGTAAAACAATTGGGACTAAAGTCAAATACAATTTACATGTACTTTGACAGTCATTAAAACGTTGAAGAGGTGGAGGGGGCGGTTACGAAAAACGGTATTCGCAGCTGATACTACATATACATTTGTGTTGTAGCTTTATATTGAATACACATAAAATTATATAAATATAATTTAGTATTTTTAGGGTTGAGTAAAATTTTCATATCATGCCGACCGTAGGTGAACGTTCTCCGTGTAGCATGTGCCTGTCACGGACTAGGTTAATTGTCTTGAGCATCGAGAGACTGCCGTAAAACGAGCTACAAACTGATATGGATTAAAAACATTTTTGTAGTCGGAAATGTTTAAAATCATTAAAAAATAGAAATATAATATTTCATAGTTCTTACCCTCTCCTTCATGTAGATTATATTATAAAAATGATTAAATATTTTTGAAATAATAGCTATATCCAGAGTTACATGAAAATTATTACGGGTGCAGATGATTCTTTAATAAAAATTTCTCTTAAATAATTGATAAGAAGTTTTGAAAACGTGCATTAAAAATACGTAATCATTTTATGTGAAATGAAAACAATACATCAGACATGGCCAGTATAGAATGACTCTCAGTGTTAGGTGGCCGTCTTATTGTCTAATAGTACAGGTAAAAATCTCCGATCACCTTGTTCAACGGTAGGTCACACCGCCGCGGTTTAAACATGGCTGCATCGAGGACCGCGATGAATTAACCGCGATGGTGTAACGCGGAAAGGATTAACTAACCGCGGGGGGAGCGCGGTTAAATACGGGATCCGCGTTGACGGTACTGTAGATGTTCCTTTTCCCGATTGAGTGATTTTGATCGACTGTGGCGCTGACATTTTTCATAAAATTTCCAAAAAAACCTAATGCCAGTCTTATTAAATACCCACTTATGAACTCATTCCCGTATATAACTCACTATGGTAAGGATATTGTTTCATATGACCTTTAATATGGGATCATTAACCATGAGTTTTTACTATTACTTGATTACTATCCTAATATTACAAAAGTTAGAACAAATCCAAGTATGTCCAGATGGTAATTTATTTCTGGAAATAAGATCATTCCAAGTGGTATAGAGACATCTAAGACACAAGAGACTTTAGTTAAAATTAAGATGGCCAGGGGTATTTAAAAAAGCTTTGTAGTAAGTCTAAAAGGTGAGGGGGATTAAAACAAAACCGAAAGTGTTCATGATATTCAGCAAAGGTCCGTGTCTCGGGTCCCAAACATAGGTTAAGACTGCTGTAGTGTTTAACTATTTGAAAGTGAAATGAAAATCAGTCATATGAATGTTTTAATTTCATATAATTAATACAATATAGTTGATGAACACTCAGAATGTTCCTTCAATGTATACGTTTGTGCAGGAATTTATATGTTTATTTTTATTACGTTATGACTTTCCTAAAAAGAATATGACAGACAGCGATATTGTTTACGTGTTATTTGATTAACGTTCCCTTTTTTTGTTTTTTTTTTAACTTTGAATTTTTGCCAATATTTAATTTAGCTTTAAAGAAATAGCAACGAGGGGATCGCATAGGGCTTCTAAAAATCATTATCTCAATATACCACTGTACCTAAATAGGTATGTGGTCTATTAGATTATTTTTATTTAGTGTAATCTTAGTTGCTTTATCTTCAAAGGACTTCATTATAGAGATGAAAAATATCACTTACCTTAAATCCACTATTATTTACTCTATAAACAAATAAGATTGCTTCTTCTCACGTATCATGCAAACTAATAAGTTTGATTTTCTCTATATATGTTGGGAGTATTTACTAGAACTCCATTTTTGTTGGTAAGAATTGCATTATTGTTGTCAGATTTAGGTAAGCAAATTATTCTAATTTTTGTTTACTTAAAATATTCTTCTTTGTTATAAAAGTCAATTATTGCTCTAGAAACAAATTTAACATATTCTGTTCCAAAAAAAAAAAAAAATGAAATTCGAATTTGATACATCCGCACATGAACTTTTATCATTTTTCATTTTCTTTGGTAAATTTAGGCCTTCTGTTCAAGTAATTTGATCATTAAAACAACTTGTTTTTTTAGATGTTGGTCTATTAAGGTTAATTTCTTTAGCTAAATGGTACAGTTCTAAACATTTGTTTTCTAAACATTTGTTTTTAGTATAAATTCCCATAAAATAAATGCTTTCTTGGAGTTAATTTTTTCTTGCGTTTCTATGGTTTGTTTGACTATTCTCAATGTCTATGAAAACTGTTTCCTAATAAAGTTACGTGATTTAAGATATCACAAATATTTAATAGGCGTTCTTCTATCTACCTTAATTGCTATAATTTTGTTTGACTCATTTAAATTTTCTTACAAGTATTTTATTTTTTCGTCCAGGTTTCTTCTTCTTATAGTTCTTTTATAAGTACTTAATAAATAAATAATAAATCTATTATAAGGTTGTCGGAAATTTGATTTTTGTTTTCAAAATCTTTTACATATTACTTTTTGTGTTTATGATCTGTCTTCATTCGCTTCAAACATTTCATAATAGTTAAAAGAGAATTGTTAAACTTTTTTCTGGTCCTAAAAATCAACTTGAACGTTTAATCTGATCAGATTGAAAGATAATTAAACATGCTTTTCTGCTGCATGTAAATTTTGTCTCATAACCAAAATAAACTAATTAAAAAATAATATCACAAAAATCATTTCATTTTATACCATTCCTGTTTTCAAGAATTATGATATAGTATATATAATAAATTATTAAAGAAACTTTCATTCTATACAGCATATATACATATGTAACTAATACATCCTTCAAACCATTTAAGTATAGTTCCCCTAAATAGTAATTTAGATATTTCCAAAGCCTACACAAATTTAAGTTAATTTTATGTCAGAATCAAAAATAGAGGGATCTGGCCAGGTATAGCCAACATTTTTCTTCATATTTCAAATATGGATACAATAAGGTGTAAATCACAAGAATACACTAAAAATTGGTTGCTTGGGGTAACCGTTGTCAATATTATCGAGGCTAAAAATGGAGAGAGAGAAAATAAAAATCTTACCTAATTTGAAGCTATATAATAAGGTTTTGGCCCCTTGTTTAACCCATCAATGACATAAAACAAACTTTGCCTTCTTTTTGATTTTTATTTCATAGAAAAAACATTGATGGAGAAACCAATACTTTTAACATGTTATCTTTGATACCGTTAACGATTATTGATTTTTTTTAAATGTTTTATATATATAAGCCGGTGTGGATAACTATTAAATTTTACATCCACATTAATGTCCATCGACAGTTCATTTTGAACTTGACATCCGTTTCTACGGAAACAATGCCAAATAATTGGAAAAACTGAGGAATGGAGGTAATGTTGATATGGTGTTATTCCTGATTTCAACAAGTTTTAGCAATCATTTTGTTGGTACTTGTTAAACGTCCATAGCAATAGAAATTATTATATTATTTAGCAACAAAGCATTTCCTTAAAACCTATTCAACCATTTTAAATACATATGAGTTACAAAAAACGTCATGATTCTACTCCATTTTCCAGATTAAGGAAACATATTTCTTGAACACGCTGGAACATGCATAACACATTTCTTTTAATATTCCTCCACTTTTATATAAAAATCCGATAGGTGAACTATTTAAAGTCAATTTTATTTGGTTACAGGTATGACGTATGAAATGCCAAAAAACGAGAATATAATACTTACGTATTTTATGTTATATCATCTATTTTCATTCTTCGCAGCTCAACACATCGGTATTTATTCTGAAAAGGTAAGAACTATATTCTTTGATCTTAATTTTTTTTTTCATAAATCTTATATTCAATATCCTGATATTTGTGCATCTTATACGGGGTTTTAAAGGTTTTTATTTTAAGAGCCGTTAACTACATGTACGTGCATGTTTATAATTATGTATTTTAATATTTCAATTTATTTTATACTTTCAACAGTCCTCTTTTTTATAAGATTGATTAACGATTTACCTTAAAACGTATGTTACAGGCGATTTCTTAATCAATTAAAACAACATTTTTACAAAAATATAACTTGCTTTTTCACTGACAGTTTAGTATAGTCTAAATTACAAGTGCATTTACTTAAGGGTATAGAAATAGCGTTTAACATTTTCTACTAAACTTAGTCAAATGCATTATGCAAAAGGGGGATTTCTGAGTTTAAATGTAAAGCTTGCTTGAGAATCGATTTTAATCATCAAGAATTATGTATATGCTTATTATTCTACATGTAATTACGCAAAGTGGTGTTGATAAAAGTGAATATCACAAATTAGATAAATTTAGTAGATAGTAAACTGATAATGATAAATCTTAATAAACTTTATGACATTGACATTGTAAACTATATAATCATTTATTTAAAAACTGATGCAATATATTATAATATATAAATATCAAATTTAGGTGAGATATGCATATTAAAAGCAACTTTAATAACATGCAGAATGATATCAATTGATATGATTTATAAAAATGTTCCACATTTATTCCAGAAAATGAACCCTGACAACGAAACAAGATCCAACACTGGAAACAGCACTTTTGAAACACCAATTCTTTCTATTTCAGTTGTTTTATCAGTATCATCCATATCAATTGGAAGCATTGTGACATTTATGAATGTTTCAGTTCTAGTGGCCGCCATAAAGTGCTCTCCAAAGAAACAAAATGCCCATTTCAACTTGGTAGTTGGCCTTTCATTCAGTGACATTTGTAGCGGTCTCAATTTGTTGATAAACGGTATACGATTGACATTACCATCTCTTTATTCACAACCTATACTTTGTGCTTCTGTTATAATGGTCCTAGCAATGGCGATTCTAGCATCTGTGGCACAGACTTTTTTTATTTGTCTTAACCGCTTCTTGTTGATCAGCAAGAGCAACATGAATGTGAAGATTTTTTCAAAAAGAAACTTGTGTATACTATTTGTGGCCAACTGGACTATTGCAATATCTCTTGTTTTGGTATTCGTGGATGTGAATTCAATCAATAACTCCAGACATATGTGTACTATTCATACCGTCTTCGGGGATAATTTTGAGTTATTTAGATTCGTGTATTGTTGTAGTTGCATTATTGGGGTTATTTTTACTATTTTCTTATACTTGGTAGCACTGTATATGCTTCGTAAAGCCTGCAGAAAAACTTTCGTAGCTAAAATATCAGTTTTCGCTTCAACAGAAAGTGAATCCAGGAATTTAAGTAACAGTCGCACCACACATTTTGAAACAGTACAAAACAATGTTACTGTGTGTCCATCTTCACTGTCACATGAAACGAAAACTATTTCTAAGAGTATGAAAACAGTTGGACTGATTATATTAGCACTCACATTCCTCACTGGGCCGTTGATTATTGTCAATCTTATCAACACTGCAAGTCAACCCGTCATTTTATTGACTACAAACCTTGCAGTCTTAAATTCTATGATTAATCCGTTCTTATATTGTAACAAAATGAAAATACTGTGTGTTTCACTGAGATCAATGTTTTGCGGGCGTTGTTCTCAAAGGTAATAAAATGTTATTTGCGTCAACTAAAATATATATTTTAAATACGATGGCAACGTCATTCTTTCATATAATATCCCCTGTTCAAATTTCAGATCATATTACATGTATACCGTGTTAATAAAAAAAGTATATTGGATAACAATGTGATCGATAAAATTTAAGACTGTTTAAATAATTGTTTACCGCAAATCGTAAAAAAATGTCAACCTTTTATTGGTATTAAAATAGTTGTAATATACGCTTGTAATATCTTCTCTTATTAATTATTTGTGTCATTAGATGTGATAGTGTTGCGAGCAACAAGTAGGTCTCACGTACAATTTCTAAATGATCAGATTTCATCCTGAACAATTATTAAAAAATGTTTAAGGCAAATTTTCTAAAGCCAAATTAAAAAAAAATTATATGATAATTTGTACAACCCAATTGTTATTTATTGGAATTTTTTTCTTCAAAATACTTCTCCTTTTCTAGATATGTACAGGCAAAATTAAGAGTTGAAGTTTCAATCCCTTACCTAAAAGTCTATGTAGGATCCAAAGCTTATCATTGATAGCACCACAAAACTGAAATAAATATACTCTCTTCTAAAGTGTGTAACCATTTATCATTTGTGAAAAAAAGGATAAAGGAGGTCAAACTTTTCTGGGATTTTAATTTGCCGGGCCAGCTCCTCTTTATTGATACCAATGCAATTGTCATAGTTCATATTATTTCTTTATTTAATGTTGATCAGCGCGCATTGCTGATAGAACGTAATGTTGTACGTATGAATAACTGCATGTGTGAATGTTGTGATAAGTCACGTGGGTTTTTCTATTTTTAGCATTTAGCGACCAGGTTCAGGTATATACGTCTCATTGACCAATGAGAGACGACTTTTTTGTCATTAATACGCATTCGTTTTTAACTTCGTTCACTATATAAGCGCAAGTCCCGCCTAATCAAGTACCCACATATTCTACCCTTTACGGCGCTAGTTTCATTAACTGTTATATTCCTGATCTTCAGAGATTCAGTTATTTATTTATTATCTAAAGTCCTGGATACATGGTAAGATCACTGTTAAACATATTATTGTAACATCATATTCAGTGATGCTGTCGGCAAATCACCGGTATCATAATTGGGAAAACTGTTGTGTTTGTAATTTAATCAGATATGTAATACATGTAATTGTCTTTCGTTGGGACCCAAATGTAACAGGTGGTGAAAAGTCAAGTCTCAACCGGGACTGAACCCAAGGCATCTGGCGTACCGTGCCAGCGCTCTAACAACTGAGCTATTGAGACCCGATATATTGACTGACAGTCACACACCTGTTAACCCGGTGGCATACTCCCCGTCTTTCACACTGATCTAATAATAAAATGAATTTTGTATAGTGGCTTATGAATATCAAAAACATTATATTCTAAACATCTTTAATTCAATATTGCTTTTCAAAACTTTTCGCGTTTTTTATAGATATTTAAGATCAAAGATTTGGTCTTTTGGCTACTTAAATCATGATTTTTGTAACATATAAGGAATTCTTTTTTATAAATAGACAAGTAACTGTTCAATGGAAATTTTTGCTTCTCTAGCATATTATAAAACATTACTTAGTGACTAGCAACGAACTGAAGATTTTAGACCAGTCTGAGCCCCGAATTTGAGGGCAAGCCTTATTTTCTTGATATCAAATGAATGCTCTTGACAATTTAAAAAAAGTTTGCTCTACGTGGTTTTTTTTTCAAATATATCTTAAGAACAACTTTAGTGATTCATGGTTCCATAAAAACTGGAAGGGTTGATATATACACGATCAAGTTGTAACCAGTTTATCTGTCGGTCAAAACCTTCAGCAACTTTACAAAATCACAGACTGCACTGTGAACAAGAATGTACGAGTTGTCGCTCCTGCACTGGAATAAAATAAAAACATGTATATGCACCTTTAACACCTTTAACGAGGGTAATGTATTTTCCCGCAATGCTCTGCCTTCATATCCCTCATTAATAACAAAACAAATCATTTTATTGTTTAAATAACCACATTATGATATCAATTCTAGGTTGCATTATTTTTTGCACTCATCATCATCATTATGCAATAATTGTTTTAATTCCAGTGCAGGAGCGACAATTCTTGCATGCTTGCTCAAAATCATGTGTAATTTAACATACAATGTGCTATATAATAAAGCTTTGAATGGAATTTATTATTGTAGTATATCTTTAGAATTTTATATAATAAGACGTGTTCTCTATTATTTTCAACCATGCTCCCCCTCCTCTTTAATTAAAAGAAAAGCTCACTCTGTTTTACAATAACGGTAAATCTGATGATGTGTTACATTGTACATGTATACACAAAACTTGAGATTTTCACTTTGATTTGAAAAAAACCTAAGCTTATGTTTTGGAGTTTATAATGTATAAAAGAAGTAAAAATGCTTTGTAAGGTGGATCTGCGATAAAAATGATTATATACCCTATACATGTAACAAAATATGATATTCATGGAATAGCCAATTTGTCAGCTTATTGTTCTAAAAAAGTTTATACTCCATTTATTTCTTCTTAGCTAAAGTTTATTAAATCTCTTAGATATATTCGATTGACACAGTTTTATCTTGTTTTATCTTTTGTTTGTTGATCTGAATTTTAAAAATTAAATAAAAAAACCTTTCAATAACTCTTCTGAGAGTTCATTTTATTTAACTACCATATGCATGTACTCTGTCAAATCGGAAGGAATAAAATTGTGAATAAAATAAAACTGTAGTTTGACATTTGCACATTTTAATTGCTGACAAAATAAAGTACTTAGAAATAATCGATAAATTCGATGCAGTGTTTTAAGAAGCATTTTGTTAAAAAATATATATATATATATTTATGAATACATAAACCTTAATAGTATTTTTTAAAAAATATGATTTTTGTTTCGTTCTTTATGCTAATTTTGTTGTAGTCATTTATATATCTCTACGACAGACCTCAACAACCTTGTTACTTGGCACTTAATACACATATACAAATCATTTACAGAGAAAAAGATGCGTCATTGACATTTAGATCTTTGTTGCAAATTTAAAGCTCCTTGGTCTAATTTTATATCATATTTTGTATACGCTTATAAACGATGGTTATGCTAAGTTTGTGTATAATAATACACATTGCATTAGTTTTCCCGGTCAATTGAGCCATATTTAAATAAAACAAAATGATGTACATTTTTTTTAACAAAACAAACGACATAAAAAGGGTATTGCATTATTTCGCCTCTTATTAAAATTCACCCCTCACGTCGAGGCGGAGATGATTGTATTTCGACTTTGACATGGCTACTAATAGAGTATAAATATAAGGTAGTGTTTTGGAAATCAAAAATAAACCTGTGTACATGTTGTTTATTATTTTTTCTGAAGTTTGTTTTGTTTTCAATCGATGCATACCATCATGGTTGAATAAACCCAAACATTCGGGGGACAAAACCTTTCCCAAACATTCCCATGATGCATTTTGGTTTGTTTGTTGTTGTTTTTTGGTATGCCTATAAAGAAATTATTTTTAATTACCTTGATTATTTGTAATTTTGAAAGGATACCGATTCTGCTGGTGTAAATAGGCAAACGTCTATAACTTTCTAAGATAATTTGTTTGTATGGAAAATTATTTGATACTGCAATAGTTAAAACGTCGGACCATGCAGCTTTAAGGATTCATCTGAACATAACATTATAGTCTATACAAATCACAAATGTTATATGTTTTTTAGCGTAAACTGAATTCTTTACTGCAAGTTGTTCTATATTACTTTGGATGCGTTTAATTTTAAGCCATGAGTCGCATTATCTGTACAAAAAGGAAATAAACATTGCTTAAACAAGAAATTATTCATTTCTGAATAGAATTAATTATCGTCAGCACTTTCGGAACTTTGATTTTCTTTCAACTTTCCTTTTTTTTTCTTGCTGCTTCAGAATTCCTTTCTTTTTTAGTGTATTTAAACAACTGAATGTTTTCATTAGTGATTCAATATCTGAATGTAGCGACATTGGAGAAAGAAATACATAACCCACGTAAGAAGTGTATGTAATTTTCTATGCAATGATCGCTACCGTTGTAAACCATCAAGGAAAGCATTTTATTGTTTAATTTATTGTTCATATTTACAAACTAATGAAATGATCGGAAAGGGTAAGTAAAAGTAATAAAGTTATTGTTAATGTACATGGCTTATGCTTAAACAAAATAACGATCTGTTTCAATAATGTTTATTATAATTAGCAAAATTCTGATTTATCTTACCAGCACATTTTCACAGCAAAATAATATACTGAAACATATTGGTTTAGTTTCAATGTAGATTTAGTTCTAACATTATTTTTCAGGATCGAGTACATGTACGAGGGTTGTCCAAAAAGTTCGTGGACACATGTAATTTTATTCAAATTAACGGTTCCATTATCAGGAAAGTATTATAATATTTTAATATAGAGTATAATAATGTATAAAAATCATAGCAATGTACATTTTGTATTGGAGTTATCATTATATATACATTGCCTATACAGGCCGCACGGCCCAGTCTGACGTCGAGTTATAACGGCGTTTCTATAATGTCGTAGTCCTGGGTTTACCTGATAGTAATATGCCGCATTCACGGTTTGGTCAGATGGTACAATCACATACTACATCAAATTACCGCTTGTGCCACCTGTGGATAAGTAAACTCGAACTATTTCGATGTTTTCCTGTTTCCCCCATCGTTTGTTTTGTTTCTATCGGTATTTTATCTCAGTCGACATAATTTTATAATGGCGCGCTGTTCCGTGCGGTCAGCTGACGTCGCTTTTTCAGGCGTTTTTAAAGACGTGTTCTTGCCGTAATATCTTTTAAAAGTCATCTGCTAGTTTGAAAATAGCTTCAAATGACGTATGAAAATGACATAAACCATACAGACTACATCACAATAGAAGATTATGAAGTTTTGAAATGTATTATAAAAACAGTAAATATTCATATTTAAAAACTCAATTACAAAGTTTGGACAATTTTTACACTGGGCCGTGCGTACTTTCCTCGACCCTTTGATTCATTAAAATTTTAATTTATTTTTATGGATAAAACTCAAAACCACTTTAGTTTGATTTGAAATTTTATGACAAAGATTTAGATATACAATATGTATATATAAACCCATTTAAAATGACAAAAACGCAATTGCCCACGAACTTTTTGGACAACCCTCGTATACATGATAATATACTTGAACATCATTTATAATCTCTAACATTTTTGAAATACTTAAAATAAAAATGTTAGGGGAAATAAATTTTTCAAAAATGATTATTGCTGATTTTTTTTCTCGTAAGAGAACTTCGAAGGAAAACATATCGTCATATTGTAAATTTGTTATTTACTGGAAGGGTGTAAATACAAAATTTAGATAATAACTGTTTTGATATACTGAATCGGTGCAAGAAAAACAATCACAATATGCCATATTGTATTTTTTTTATTTACACGGAAAAATGTTTTTTTTTTTATAAATCCAAATTATAAATATCAATTTGTGGGCTTATTTGCTGTTGTATTTATAACTAGTTTCATTATCAAAGTTCCATCAAGCGGGTCAATTGCCAATGCAACGAACCAGGGTTTTTTATTCAACACATTTGGTCTCAATATTCAACATTGAAAGATGACACCCATTTCAATTTTCAACCTGGATCAAATTTCGTTGCTACACCGGATTACGTTTCGGTGCCAAGCGTGCAAGCGTGGATCATCAGAACAAACTCTGATGATCCGCGCCTGGCAACCGACTCATTAGATCATGTTATTGTAATTATATCAATATCAATGAAGCGCTTGTGAATACAAACTTTGGAACTGTGCATTTTCTTTTTCTTCTTTTGATTATATATGCAATGTGTATCGTCCCGATCCTCTCAAATTGTCGTTTAACTGTATTCCACCTGAATCTCAAACGACCGTATAGTGAGCGACCAGCGCGCTAGGTTCCCTCCGTCATCGAAAGCAAGATTTTTTGTCTTGCCTAGATGGTCGAGTGGTTAGCGCGGTGGCCGCTCACTGCTAGGAGAATGGGTTCCAGAGGTCGTGAGTTCAAGCCCCGGCCGGGACGGAGCTGGAGCTCCAACAAGGTGAATTTCTCTGTGCTTTATGTATATCTATATCATTCACTATGGGCAGGTATATGTCAATTAGAGAGTTATTGCAATGTTTGTACTTATAATATGTATTTATCTTTGCAATGTGTATCGTCCCGATCCTCTCAAATTGTCGTTTAATTGTATTCCACCTAAATCTCAAACGACCGTGTAGTGAGCGACAAGCGCGCTAGGTTCCCTCCGTCATCGAAAGCAAGATTTTTTGTCTTGCCAAGATGGTCGAGTAGTTAGCGTGGTGCTAGGAGAATGGGTTCCAGAGGTCGTGAGTTCAAGCCCCGGCCGGGGCGGAGGTGGAGCTCCAATAAGGTGAATTTCTCTGTGCTTTATGTATTTCTCTCTCTCTCTCTCTCTCTCTCTCTCTCTCTCTCTCTCTCTCTCTCTCTCTCTATATATATATATATATATGATAACAGGATTAATTCATCTCAGGAAGCAAACTGTGTAAATGTTATATGATGGAAAAATAACTCAATTGCTATACATACGTTTAAGATTTAATGAAATACATGTTTGGGGTTTGGGGAAACTGTGATTTTGACATCGAACAGCCTGAAAGAAAATATAATATCCATAAATATTTGGTCGGCAGAATTAGTTACATCACGTAACGTTCAAAGATTTCTTTAATGTCAACGTAAAGATACACGGGAAATGAAATAAAAACGTTGAACAACTAATTTATGATTATCGAAAAATTGTGAGTAAATGATGTGGTAAGTTGTACAGAGCCCTTGTAAAATGCATGGTTAAAGGCACAGGAGACAAAGCATGACATATATTAGATAGAGTTTTGATAAACTGGCATACGTCATTTTGAGGTCATGTTTTGGACGTCACCCTGCCTTGTTGTTACAAGATATGTTGTTTTTAAAATTGGGTAACAAAAGTACTGTTTATAAAATAGAATTAAACTTCAAATATCAATTAAATAAATTCTGGTGCAAAAATAAACAGTTAAACCATGGCTTTTATGAAACATATATGATAGAAAGAGTAATATCTCTGTATTTTTTTTTTGTAATAACCCTCATAAATCATATACCTGACACTTATCGAAATAAAGTTAAAAAAAAAAAGTAAACACTATCGAAAGTCAACAAACAACAGAAATGTTTATTTAATTGTTTATTCAAATAGCTTTTCATTTATGTGTTCTCTTGTGACACTATATAAATAGTGCCTGATTGGGAGGGTACCAGTTGAAATTGACACCCCGAGAAAACCATTGTCAACCGACGCGAAGCGGAGGTTGACAATGGTTTTCGAGGGGTGTCAATTTCAACTGGTACCCTCCCAAACAGGCACTATTTATTTTATTATACTGAATGTCTTAATTTTATAGCAAATTTGAATGCTTTTATATAGAAAAGACGTAAGTTCTACGGCGAACCGTACGCGCATAATTTACGCGCATGTAACAATCCGTTCTATCGGCCCGTTGCCAAGTGTGTTGCTAACGCTGAGGGTATTAGAACGGGTTGTCAACTGCGTCTAAACCAATCAGATTTCAGTATTTAACATGAAAGTATAATAAAAAGATAAGTTGCATCTTATATTTGGATTTTTCAAGGATTAGATGAACGAAGTATTGAAAAGTTATTTTCAAAGTACCAACTATATGGTTGGTTTGCCTCTCATGACGTTAGATGCAAGATCTATAAAACAAATAAACAATAATAAGTGATCAATTAAACTTATAACGTGACAATTAAAAAAGAGCAATAAAGGAACTTAATAATGACAAAACAATATTCTTTAAAAATATTTATGTTCATTGTGTGTTAGTTTCGCAGCGACCCAAGAACAATCAGTTGTAAAATCTTTTGACAAAAGCATACACCAGTTGAAAACCAGCAATGCAAATTAGAAAATTTATTAGATCTTTTTTCACATATTCAGTGAATACGAACAATTGCTATTATCTATAGAAACAAATAGTTATAAAAACCAGAGCTTTAAACGTGGCATATCACACTTCTTCTTTTCATCACACATAAATTGATTCCATGCATGAGCGGGTTAAAATGTGTGAAATCTAACTAGTAACCTGATAGACGAAATCAGCTTAACAGTATAAGATTAGTCTGACTGATATCTTACTGAGGATATGGTGTTGACACTGTCAAATCAGTGGTATATAAGTATTTTAAGGTTCATGTTACATTCATCATGTACATTGACGTCTCTTTGATTATTTTATGACAGTTCTAAAAGGGTAAGAACATGTTTTATTCCTATTGCTATTAATTAATGATGTTAAAATATATTGAGAAATGCGATTTAACATTTTATAAGATTAATTCCTGCAAGATTTGCAGGCATGACTATAAAAATCTCTCGAGATACGTCCAAAGACATACCTTATGATGCAGCTGATGGTCTTAAATTTGCCTTTATATTTAAACTCATCTTGGAATATCCTAAACTGGAATATCTTAACTGTCATCTTAAAGTTTGGTGTGCATTTGTTGATGATGCTATTCTTATTTGGGTATTGGATTGGGCTGTACATGGAAATATTTACAAACAAAACATTTCTCTAAGAAAGCTTCTCTGTAGAGGTTATTAATAATAGAAAGATGATATGTTTTCAATTTACTTCGGAAACTTCATTGTACAAACTTTAAATATATTAGTTAAACAATAAAATGCTTTCTTTGATGTTTCATGCGGAATATGAAGGAAGCGATCATTACAAGAGAGAGAGAGAGAGAGAGAGAGAGAGAGAGAGAGAGAGAGAGAGAGACAGAGACAGAGAGACAGACAGACAGAGACAGAGAGAGAGAGAGAGATTTCCTGGGAAACATATTGGCAATTATATAATTTACTTCACGGAATTTTTTTCAACCATTGAATAAATCCGTTAAAGAAATATTTACAGTATTTAGAGAATACAATGAACAATAGTATACAGTATACTCTGTATATCAGTGTTCTTTCCTAATTTTCGATTTTTAATTAATTCTTTATCTATATTAAAAAAAAGAAAATTATATAAAAACTTGAAGCAATTGTTTTTCCTTATTTAAAATTCTTTTATTTATATCAATTTATTTGTTCATATTTTAAAAAAAATCAGCAATATAGAGTCCCTGATACGTTCTACTTTCCGACTTGAACGATGAGCGCACTCTCTGAGCGAACGGTGATGGGTACGCTGAACAGAATTGGTGTGCGCTTATGAACGGTGAACGATGAGCGAATGCAGAGCCCAAATGGAGCGCAAGGGGAACAAAGAACGCACGGTGAACGATATGTGAACGCTTTTTGAACGCAAGATGAACGATTTGTTCAGAGTGCCTCGGGAGTTATCATTACATTTTATGTCGTCAGTAATCAGGAAAAAATAACAAAAATCTACATGTACAGTGCTGCTTTCGTGGAAGTTGATAAACCAATCATATCCTATCCTATCTCCTGTAAATAATTTATATCCTGTCCTATCTTATACCAAACTATTTATATTTAGGAATAAAAGCTAAATAAAACGAAATTTAAGACAACAATACATGTAATTTTATCAACGAATATCAAATAGTGTTATCATGAAAATGTCTAATTAATGCATAAAACCGAAAATATTTGGAACGAAGTAATTTAATTACCTGCGCTTCGGAAATATCAAATTGTCGCGGAGTGTGCTCAATTACGTAAACAAACAGATAAGCGATCACATTTTTGTTTTCATATTTATATGTATTATAACGAATAAACCAGATAAAGAACTTTTATTTATTGTTTAAGCAAACATTTACATCATTTTTTTTCCTTATCATTTAATATCATTTAATAATCATGTGAGTTTATCGGTAATTCGCCGATGCGCCCGGCGATAAATGTAAACATGATTCGGGAAATTTTAATTTCTTTATAATCTTAAAAAAACATCGCATTTATTGATAAATCATTTGGAATTAGATTTATTGTTTATCTTTAAACTCACGCATTTATAGTTAGCTTTCATCTCTTAATTATTTCTGTTAAGTTTATTAGCAGGCATGGATACATTTGTGATCGGGCATCGAAGGAATTATATGAATTGTGAAAAGTACACACAAACAACGTGTAGAAAACACGTGTTACACCATAATAATTTATTTTAAACTCTCTTCCGGTCATCTATATATCAAACAAGTCTTACATGAATAATTCAATATACATGACAACTCCCTTTTATAGATAGTAATAACATACAATTTTTAGAGATCTGTAATGACTAGACATGGAATGAAATCTAAGACAGCAGAAGTATATTAGTTGCCATGACGCATAGCGGTAGATTCTCCAGGATAAAGATCACGCAAATTCCTTTCCGCATGTGCATCGTAGTTAATCTTTTGTTGGTATTTGCGGAGTTTCAAGCGTTCATGAATGTTCTGCATGGAAACTAAGTTAGATTCCAAAAGTGGTGATGCTGTAAGTTAGTCAGTTTTCGGACGTCTGTTAAAGAAGGGTTGCACTGGAGACTTTCCTAGCATGTCAATTTCGGTATTCCTTTATGCGGGTATGGCTTTGTACGGATCAGAAGACTTGCGTAGCAGTTGCTTAACTGTTTGAACGATGCGTTCGATTTGTCTATTTGCTTGAGGGAAGTGTGGGCTTGTGGTTGTGTGAACAAAACCATAATCCTTTAAAAATGCACGGAAATTTTCACAAGCGAATCGTGGCCAATTGTCCGATATTAATTTGTCAAGTATCCAATTACGTGAAAATATACTTTTCGGGTGTAAGATAGTGTTGCCACTTGTTTGGTTTTGAAATTTTGCAAATTCATGTCATTTTGAGAAATTAACAACACAAAGTAAGAACGAGTGTCCTTTGTAAACAAACAAATCAGCGGAAATGATGGACCGTGGACGTGATGGGGTTTCTGTTTCCACCAGTGCTTCCTTGGGATTAGATCTGCTCTTCAGCGCACAGATTGGACATTTTTCCACTATCTCCTAGATTGATGATGTCATTCCTGGCCAAAATAAGGATTCTCGAGCTCTACTCTTTTATTGGCAACTCCAAGATAAGAGCTGTGTATGCGATCTAGCATTTCTTTTCCTAGTTTCGATGGTACAATAATTGTGTGTCCCTTGAACATCAATCCATCGATACATGTGATCTCACCACGGGCAGGCCAGTAGGGATAAGTTGACTTTGGTAAGTTTGCTTTGGTGTCCGGCCATCAGGATTTGACTACTGCATGTAAAGTTTGTTGATCCAGGTCGTCTTGAAAAGCTTGTTAAAAGCTCGCATATTGTTAATGAGATATAGGTAAGTAGCTAATCGAGTTAACTTTAATGTCAGGCTTATCTGTTCCTTCGTTTCATTGATGAAGGTTCGGCTAAGAGTATCTGTGATAAACATGATCTTGCCTGCTTTATAAACAACTTCTAGATCATAACGCGGTAGTGTGAGCAGAGGTGACTGTAGTCGAGCAGGTGCTTAATAAAAATGTTTTCAAAAAATTGACTGGAGCGGCTTATGATCACTATTTACCAATGCATGAAATTTTGTACATCTGTAAGATATGGCTAAAGCCTGTTTTTCAAGCAGAGCATAGTTCTGCTGCCTCTTCGTTGATGCGCGTCATCCATACGCAATAGGTTGGTCTTCCTGGAAAAGTGAAGCGCCATGGCCTTTCTAGTTTGCATCCACAGTCAATGTCAGTGGCTTCATAGGGTCAAAATACCGCAAAACAGGTGTGTTGCTCACAAGATGCTGAAAGTTATGGAAACCGTCATCTTGTGGCTTGTCCAAATAAAAATGGAAGTGTTTTTTAAAGAAATAATCTGGGTGTTGCACTAACTGCATACAAATTTGGTAAGAACTTTCCAAAGTATTGTATAAAACCAAGAAAGGTTTGAAGTTCAGAGATATTATGTGGACCAGGCATATCTTTCACAGCGCGAATCTTTTCAGGGTCGAGTTGGATCCCTGCAGAGGATCCACATGATAAACATACGCGATATGGTCATTTCTAAACTGGCACTTCTCTGCGCTCAATTTCAAATTGTGATCACGAATTCGATTCATGACTGCTTTTAGTCTTTGGTCATGATCCTGCCTGACCTTTCCCAAAATCAATATGTCGTCGATTATTGCCTCACATCCTTCTAGATTCCTCACCATCTGAAAATGTGCGTTGATAGATTTCAGACGCAGAGCTAATGCCAAATGGTAGTCTAGTGAATCTGCAGCGTCCCTATGGGCTATTGAAGGTGCAAAGTTTTGAACCCTCTTCTGTGAGACCAATTTGCCAAAAGCTTGATGTGGCTTTGAGTTTGGTAAATAGCTTTGCTTCGGTGATTTGCTGTGTGACATCTTCAATTGTCTTGATTGGGAAATGTTCTTTGCAGATTGCTTTGTTCAGGTCTTTAGACTCTATGCAAATGCGTAGCTTTCTATTTAGCTTATGGACAGTAACCATGGAGTTTACCCATGCTGTATGTTCTTTCTGTTGAACTATTACGCCAGCTTGTTCCATGTGATGAAGTTCATCCTTGATTTTGTCACGGAGTGCTATTGGAACGCGACGAGATGGGTGTATCACAGGAGGTATCAAGGGGTCAATCTTAATGTCCTGTTTCACTGATAAGAGTCCTAGACCCTTCAACACATTACTGTATTCTGACTGAATGTCCTTATGAATATTCGTTGTCTCTGCATGGTCAAGTTTGTAGGTGCGTTTTACAAGTCGCATTGCTGAGCAAGAGGCAGATCCACGAATTGGTTCAAAAGGTAAGTCAACAACTTCAAAATTATTGTCACTCACATGATCTTTATATTTACACCATAGTATTATATTTCCGACAGGTTTGACTCTATGTCCTTTTTACGATTTCAGGTTAGTTTTTGACGAAGCAAGTTGGTCACAATTCAATCCTTGTTCCCTGAATGTTGTCAAAGGTAACACAATGTATTTTACATCCGTGTCTAATTGAAAACGAACACTTCTGTCATTGATTTCAATGTTTTCACTCCTCTCTGTCTCTACTGTATTGATGTCTGCGCATATGTAACCAAGAAATAAATGTTCACTTTTGCTATCAGAAGAACAAGTCTCAACGGCATTCACACGTTTGGCTTTGGTACAGCATTTCGTTGCAAAGTGATCAGGTTGACCACACATATGGTATCTGTTTCCTTTACCTGGGCACTCAGAAGTACTGTGTTCATATCCGTGAACATTCATTCGTTTGCTCTGGTTTGCCATGGTGCCATTTCGTTTTTGGTTTTTGAGGTTGTCGTTTGTGTGTGTGAACTGCTTTGCGTGGATTACCAGATAATTGCTGTGCAGATTTTGGTTGCGCAAACTGTGGTTTGTTGTAAATAACATGAACAGTTGTGTCCTCACCAGATATTTGTCTTGCTTGAGATGTATACTGTTCATGGAAATCAGTGATATCAAGTGCTTTTTGTAGAGTCAAATCAGATCCTACGTTTATAAGTTTCTCGCGTTTTTTATGTGATTTAACACAAATAAAAATTCGATCGCGAACCATTTCTTCACTTTTTTTCATTGTTACAGTCTCTGACCATTCGTTTTGATTCTGTTACGAACTGATCAAAAGTTTCTGTGTCACCTTGAATTCTAGTTTGAAATCTGTACCTGTTGTCGATCACATCTGTCCGTGGCTTGACATATTCCTCAAATTTCTCGTAATGAACACTCGGCTTCTTACGATTATCTTCTTCTAGGTTCCAGGTAGCGAAGATATTTCGGCCTTTGTCTCCTTTGTCACAAATTATATATGCTGTTTAATCTATTTCCACGAACCTTCTTGGTCATTACTTTTTAAAATCATCGTTGGGCTTGATCCCATTAGACTATCCATCGTCCTTTGTAGATATGATGGCGAACGATGTCGATAGTATCCTTAGATCACTTCTGACACCATGTAGAAAACACGTGTGACACCATAACAAGTACTTTATTTAAACTGACTTCCGGTCATGCATATATTAAACAAGTCGTACATGAATAATTCGATATACATGACAAAACGCCCGTTTCTTATTATAATTTTGTCTATTTATATATGTATCGAATCGTTCGTCGTTTGCAATTGTTCAAGGATGTCTACTTTCTACGGATTAAATTCTGATTAAAATGATGTTTCTGATGTGTAATATGTTTCCTTCCACCTATACGGACGAGTTCTTTTCATTTTGTTGTGACTCGCAAATATCGATCCTTTCACTTTGGACTGAATGAAAATGAAAATGAATGAAAACGGACTGAACGATAAGTGAGCGCTGAGCGAATGGTGAGCGCAAGATGAAAGCTTTATGAATGCACGGTAAGCGCTTTGTGAACAGTGAGCGCGAACGAAGCGGAGCAGAGAGAGCAAGTGTACGTACGGTGAGCGCACTGTGAGGGCACGAAGAAAGCACGAAAAAATGGGAAAGTAGAACGTTTCCTTATACACTTTTGAACAAATTATAACGTATATTTTCAGTTTCATTTTTACTTCATGTTCAATACGTGCATGCATTATCCTTAATAAGTGATAAAAAATAGTTGAAGCACTGTTATTTCTGATAAAATATAGTTAAATTACTTTTTATTTAAAGTTACATGTATGTAAGTGGTAGTGCGATTGAACAAAGACACCATTCGTCGTATTGTCAATAGAAAAAAATGGTTCAGCATTTGATTAAAGGCCGAACATTTTTTAATAGAATCAGAAAACCTTAAACTTGAACGTTGGGCAGAATATTTCAACCAAGTACTCAGTCGCCCCGAACCAACAGAAACTGCTAATGTTGATGAGAACTTTTTTTGAGATATAGAACTTGAATCACCTACGAAGGAAGAAATCAAGAAGGCCATTAACAAACTTAGAAACAACAAAGCTCCAGGCATAGACAGTTTAGAGAGTGAACTGTTTAAAGCAGATACAAGATAGCTACAGACCAGCTACATGTCCTTTTTACAAAAAAAATGGAAGTTAGAGGTGCTTTCAAAAGATTGGTGAAAGTAAAGTTACCAAAGAAGGGTGATATAATGGACTGTCTTGGTATAACTCTCATATCGATTCCTAGTAAAGTTTTCTGCAAAATAATTATGCATGCGGCTAAGTGAAGTTATCGATAGCAAACTAATGAAACACAAGCAGGCTTCAGACCAGGTGTAAGATGCATAGACCATATCTTTACTCTGCGCAACATCATGGAAAAATGCATAAAATGGAACAGCAAATTGCACTTGAACTTTATTGACTTTGAAAAAGCGTTTGATAGTGTGAATGGTGAGAGCCTATAGAAGATATTTCCAGCATGTGGATGCCAAGACAAACTTATAAGATTTTTTTAAGCCTTCTAGAATAACTTCAATTGCAGCGTGATTAATGACAACAATTTAAGCAACTGGTTTAGCATCACAAGTGGAGTAAGACAGGGCTGCATCATGTCACCATTGCTATTCCTTTTGGCAATGGACTAAGTCATGGGGAAAACAGTCGGCATTAAGCAGAGATGAATAAGATTTACCACCATATCTATGTTAGAAGGCGTTGAGTTTGCTGACGATATCGAATTAATTTCACCAAACTCTAAACACGTACAGAGGAAAACTGAAGATTTTTCTAAACATACACAACAAGTTGGATTAAACATCAATAAAAATAAGACAAAAAAGCAGCTAGTTCCATCACCTGCTGGAATAACTCTAGACCATGAGCCATTAGAAGAAGTAACATATTTCACGTATCTTGAAAGTCTCATCAGTAAAAGCAATGCAACATCAAAAGATATGGAAAGCAGACTACAGAAGGCAGCCATATCACTTTAACAACTTAGTAAGATATGGATAAAAAAGCAACAACAGTCTACTGACCGAAACTAAAATATACAACAAAAATGTAGTTGCATTACTTCTATATGGATCAGAATGTTGGAGAATCACTCAGAAAGATTCCTAAAGGCTCTCGGGAATCCACAACAGATGCTTAAGAAAGATCTGCAAAATCTGCTGGCCAAACAAGATCACCAACCAGGCTCTGTACAAGAAAACAGGTCATCGAAATATCATGACCAAGATATAGCAAAGAAGACAAAGATGGTTTGGACATACAGAAAGACAGGACCCCAATTATTTCTCAAAAGTACCGTTAAAATTGACTCCAACAGACGGGATACGCCACAGTGGAAGACTAAAGGAAACTTGGAGAAGAAATCTGACCACCGAGTTTAACACTGGAAAGACCTGGAGTGAAATGGAGAAAATCGCTAATAAAGACCGTTGTCACTAGAGGTCCCTGGTTACAGCCTTATGCACCGGGTGGTAAATCAATCTCAGGCGAAAGCGGGGCCTTTCTAGAGGCGTGAAAGACTCCAAGGTTTGCAGTCTACCTGCTGTCGTTAACTCTGCTAATGAAAAAATGACAATAACAATCCGTCAACCATCTCAAAAATCCATAAAACGAAATACAAATTCAAAGCAGAGCAACACGGACCTCCAAAAAGATGGAGGTAGAATCAGGTGCCTATGAGGAGTGAGCATCCTCTATTGACCGGTCACACCCGCCGTGT
Source organism: Magallana ariakensis (assembly GCA_020458035.1). NCBI lineage: Eukaryota > Metazoa > Mollusca > Bivalvia > Ostreida > Ostreidae > Magallana > Magallana ariakensis. Next base: position 54,206,771 of record CM035813.1, read on the forward strand.
GCTCTTTGTCGTAATCGGGAAAAGACGGAAAAGTCCGTAGACTAACAATTAGTATGAAAATATACAGGAAACGATTTAATTCACAGAAAAAGAAGCAACAATTAGTCAAAATTGATCTTATTAGTCTTAATGTCTACATGAAACGATTTCATTTAAACAATTAACTGCTTTCTTTGGTGATTCATGTGGGATGTGAAGGTGGCGACATTGCAGAAAGAATACATAACCCGCGTTTATGTAACTTTTTTGCAACGATCGCTACCTAATGGGTTTATATTTACATCTTTTTTAAACAAATGAATAAATTGAATAAACAAAATGTAAATGAATCAATACATAGATAAACAAATGTAGTGTTTTTAAAACAAAACATATATTTAAGCAGCTAAAAAAATACATTTATTTTCAGTGTTTCGTTATATATGTCTGTGACTTGTCGAATTTCCCTCCCACCTCCCCTTTTTCACAATATGTTTATTTCAGATTGTTGCATAATACCTCCCTTATAATATGTTTCTTTTTGGATTGTTGTACAATATATTCTAGTCAATATTAGGAGCTAGTCAGTTTTTTATGATCTCCATGTTTTTAAGGGCTGGGGAGAATTTTACAACCCTCCCTACTGGTGGCCTATTCCCCCCACCTTCTGCCATCAGTTTGTATTATAAATAATGTACTTATGTGTTTGAATGCATAGTTTACCTTGTATAATATTCTGTTGGTTTTAAAGGGGCATGGACACGATTTTGGTCAAAATTTTTTTTCCCGATTTTAACGTTTACAATGCTTCAGTAAGGCATTTTTAATATGCAACCAAAATTTGAGCGTCATTCGTTGAGTTATAAGCGAGTTACAGAACTTACAATTCTTTGCTATGTAAACAAAGCTTTTGTTTACATTTTGAATGTTGAAGTGAAAACTCCAGTTTAAGACCGAAAATGAATGTTGTAAACGTTAGGATCTGTTTATATATGCTTAAAATGAGTAAGAATATGAAAAATCAGCTTGAAAAAGATTTTTTACCGGTATATTGAACTTATGTAAACAAACACAGGGCACGAGCCTTGTTTACATTACAAAGAATTGTGAGCCCTGTATCTTGCTTAAAACTTCACTACTGACTCTCTAATTTCATTTGGTCATTGGAAATGCATTCCTTAAGCATTGTGAATAATAAAAACAGAAAAATAGAATTTGACCAAAATCGTGACCATGCCCCTTTAACATATATGCTTTTTTACAGTTACAGTATTTTGATTTTTGTTCTACTCAAATTATTGGTATGTACTAAATATGACGTACATCAATGTTTATGTTTTGAACAGGATATAATCATTTTCTGATCAATAAAATTTCCAACACATTTGTGAGTTTGCTTGATATGTGGGTAGGAGAATGAGGAGGCATAAAATATTATGTACGATTTTTGTTCCTAGTTGCGCTTATATTAGTTTGATCACTTTTGATATTTATTATAAATCCACAGTTATGACACTAATACGTTTATTTTATATGCTTTGAAAATATATTCAGTAAAAAAATAAACAACTTTCGTTTCCGCAAGTTATTATTTTAATAGATATATCATTTAAGTTCAAAAATATATATCTAATAAATTCTATAATTCATTTTAAACTACGTCGTTAATCAAAAATAAGTTTCAAAATCTTATTGAAAGTAATTTTTTCACCACCACTTTATTTTGGAAACGGTGGCAATAATCTAGCTACACCTTCTTGCAATGTAAACTTGCAACCACACCCTATTTTAGTAATATTATGTGAGTAAATTGTTCGGGCGAGAAAAATTCGCAAAAACAATGGCCTCGCAAATAATAAACCGCAACAGTTCTGATATATAATATAATATTTACTTTAAAACTATTGACACTAATGATAATCAAATCAATGAAACAGACGACAAAGTTTGTAGCAAATAAGTATTGGTTGCAAAATATTAAAGATGTACTTTAAGATTCTGCACAACTCACATTATTATTGAATTAGATTGCAAAGATGAAAACTGATGACAATGTATAATATTTTTGGTATTTGTAAACATGTATTTAAAATATAATTGTTAATCAAACATTAAATGTACGTTTTCCAAAGAAAGAGTGCATAGTATGCACAAAAAGTAATATAATGTACCAATTGATTCATTGTGTGCCTCTTTTATTTCAGAAAATGAACAAAGACAACGAAACCAGAGATGAACCCGCAATTCCGTGTATTTCAGTTGCTTTATCAATATCATCCATATCAATCGGAAGCATTGTGACATTCATAAATGTGTCAGTTCTAGTGGCTGCCATAAAGTGCTCTCCAAAGAAGCAAAATGACCACTTCAACTTGGTTGTTGGTCTTACGTTAAGTGACATCTGTGGTGGACTCAGTTTGTTGGTAAACGGTATACGATTGTCTTTTCCAAGTCTCTATCTTAAACCAATATTCTGTGCTTCGGTTGTGGTTTCTCTTGCAGTGGCAATTCTGTCATCTGTGACGCAGACGTTTTTCATTTGCTTCAACCGCTTTCTGTTGATCAGGAAGAGCAACTTAAATAAAAAAATATTTTCAAAAAGGAGCATATATATAATTTGTGCTGCTAATTGGGCTACAGCATATTCCGTTGTTTTGATATTCGTGGATATAAATTCAATAATCATCAATCGCCATAAAATATGTAACATTTATACTGTTTTTGGGAAACATTCTAAGCTGTTCAGATACATATATTGTTGTTTTTGCATTGTATGTCTGACATTTACAATAGTCCTATACTTAAAGGGACTACATAAGCTTCGCAACGTCTGTAGAACAACTCATATAAGCGCTATAGCAGTCGGTGCAACTAGGAGAGAAACAACTTTTGACACAGCAGAAGCTAATGCTACGTATCCATCTTCACTTGCGCAGGACAATAGAAAAATTTCGCAGAGTATGAAAACGGTCGGGCTGATTATCATAGCACTAACCTGCCTTACAGTACCTTTGATTATTGTCAATCTTATTAGCACAGCAAGTCAATCTGTAATTTTAGGGACAACAAATCTTGCTATTCTAAATTCTGTGATTAATCCATTTCTTTATTGCAACAAGATTAAAATTTTACGAATGAAGCTAAAGTCAATGTTTTGCGGATGCTGTCTAATTTGAAGATTTAAATAATTAATGTCAGTACAAATGTGATTAAACAGAATAAAATTGTAATATTAAAAAAACAATTGAATACAATAAGATATGAGACTCATACATGGCTAATATTATTTTTTCTCTAGTATAATATTATAGTTGTATATACAATACTAGCTGATAAAATATCTACACAGGGCAGACAAATATTTATCTGTATAATATATAACTTTTATATTCTATTCATCATTAAATTTGACCTTTAACAGAATAAGAATATAAATCTTAACATTAACCAAATAAGAAAAAAAACTATTTTATAATGTTTTTTTTAATTTATTGTCCTGTTTCAAAGGTTTAACACGGTTTGTATATTGCACACATAATATACATATACATTTTTATTATTCATATTTACGGATTTTTAAAACTTTTCATATCTCGAATTCTTGATCTCTCGAAGTTTAATCAAAATCTTTTGAAGTTTGAGTCATCGAGAGTCACCTGTACATGTACAAGAGCGAATTCCTACTAGTTTATATTTTCAGTGAAAATATAAAATGGTAAACACCTTACTCACTATATTTAAAAAAGTAGAGTATATATTTAACACTGCTTTTAATATGATTTATAGTACATAACTGTTAAAGCTAAAAAAAAATTAAACAAGAATCAACTCGCTCATATCAATCATCATAGTATGGATTTGATATAAAGTAAAAAAAATCATTATAGAACAATAATAAAATGCATTGCATGTAATGTAATAACTTTTAGTTACCAAACATTTGAACTGAAATTCTACTGTTAATGAGATTTATCTCTTAAAATTGTTCTATTCGTTATTACGAAATGCAGCCTTCTACATATATCTTTAATGATATCTTAAAGAGCAATTTTGAAGCAAGTTTTTTTAATATCTAGAACATCAGTGTTATTGATATCTTAATTATGTTTCAGTGTGTAGAACTTTACTGATGAAAGAGTTGTAATTTACGTGTAATATGTTGTTATTGGTTACAAGCTTGATATAAGTAAATATTGCATTAGGAATAAATATATGTGTACAATTAAAAAGTGTCGTGTTTTGCAATGAATGTTGACGTCGAAATAGCACTTAACAATTTTTTTTTCATTCGAAATAACTTCATTGCATATCTATTTAAGCTACGAACCTTGTCATCTCAAGATATGATATTGATACAGGTTTTACTGGTTTACCAATCGGATTAGAAATCAGATCATTTGATTCTTGTAAGGCCTTGTATAGCAATCTACGTGACGGATCCAACGATCTTAATTTAATCAGGCTCTTTATTGACAAGAATGAAATACTTAAATCGAATACAATCTACACGGGTGTTTTTAAAGCTGAGGTTTTAACACTAGTACTGAGGTAAATAAACTTTTGAACGTTGTTTAAGGTACATTTTTTGCCAACCTACATTGTACATGTGAAGAAGCAAAGAACAAGATACGTCATTGGCATTATTTGGCCGCAAAATTTACGAAATTTTCAACGTCTTTGTCCGCGTTATTGAAGTTGTGCATTATACTTAGTATGATATTAGCTAAATCCTACAAGCACTAAAATGACGTCATTTTTCATTATGACATCACTAATGTGCGCTAAACATGGAATGCTCGTTCAAATGCGTTACGATATGATGTTTTATGAGTAGTTTTCGTTAAAATTAGACACTTTCACATGCAGCAACCACTTTTATAGTTCACGTGCAGTCTCATAATTTCATCATCTATTCATACAATTAAAATGGTGTTGGTTGTCACATGTGAACAATATGAATTTTAAAAAAAATGAATACGGAAAATGATATTTTACCGACGTCAATAACGTTTTTATCTATTGTTATCGACGTCAACAACGCTATCAACGCTGAGTGAGAAGCTGATTAGCAGAATGTATTAATTGATAAGTTATCATTATTATCATTATTAGTCCCCTACCTGTCCGTCCGTCCGTCCGTCTGTCTGTCCCACTTCAGTTTTCCACACTTTTTCCTTTTTGCGTTTGAGGAATAACATGAAACTTGCTGAACAGCTTCAAAATGTCAAACTAAAGATCAAGTTAACACTTTTTTACCGTCTGGTTGTCATATTTTCGAGAAAATTAATTTTTTATATTCCAATTTTTTAATGTTCGGGTTCTTTATCGGGTTCTGTATGCATTGAATAAACGAGGCCAAACTTAATATTTATTTATTTACTTAACTTATTTACTTAAGAGAAACTAAAGGAAAAGAAACAGAAAACAGCAACAGCAAATTACAAGATAAGCAACGTTTAGACCTGCGTTTGTTCCGGTGGATTTCCGTTGAGATAAAGATCGAAAATAATCGCTGACATATTGAAAGGCTTAATCAAAACACTAATAATTTCTTTTTTGTTTAGATTATGTTTAAGTCAATTTGTAACTATAATATGTGATCGTATACGTAGTAGTTTGATCAATTTAAATGCGCGTAGATAACGGTAGAACATATATTGTCTCCCGTAATCTTTTCTCACTAACTCTATTCAACGAAATCAAATCTAAAGGGCTGATGAAAAGAATTGTACTTTCTCAAAAAGAATAATATATAGCTTAATATTTTGTGAAATTTTAAATTTTAAATTTTTCTATAATACATGTTTATGATGTACATGTACATATCACAGTGTAGGAACGGAAGTGAACAGTTTTGGGTAGCGCTGTTTGTCGAAGCGAGAGAACAAGTTGCGCTGCGTACAGTAATTTGATCGTAGATGGAAAATACGTCAATAACTAATCTCTGAAGGGACAGTATCGCGATTTTTTTTATACGGTAGTAAACTAGAATAAGTTTATACTCGTCATTTCAATCTTGAAATCTTAAAATGTCTCTTCGGAAAATATTTTATTGTATCAAAACAGTGCAAATATTCAATAAGAAATCGAATCAAAATTTCTAGAGAAGTGTTTCTCATTTCTTTGAGAAAAAAAGTTTGTTTCTTGTTGTGAAAATATTTTCCCAATACGATATCTTTCAGACAAAAATACTACATATATGAAGGAAGCAATGCATTCTTTAAATGGGTTTTTTTTTTAACCATGCCCTGATATTGTTTACTGTACGCGTAGCTCTTATAAGTATGTACGAGTAGGTCTGATTTTCAGATGCACATCTGTATGCGTAACTTCGAACATTACAATGAGCTAAGATATTTCTATTGACGGAAATTACGTCCGTAATTCGTTTTTAAAATAAGGTCAAGAAACCAATTAAGAAAAAAAATCGGACACAAATAAATGTGTACAAAAAACTCAAACCCCATTAATTTGTAAAGTGTTATTTCCCGCGCTTGCGCGGGATGTCATCAAGTTATTTTTATATTAAGGGTTTTGATATCAATTGCGTACATTGCAAGTATATTGTATAAAAAGTTTCTAGTCCACTTGTCAATATAAATACTTGTATCCAAATATTTGTACTAGTACTCCGCTTTTAAATCTCTTTAATCCAAAACCTATATAGTTGTTTTCAGTTTAGCACTCGTGTATATGACAGCTATGTAAAAGGATGTGCAAGGTCGATTAAAAAACTACTAATTACAAAAATAATCGCAGCAAAAATATTAGTTTTTCATCGTTGAAATTTTTTTGAATGAGTCCATTCATACAATGGTCATTCTACTGAGTTAACTTACCATTCGAAGCCAATGCTTAATCATAGAACTACGTGTACAGTAAAATTCTGAATATATGCTTAAAATTGCGCTACGCGTACAGAATGAAATAATGACAACTCATGATATTCTGAGAAATTTTTCTACTTTTATTTGCAATTATATCAAACTCCAGGTCAGATTACTCTTTTGAGGTATATATTTACCTCTACATGTCCCCTATTCAGTCGTAATGATTGTATTTCGTACTTAATAATCACTTCAATTTTGGAATGTGACCTTCGATATTGATTGTCAAAAAGTTCATTGAAAATCATGTTGCAAAAGGAATACAAGTTTTTATACTTATGCCAGTTTAGTACCATAAAATATTATCATTGTTAAGGAAGTTTTTTTTTCTTTTTTACATCTATTTATCATTTCATTTGATTAAAATCAGAGCTACCTCTTCTATTTGTTTATTCGCTTCGACAAACAGCGCTACCCAAAACTGTACACTTCCGTTTCTACACTGTGCATGTAGTATCTTCACCTTTATAGCGCGTAGAATCAGTGGACCAGTATATAAAGTTCCTTCCGTGATTTTGTCTTAAAGTTTTTGACTTAATCTTTATAAGACACTTTAAACATATAGATAAAGTTCCTTCCATGATCTTGTCTTAAAGTTTATCTTTAAAAACTTCATCTTTATCAGACATTTTTTACATTTAGATAGAGTTTCTTCCGTGATTTTGTCTTAACATTTTTGACTTCATCTTTATCGGACACTTTAAACATTTTTTAGACATCATCTGTTTGAAGAAACTGAGAGAGAGAGAGAGAGAGAGAGAGAGAGAGAGAGAGAGAGAGAGAGAAAAAAATTTCATTTGTAACTACGTTGTTTAAACAGAAAACTACACGTGTAACACACACACACACACTCACTCTCTCTCTCTCTCTCTCTCTCTCTCTCTCTCTCTCTCTCTCTCTCTCTCTCTCTCTCATTGTCCACTCATTTAAAACAGGGTATATATATTATTCAGTTTTATTTACAAAGTGATTTGGTCTCCATGATAAAACGCTGATGTATACTATTTTTTTACAGATTTGCTTTGATGTCACCGAATATTAAAAAGAAAATCAAAATGTAAAGGGACAGAATACTTCTTGGTTGATTACACGAAAAGACGATTTATCAAAGTATTTTTTTTCAGCCATTTAAAAAAGAATCTCTAACATAAACGTTTTTAATATTTTCTCTTCGTATCGCCGTCCCCTTTATTCTGCCTGCCCCTCCCCCGCTCTCTCTCTCTCCCTCTCTCTCTCTCTTGAGGTTGCTTATCAAATTTGCTGACAGTCGAGGACCCCCTTCCCCCTTTTTCTTACCTTTTTCGAGTTCATTGTTCATGCATTTAAAATTAAAAAATTGTGTTCAGAAAGGTTATGAAAGCTTTAGAATTTTTTTTTTTGCTTCCTGTACTTTAGTGAATAACTAATGGAAGCCATAAGGTACTTGTATTTAACTGACTCACTACACCTTGGAATAGTTTCTCAAATCAACAGAAAATTACTTGATTATAAAAGATACAATGTAGCAAAATACATCAAAGAATATGTATAAATGTAAGTCATATGCATGTAGGCGAAAATATATACAATTTTGTATTTGAAGCTTATAATTTCAAAAGTTCAATGAAATAGGCCGCATGCAGATTTAAACTTAATTGTGATCTGCGGTTCACAAGCCCGAAACTCATGCACAGAAACCGGTATGTTTTTACAACACAGATAAACTACTCGCATAAATATGCATGGCGTCGCGTTTAAAATTGCGACGTCTTGCTAAAACACGGAACAGTTTTCAGCATAAATTCCATGATGTATATGTTTAAGTCACACATATAAGTTATATACCATTAGATTTGATAAATTCAAGGCTTTGAAAAATGTTTTGTGCTGTGCATATTTGAAACACGGCATATTTCGGCCAATAACGTCCCTTGTTCTTTTCAAGCAGGCATTTACAAAACTGGCTGCATTATTTTTCTAAAATATTGTTTTAAACTCCCTAATTGTTATTATATTAACAACTTGAAATTTTGATCTATATTTTTCAATAAACAAGAAACAAATGACAAACGTATGTCCGCAAACCAATTATTGTTAATTGTGGATGTTGAAAGATCGACCTTACATGCAAAACCTTCCCGCAGACATATAGTCATAGTTGTTTAAATCAGCCTTATATTTATTTAGAAATACACATATGTACACAATATATATATATTTCAGTGAACGGGATTTTGAAAAAGACCAAATAGACATTGCATGTGATTACGTTTATGGATACATAAATAATTATTTTTTATTTAAATGTTTACAAGTTGTAAAACCTTAAGCAAAGTTATTGTTCTCATGTTTGTTGCTTTTTAAAAAATACTTCTTTTGCTTGAGTCTCTTCAACTAGATTAATTGTGTTTAGTTTTGAAAAAAAAAATAAGACAAAGAAGATTTTTTTTTAAATCCTAATTTTTTTAATTGATTAAATGTAATATTTTAGAAAATTAATCCTACCTTTCACACATTTTGTTATAACTTTTTTTTTTAATTTAAATCGATATAATGTGTGAAAGTTTTTATATACTTGTGAAAAATTCGTGTTCGTTTTATTCTATCTACGCTTTTTTTTTGTATGATTTCTGTTCTTTTTTGACAGATCATCGCATTTCATTTGTTCAAAAGAGTTTTTTGTAAAGTTATTAATTCTCTGGACTGCTAGCTTGCCTTTCATGCCTTAATGCTCTAAGAACGGATTCTTTGTTAATGTCTATAGCTACTCAAATCTGCAATAAAATTCTTCTATTTTTTTTTTCAATCAACGATTAAATTATGATCCAGCAATGACTTCTTAAGGGCCATTTAAGCATTCTTATTATTTATTATCTTTAAAAAACTCTTTTTCGATTACATGAAAATAACAAATAATAACGATTGAGATTTAAAGGACAATACCTATGAAAGTTCTTCAAAGTCACAATGTCTTCATGAAATTAGATCTTGAGAGAAGTCGGGAAGACCAAGTTTGTATTTGATAAATGTGATGCATTCAGTTGTTTACTAAATATATATTTGATATAAAAATGATTTTCAATTAATAAACAGCGAGGTATATTTCCTGCAGATTTCCACAAGCTGACAAAATGTGGACAATGTGAATGAATTATCCCTCTGATAGGCTAAAGAATGAAAACTTGTGGTAATTTCATGAACCTCTTTCTAAAAATTATGTTTAGATTTTTGATGCATTCAAGTTTTTATCTCCCCCAACCCAAACCCCTCTCAAAACAGGGTGAGTCCTTTAATTCTATGTAAATATAATATATACATTTATACATGTATATTGCATATTATCAGTTTCACTTTTTTGGGAACGAACCAAGTCGTAAAGTTAATAAGCGGTAAAACAACCTAGACCTTTGGAAACCGAAGCCATGTGATCCATTAAAATAGCTTTAAACGCGATAGATATCTTTCAAGGTCAGGTTATTCAAATCCATTTGTTTATCATACAACACATTTAGTAAAGTCTACATTTGTTTCATTATTTTGAAATGACATCAAGTCGTTCAGCATGAAGCAATTTCAGTCGACTTTTTATTAAATCTTGAAATGAATATTTACCATAAACTTACTGTTGAAATGTGTATATTATATACTAATTACTTGCTACGAGGACGATGGCAAGTTTATTGTCCTCCGAGACTGCGACTTTTTCACGAGGCGAAGCGAATAGTCAGAGAATAAGTATTTCATTATACCGAAGAAAACTTTATGTTCGGCAATTTTCTTGAGAGTAAACAAATTAGAGATATCGGAAAATCGAATGCCGCCGGTGAAAAGTTTCAATGAATTTTCACCATGGGCAGATAGCCCGGAGACAATTTCACAATTAGATAGAATAACATGTTTATTCGATGTAATTTTACATAGAAAATATTTAATAACATCATAATATTCAAAGAATGATTCTTTATTACTTATATTTATATAATTTTCAGCTATTGTACGATTAAATATTTAAATATAAATAAGAAAACCCCACTGGCGCCTCAATTATACGTCATTTGAAGTTATTAGACTGTATAATACAAAATCGATACGTAGTGTTATCACAGGCAAACACACGGAAAATGTAAATATTCACAGAAATATATTAATGCGAAATGTCTGATGACTTTCCATATCTCTGATTTTGAAGGTACACTATTTGTCCTGTCTAAAATTGTGACATGATATCTTCAGTTGGACAAAACCCATGCTCAGGACTTTAAAAAAAAAGAATAAAAAATGTCATTGTTCTCTGAAAAAACCACGCACTAAAATTTATAGAATATATTTAAATGTTTTTAGTTACATATAAAATATTTATTTATAATTTTCATACAAAATAAAAGACTTTACAGTTTTAATATAATTTAAAAAGTAAAAATTCAAAATGCTATTATTCACAATGCACTCAATATCTTACTGATAAATATTTATAATTATCATACAAAATAGAAGACGTTACAGTTTTCAAAAAATTCAAGAAGTAAAAATTCATAATACATTTAATATTAACAGAGATAAAAAGAATTGTTTTATCCTTCACAAGATTGTAAAAGATATCTAATTTAATGTCTGTAAATTAGAGATAATTTTTTGTCAAATTAAAACACTAAAGAAATGGTATGTCATTTATAAATAAATATATAAAAGGTTGCTGCGAAGAAAAATGCACAAAAACAAGGTGTTATGTAAATATTACTCCTTTATTTAATATATATAAAGCTATACACAGCAGGTGCTATAAGCATTAAGCCCATGTACTTTGTTTGAATGTTTCTTGAAGCGCTGGAGTCGAATTCAAACAGGCACATTTTTCATTTAATATGTTTCTTACCAACTTATCACTCAAAAGCATAATCATTACATTGGTTGATAGGGGATTCGAGTTTTAAAAAAAATAAACACATTTTTTTAATGACCACGTCTTTAACCAACGTATTACTCAAAGGCCAAATCAGTCTATTGGATTTAGGAATGCTGAAGTAAAGTTTTGATAAGTGGTAGTTATATACAAATGAATATAAATGTTAAACATATATCATCTCTAATAATCACCATTATACACATTCCTGATCTCACAATATTGTAAACCAACTTTTATTCGCGTGCGAGAAATATTTGCGAGGTTTGCGAGAGCCTCATCGTCGCGAATATTTCTCGCCGCAGACCAGTCCTTAGCTTATGATTGTAATAACAAAACGTATGTGGATAAGGCTAGGTCGCAAAAATTAGTCGCCGCGAACCAGTTTATCTCGGGTTAATCGCGAAATAAAGTAGTCATGAATAAAAGTTGGTTTACAGTATGAATGTAGCTATAATATACTGACTTAAATGTACAGCCCAAAAGGAAACAACGTAACATGTAACTTTAAGATCAATAATCATTTCTGGTTTGGAAAAATACAATATTTTTATTGGAGATCACATTTTCTGGGGAAAATGACAGGTATACTAAGATGGAACCCTATATAAACAAGTTTAAACAGCACATTTTCCTCATGTCTAGACTCAATATAGTGATTATTACTTTCTTTAAGTTTTGAATCAAAGATATCAATAACGGTCTCCTTAATAGTAGTGTTCCACAAAAACTTAAATATTAAAGATATTGCTTTTCTTGTTTTTAATAGGACATTTTTTTTTACACTTTTGTCATATTTGGCATTGTTATTAGTCCCCTACTGGTGAAACCAGAGAAGACTTTAGTTTTTATGACTGTCCGTCGTTATGGTTTTGTGAACTGTTTTGAAACTTGCCGAGTCGCTTCTTAATGAAAAAAAGCCTACAGTTAAAGTATGAGTTTTTTTTTAAATTAATCACCAGTTGATAAAAAAATTAATTTTAACGTCTCGTTTGAAAAGAAACTTTTACCATTTTTTTGGCTCAAAACATTTTTAGCACATAAAAATACATTAGGGGTGTGAAAACTATCAGAATTCTTGATATATGAAAAATGACAATAACCAACTGTCAACCACTTAAAAAATCCATAAAACGAAATACAAATTCAAAGCAGAGCAACACGGACCTTTAAAAATATAGAGGTAGGATCATGGGCCTAGGAGGAGTGAGCATTATTTGCTGACCGGTCGCTTTATATAAATGTTCTGAACTAGATATTTCAAAACTTGGCAATTTCATGTTTTATTAATTTGAAATTTTGATCACAACCTGTCTTTTTTTCAATGATTTTCCACAATAACAGATAAAGATTATTAATCGTTTTAATAGTAGTTCTTTTGAATTATTCTCAAAAAATATAATCTTCATATTTTCATTATAAAATTGAGTAAGGTGTTACTTTTTTCATATCACTAGTAGGCTTATATACAATTATTGGTTTTTTTTAGGTCAATACGATGATTTAGCTACCCAAAAGGTACAGTATTCACGGAGGCGAAAATATCGTATTGATCGAAAAAAAAATAGCAATAATTGTTTTCTCATATGATCCAGGGACGAATTCATACAAGCATATCAAATTGAGTGTTATCAACCGAAGAAAACTTCATCACCTTTTAATTCTTAGCCACAGTCGAACATATTGAGAAACGCAATATTTCATTGGACGACATGAATGAAGATAACCAATGGTAACATTTTGTAATTTCCGATCTATTTTTAGTCCAATGTAGAAAGAAAATGAAATGTTAAATTGACCGCCTAGTTCACGTGCACATGATTATAACGATATAACTATTGGATACTAGTCAATCAGAGAGCTAGAAATTAATCAATCATATTATAATACATTTTATAGGACGTCATTCATACACACACATCTCTATTTTGTAGTGTTAGTAATGGTGTTTTTTTTAACTTAAGTTTATTTTTAGACCAACAATCCTATTTTCAAAAGGCAACTTAAATTATACATTGTATAGAAAAGTTATATTTAATACAAAATATTATCAAAGATAAAAAAGTTGATAACTGATCAATGACTTTTATAGGGTTATAATATGATTATTAAATGAATACAGTACCCGCAACGTTATTTTTTACAAGATAAACGATATGATAGGATTCACGCACGATAGGATAGGATTAACGCACGATAGAACAGGATACATGCACGATACGATGGCATTAACGCACGATAGAACAGTATACTCGCACGATAGGATAGGATTGATACACGATAGGAAATGATAAACGATGTTCATGATAAACGTATAATCGCTTTAAACGATATTCATGAATAACATGATAATGGCAGAATTTGGGAAAGAACACGTTCGAATAAAGATTACCGTGGAATTTCTTTTAAGTAACAATTGCCGAGTTGTTAATCATCGCTGCATTATTTATAGAATGTATAAAAATGACCACTTAATTTTTTTTAACAAAAATTATGAGCTTAAATGATCAATAAATTTTCTGTATTGCTAACATTGCTTTCATTACCGAACACCCTAGCCGATCGCCGCGAATATAGCAGCCCGTGATTAAATCACACAGAACATAGCGGGTTCAATTATAAAAATCCAACTCTTGTTTAAAGTAAATATTAAATCTATCATAAATACATTTCTTTCTGTATAAGAAAATGATGCATTAAAAACGAGTTATATAACATACAAGTTAAATAAATATTTACGCAGATATACATTCCGCGTACGATTTGTTAACATTGTTTTCATTACCAGGCATCCTAGCCGATTTCAGCCCAAAATCAAATATAACACGGAAAATAACGGGTTTAATTAAAATACAACTCTGGTTTTAATTAAATGTAAATTATATCATAAATACTTTTATTTCTGTAAAATATGATGCATGAAAAACGAATAATATTGCATAAAAGTTAATGTTTACGCAGGTATACACATCGCGTACGATTTAATATATTCGATATACAGGTAAATATGTTACTTTGTTCCTAAGAACTTCGATAGTTTACATTATTTTTTTATTTCTAATTCTTACAGATATGCTTTACATGTAATGTTAGTTAATTTTGATCTAAAAAATTAAGAAATTAGTATCATGATAGAATGCTGGATGGGATTTTACAATTCTTGTTCGATAAATTTTCTCATACGGCGCACTGAACGACTTGCAACTTTGAAATAAATTTACTTGCTTATGAAAATGCACGAAACGATTAACACGATAGGATAAACGTAAAAACTGTTAAAATTAAATGATAAACCTGATAGGATTAACGCACGATAGGAAAGGATTAACGCACGATAGAACAGTATACACGCACGATACGATAGCATTAACGCACGATAGAACAGTATACACGCACGATACGATAGGATTGATACACGATACGATAGGACAGGATTGTAAAAAATAACGTTGCGGGTACTGTATAATGGTGCACTATATATGTGCCTCATATTGTACTGTATCAAATTGTGTTTTAAATGTAAAAAAGAATATTTTAATTAATGTGTAAGTACTTCTTTACTGGCATTAATTATTTTAACTTTAATTAAGACAACACCCGCAAAACATTGACCTAAGCTTAATTCGTAAAATGTTTATCTTGCTGCAATAAAGAAATGGATTAACCATTGAATTAAGTACAGCAAGATTTGTAGTCAACAAAATGACTGGTTGATTTGCTGTTTTGATAAGATTGACAATTATCAAAGGTCCTGTGAGGCAAGTTAGTGCTATTATAATCAGCCCGACCGTTTTCATACTCCGAGAAATACTTCTAGTGTCCTGTGTAAGTGAAGATGGATAAGTAGCACTGGCCTCTGCTGTTTCAAACGTTATGCGATTGTCACTCATTGTCCTTAATTCTCTTCCCATTGCACCCACTGATAAAGCGTTTACGTGAGTTTTTCTGGAGACTTTACGAAGCATATTAAGTGCAATCAGGTATAAGAATATAGTTAGTGTTACAACTACAATGCAACAACAACAATAGTTGTATCTAAATAACTCAAAATTATCTCCGAAAACAGTATGAACGTTACAAATATTTTGGCGATCAATAATTGATTTTACATCCACGAACACCAAAACAAGAGAGATGGCGGTAGTCCAATTAGCAGCACAAATTATATATATGTTCCGTTTTGAAAATATCTTCTTATATAAGATGCCATTACTGATCATCAGAAGGCGGTTGAGGCAAATGAAAAATGTCTGTGTTACAGATGCTAGGATTGCAACTGCAAGAACGACAACAACAAAGGCACAAAATATTGGTTTTAAATAGAGACTTGGAAAGGATAATCGTATACCATTTGCAAACAAATTGAGTCCGCTACAAATATCAGTGATCGAAAGACCAACAACCAAGTTGAAGTGGGCATTTTGTTTCTTAGGAGAGCACTTTATGGCGGCCACTAGAACTGAAATATTTATAAATGTCACAATGCTTCCGATTGATATGGATGATACTGATAAAGCAACAGAAATAGACGGAACTGGGATTTGAAAGGTTATATTTGGTGTGTCATATCTGGTTTCGTTGTTAGTGTCCATTTTCTGAAATGAAGAGGCACACATTAAATGATTTGAAACATATTTAATTCATTGCATGTGCTAGGCATTTCTGCATTAAATATGTCCATGCATTTTTTAATTAAACATCTATGGTTATTGGTTGCTAACATATTTTAAACCGTAAAATATATTTAACATATGTCATTAAAAAATGACTTATTGGTGGGAAATATTCAATTAATACTTTGATTTGCAAATGAATATGTTTTTGCCGCAAGAAGTTTTGTCATTAATTTGGAAAGGAATGTTTTTACATAGTGGTAAATCAAATCAATTATGTATCGTATTTGTTGGATTTATTTTCCTTATAATGATATGTTTAATAATTGTAAAAACAACTTTTATTTCTTGGCCTTTACCAGTTCTTCAAACTTTTTTTCTATTACTGGAGAAATTATGTTTGCAAGATTCAGAAGCAAGTAGCTTTCGCTATAATAAATAACTTAAAGTTGAGTCATTGATTTGGAAATTTACTTTTTCATTTACAAAGTAGTTCTGCACGAATTAAATAATCAGCTCAAGGTATATTTTGCAATTAAATGCAATATCATTTAAAATTAAATATCAAACATTCATATTACCTTAATATTACTGAATTAGCGTTAAAAGTATAATATTTGATCTCAGGTGCCTTGTACTTGCATAAGTTTCATCGTTCTAAGATTTAAAAGAATAATTAAAATATAATATGCACATTCTAAAAAAAATAGCATGCATAGATTAAATAAAACATAAAGAACAGTTCCATATAATAGCTTTTCTTCCTAACTGTTTAAATGTATGTTTTGTTTCATAAACAATTCATAATTTCATAATTGTTAAAGCGGAAATATGGAAACATGAAATCACCAGTCTCAAAATCTTTATAACATCACTGATTAAAAGCATAACAAGAATGTTCTTACCATTTCAGGCCAAAAAACTCAAAACAATTGCGCAGAAATGTTTAGGAAACAAATCAGGTTAGATTTGACATTCAGTGAAAAAAGGTTCAAGTTATACAAGTGTACTTGTTGATTGACAGTGCCAACGTCATATCTTAGGTGGATATAAAATTGCAAAATTGATCGTATACTTAAAATTTAATATATTTTTTTTTTATTAAGCGGATTTCGACACATATTAACACTCGTGAGCATGAAATCAATATCTATATGTTATGTGATTTTTATAAGATCATAAATGTCGAATGCAACGTTTAACGTTCAACCAATATAACCAAAATCATAAATCAATAATTTGTTCATTTTGATGTTTTTCTAACGATAAGATTTTTCTTGAGATAATTGAACAAACTTAGAAATCCATATGTAGTTTAGTAAATAATACATGTTCTGTCGCGAATATCAATGGTTCTAATGCAAAATCAAAATGCTGAAGTAATGACGGGAGTTGATTTTTTCGATTATTAATTTTGTTATTTATTTTAAAAACAACGATATATTATTTTGCATGGCAAGTACTTTTCTATATGTACATGTATTTTAATTACGCACAATTTTTAAAATATGAATTCTCCATTAGGAATTTCGTGAAACCCCATGTGAATCATGTTATGTATTATTCAAAGAATTAATTCCATCAAACTAGGTATAAGTAATCGAAATATTTCTGAAAAATTGTACGGATCCAATCAAAATTGAACTCTAGTATCGTTTACCAGACGCTCGGCGTCTCTGCTTGTCGTAGATTTACGGAGACAGCCGAGCGTCTGCTTGAACGAGACTATATTGAGCTCTGGCGTAGGAATACATACAAACTAAAAAATGTCTAAATTCCTCGTACCATTTAAATCTGACTATTTACAAGGTATTCATAAATAAGTTCCATTGAAAAGCAATGCTTCATTACATCGAGTTAATCGATTATTTTCAAGAACTAAGTATTGTCAGCGAAGTTAATTTGTGCTTAGGTCCAAACACTGTTTCACTTCCGGTTTGCCTGAGTAACTGCATAAGAGAGTTGATTAAAATCAACTCTTTTGATAGTGTTATGAGAGATAGAGAGAAAGAGAGAGATATATATTAGCTCTCACTGATAGGTGTAATAAGTTTATTATCATAGAAAACACATACACTATAATTTTATTTCACGCGCGGATCTTTAGGGTCGGCGGGCCTGAAAATCCTTACACTGGAACATTCAAACTAAAAAATCTAGAACACCAAAAGAGAGGGGGCAAAGAAAATTATCCTTATCAGACCTTCCCCCATTTTTAGAAAAAAAATTGCATTAAAATAATGTATTTCACATGAAACTGTTAAGTTTTTTCAAAATTGACCTAAAGGCTTTTGAAGACTGTTAAAGTGAGCGTACATACCACTTCAAGATAATTAAAGAATATAAGCTCTACCTTAAAGAACACTTACAGGTGGCTAAAAGAGCTCCTTTGAGCTCCTATTAATCACCTTTAAGCCACCTTCAAGAACTTGCTTAACTATGGTTTTTCGCTCTAGGTATATATATATATATATATATATATATATATATATATATATATATATATATATATATATCTTGTTTGTTTTCTGACCCAATACTAACAAACTGACACATTTAACTAAGTTTCGGCAATTGATTATATTCAATTACATTCAAACTGAGTGCCCCCAGTGATTCTGCATCTCAATTTAATCTTGCTTCATTTAGTTTTAAATTTCTAATCAGCTTACAAACATACACATTCACAAGATCATATTCGAAAGATTTTAAGATCAATATGGTGAACCAAAATAAGCTTGTGTACAGCGGTAAGTCTCTTAAATATAAATCTGCTGACCAATTTAATTCTGATAAAAATTAAAATATGAACAGCATCATAGTGTATACATTCATGATGATTAGGAAGAAAAATTATTACCGGCGGGTATGTGTTCATATTAAACACATATTTTCAGCAAGTTGAAATCAGCGGATTACATAAATTGCTGTCCATCAATTGAAAATTAGTTTTAAATAAATTAATAGGTAGACAGCCTAATCCCAATTATTTTTCATGATCAGTTTATTATATAAAGGGATGTTTAGATCACGCTTTATCTAGTATTAGTGTTAATTATTAATATAATTATGATGTATTAATTATTTTTATTAAAATTCATTTTTTTTCTTTGGTCGGGGGTTGACATGAACATTTTTAAAAACCCCCTATATACACAAATTAATGTAACATTTCTCTCAGGGCTAAAATCATTCCAGCAATGATTTATTTATTTTCATTATTGTAATTATTAGAAACACACTACTTTTACTTCAATTTTTAAATCAAATAAACATGAGGAAAAGATATCCTTTATTGGAGAGTTTCGCAAAAACTTGCAAACAAAAAAAGTGCATTTCATGTACTTTGATATGAAAAACCAATGCAACTACTTATTTTTTTAATGTTTGGCATTGTTACTAGACAGCTACTGGGAAAAACCAGAGGATACTAAAGTCTGTTGGTAGTTCTATCCTTAATTCGTTTTCAAGACATTTGTCAAAGTGGTTTGAAAAAATGTCAAACTTTATGTGTAGTTTAATGAAAACTAAGGATGACTCTTTTTAAAAATATCTTTCACAGAATTGTTTCAAAGCCCTTTTTTGTACATAAAACCGCATCGGGTGCCAGGAGGGATATATATGTTGCTTATTAATTTTTCTAAGGCTTTATTTCAATCTCTGATTTAGATTTTTCAAAACCAGGTTATTAAAATGAATATTATCTACTGACTCAGATCTATCTTATTTCCAACGATTTTTAGCAAAAAAGGATAATAAAACATTTTAGGGGTAGCGCTTTTGAATTTTCCATTATTTAAATTGAAATAAAAGGAATTCATGCTGCCCATGTCTCGTTATTGGCATCCTCAGTGGAATCTGTCCTCATGTCCACGGTAATCCTCGATATCCTCATTGCCCACTAAGTGCGTCCGCATTCGTTATGTACGCTATTGCCCCGACCATTGTATTCCCCAAATATCACAACGTCTATGGATCAGATAGTCGGTCCTCAAAGCCCTATGCTTCATACGTCACGTCGACTCGCCCACACGTTAGGGAAGTTTACAACGAGCGTCGACTAAACTCTATCGCCACATAGAGCTAATTTGGGAAAATCCCGGGAAAAACCTTCAACAAATTTGTTGACAAAATATAATAAAAAGTGCCACCAGAGGCTGTCGTACTAACAGTACACAAAGCTACATCTTTAATAAATAACACCGGTTAACACGGCAAAAAAAATCAGGTATATTAACATGTAACAAAAAAACATTTATACAATTAAAACACGCTGACATACAGAACTAATACTGTACAATAGTATAAAGTCAACGTTTTAGCTGAATATTATTTGAATCATAATAAAATTGAATAAGATAAACTTACCCTGAATGGAGATTCAGGTACCACGAACTTTAAAACTACCCCACCATGAGCCTGTCAGACTGAGCCACACCTGGTACCTGGGAAACGTGCGCTACCCGAGACGAACTCTACACCCCTTATATAGCAACACTGGTTAAAAAAAACTCGAAACAATTGGGCTCCGTGCATAATAATACAAACAAATTTACTTGTACTATATCGAGGCTCAAAACGGGATAAAACGTCAAATTCTAAACTGATTGTAACAAATTCTTTTCTTTATAACAAAGTAAGTATTAGAAAATTGCTTTTACACCATTTCAGTATATACACAGTTTCAATTCATAGGAAGTCTTTTGTTTGCATAAATAGATACACTTTATAGGAAGTCTTTTTTTTTTTTTTTTTTTTTGCATTAAAAAAAATGCTATTTTCTAAACTTAAGTTTATCCTCAGATTTATACGGTTAATTGTAAATGAAAATTATTTGGTTTAAGAAAATACAAAATCAGTTGGATTAAAATCATGAGATACTCTTTTTATCTCATACTGTGGTTTCATCAATATTCGTTGAATACCAATTTTCGTGGATTTCGTTTTAAAGTTGATCCACGAAATTAAATGTTTATTGAAATGCAATTTCTGTTAACATTTTGTATTGATAGTGTCATTGGCCACGAATTAACGTATCCTTGAAACAGTGATTTTCACTTTATCCACGAAATTTG
This sequence comes from Magallana ariakensis, assembly GCA_020458035.1. NCBI lineage: Eukaryota > Metazoa > Mollusca > Bivalvia > Ostreida > Ostreidae > Magallana > Magallana ariakensis. The sequence continues at coordinate 54,228,204 of CM035813.1, forward strand.
ATACCCTTGAATATTAATGAAACCACAGTATTTTACCCCGTATATTGTAAACTGTATTTTTACAACATTTATTTTAAAAAATAAATTCTGAGTCGCACAACACATTTACTACAAGAAGTCAATATCTATACGCATAAACAATTTAACAAATAAAACTGTCGTTTTCGAACGTATGTTATTAATTTATAAAAAAAAGAAATAGAACAAAATTAAATGATTCAAATTTAAAACTTAACATTGCTCAACTGATTTTTAATAACGCATTCATTCTACGTCAGTCAAACACCTAAATTTACTCAATGTTTCATAATGACATCGCGTTTGGTTAGAACCCACAGTGAATTAAAAAAAATATTACATCAATGGTGTTCACAATATATTGAGCAAAAAATGTGATAAAAATTATACATGTAATATCATACTACAACAAAAAATGTAGCTTGAATCTTTAGGTTTCATTTTATCCTGTTTCAGTACAAATATACGTAAATTGTAAATTTATATTTTGAAATTAGACACCAACCGCAAAGAAAAGACTTGAGCTTTATTTGTAAAAATGAGATCTTGTTGGAACAAAGAAACGGATTAATCATAGAATGTTGAATAACAAGATTCATAGTCCACAAAATTACAGATTGACTTAAGCCTGCCGTACCTATAGAATTAGCAATTTTCAAAGGTCTTGTGTCTTATTATTGCAGATCAAATAAAAACAAATAGGTGTCAAAGTAAAAAACGAAACTAGACTACTGGAGATGAGTTTACTGGCAGTAATGATCTGCTTCAAGTTTATAAACATATATGTAGGTATTAAGGCAATTGCAAAGACGTGTACCCGGGATAAAGAAATAGACCTCTTGGAAAGTATTTTAATATTCACATGTTTTTATACTATTATACATTCAGATCATTGTAAATCATTACCTAGATGCACAACATTACATGTATATTGTAATACCTAGATTAGTTTTTACAAAATATGTTGCTGGTTCAATAGATAGCATTCTATTGACATACGGTCCAATTGTTTGAAGTCTACTGACCGGCGGTCCAATCGATCGCAGTCTATTGACCGGCAGTTGAATATTTACAAAAAACCCGAAAATATCTATTCCATAATAAAACAAAAAATCCCTATGATTAGGTAATAATATATCTAACATCTCTTTTATTTTAAATCTTCATAATAGACAGCACCCGCAAAACATCGACCTTAGCTTAATTCGTAAAATTTTTATCTTGTTGCAATATAGAAATGGATTAACCAAAGAATTAAGAACAGCAAGGTTTTTAGTCAATAAAATGGCTGGTTGGCTTGCAGTGTTAATAAGATTTACAATTATCAAAGGTCCAGTAAGGCAAGTTAGTGCTACAATAATCAAACCGACCGTTTTCATACTCTGAGAAATTTTTCTTGTGCCCCGTTTAAATGACGATTGATAAGTGGAAGTGGCTTCTGCTGTATCAAGCGTTGTGCGATTGTCACTCAAGTTCCCTGATTCCCTCCCTACTACGCCTTCTGCTATGGTGCTTACGTGAGTTTTTCTCGAGACCTTACGAAGCATTTGTAGTGCAAAAAAGTATAAGAATATAGTTAGTGCTACTACTAGAATGCAACAAAAACAGTAGCTGTATCTAAACCACTCGAAGTTTTCTCCGAAAACAGTATGAATGTTACAAACATTTTGGCGATTAATAATCGAATTTATGTCCACGAATATCAAAACAAGAGAAATGGCAGTAACCCAATTAGCCACACAGATGATATACGTATTCCGTTTTGAAAATATCTTTTTATTCAAATTGGTATTGCTGATTGACAGAAGGCGGTTGAGGCAAATGAAAAAGGTCTGTGTAACAGATGCCAGGATTGCCACTGCAAGAACGACAACAACAGTAGCACAGAATATTGGTTTTAGATAGAGACCTGAGAATGATAATCGTATACCATTTACCAACAAATTAAGTCCGCTACAAATGTCAGTGAACGTAAGACCAACAACCAAGTTGAAATGGGCATTTTGCTTCTTTGGAGAGCACTTCATGGCGGCCACCATAACTGAAACATTTATGAATGTCACAATGCTTCCAATCAATATAGTTGATATTGATAACGTAACAGAAATGGAAAAAGTTGGGGTTTGAAAAGTATTGTTCGGTGTGTTTATACTGGATTCGTTGTCCATTTTCTGAAAAAAAGAAGCCGGAATAAATGATATGAAACATCTTTTAATTCATTTTATACTGTAGAATCAATCTTATTCGTGGTTGCAAATGTTCGTAAGGAGCCAATTTACCTCGTTTTTGTTGACGTAAATTTGTTAAAAACAAGTGAAGGATAATTTTGTTGAATATTCAACAAATATTTGTATATACGGTCATGGGGATGTAAATTCATGGACAACTAAACCACGTGCATTGATCCCCAACGAACAACGATGATCCCACAGTATGCTAGACATGTTTTGATTTTTAAAATTAGAATCTCAATCGGTCAATGTATTGTTTTTTTAAAACATGTATAGTTATCGTTTAAAACCAGGATGATAAAGGATAAAGATGTATTACACATATGTTTTTGAAAACAATTTAAATTCACCTGTACAAACAATTCCAACGGTAATTTGGGTCTGGAGGACTTTCAAAATACACGAACGATTAACAAATGATTATGTTTTTGCAGCAAAGATTTTTCTACTTTTTGAGATATTAAAGATAAATTATTTGGTCTGTTGGCCCATTAAACCCCTTATTACGAAACTTATGAGGAAATTATACCTAGAAAAGAAACCGGTTTATGATTTTTTTTATGGGTAAAGATTTGTATACATAGTTTTAAAGCCAATCATTTATGCATCATACTTTTTGTTTGGTTTATTTGCCGATTATAACAGGTTTTATCTCTGTAAACAACCTTTTATATTTGCCATTATTCAGTTTTCAAATCCCTTTTTTTATTACTGAAAGAGGTACATGCATAGTTGCAGGATTCTGTTTAATCTATAAGTCGTCATTTTATCATCACTAATTGGAATATAATGTCATCATGAAAATGGATTTATTTTATAGAAATCATCGATTTGTAATTACAGTTTCTTTGACAAAGTAATTATGCACGAATTATATAATGATCAGTATTTTTCTGAAACTAATTCAATACCCTTTAAATATAAATAAGTTTTATTAAAAAAGAGAACCAGTGAAATCGAAATCATTTTATTTTCATCACTGATTCCATTGATAAGTGTCATCATTGTGAGTTTGAAAAAAAATGTTGAAAATAAAAACGCACAGTTTAAAAAAAAAAAACATTTTCATATAAATATTTTCTTCTAAACTGTTTCAAGGTATGCTGTGTTTCTTAAAAATGCAGTTTATTTATATATAATATTTGAAGAGGAAATATAGACAACTGAAAAATATTGGGCACCAAAACTCTTAAAAGTTGATCTAATGAAACGTTTAATCGTCAATCTCGAAAACATGTTACATTATTGAATAAAAAGCATTAGGAAAATACACTTACCATTTCAGGAGAAAAAAAATGATAGCACTGAAAATGCCAAGGAAACGTTTTATCCAGGTTAGATGTGACAGGGAATTGTAAAGTGTTCAAATTATATACCTGTTAATAAACAACCTCAAAGTCTGAGCTTAGCTTGATATTTAATTGGAAATTGATCTTTTACATAAAAGCTGATCTAGTGTTGAAAAGTACAAGGTGGAATTTGACACATATCAAACCGCTTGCGCGTGAAATCATTTCTATATGATATGTGATTCATATGAAGGCATAGGTGTGAATTGCAACGTCTCAAGTTTCACTTATGAAGATCTTTTTTCAATAGATGTCAGCTTTTTTATTTGCTTAGATAATTAAAACGGTCTTATTTTTAATCCATCTTCTCAGATAATGTAGGCTTTCGTAACACAAAAACACAAAAATTGATTTTACTTTTTTTCGCTTTAAAATACACATGTATATCATTTTTTAATTAGTATTATTATTTACATTGTACCAAAAATATATTTTTCCTTTGTAAATACCGTGAAAAGGCAATGTTGTTTAATTATATGCAAAATCAAAATCTTTCTTCATAAATCATTAACATAGTTTCATTACGTTTCTGAAATATTACTGAAATCTTGACAATCACGAACAGAATAAAAGACAATTACTTAAAGATGTGGTTTGTATATAAGTGTTTAAATTAAAAAAAAATTTAAATCTAATTTCGCCTGTAGAAAACACAAGTACTATGTCGTTTACGTTCTGACCACGACCGCGGATTTGTTTCACTGGCAATTAATAACATTACAATTGAAATCTATTGAACATTTTTGAAATTATCTGTGAGAATTAATCATCAGTCAAAAATGAAGTTACAATGTTTATTATTTAACTTAGCATGACATTGTAAATTTAAACAAAAATACTAAAATCATATCTTATTCAAACTTATAAGCTATTGGATCTTTTTTTTTTCCCTTTTACGGGAATTTAATAAAGTATGATAGAAACTTGATCAAAACAGAAAGACGTGCTCGATCGTAACGTGGTCGCTTTTACATGTAAATTCTACATTCTGATTCAACTACTGGTTTATTGTACAATTATAATTTGAATTTAACCACCCTGTAATTCTCTATCTGTTAGTTGTTGGTATGATTATTATGATATCAATAATTTATTTAATAAAACATAATATTTCTAAAACTACTAAATGCCTTCATTGTAACAGTGTTTTGTGAGTCGGCGTTGTTGATTACAAACATTGATATGTATCTCAAACTAAAACAAATGCACTAATACATGTAATCTATTCAATTAAATTAAGAAAATAATATTGATATCATTTAAAGAAAATACTTTTTATGAGCAGGCACAGAGACCGTGAAGTAGATGACAGGGGCGTATACAGGGATGACAGTGTATTACAGGGGAAGACAGGGGTACACATGGAGTGACAGGGGCTTGCTATGTTTACAGTAGCTGACAGGAAATTGAATGATGTACAAGGGATGTGTAAAGGGGAGGTCTGGGGATTTTCATACGGACAGGAGTTTTCAAAGCCAATAGTACTATTAGTAAAACCAAAGAAGACTATCGTTTTTATCTCGCTGTGGATAGTGCTGTCCCAAATTTTCCTGTATGATCTAATTGACTTGAAACTTGCTATGTTGTTTTATAAAAAAAAACTACTGATCAATCTAATCTTTTAATATGCAAAAATATTATTTAGCTATTACAGCAAATCTCAGTAACTGATCCCTCCCTGTTTTATTTCAATTTTGTTTAATTTAATTTGTATAATTACATACATATTTATACTGACGTTAATTTTTTTTTTAACTTTATTTTTGACAGTATCCGCAAAACATAGATTTAAGTTGTAGTCGTAAAATTGTTATCTTGTTGCAATATAGAAATGGATTAACCATAGAATTAAATACAGCGAGATTTGTAGTAACATACATGACAGGTGTACTTGTTATCTTAATGAAATGGACAATGTTGACAATTATAAAAGGTCCTTTGAGACATATGAGCGCTATTATAAGAAGCCCGACAGTTTTCATACTCCGAGAAATTTTCCTTGTATCCTGCGGAAATGAAGATGGATTAGTAACTTCTGCTGCTCCTGGTGTTGTACGACTGTCACTGAAGTTTCTTGTTTCTATCCTAATTGCATTGACTGCTATAGTTCTTATATGAGTTTTTCTCGAAACCTCACGAAGCTTATATAGTCCTATCAAGTATAACAGTATAGTGAGTGTTCCACCTACAACACAACAACTGCAAAAACTGTGTCTAAACAACTCAAAATTGTCTCCAAAAACGGTTTGGATAGTACAAAAATGTTGGCGATTGATGATTGAATTTATATCCAGGAATGCAACAATAAGAGAAAAGGCGATAGCCCAATTAGCCACACAAATTATATAAGTGTTCCGTTTTGAAAATACTATCCTAGTTAAGTTGCTATTGCTGATCAACAGAAAGCGGTTAAGGCAAATGAAAAAAGTCTGCGTCACAGAAGACAGAATTGCCACTGCAACACCAACAATAACCGAAGCACAAAATATTGGTTTTAAATAAAGACTTTGAAAGGATAATCTTATACCATTTATTAACAAATTCAGACCGCCACATATGTCACTTAACGTAAGGCCAACTACTAAGTTGAAGTGGGCATTTTGTTTCTTAGGAGAACACTTTATGGCGGCCACTAGAACTGAAACATTTATGAATGTCACAATGCCTCCGATTAATATGGTTGACACTGATAAAACAACAGAATAAAAAGGAATCGGAGTTTGAAAAGTTATATTTGAAGTGTTATTTCTGATTGCGGTGTCAGTATCCATTTTCTGAAATTAAAGGCAGAATCAATGATTTAAAACATGTTTTTATTCATTGTATACTGTTGAATGATTTTTATTCGTAGGGGTCAGTGTTCGTGAATAGCTAATTTTTTTTCTCTTTTGTGTGGACGTAATTTTGTCGGTAGCAAGTTAGGGATCATTTAAATAAATATTAAAAAATACTTTTATATACATTCGTGGGGATGTAAATTCGTGGAAAATGTTACCCACGAAAGCAACAAACATCGGCCTCACTCGAACAACGATGATTCCACAGCATGTTAGACATATTTATATTAATATTTCATTCAGTCAATCTATTGTTTTATAAACATGCAAGATTACCGTTTTCTAACATGCTTAATATCAAAGTATATATTTAACATTTGTCATTGAAAACAATTTGAATTCATCTGTACAAAAAATTCAAACAATAATTTGAGTTGTGTAGAGTTTCAAAATACATGATCGATTTACAAATAAATAATTATGTTTTTTGCCACAAACAAATATGTATTGGTAAGGAGTTGTATACATAGTTTTTTATCAAATCAATAGCGCATCATAATTTTCTTGGTTTATTTGTCTTGTAATGACATGCTTTTTTTTTGTAAACCAACTTTTATCTATTGTCATTAACAATTTCTTCAAATCCTTTCTATAACTAAAAAGGTATGCTTGCAGGATTCTGTTGCATCTATATGTCAAAAGTTTATAAGCACTAATTGGAACATACTATCATTAGAAATAATAGATTTCTAGTTACATTTTCATTGACAACGTAGTTTTGCAAGAGTTATATATTCAGTTTAAGTACTTTGTTAAAACCTAATACAATACCCATTAAATATCAATGCATTCAGATAAATAAAATGAGTGAAAACGAAATCATTCTATTTTTTCATCATGGATTCCGTTTATATGTGTCATCATTGTGAATTCTTAAAAGCTGATAAAAATTAAATAAGCACACCCAAAAAATGTCTGAGATACAATGTTGTTTGAAGTAAACATGTATACAAAGCATTCTTATACCGGGGTATATAAGCTTTTATAAACTGTTTCAAGGTATGCTTGATTCTTAAAAATACAGTTTCTCATAATTTTGAAGCGAAAATATAGAAAACTGAAAAAAGAAATTAGCAATCAAAACTTTCAAGGTTGTTCTCATGAAACGTCAAATTTGTAAATCTCAGAAATATAGTAAAATCCTCTTACCATTTCAGAACAAAACAAATGACTGCTCTGAAAATGCTAAGGAAACACCTTTTATGTGGTATGAAATTTAAACCTGTACAACTTAATATATATATACCTGTTGATTGACAGTGTCAACGTCAAAGCTGATCTACTGTTAAACAATTATTAGTTTGATTTTGACACATATCAATACGCGTGAGCATAAACTCATTTCTGTATGGTGTGTGATTTGTATAAGAGCATCGGTGTGGGATGCTGTTTTTCAAGTTCTACGTATACAAAACTTTTCCCGTGTTTCAGCTTTTTCTTATCTTATCAGTATATCTCGAATTTTTAATCCCTCTTGCTGCTTCTCAATTGAATTGATGTATGCTTCTATAATGTAAAAAATGATAATACTTTACGAGTATTCGTATTCGCTGCAAGTTAAACATACATTTCAAATATATTAATATATACATTGTTATTATGCCTCAACTTGTTTCACTATATAAATGTATTTCGATTTTTTCGCCGATTCCCTGTAAAACAAACTGATTCCTTGCAAAAAGGTGCGTCAGTTCGATGAACTTTCGGAACACTTAGTAATGTCTGTTAAACATAGGAAAAGTTCCGAGAAAAATCCATTGCTATTCATAATCATATGATTTAATTGTAGTTGCAACGTCCTTTTTGATTGGCTATTCTTGTTCATTTTTATCGTTTAACATAACTTGCCTATGTCACAATAGGACGCACGTGCATTTTTTTTGACGTTATTTTTTGTTGGAAACAAGAATTGTATTAATTTGAACTTTTTCGGTTTATTGTATCAGTATAATAAACTGGTTGATATATACTATTGAGGGAGTCAGCAAGAATCTGGTTACCCTCAAGCAAGCCTATTTAGGCTTCCTCTCGGGGAACTAGATTCTTGCTGACTCATTCAGTGGTATACTTTAATTGTATAGTATCGTTTTAAAATTGTCTCTGTTCATCTTTATCAATAAAATATCTTACAGTAGTACATATCGTGAACGGATAGTGATGTTAAAATATTTGCGAAATCATATTTTTTTTCAAAGCGTTAATAGTTTCAAGTTTGAAGTAAGGAAGAAGTTCATGATAAATCCTCGCACAATTCTCCTGTGTAATGACATGGATATAAAGTGAATGAATGAGGCAGAATATTTAATACTATAATATGCTATGCAATGCTATGCTATGCTATGCTATGCTATGCTATGCTATGCTATGCTATGCTATGCTATGCTATGTCATGCCATGCCATGCCATGCCATGCCATGCCATGCCATGCAATTCCATACCATTCCATACCATACCATACCATACCATACCATACCATACCATACCATACCATACTATACCATACCATACTATACTATACTATACTATACTATGCCAAATTATACTATACTATACTAAACTATACTATACTATACTATACTATACTATACTATACTATACTATACTATACTATACTATACTATACTATACTATACTATACTATACTATACTATACTATACTACAGTACCGTCAACGCGGATCCCGTATTTTCCGCGCACCCCCGCGGTCCAAATTGCAACGCGGTTTAGAACAGGTGTCTCAGGTAAAACCGCGTTCCCCCGCGGTAGAGTTGTCTATCAAATCAACACCGCCGCGGTTTTGACGATAAATTACAGGTGAACAAAAGTATCGAACTGAAACGCGAGTTATCTCCCTCGACTAAAAAATAATTGACATGTATATATCATTTTATTAAATGGAACTATCTAGAATAACATACGATATATATTTTAAAAATATTAAATTTATAAAGTGTGTTTAAAATCATTCATTAATGCTTCTTCATTTAAATACTTGACGATGTATTTTTACAATCCATTCAAATTGACATAGCCTATTCAAAAATTGATAAGTATGCTTGGCAGTCGGTTTATAATTTCTTTCCTTTTTTTATTCACTCTTATTAAATTGTGAAGAAGTATTGAAACTTTTCTATTTAATCTACGTAAACTGCATACCGGGTAAATTGAATTGATGAAATGCTTTTGCCGATCTATATATGTCCGTGCGATCGAGTTTCAACAAACTTTCAACCAGTTTGCAATCGTATTATAGAAAACAATAAGTACACATTTACATGTATTGATTATATTTGTATTTTGTGTGTATTTTATGTTCTTAATCAACTTGTTCATGGGCAAGGTTTTCTGTACAAGTGATATAATACACGATCTGGAAAACAGTTACTTTTTATATACAGTAAGAATATTCGCAAAGCAGTTTATGGCAATTTAAGGTCGCGAGGATATTTTTCAGGTTAGCATCAGAGTTAGATTGATAATATTAAAATCTCTTATTCTAACCTGATATGCTTGTTATATCACTGCTGTCTTTAACTCGATTATTTAAGGTGTTATTCTGTACAAGAAATGGAATGAGGTAGTTACATCACAAACGACATGGGAAATTGTACATGTTATTAAATGCATACATCTCGAATTACTTTTAAAAAATTCAAATGCAAACTATTTTTGTACACATTTCCTTTATTGTGTATTAATTATAAGTCGCGATCATTTCCTGTGTATAGTGATTAACAAACCCAGGGTAGAAAACGACATGCCCTAGGGGTTTTCACACCTATTCAAGGCATAAGAAAATCTCCAAATTGCGTACGGCTTCGTCTAACCGTACAACACCGCCCATTACCTATCTTACATAGGAGGCTTCATGATTATTATGAGTGTCGCAAATCTTGATTTTATCTACGATCTTTATGTGTGTGTGAGAGAGAGAGAGAGAGAGAGAGAGAGAGAGAGAGAGAGAGAGAGAGAGAGAGAGAGAGAGAGAGGGGTAATGTGCTTTAGCCCCCCCCCCCCCCACTTTCAATTTGCTTCCGACGCCACTGCATTCATTTGAAATATACTAATATTAAATATTCCTAAGTTTAGTATTCATAAAAGAATAGAGACAGTATACATTTTGATTGAATCCAACATGCAGTTTCAGTCTAAGTCCACGTGCTTCATCTGTCAATCAAATCTGCTCGCGAGCTGCACCACGTGCTGCTTCCTTGATAAAGGAAAACAGTTTCGTTCTATTAGTTTTCAGATAAAAAAAAAAAGAGAAAAAAAAAGAAAAGAAGTATGTCTAACAATAAAGTATTTAACACTGTTTATGATGTTTAATTTATTGAAACAATTATTTATTGTTACTGTTAGTTAAATTTTTTGATATACGGGTAGAATTCCTGGTGTTCACTTGTTGCAAGGATTATCCACCTGCCTCATACCCGTGTATTCTGTGCGTTCAAGCGAAGAGTGATTTCCTGTCAGTGCAATGGTTTCACACCTTTGTGTAAAACAATTGGGACTAATGTCAAATACAGTTAACTTTGGTTGGAAAGGGGGGGGGGGTACGAAAAACGTTATAATTCGCAACTGATACGTCATATGTGTAGTAGCTTCATATTCAACACACATAAAATGATATCAAAATCTTTTTATATTTTAAGGGTAAAGTAAAGTGTTCATATTTAGCCGTTGATCGTATGGTATACCTACACCGTGTAGAGTGTGCTTGTCACGGACTAGGTTAATTGTCTTGAGTATCGACAGTCTCTCTCTCTCTCTCTCTCTCTCTCTCTCTCTCTCTCTCTCTCTCTCTCCTATCGTTCAGTTTACATTGAAGGTTTTAGGTTTTTTGCGGAGGGGGTGCATCTTAAACACGTTTAACAGTTTAACAGACCGCAGTAAAATGAATAACTATTTATTGTTATTACTGTTAGTAAAATTGTTTGAAAAAACAGGTAGAATTCCTGATGGTCACTCGTTACACGGATTATCCACCTGTCTCATTATGTACCGGTGTATTCTGTGCGTTCAAGCGTAGAGTGATTTCCCGTCAATGCCTTGTGTAAAACAATTGGGACTAAAGTCAAATACAATTTACATGTACTTTGACAGTCATTAAAACGTTGAAGAGGTGGATGGGGCGGTTACGAAAAACGGTATTCGCAGCTGATACTACATGTACATTTGTGTTGTAGCTTTATATTGAACACACATACAATTATATTAATATCATTTAGTATTTTTAGGGTTGAGTAAAATTTTCATATCATGCTGTTGACCGTAGGTGAACGTTCTCCGTGTAGCATGTGCCTGTCACGGACTAGGTTAATTGTCTTGAGCATCGAGAGACTGTCGTAAAACGAGCTACAAACTGATATGGATTAAAAACATTTTTGTAGTCGGAAATGTTTAAAATCATTAAAAAATCGAAATATAATATTTCATAGTTCTTACCCTCTCATTCATGTAGATTATATTATAAAAATGATTAAATATTTTTGAAATAATAGCTATATCCACAGTTACATGAAAATTATTACGGGTGCAGATGATTCTTTAATAAAAATTTCTCTAAAATAATTGATAAGAAGTTTTGAAAACGTGCATTAAAAATACGTAATCATTTTATGTGAAATGAAAACAATGCATCAGACATGGCCAGTATAGAATGACTCTCAGTGTTAGGTGGCCGTCTTATTGTCTAATAGTACAGGTAAAAATCTCCGATCACCTTGTTCAACGGTAGGTCACACCGCCGCGGTTTAAACATGGCTGCAGCGAGGACCGCGATGAATTAACCGCGATGGTGTAACGCGGAAAGGATTAACTAACCGCGGGGGGAGCGCGGTTAAATACGGGATCCGCGTTGACGGTACTGTATACTATACTATACTATACTATACTATGCCAAATTATTCTATACTATACCATACCATGCCATACCATACCATACCATATTGTACTATACCATACCATACCATACCATATTGTACTATACCATACTATACCATACCATATTGTACTATACCATACCATACCATACCATATTGTACTATACCATACCATGCCATACCATGCCTTACATACCATACCATATTGTACTATACCATACCATGCCATACCATACCATACCATACCATACCATATTTTACTATACCATAACATGCCATACCATACCATACCATACCATACCATATTTTACTATACCATACCATGCCATTCCATACCATTCCATACCATCCCATACCATACCATACCATATTGTACTATACTATACCATGCCATACCATACCATACCATACCATATTGTACTATACTATACTATACTATACTATACTATACTATACTATACTATACTATACTATACTATACTATACTATACTATACTATACTATACTATACTATACTATACTATACTATGTTAAGGCTTCCCACAGCAATGTGTAGAAAGTAACTTGTCTGTACTTCATAGAATATGACGTCATAATCAACTTTGACGTCATGATCTCCATTCTTTTCGATATATCTCAGGAAATGTATCATAGCGTTAAAAGTTAATCATATTGAAACTGTAATAAAACCACTTGTTTCCCTTATATACATACTGCCGTTTATGCTACTTATACATAATTCATTCATATGAATAATCAGTATTAAATAATCTGTAAATTGAAAGCTTCATTTAATGTTAAGGACTATTTATAAATTAGTAGTTATGAGAATCTCCCTGTTACGTGTAAACAACTGAATAAGGGAATTTAAATGCGTGTAAAAAACAGCTTGGCGCAGGTGAAAGCTCAATACTGTCACTGTACCAGTTATCGGCTAAAATTTAAAGTTTTCTCTTCATATTTCCTTATTTCTTGATATTTTTAAATAAAACTTGACTTTCTTTAAAATGGTGAACTCCTTGTTTTTGCAGTTGTCAGATTAAATCATTATTGAGAACCCAAAACATTTTGTTTGTGTGCTTTTTAGCACGCCCCGAATCTGCCGAGTTTTAACGAGTTACTGTACCAGTTATCGGCTTCGCGATAACATAGTAAAATCCCCGTACATGTTGATTTGATATTCTACGAAATGTAGGTCGTAGGTGTTGTGATACATAAACAAAAGTCGTAAAATTATTTGTTTGTTATCATTCGGTAATACTCAAAATCGTAGACTATTTAATGCATAATATTGTGCAATCATGCGTTCAACTGCGCTATGAATTTCTCGGAATTTAGTGAATTCCTTTGGTTTCTATTTGTCATTTGTATTGATATTATCTGTCTTATCAAAGAAGAGGTATGATAATGTATCACAAAGGGGTTATATTATAATTTTAACTTATTACGTCACTTCCCCCACTGCTGAAAGTGCAAAGATGTAAATCAGCTGTAAACAATGATCGTTTAAGCTCATGTTTAATACATATTTAAGAAAGTTTACAAGCAAATTTACTTTTCTTTATTCAAAACAGAGGACTGCATTACAAAATCTCGAATAGTCGCATGCTATAAACCATAATTTTCAGTTTAGCCTATAACTGGTCTTAGCCGATAACTGGTACAGTACCAGTACAGTTTTTGAATATTATAAGTAAAATTGGTACTGAAGACAGGTACCAAAGTGAATCATGCTTGGGAATCTTACGGATTTAACCCAATATTATGCAAATCGCTTTTAATTAGTGAAAATGTGCTTATTTTGATGATTTGGCGAAATGTTTTAACAATATCTTTGATTAACAATTTGAAGCCCAAGCAAGAACTTAAAAGTCTATGATAAAACAAAGGATTTTTCTTTAAAATATTTATGATTTAATGACATTAATCACCTGCGCCAATAATATTTAATCAGACAATATGCAATGTTAGGAAACGCACGTCACGTGACAGCGAAGTATATATGAAGTCACAAAAATGAATATTTGTATTTTGTTTGACATCGTTGTCAATATATGATGTAAAAAGTTTAAGAAATACTCCCGGTCAAACTATTTCCTCCTTAATTTAAATAATATCGTTTTTCAGCCGCATTTTTGCTCCGGGACACTTTAACAATGCTGTGTACTTTATAAAACTGTTATTTTAGTTTTATAAATAAGATCAAAATACATTTACTATATCGCACAATCTTTAAAGAAAATCCTTAATAAGCTAGATTTGTAGATTAAAATGACAATGACAAATTATTTAAATCTGACTTTGGATATAATTTATTATTTATTAACACATGTGACCATAAACATAATCTAGTAAAGTCAAAAAATTAAACGTTGACAAACTCTTGGTATCATGGCGAAGGGATGAATCAAAATCTTGGATCTGTCTGAATATCGTTCGTATTATTTAATTATGAGTAACGTAATCTTATTTTTCCATATTCTTAGATAGCATATTAATTATTAAGGTGTATGAAATTAAGTTTAGATATAGCTTCAGTGAAGAATGGCGTCTAATGTAAAAACAAGTGCAATATAATACATGTTTTATAAAGATGTAGTATGATCTACATACATGTAATATTTAAATTAAAGCATGTCATAACTTAGATTACATATTGTTTTTGTTATTCTGAAAGTAAAACATGAAAGAAAATTAAGACAAATATCATGTTTAAAATTATTCATCAATCAAAATCTACCAACCTGGAAAAAGAAAAACGTTTAGAAGAATATTCCGCCATTTTGTACGTTTGAGTACCAAGATGTAAACAACTGGCTTATTTTTGCCAAAAAAAAAACTAATATAAAACAAATGAAAAAATACAATAAATTTGAGGTTTCACATACAAAATGCGCATACAGGAACAGAACAATGCGATTCAAACACTCAGAACTGCGCGGCTTCACACATATCATGAATATAAAAAAAAATCTGAAATTAATTTTCACTCTACAATCATTTAGTTGTAATTTTGTCTCAAAATAGCGTACCCAATTCTTTAAATGGGTCTAAAAACTATTAGTTAAAAAGAGTTATATTTGTCTGTGTCTGTGGAGTTAAAATGAAGTTAAATTTTTCATTGAAAAATATATGTATATTTCTTATTTAATACAGTTTTTTTAACACTTAACTCTCTTCTACAAGAATTTGGTTTAATTTATACGTATAAAACTAAAAACAATTAACTAAACACTGGTTTAGCGATATGCACTATTTCACACAGGTTCTTTTGAATTGACAATTATTTCTTTTTCTTCTATAAATTTAACTTCGATGTCCCTCCATAGACACAATAGTACTGACTTGATTTTTTTCGTGTTTGTAAAATGATTACCATGTAGACTTACAAAAATAGGGTACCTTATTTTTAGACAAAGCTACAACATTATTGTGAACGACTCAGCCTTAATATCAACAAATAATTGCAGATTGGACACCAATGATCCTTTTTAATTTTGTTTTTCTTCAGATTATTAAATCTTTAAGACGAGTCTACCGCTGCGTAATTTGACAGCTTATATAAGTGATTAAAAAGCCTTACTCTGCATTTGTGAGCGCAATTTGCATGTAAAACAACGTGTTTAAACATCATACATATTGCCTGTTTATAATCAGTTGACAAAATATTTGGTCAGTTTTTGGTATAAATAAGTCAGTTCAAGAAATGTTTAGATTTTGGTTCACATTTGTACAAGATGGCGCCCAACCCCCGTTAGAAAAATCGTGTTTCAGTTTGGTTGGTTGCTTGTATGTATTTTAGCATCTAGCATCTAGCATTGGAGGAAGTGTTAAACACAAAAATAGCAACCACTTTACAAAAGGACAAAGAAACCTCTTAAGATAAAAACTTCCTCCTCTAAGAACTTCTAAATAAAACATTTTGAAAGTGGTAAAGATTTTAAAGATAAAAAAGCGGATGTTTTGTTTCTCATCTAGTAGGAAGTTTCTCCTCTACTAAATTAAAAAAAAAACCAGCTTGACTAGGCCGGATAAAATTTGTCTTAATTCGGCAGGAAAATAAACCATGGGCCAATGTCACCAAAATGAAAGGGTTGTGAACAAAAAATCAAGCTTCAGTCGGTATTTATAATTTTCAAAAAATGAAAAATAGTTTACAAATTCCCATGACATAACCTTCAGAAAATTAATAATAAGTGAAGAGTTGGTAAAAAGTGACAAGTATTAATAGTACTTCGAGTTTGCAATGTTATGTTGCTGAGCGGTGAAATTGTTTACACCGATAGCCAAGGTAATTCTATAACTAAAATTCCCGTTAACAAGCCTTGTAATCAAATTGTTGCTGGTATTGTTTTATTAGTATATACAACAGTTATTCTTAGTTAAGGTGTAGATATCTTACCCCCTTCCACGATTTATTAGATCTATGTTATCTATGTACAAAATAATATTAGTTAATACGCTTATAAACTCAGTTAATTCAATAAGAATGACGTTATAGGTCTAGTTAGTAATCAGTTTATGTTATGCATTAAAAGTTTTAAATGCACATCAAATGAGCCCAGATGTATGCGCTTTAAGTACTTTAATATATATGTACAGAAACCAGTCAGGTCAAATAATTAAACTTCGACGGACTATAAGTATACCGACCAAGGATTGGACCAAAAACTTAGATCGGTGCATAATACGTATACGAACTATTTGAGTACAGATAATTTAATCTTATTGTCACATTCTTTATGGAAACACTATTGTGATAATTTTATAATAATCTCAACAACGTATATGTGGAATTAGACAGAAGGAATAATCATTTAGCGAAAATGAATATCATGTTAAAAAAAAAAATTAGTGGCAGAACTAGAGCCTAGCTCGTAGCAAGCAACGAGAAGGTCTTCTGTTACAGCTTAAAATCAAGAAAGGATTGTCAATCAGTCTTTATGAAACCACCCCCCCCCCTTCTCCTTACACTTGTCAGGGTCTAACAGGTATTGATAGGAGGTCATCATCACACGATCATAACTTCTGATCAACCAGGGCTTTAGAAAATCAATTTGAACTCTTCAAAAGGAGATAGAAAAATTAATTCATACCTATTTCCCATGTATTAATGTAACTTCCAGACTGCAGAGTATTGAAGAGTTATACCTCTTATAAAACAGATAAAGGCATGTCTGTGATAAGTTGTGGGTATATTTAGATTGTATGCAAATGTAAAGGTCATGGGAAGATGACCTCTTATCGATACCTATCAGCGAGTGTAAGAAGAAGGGGGTGGTTTTTATTAGACTGGATTGTCAATATGATAATAGTAAGTTCAGAAAATCAAAAACGAGGCTTAGTTTCAAAGTATTATTTTCATACCAGGCAAATTCTCCATTTAACTTCACGGTTATATCAATTTATGATAACTTAAAAACACACATCTTATATATACATGCATTTAATTATTCCGGGATCCAGAAGATCAAAACGATAAATACGTTTATGTATATCATGGTGTAATCAACACAAAATCAACTGCGCTGATGCATGGAAAACAGTGTTATGTTTCATAAGGATTTCGATTCCCTGTACTCATACTTACACCTCTACCGCTAAGACATGGACTAGTTTATGTAAAGAGCAGTGTTAAAATTAAACAATTGAAAATAACACCAATTGTAAATAAACGATAACGCCTTCTTCCACATGAGGGCACGCTACTAATATACGAGAGGTGATCAATGATAGGGATAATTCTCTGTATAATGTTTGGCAATGCAGGCACTCAGCATCGTTTTTGAAAGGATGAGCATATTTATCCGAATTCTTGACAAGCAAATAAAAGAAAAAAAATTCTCAAATCTAAAAACTAGTAATCCGCGGTGGTAGTAGGGATTGTGAGGCAGCTTTAACTTCTATTTCTTTTTTGATTGGATTTCGTTTTAAATATGCCAATAATTTGTTTTGCCTTGATCGCTCATCTAAAAAGTGTGTGTGGGGTGGGGTGTGTCAATACACCAAAATTTAATTTTCTAAATGTAAATTTCTGAAAAGTTTTGGTTGCATGTAAAAATCGGCGGGGATGGGGCAGAACTCCCACTGGATCAAAAATCCTTTTTGCCACTTTATTGCAACACGAAGAGAGACCTCTGGTTTACAATTATTTCCATCATATCACATATACATATACATGTTTCAGTTATAATATTTTGAAATTTTTAAAAATACATGTATTGACTTTTTGTATGTACATCTGCACTCTCCTCATTGACATGTGTCCATTTGTATCACTAAATGATTTCTAAGTAAAGATACAGAATTTCTACAGTTCTAAGTTAGAGAGAACAAAAATAACTGTTTATATTATGAAACAAAAAGTTATGGTCTCGGGAACTGCCACTGAACTCTAATCTCTGACGTCACACCATCTGAGTATTAACAAATCGTGATATTCGCTCTAAATGACAAGTTCTGGAAATTTTAAACAATATGGATTTGAGGTCGTTCTTTTACCTTTGACTTTACACTAAATTACAAACCAACGTCAAAGGAGCATATTCGTTGAAATCTAAAAGCGGAGGATAGTGTCGGAGGAATTTCCGCGTAGTTGTGGACACAGATACCAAGTATCGTAGAAATTGTCTGCCGACGTTATTCCGACATGGTTATTCCGACGTAGAGAATGTATTTTAAACATCCCGATTACAATTATAACATACTTATTCAACTAGCGAAGAACCTGACGTGGAATAATAATTTATACGAGGTCATCTTCAACTTTGAATGACAGCAGATTAACAGCTGTCATTTATTTTAATAAAAATGCATATATTTATGCATACATGTATTAATTCTTAGTTTGACCTATGAATCCAAAATATTATAAATCTTGTAACGTCGATTACTTGAGTAACAGAAAGGCATAAACCAGCATTTTATTCAGAGCACTGTGTACATTGTATGTGTAAACCAAACCGGAATAAATGGTGTGACGACAAACAGTTTTTTTAGGAGGATCTTTTACACATAAGGAGTCACCGAAAATTGATTTTCGACACATTTTGAAAAAAAAATCAGCTCGAACACTGAAGGTGGGAGGGAGCACAGCAGTGAGTTTGTTTTTCTAATGAGTGATCAAGTGACAGCTAGAATGAAAACAAAACTTGTTTAAAAATTCATGCGAATATGCTTAAAATTAATCACTGTCCCGCAACTCCGCACAATTCTTTTATCGTGCCAGCATCTACCGCATACATGTAATATTGTAACACGGAACTTTGATTTGATTTTTAAACTGCCTTTAACGCTTGCAGAGTGTATGATGTTTACTAAGTAAACCCTGCTAAATTTTTGTACAACTCTTTTACTTTCTACACTATTTTATGTTAGTCGAATATTAATTTCCACACCAGTATGTATACATATATGACTGGTTGGCCAGGCAAAGTTTGAATA
This sequence comes from Magallana ariakensis, assembly GCA_020458035.1. Classification (NCBI taxonomy): domain Eukaryota; kingdom Metazoa; phylum Mollusca; class Bivalvia; order Ostreida; family Ostreidae; genus Magallana; species Magallana ariakensis. The sequence goes on from CM035813.1 coordinate 54,247,964, forward strand.
TTGTCTTTGTGCAAAAAAAACGACGGTATCCTAACATCCAGACATGTCTTAAACTTATTAGAACCCAAAGTGCAAAAAAACGACGGCATCCTAACATCCAGACATGTCTTAAACTTATTATGCCGTCGTTTTTTTTTTGCATTTGGGTTCTAATAAGTTTAAGACATGTCTGGATGTTAGGATGCCGTCGTTTTTTTGCACATTGGGTTCTAATAAGTTTACGACATGTCTGGATGTTAGGATGCCGTCGTTTTTTTGCATTTGAGTATGAGATAACCGCTGACCGTTTGTTAGTGCATCCGCGGTCGAACTGACCGTTTGGTAGTGCATCCGCGGCCGCGGGCAAGACATGGGTTACCGTACGTAAAGGTACAACACACACAGCCCATAACCCAGGAAGATTTGAACTGTTTGCAGTATAATGACTAAAATCTATCAAATAGAAGGTTTTTTTAAACTTAAAATCCACAATTGATCTATGCCTGTTATCACTTCTGATTGAGAATGACATTGTTTTTTATTAATTACAGAATGATTTCTTAATTGATACTCTATCATTTAATTCAATTTGAGAAAAAATAAACTTTTAAGTGTGATCAAAATTAATCAAATATTGTGTTTGCGTCTAAAAAAAATTTTATATGAGAGACGCGACTTTTGTGTATTAGATAACCGTAGACCGCTAGGTAGTCCAGCCGCAACCATGGCGACCGATTTTTTCGGCCGCAAGCGAGGGAAAGCTTACGTAATGGTACACACACACACACGCACACACACACACACACACACACACACACACACACACACACACACACACACACACACACACACATATGATTTAAGTGTTGCTTATGATATAAGTTTAGCTTATTATTCCTATTTGTAATTCTTTCATGATGTTTATTTCATCGATGTAGGACAATTTCAAATTCCTTGAATTTATAAAGAATTGAGGTTTATGAAATTAAGTAACTATACATATAGAACTGTAGATATGTATTGTGAAAAAAAACTTCAACATTATGCAAATTTGATTTAGTATAATCTATATAGTTTTTACTTAATTTAACATGGTATACCCTAGATTATATTACAGTGTTTTTGTTATTCTGAAACTAAAATAATAAAACCGATTTTAGACAAGTTATATTATTAAGTTAAAGTATTTCACAGAAAAACTTTAAGAAAAATCAATGTTTCTATACAATTGTGTGTATGTATTTTTAATATCGCACAAAAGCAGGAAGTGTTGACCCCAAACACTTCACACAAAAACACGCAACGCTTTTTAAAATAAACAAGAATACTTTATTAGGACACTTTAAAATTTAACGTTTCGAGAGTAAACAATTTATTTAAAGATATGAAGTTAAAGTTTCATTTTTTTTAAGGTATCCCACTCCTCAATGTCCTTGTATGAAGACTTTCTTTAGAAGTATATTATTGAAAACTGTAGACAAAACATACTTAAAAAATACAAAGAAAATGGGGGGGGGGGGTCAGTGTTCATCCCTCTGAGTTATGGCCAATTTAATTTGACCTTTTTACACCTAAAATGCAATTTCAGCCTGATTAGGATTTTTTGTCAGGAGTGATACGATTGATCTAAATTTAACCCGAATATTAAACATACATGTATGATGATGAATTATTTCAAACTTTAATCCTTTTTGTAAAAAAAAGACGAAAAATAGAGAACCATTCCCTATGATATAACATTTTGCAAAATTATTACGAACGAGGGGTTAAAAAGCAAATATTATGAACTTTAAATATACAGATACATGTATGAAATTGTAAAAATTTCAAATGTTGGTCTTAAACATTATTAAACCGTGGTATTTTAATTTAAGATGTTATTTTTTTATAAAACCAATCGTGTTAAATACGAGTTTTTGTAATATCAATATAAAAGATAAAGCCTTATACTATCAATAAAATCAGCAACCTCAAAGTGTTGCCGGATGCTTAAAGACACTCCTTTTTAGAATAATTATTTCAATCTAATAGGGACAGAAAGTAACCAGGACAGGAAAACTGCGTGATTATCATCTCCAAACTGTAGCGGTTATTTAAATTGAAATGTATTAAAACTAAAGCATAAACTATTAAAGAGAAACACTAACGATGTTCAGATAAATTCCGACCAAATCAACAGTTCAATTTAATGTGAAATTAAATGAAATATAAAATTTCGCATTAAAATATTAAACTGTTTTTCGTTGCCTTTTTCCTGTTTATATACTTTAATTGTATTTAAGTCTGTCATTACAGTCATTTTTCATTTCATGCAGCTTTGAAACCCTTAATCAACAGCAACAAAATCAATTAAAGAGATTGTACAATTCAAGTTTTAGAGAAAACTCTTGCCATATCATAGCATTCATGACCTTTATTAAAAACCGGTCAGATATGAATTTAAAGGCAAATAATTTAAAAGCGTTGTCACCATTGCTGATTTGTCTGCATTTTCTTCTAAGGACTGAAATAAAATTACCTGCATTTTAATAAAAGTCGAACATATAAATTTTACCCCAAATGAGTAATACTTTTTGATTCGTCTTCAACGATGAACCAAATTTCAATTCAAAAGATATACTGGTATATGATCATTTTCATAGTTATTTTTGTTATTGACCAAATTTCATATAATTTTTAAACAGCAATATAAATCTGATAATCGCATAAAGCTCTTAAAGCTGTTGAATAGTTGTAGTTCTTAATTATAAATCGTAAGGATTTAATGTGATCATGGTACGTGACTCAAATAGTGAAATGTCAATTTTAGTGTGGTATATTATTTACAGTACAAGTCGGAAAATCGGGGTTGAGTATTTATAAATCTTCAAAAGGGCCCTTGACACGTGCTATGTGACGACATTCTTAAAAAATACTAGGATTTTTATTGGATGTTGTTTTTCCTGGTACATTTATTAATTTGCATATAAACCTTGTTGTTGTTAACAGTTTTTCCATACCAAGATTGCTCTGAGATGCGCGGTTAGGTCTTTTCAGTTTGCTAGTTGGAGGATACATTAAAAATGCGTTTACTCATACATTATAGTGCGTGTTGTAGCGCTTTCTGTATCGTTTTTCTATGTTTGTTTATGGTAACAAAGGCTTACAGTGAGTATATAAAAAATATATTGTTTGGTCCTACACTTACTACGATATGCTATATTTCTATCATTCCATACTGTCTTGGTCTTAAGGCATCTATGCATTTACTTCCGTATATGATATAGAATAGTCTCGTTTATTTAACGTATGCTGTTTGTTAAAAAAGTTGTAATGTATTGTCTTATGATATTTAGTAAGATTAATGGTTTGGAAACATTAATTATGTTGACAGTCAATATCGCCCTTTATAAGCCAACGTACCAGCGACATCCATATTCTAAAAATGACGCTAGATCTGACGCCAGTAATGCTGTGGACGGATACAAATCTGATTTGAGTGTCTTTGGGGATGAGTGTGTGGAATCAGCAAGTGACGAACAAATCGCCATTTGGTCAGTGGACCTGACTAGCATCCAAAGCATCCATCACATCATTGTCTACTTCAGAACAAGAAATTCTGATTCGGGTACAAAAACGTTCAGAAATTTGATGTTAAAAAACGTATTGAGATTTTGCAATGACGGAAAGTTTTATAAATATATAAGTAATAGTTCTTAAGTTTTAATATAATCAACGGTACATTTATTTATAATAGACTATTTGATTTTTCAAATAGACCTATTTTTTTCTTTCGAACGTTTGTGTCCAGATATCTCTCGCCTTTTGGTAGTTTTCATTCCTTTTAAGTAAAATTTAATGCTTTGCTCATAAAATGATGTTCTCAAAATCCAAAGTATGTAAGTGATTGTTGAACAAATTATGAATTTCATTCGGGGAGAACTATTACAATTGATATCATACATGTATCTCTTTTTCCAGGATTTAGATTTTTCGAGGCGGACTCCTTTTTAGGATTTTCACTGTACGTTTCTTCCACACCTGATTTATTGCAAGCAACTCTATGTTTCAAAGACAACAATTTTACAAAAGATACCATACCTCCAGTTTTCAATATTACGTGTTCTGTCCATGGGCAATACGTCATATACTACAACGAGAGACTACCAGATGTTCGTTACCCTCGGGGTTATTCTCATGATGCTTCAAACAATCTCTGTGAAGTTGAGGTGTATGGTGAGTTTAATTTAAACCATTACAACTGTTTAAGGTTTCCCATTTCTAAATGTTTTTGTATTAAGAATGTCTTGAGAAGTATATTATCAAAATATGTAGACAAAACAAACTTAAAAATACCAAGACAATTGGGAGCCATACCTCTGAGTTATGGCCCTTTTAATTTGACCTTTTTGCACCTAAAATGCAATTTCAGCCTGATTAGGATTAGTTGTCGGTATTTTTAATTAAGCAAAATCATTTCTTCAAATATTGTTTTTTATTATGCACAATGGTCACACTTAATAGAGGTATTATGAAAAAAATGTACATGGCTGCATACATTTTTTGTGACCTTTTTGCACTTAAAAAAGACAATTTATATAATAGTTACAGTTTGATTTGAAATAAAAACTTTTTGAATATCTAGAATTTTATAAGTTAATCTAGTTTGTCCAGATATATATTCAGTTTCACTTAGGCTTCAAAGGTAAAATTCTCGCAAAATTTTCTATACATTTGCATGATTTATGCTACCATCTATCACTCTCTCAAGATTGAATTGTGTACGTGTCACACAGAACCTATATAATATGTTACAAACCTATCAAATGTTAAAAACGTGAATGATGAATAAAATATCATAAAAAAATGTATATTGAAAATTTATAAAATTGCTTCCGCACAAGAAAATAGTTCTTCCCAAAACTTGCTTCTTCTTTTCTTTTTTTTTTTATTTCTTTATGACTTTTGTGTAATTATGAAATAATAGTTAATTTTTCTGTTATGATTAGATAAATAAAACCATATTATTTAAAATATAATGATCAGGAAATCAATGAAATCAAAATGTGAGGAGTGGGAAACCTTAAAAATTATTAAGAAAAAATGTTTCAGAAATATATTTTTGTGTTTTTTGTCCTCAATTTCATTTTGTTATAGTTTGATTTGAAAAAAAAGATTTTAAATTTTAACAGCATTTATATAATTGAAATATAAAAAAAGTGGTTAACATCCTGATAAGAATTTAAAGTTATAATTATTTAAGCGTGTAAATAAATACCTTTTGCGTAGCTCATATATCCCCAAACTCAAATGATGCCCGCATATAGATCTTAATAAAGATACCAGTCATTGTTGTTGTGTTCTTTTTGGCATGAATTATCGTTGGGTTCTCAGATACCGTGGTATAAAATATGTGATACAGGTTTTTTTTTTTTTTAATATATTCTAAGATGACTACATAAGATGTTCTAAGACTGGTTAAAACTGCATCTACGAAGGAAAGGAACAAAATTTGTCGTGCAAATATTGTATGCAATAAAAATTAATAGTCGTAAAAGCAAATGAAAATTGTTGCCGCCACTACATGTACAAATGGGAAGGCTGAAACTGTTATAACCTTAAATATGTTTATTCTATAATCTTTCATTAAAAGTAATGAAGTTTCCGACGCATTTATTTCAGGATGTCCAAAATTAGGATACTTCGGACAGAATTGCTCCGTTCCATGCCCAGATGTTAATTGCCAGTACTGTCACGTAGAAACGGGCACCTGTCTGGGTTGTAAACCCGGGTTTAAAGGTCAACGGTGTGAATTAGGTAATATTGTGTCTTGTTTAGTTACAAATTCTGATGAACTCCAGAAATTCCCGAAATTTGCAAATAGGAGGATTTTTTCATAAGATTGTTCACATATATATACTCATAAACCTAAAAGGCAATGATTAAATAAAAACCTATTAAGTAATTACAATAAATTAAAATCCTTGCAATAAAGTGTATTAATATATCCGTCATCCGAATATCATTTTATTATTACTTCAATTTGAAGTTCCGGTATACAGTACACTGAACATTTTTAATGAGTTGGTTTTAAATACTTACTTTTTCTATCTGATGTTTAAATGTCAATTTAGTAACGAAAAAACCCAAATTAAACTTAAGATTGAAATGAAATATTTGTTATGATTCCAAAAACTTCCGGCCAGAAAGTATCCATGTACATAATTTATACTGAAACACTTATGCAATACTTGAAATATGAAAATTTGCAGGTTAGCAAAGAAAAATATGAGATAATGTTTTGCTTGAGAGAAAAAAACAGTCTATCTTGTCAATTTCAAATTTTGGTTGTCACATAAAAATTCATCAACCTATATATTCCACAGTCTGTTCATCCGATTGACATAAATTATTCTCTTAAGCTACTTAATATAATACTTAATTATGCATGTTCAAACTAATTTTGATAATGACAGTCTAAATCCTTTTATTTCAGCTTGTGATAAAGGATATTTTGGCACAGCTTGTAATGAAACATGTGGCCAATGTGATGAATTAGAACAATGCTCGAATATCAATGGTTCCTGCTTAACCGGGTGTAATGCTGGCTATTTAGGTGAAACCTGTGAAACACGTAAGTACATAGACATTGCACACGTACATCAAACAAATATATAAATTAATTGATTTATATCCTTCAATAGTGACCCTTTTATGGTTCTCCAAGATTTAAATTAAACACAAAATCAAAGCAAGTCATGCAGCTAACCAAAAGGTAATATTAATCAAAAACCGTGAACGGTTATATGCCATTCAGATACCTTTGCAGACCATTTAGTATTCTGCGTTCAGGTGAAAAATGATTTTAGCATAATTTGATCGAGTAAAATTAAATAACATATAAATTTATAAAATACACTTATGTTTCATTCAATTTAGCCTGCCCATCTGGATATTTTGGTCAGAACTGTTCTTACGAATGTAACAAAACTTGTAATAGCTGTGACAATGTGAACGGTCTGTGTACTTCCGGATGTCACCCAGGTTGGAAGGGAGAATATTGTCACGAAGGTACAGTGGTTAAATTACATGTTACAATTTTATATTAATTTTATTTTTTTTTTCAAAAATGCATGGCAAACTGCATTAGAAAGTCTAATTCAGACCATGTGGTGGTTTTTCCCGATCTCCTGTCAGTTAACAACTCACAATGACTTTATTTGATAGCATGTGACATAGAATCATTTGGTGCTGACTGCGTTGAAACATGTGGACACTGTGCTGACATCGGCCAATGCTCTCCAATAAATGGTACGTGTCTAACTGGATGTGATTCCGGATTTCAGGGAGACCTCTGCAAAACACGTAAGTATTTAGAATATAGATGTAAAAATAAATATATACCTATTTAATGTAAAATATTAAATGGTTAGACAAATTGATGAATAAAGAGAAAATGTAGACAGAAAGATGTAAACGGATGTTGATATGTCAATTTCATTTATTGTTTCATATATTCAAAATATTTGTATAATTATAGCTTGCGATAGAGGATCGTACGGTTTGAAATGCAGAGAAACATGTGGACACTGTCAAGATGTAACGCAGTGCTCAAACATCAATGGAACATGCTTCACCGGGTGTAAAGCTGGTTATCAGAGAGACTTGTGTAAAACGGGTAGGTATTTAGTAAATAATTGTATCTGATACACTAGTTTATCAGAGAAAAAAAAATTAAATATTGTTTCTGTCGGGGTTTTAACAAGATATCAATGACAAATGTGTCTACTTGCATGGCATCATAATTTTTATTTTAAGTTTTAAAATATCAATCCTTCTTAAAACGATTTTATTTACTTTAAAGAAATAATAATATAATATATATATTTGTCGCATGGTTCCACTCCAATGACCACAAATTTCCATTTTATTGCCCATGGTTAATTACTGATACATGCACATGTCTTTTGAATGGAAAGTGTTGATTGGTTAATCATTGGACAAAACACCCAGGTCAACTATAAGACAGCCATTATTCTTAGAATGTATAGCAGACATGTCATTTAAGTAAAAAAGTAATTAAGAGCATTTAATAATGAATGATTAAAATCAACTTTACAAGTGCAATGAATTGAAAAAAGTTTCATTCTGTCACTTTTATTCCACATACGAAAAAGTGAATACATCTCAGAACACTGCTGTTAATACAGTGCCACCAATGTAAACCCTGATAAGTTTAATAATTCTAGAAACAAAGACCATGTGACAAAATGGTTGTTACACGGTTGCCTCCGGCGCGCAAAGCACCCTCGTCAAGCCGTGTAACAACCAATATATATATAAATTTAAAAAGAACTTTGAATCTCAAATAAACAATATCAAATGGTAAACAGGAATTATGTTTTATGATCTTAGCTTGTGACAAAAGGTCGTATGGCATTGACTGCAATCAAACATGTGGAAACTGCCGATATATAAAACAGTGCTTGCAAACTAATGGGACCTGCTTGACTGGTTGTGATGTTGGTTATCAGGGCGAGTTGTGTAAAACACGTGAGTAGATAGATAGATAGATAGATAGATAGATAGATAGATAGATAGATAGATAGATAGATAGATTGTCAAGAAGTATTGCAAACATTTTTTATAATACAATAAATACAATACAATTTTATAAAATAAAATTTGAACAATTCTAATAGCCTGTAAGAAAGGAAGATACGGCCTGAACTGTAACGAAATGTGTGGACACTGTCGTGATATGGATCAATGTAGCCAGTTTAATGGCACATGCGCTACAGGGTGTGGTCCTGGCTACCAGGGAAACCTGTGTAAAACTCGTGAGTATACAGAAATCATTGATGTTTTCTTAATTCAAAAAATAACGTAAAAGAGCTGACTAGAAAGTATCAAATGATAATTTTTCCAAATGAACATTTACAATATGTAACTTTTATACCTGTACATGCATTTTTATCTTTGTTCTTACCTTTCTATATTTTCTTTTCCTCGTTTTGTTGCTCATATATTGTCGCATTATATATAGTGTATTTGCATACCTTTGGTTGTTTATCAGCATGTCAACATGGACATTTTGGAGAAGAATGTGCTGAGAGATGCATGGAAACATGTGCAGGTTGCAACAATGTAAACGGGTTGTGTGATTCTGGATGTCTTTCTGGATGGTTTGGATACTTCTGTAATAAAGGTATTGACATATCTGAACAGTTTCAGTAAGCTTTATCTGAAATCAGCATATTTTTTTACTTTAAGCACATTACACGTATCTAACCATAGTAACAAACGGAATGACAGAATTTAATACATAATTTTAGACTAGATGTCATCTTTCCTTTATGTTTTCTAATTTCACCAGCTTCTCCACGAGAATTCGTTGGCAATGAAAGCGCTGAGCAATGGAACAACACGTTGGATGTATGGGACTCTGAAAAACTTCAAGAATATGCACGGAACCTCTGCAATGAAAGTAATGGCGTTTGTATTATTATCAATGACAATTTATTGTATTATAATAATGTATTTTCAATTTGGTTTTCATAATTATAAGGAAAACTTGTCACAGCAAAAATGCTTAAAATATTTAACAGTTAACATTTTTTCTAAAAAAAACCAAAACGTTGTTTCATAATACATGCCATTCATCAATATAGTACATAGTTGGACCGGAGCCAATACTAAATGGTAAATTGAAAAAAGGATTCACTTTTTAATACCAAATATCTTCACTAGCTTAACACAATAGTTATAAAATCTCCGAGTTCAATTCATTTACCGATATATTATATTTTCGTCTATAAAAATGTGAATAGTTATAGATAGATTGAACAATCGCAGTAATAGTAAGTTGTGCATCAATGATGTTCACGTATATAATCGACAAAGAAAACGTCAAATGGAAAACCAGATCATTTGATACGAACTATTTTGCATGCATACAGAATCCTTTTGGGTTTGTATTCTTAATTAAATCATATGAGGAATTCGATATTGTTTTCATTTGCGAGAAATTCATATCAAAATGAAAAAAAAAACGTCTAACTTGAAAAAATCATACCTATCTTCTGAAGAACGAGTTTCTGATTTCTTATTCGACAAATCCGTCAGATTCAAGGTAGTGTATATGTATTTACGTTCGGTCTGTGTTGAACCTGTTTATGATTGTCCACTAGGTAAGTGTTCACTTCTCATATTTTAAAGGAAGAACAAAAAAGATTTACACAAAATTTTAAAAAGCATGTTTGGATAGACAAAGAAACCTAGCGGTTTACAAATAATAATATACATGTAAATATGCATCAAATCGCCGATTACAGTCCTGTGCTTTCTACATAGTTTAAAATTAACGGAATAATAAGACATTTTATACTAAAATGATCTATAAGTGGATCTTAAATACCTCTCTATTTAAAGCTAAAAGTGATAATAATTGCTTAACGGGGTTTTTGTCAATAAGTGCGTCAGATAGGTATAAACATATGACCAAGCAATACATGCCCAGTTGGTAAGTATATCAATATAATATATCAATTGTAAAATTCTGGAAACGTTTTCTCCTTTCTTTAAATTCTAAATATGATATTGCAAATAGTTATTTGGTGTGTGAATATTTATCACATGTTTAGCTCAATTTGCGATGGATATCACTCGTGTAATTCTTTTTTTATTTTACTCTAAGTGTTCTTACGCCACGTGACGTCATAATTAAACATTACGTAGCTTTAGGCGAATGATTGACGTAGAATGAAAAAGTCACAAAATGATTCAGATGAAAAGTGTAGAGTTATAAAAGTGAAGCCTTTAGTACTGTTTCATTAATTTTCGTAAATTGATAAAAATATGTTAGAAAATGAAATGCTTGTTTGTTAAACTTCACGGGACTTTTTTTCCATGCATAAAGTTGTTGACGTCTTGTAGTAAATGTGTTGTGCGGCTCGCATATATAGTGTTTACTGAAAAGGTTGAGGTTTAAAAGAAGACGTGGTAAAACATGTGATAAAAAGAATATCTTATGATTTGCGATGATATATTATTTTTATCAAACCTGTGTGCTTTTTATCCCCTCGCCAAGGTTCGGGGATAGAAAACACACAGCTCGTTAGATAAAAATCATTAACCATCGCAAATCATAAGATCCTATATGCATGTATAGCTAATGTATCTCTCAAATGATAATATAAGGCCATGGCATTGAATGACTATACTATCAAAACAAAACCGGTCGACTGTTGTTTTAATTCACAATTTTTGTTATATTTTTCCAAGTTTGCAGTTTGTAGAAGACAGTGTTGTGCTGAAATACAACCTTTCACCTACTTCAACTGTTTCACCAAGACAACAAAGAAATCTTAATAACGGACATTTTAGTTAACATAGACATTGCGTTTCTCTTTTTCAAGAAATAGATGTTTGATGATTGTGATTAATGTCAATTAAATCAGTTGGCTATATGTCCTTTGTTTAAACTGTTTTTGTTGAATTAATATTAAAACCTTTTTTTATGTTCATTGGGTCTACGTTATGATTGTGTTAGTTGTTTTTACCGTAAAACTTGTTTTTCTCTGCGGGATGCCATTTTTTCTCAGGTGCTAAGTATTCAATCTTACCAGATTTTACGATTTTGTCTCAGATGCTGACTATTCAATTGCCAAAAAAGAGTTATATTGCTTAAAAAGTAGTTCATTTATTAATAGCAGGAAGTAGAATTGCAAAAAAATCCCTTATTCAGTAACTTGAAGTGCAAAATAACTAGTTATTTTTTTTTTTTACTTGTAAATGTTTAGGGAATGATGTTCTGCCAAACATATCAGTATTTCGGTTTACGGGGAATGAGATAATTAAAAACATTTTAAGATTTCTTACTCGAAAAAAAAAACATTTTTTTTTCTATGTCAGATGGTTAAGAGATTAAAAATTAAGGTCTGACATAGAAATCTTTAAAAAAAAATAGAGAGAGAAATGTCGAAACATCGATATTATTCTGATTCCAAATTCAACTTCATTTCTTAAAAATAACTTTCGACAAAAATATAATTGTAGACCATAACCTGATTAATTAAGAGTGATAGTGCATTAAAAAATGACTAAAATTGATATAATTCCTGGACCAATTGGGGTAACTTTTACAATATTATATTTCATTTATTTAAACGAAAGTCCTCTGACAGAAATACGAAATCAAATACAGGTAAAATGTGAAAATTTGGCGTTTGTCGGACGAATTCCAGAATTAGTCAAATCTGATAACGTTTTAGATGACCCTTAGGAAACTGATGGAAAATGACTGTATGATTTTTTTAATTTAAAAAATATTGATTCATTAATTAAACTTCATGTAGTAAAAAAAGAGATGAAATCGCTTAACACGTCGGAGGCCCTTTTCATACCATGATTTTGATAATTTTCAAACAAGAGTTGCTAGCTAGCATTGATGCATCCTGATTAGCGTCAATAGCTCGGATCGTTTTTCATAGGAATGGTTGTGACATTGTCATTGATTTTTTTAGACCCAATAACATTGAATTAACTTTTGTATGTGACCCCTCTTTAATCAATAAAAATTAATACAATGGTTTGGGTTTAGTACAAAAGACATTATGCATATTAAGTATGTGTATGAAATACATCGAAAAGAACCCTTTACATATCACGTGATAAAGTTCATGACAAAATCATCCCAATGAAGGTAAAAGTTATGTATTTATTTAAACGAGGGATACTGACAAACACGTTTACAGAAATGTATATCATATGACAGGCGTTGAACTGATACGTACCTTGTGAAAAGCTGAGCGAACTCACATCAGGAAAAAAACATCTCTCTGTAATGAGGAAATTTCAACATGAATTTTGCATCTTGTACAAAAGTACATATGAGCACATTAAGGACATTTCCTCTCGTATAGATTATTTTTGATAAAATACAAATACATTGACAAGCTGAAGGAAAAAAAATTGAAATAGTGCATTTAAGGTTTTTAAAATGTTTAACAGGCTGAAGGACTATGTATATTGGGAATTGTATGTAAATAGTGTACCATCAATAAAAATATGTATATTCCATAGGATTACCTTATCTTGCATGAATCAAAGTACTGAAAGTACTGAATGACGGGGTCTTGAAAGTTTGAATTAGACTTGTCCACGTTTTCATCGAATATGCTTTAAAATAATTATGACTTTGAATGAGATGTTTCAATCTATGTTCAAATTCGGCTTTTTGCATGATTCTTTGTCTAAAGTCTTTACTAAATCCCGGCTGGGACTTTCCTTCTTAATTTTAAATAATTTACACAACGGTATTTTTTGCAAAATAAGATCCCAAGGGAAACCTTTTTAAAAAACTCCAATAAGCGGGAAAATCAACACAACTTTTAGGTTGATAATTTAAATCATAAGATTTATTTAACTTCCTGATCCAAGGGAAAATCCACAAGTCAGTATACGTTATACAAGGTTAATGAAAACTCCGAAAACTCTCGAACTGCTGATCATGAATTACCGAACAAAGTTAACATTTGTATGCAGAAAACACACACCGGTGTAACGACGAAAAGTGGCCCCCGTAGAGTATTGACCAAGGGTCATTTTTCTACGTAGAAAAATGACCCACTCAGTTGTAGACTACTTGGATTACATCGTAGATATTATGGCCTTAGAGTCATTTTTCTCCGTGTGGGTTGCAGAAAAATGACCCCGTAGAACATTGACTAAATTTTATTACATATTCTATGTTTACTTATTTTAGGTCCATTCATGTCCTTAGGGTGGAAACAGGGATAGTGGTGATGGGAGGGGGGGGGGGAGAATTACATTGCCTGCTCGGTACTTAGAATTTGTTTATCGTATAACCTTGTAAGAATTACCAGCTTCAGTTCGCTTGTCTGATCACCTGTCATTGCCTATCATCGTCATTTCAATCTGTTTTTTAATTTTTCCAAAAAAAGAGAAAAGATATATACAGTGGAGCCTCAGTTATCTGGACGCTTTCGTTCCTAAGTCCAATCGTCCGGATAGGTGAAGCGTCCGGAAATCTGAAATGTGTGTATTGCTGTCATTAATGATAATGTATTTGTATACAATGGCCCCCAGTGTTGAAACTTGGTTGGGTTTTTTTGCCATTCATACTAAATAGCAACACATAATAGAGTTGTCCGTTGATATGAACATTTTTAAATATAAAGAACCCCGCTTTATATTATTATTTTGTCATGAAATATTAACCAGACTATAATGATAACCGAATCAAGCTAAATTCTTTGTGTTCAAATGCGATATGTGCCCAGGCCTTTACACGTACGTAATGTTTCCAACTATCTTTTTCTAGAAATGCCAATTTCCTCAATAATTGATTTCTTTTTGAAATTATTTCTATTCTTAAAATAAAGTCACATTTACTGATAAAAATAACGTTTACTAGTTGGAAAATTGCAAGATCCTCCAATGCACTTCCGATAAGTTGACATGCTTTTACTTTGTTTTCTTCCTATACTTCCGGTTTTTACTTAATCTAACAAGGCATTCATGAGACAATTCGTTTTAAAATACAATTTGAATAAGTAGATAAAACACAAAGCTTTGTAAAACTTTCCAGTTTTCTTGATTAATAAGCATATTTTTTATTCGAAATACAGGGATGTTTAAAAAAGCGATGGCACTTGACAGGTGCACAGGTTAAGATACCCAAGCCACGTGCTGTGAGGCGTTACTAATCCTGTCTGGCCAGCACTGTCGGTAAATTTGAAAGTGATTTAAGGCAGTGTTTATACAAACTACTCATTGGGGTCTAGCACGTAAAAAAGGTGTGAAACTCAATTGACAGGCGTAATCTTTTGTATTCAACGGGGTATCATCAAATTTTACCGTCCGGTTAAATGAAGCAAGATTAGTAGTAAATCAGTGTTTCGTGGTAAAAACAGACCGTCCGGATCCGGAACGGGGAATTCCGGATAAATGAGACAAAATAACGTATAAAAAGTCCGTTCCCAAATAAAATCGTCCGTAAACTGAAGCGTCCGGTTATCTGGCGTCCGGATATCTAAGGCCCCACTGTATTCCTTTAATTAAAGTACATTGTCCGACCATGACTGAATAGGAATGATATCAACCTTAATGAAAAAAAAAACTCTTACAAATTGCAAACAGGAACTGATACCAGTAAAATTTACAGGGGAAGAGAAAATTATTCATCATGGTCTCTATCACAATGAGGAATTTATTATTAACCATTGGTCTGAAATAGACACATCTCATCACATGCTTGAATTCATTTAAAAAAAATTATCCGCGGGGGGGGGGGGGGGGGTGATGATCCGATGGATATTTTTTGGAAGGGGGATCGAGGCCTATGATAGGTAAATTTAATGTGACCTTAATAAGTTTGAATTCCCTATCCCTTAGATCCGCGATCGATTGAATTTGTCATCTCATTTATATATTTTTAACCATCAATATTTTATTGTTACATGTACAACAGGTTCAAAAATAATGTATTTTAATGAAAAACGATGCTTGATTTTAAAACCATATGCACATCACAAATCCCAAAACTTCGAATTTAGAATTGAACACAAGAAACAGAATACTTTTTAAATGATTCTGCATAAATTTAAAATCGATATCTGTTGTAATCAAATTGACATTAAAAATGTACTTGCAAACTTCGGTATATAACAGTGAAAGCAAATTGCAAAGAAGCAATGACACTAAAAAGGGCTTTGGCATTGACTTTGACTCCATTTGAATATAACTCTGGTATTTAAAAACGGTATTTGAATCTAGTAATTAATACGGGCATATTCTTACATAACTTTAAACTTTACTTGGATTTCCCATGTAAGTGTTCTAGGCAATCATACTCATTTTTAACAGTTTTTAAAAGTAGAAACAACAGCTGTTTTTAATTACCATTCTCGAAAAAGTGATCTCTCAACTGGGTGTTAATAAAGTATACCATCTATTGAGATGTATTTGTTGATAAGTAAAAATCGAAGTATAAGAACTGTTGTAAGGACCAGATTGCATACACAAGAGTTATACATACCAAACTTACAAATCATAAAAGACTATGAACCTGTTATCCCTAATCATATCCTACTATTTACTAATAAATGTAAAGGTTGCAAACTTATGTACAACTTATTATTAGATAAAAAGAAAGAAACATGTACATATATATCAAAATGGAGAGAAAAGGGTCAACTATGCACAAGAAACCTGGAACAAAATTTTTGAACTCCCTTTTAAATCTACTCAATAATCAAAACTACATTCGTTACAGTTCCAAATTCTTCATATAATTTTTCCGACAAATAAAGATCTTTTTTTTAAATAAGTAGAGTCTCCTGTATGCACTTTCTGTAAAAGATATGAAAAGAGTATTGGACATTAATTTTTTATGATTGTTATAGAGTAAAAGATTTATGGACTGATGTTGAAGGATGGATTTTGATTTGTTTATAAAAATTTATAAACAGGGTTTTTTTTTTAGAAAATATAAAAATATGGATTTTTTTTAATTTTTTTAACTCGGTAGTTCTTATTGAGAAGCCATATATTTTTTTTTTGTAGGCTAAATATAAAAGTAAGGCGGATCCAAATATACATGAATTAAAAAACGGTATAATATATAGGCTTTTGACCGAAAAATATGTCCTAATGAAAATTTGTAGATAAAAGGAGTATGGTTTAGCCATTGGCAAAAAATATATGGTAAGCTGTAGTACTGTAGTATATATGGTTAAATCGTTTCTTTATTGTGTTTCTTTTCGATTTTGTTTCGAACTGCGATTTTTTTTATTTCTTTATCCTCTTTCAAGTATTTCTGTAGAACGGAGACCTATCACATGAATATGTTTTATATTTAATATACATATGTAAACAATGCCCCTACCCCTTTCCCTCGCTTTCTCCCCTTTATCTCTCTCTCCCTCTCTTTCTCTCTCTCTCTCTCAAAATTTACTTTCACTATATAAGGACCGTACAGTATAAAATATACAAATAGTCAAAAGTTTTCCAATAGGATTGTATTATAAACTAATGTACGAGATATGTCACGTATGTACATGCATATGTTGTGAAAGTGGAAAATTCAATTACAAAAAAAAGAAAAAAGTAAAAAACGAAGATATCATCAACGTGTTGCAAACTGCATACAGAGAGTATAGAAAAGGGGCCTTTACAGTAGTGCAGTGTTATTGACTGTTAGTTATAGATATGATTAGTTATAAAGTTTATTTTAGACAAAATGCATCTGTCAGGTAAACAGCATTCGGTCTAATATAATGTCATTTGTGAATGACTGCAACATTGCAACTTGATTCAGCGATGCCATTAATCATTACCTTTTGATTGAGTAGAATTTCATGCATGTGTTGTTTGTATATTTAGGAAACAGTTTAGGAATTTCAATATCAGAATTTTAACAACGCTTCAAGGTTTTGTAACCTTTAATGTTAGTTGTAATAAACAAATTGTTCTCTGCAATTATTTTTTTCTCAAACATGTATTTGATATAGGTATTGTCCGATCCGAGGAACAGTTTAAGTTAAAGTACAATGTACATTGGAAAAAAACACATGCCATGGTAATACAATGGCAGCATTACATTTTTAAATTACTTTGGAAATTAAAAGCAGACTTGATCAAAATCTATTAGAATCAAACAATAGAACTATCACTATAAGACACTTAAAGCCATCTAGTATGATGTTTCATATGTATTGCACTCTTACATCAGTAAAAATCAATAAAATCATCAAATATGTAAATAAAATCTGAAGATAAAATTGAGGCTAAAAAATTTTGTAGATGCCAAATTTGAGGCCAGGCCAAAATTTGCGGTCAAGCCAAATTTGAGACTAAAAGTCCTCATTCAAAAAAGTGTTTTTGTTTATTTGTTTCCCAGCTTTTAATTGCAAGAGCTGGCCACTTTATTTATGGTTAAAACAATGCAGTCGAATTCAAAACCTCTCCTCCAATGGGAACATTTTTAAGTTTACAAGTACAAAATTGAATTCATAAGGAGCCCCCCCCCCAAGTCACATCATAATGTATATACCTCGGGGGGGGGGGGGGGGGGGGGGGGGCACAACCCTAAAAAGGCTTAGCGAAGGGGCTCCACAAGGCAAGCTGACAAGTACTTAAAGATAAACACAGACCAGACATCGCTTTGTTCATAAGTTTGTTATAAATTTTAAAACGGGAGGCACATAGTTAGTTCTGTCTAATCTGTCATGTGCTTTCGCTGCCCCCCCCCCCCCCCCCCCCCCCGGGACACTCGCCAAACATGAATGCGACACATATCGCCTTAAATTTCTATAACTTTTATGTAGTTTATAAGCGAGGTCAAAATTCTATAGGGCTCAGTTTTCAACGTGTGAGAGGTCGTAGATCTACAGGTCTGGAATGGTTATCTTATTAGAACAATGACCCTACTTGTCATAGAATACTGACCCTGGGTCAGTTTTCTCCGTAATAATTTGACCTCCGGGTCAATATTCTACGGGGGTCACTTTTCGTCGTTACACCGGCACCTGAAGTTAGAAATATTCATTTTTACTATTAGATTATTCAAAGTACAAAATAATATTGAAGTAGAGTGTGATTTTTTAAATATTTTCCCACACTAATTGCAAATTGCAATTATTAAGTGAAAGAACAGAATTAAATATATTTTTTTTATTTTTGAATTATAACTAATATAAGTCATTTGATTATCCTATATGATATTCATTTCAGTGATTATAACTAATTAAAGTATTTTTTAATTAATATTTTCATTACTTGTAATACACTACATGTGTATTTTTATGCTCTATTGATTTAATGAACTGTGTTGTGTAGCAGAGGTCCCTTTTTAGCCTAAAGCATTTTTCACCTGTATGGTCATTTTAAGACATGTGATTTAAGTCAGGTGTTCATGTAAACCAATAGATTTTCCGATATAGTTTTCCCTCTTTTTCTACCCTTTGTCTTTGTCCATATCTATGAAGTCTTCAGAGGAGTTAAGAAGTAAATTTATTTGTCAGCCAGTTTTTTCGAAGTATATATCTTTTCTATTAGACAACTCATCTTATCTTATTGTAAGTACATTATTTATTTCAAACACCTGTCATGTTTATTATGTTGATAATATTTTTGGGAAGTTTCTAATTTAGCATTTTTTATTAAATTGTGAAGTAAGATAGATATTACCCGATAGAAGTGAATTATACTATTTTGAAGAGTTACATGTACAAAGCCTATAATTAAATCCTTTATATTAAACAAAATATGCTATTCATATTTTTATAAATTAAATCTGAGTGAGAAGACTTTGTAAATATTTATTTTAGTATCAAGTCAGAGTCAGTGTCACAGAGCAGGACGGTAGACCTTCTGTATTAAAGGAACCTTGTTCCACAAACTGGTGATTGAATCATATGTTTATATTTTTTTTAAAGTATAATTCAATTACAATGAAAAGTTATGATATAACTTTATTTGGATATTGTAAATATATTTTTATGCATAATATTCATTATAAATTTATATTTTTAAAACTGCTCTGTCAAGGGGCATAACTTATATTTTGCTTACCTGTGAAATATGAAGCAAAGAGTTATCTTTCTTGAATTGAAATTATTTATTATATAAACTATATTATGATATGATATGATATGGCATGTCATGGTAATTGAGTAGATGATAATTTATTTAATAACTTATTTGATTAATTTATATGTATTTTATGCTTATGTTTGTTATTCTTATTACAGGGTTTGGACTTTAATAGTTCTCTTATCTCTTAATTGTCATGAATAAATATGATTGAACCCTCAGCCAGAGTTACTAAATTCAGTAAACACCAGGCTACCACAATGGCGCCCACGTTGGTTTGACAATACAGGGAAAACATAGAAGGATCCGCTCCGTCCAGACCTTAGAGAGAAATTGGTGATTATGACTCATTCCAATATGAACTTTGTGACACTGGGGGTAAGCTAGACTTGCATGTATCATGAAGACACTTTGAAAAGCTATAAAATGTAGACTATAATGTATTTGCCTTCATCCATAATATGTTTGCAGTTGTGTATAATTTGCATTGTGTGTCTTGACATTGCAATAGAGTTATTGCCCTTTATTTGGAATACTCCTACTATTTTGAACTCATTTTGATAACTTTTGGAAACTTTCCTTTGAAATTATCTTGATAATTTTATAATTGCAAGTCTAATCAGACAATTAATTTGACAATTGCAAAAGACAGTAATTTTATATGCATATTCATATGATTTGATTTGAAATATCTTGAATTGTATTGTATGTGAATTAATTTGATCATATTAAGTGATATTCAGTTGTTCAGTGAAATATATTCAGAGGATTCAAGAAAAATTTTCAACGTTGGAATATTCATTGTGAAATTTTGTGTTTATATAGTGAAATATGTATGTAAATCAGTGAAATTATTATACCTGTGAAATCTGTGAATCAGTGAAATATTATGTGAACCATTTACCCGGTGCAATCATTTAAAAGTGAAATCAAATTTATCTGTGAAATCATTTAAATCATTCAAATTCAGAAAATCATTGCTGGAATTCATTGTGAAATTTGTGAAATCTCATTATTCAGTGAAATTTTTAAAGTCAATTAAATACTAGTGAAAACAATTCCAAATTCTAACTATTCATCATGGGGGAGGAAATTTCAGAGGAAGAAGGGAAGAAAATCATAGAGGCATTCCAAACACTAAGACTCAGACCAAAGGCAGACACACCCAAGACCTACAAGACTGGCTGCAGGGACTGACTTCCGGAAAGAAAACAAAAGTAAAGACAGAGGACTTGGATACAGAAACCACAGAATCCATGGAAACCACGAAGCAGTATTCCGGATTTTCACGGATATCAACTTTCTCAGGATCCGCTAAAGGAGAAACAAATTATGAATTTTGGCGATATGAGATACAGTGCCTCGTTTCAGAGAAAGTATACAGAGAAGATCAAATACTACAGGCCATACGAAGATCTGTGAAAGGTGAAGCGGCCAATGTATTAATGCGGCTAGGAACATCTGCATCCATAGATGAAATCATACACAAGATGAACTCCATCTACGACACTATTGACAGCGGACAGAGGATCCTTGGCCAGTTCTACAGTGCAGAACAAGAAGAAAATGAAACTGTATCCCAGTGGGGATGTCGATTAGAACAGTTAATCAATAAAGCAGTTCTTCGAGGAGAAGTCGAGAAATCGAACGTTGATGAAATGCTGCGACACGCCTTTTGGGAGGGAATTCGTCCAAACTTAAAAGATGTCTCTGGATATATCTTTGACAAACATTTAACTTTTGATGAACTTAGATCAGAATTGCGTTCCATCGAACAAGATCAAGAAAGACGAAAGAAACACAATACAAAAGGAAGAAAAGAAAATGACACAGGACTTGTGATGAGCGTGACAAATGATGAACAAACTGATTCTAGCATGGAAGAAATTAGAGGAATGCTGCATAAGTTAACCGTAGATGTACAACTCAAGGACGAACGTCAAGCTAGACCACAACAGAATTTCAACAGAGAAAATTTCAACAAATACCGCTCATCATTTCAGCAGAATACAACACAGACGCAATACTTTCAGCCCAATAATGGTACCTCTACCATGAATTATCAACCTCGACAACCATTTCTTGGATCGTTCCAGTACAGAGGTCAAAGGTCATCAACAAGAGGCTACAGAGGGGGATACAACAATCAGAGACAAGGAACAGGACGTGGTGTATTCGGACAGAATGGACTTCCTGTTTGTTATCGCTGCGGCCAAGAAGGACACGTACAAAGTGGATGTAGAGTAAGGACGGACCACCTCCGACAGAATTTAAACTCCATGGGGCCAGCGTCGAGAGGCAGACCCTAGGCCAACAAACCATCGAGCAAAGCCTCAGACAGTTTAATGATAAGATACCAGGACTTCTCGGTGAACAAAACATTATTCAAATAAAGATAAATGACATTACAACAACAGCATTATTGGATACCGGTGCGACTGTGTGTACCATTTCAACAGAATTTTACAACACTTACTTAAAACATGTACCGATTGAACAATTAGATAACATTTTGAAGATCCGATGTGCAGATGGTGAAACTATGCCCTATCTAGGATACATCAGAGTGAACGTCACAACATCAGATATCCACACAGAAAACAACAATGACTGTTTAATGTTAGTTGTCCCTACCACCGAGTACAGCCAGAAAGTTCCTGTCATTATTGGTACCAACTTCATTCATACTATGATGAACTGCATACAAGAACAGCGCGGACAGAGATTCATTCAAACAACTAGAATGACTACACCATGGCTTCTGGCATTCCGATATATCACCATACGAGAAAATAAACTATCACGAAACAAAAACAGACTAGGAGTCGTGAAGTCAGCTGAAACCGATAACATCATCATTCCACCTAACAGCGAAGTGAATATCAATGGCTACATTGATCGAGAAGTTCCTTACCATCCTGTGTGTGCGTTTCTACAGAGTACTTACAAATCAGTCATTCCACAAGACCTGGATATCGCACCATCTCTCATTTCCTACAAATACCAAAACAACAAGAACGTAGAAGTTAAAATCAGCAACGTAACAACAAGAACTGTAAAAATTCCACTCAAAGCACTGCTTTGTGAAATACAACCTGTTGTTATTGAAGAAGAAATACCAAAGCCTAATTTCAGCAACAATTCTGATGATATCATGAACTTAGTTAAAATTTCAACAACAAATTTGACAAACTATCAACAACAGCAAGTTTACAACATGATACAACAGAATAGAGATATTTTTTCTATCAGCGATACAGATATTGGACACAACAACAAAGTGAAACACAAAATCAACCTAGATGATGATACACCTTTTAAACAGCGACACCGCAGAATACCTCCATCGATGTTCCAGGAAGTAAGAAACCATCTACAACAACTATTAACTGCTGGAATTATCAGGTGTTCGGAATCTCCTTGGACAAGTAATGTCGTACTATGCAGAAAGAAAAATGGAGAACTTCGCATGTGTGTAGATTACAGACAACTTAATTCAAGAACCATCAAAGATGCATACGCTTTACCTTACATAGAAGAAATTTTAGATTCATTAGGAGGAAACACTTATTTTTCTGTACTTGACATGAAAAGTGGCTATCACCAAATAGAACTTCAAGAAGAACATAAACAAAGAACTGCATTTACCGTAGGGCCTTTAGGATTTTTTGAGTACAACCGCATGCCGTTTGGATTAGCCAACGCTCCAGCCACATATCAAAGATTAATGGAAAACTGTTTAGGAGATCTCAATTTAAAAACTTGTTTTATTTACCTTGACGACCTTATTGTATTTTCGAAAACCTTTGAAGAACATGTTAAAAGACTTCAAAATATTTTCCATCGTATCAGAGAAAACAATTTGAAATTTTCACCAAAGAAATGTCAGTTTTTTATGGAAAAAGTTAAGTATGTTGGACATGTCGTTTCCAAGAACGGAATAGAACCAGACCCTGAAAAGATAGAAAAAGTTGTAAATTGGCCTAGACCTACCAAACCAGACGAGGTCAGACAGTTTCTCGGATTCGTGGGATATTATAGACGCTTCATTAAAGATTTCACAAAGATAGCAAAACCATTGAATGAATTGATGCCACCTACAACACAGAAAAGCAGAAAGAACTCCTAAACGCCACCATCTTGGAAATGGGAAGACAAACATGAAAAGTCATTTCAACAACTCAAAGCTCATTTATCCTCACCACCGATACTAGGATACCCAGACTACAATTTACGATTTGAACTCCACACAGATGCATCATTATTAGGATTAGGAGCAGTCCTATACCAAGACCAAAACAATTAGAAACGTGTTATAGCTTACGCAAGTAGATGACTTAGTAAAACAGAAAAGAACTATCCTGTACATAAATTAGAATTCCTCGCTTTGAAGTGGAGCATCTGCGACATATTTAAAGAATACCTATATGGACAAGAATTCACGGTCTACACAGACAACAATCCGTTAACGTATGTGTTATCAAAAGCTCACTTAGATGCGACAAGTCAACGATGGGTTGCAAACTTATCATCGTACAATTTCAACATCATCTATCGACCAGGAAAACTAAACAGTGATGCTGATGCATTAAGTCGTCTACCTGGACATACTTCTTATTTAGAAACAAACAACATGATATGATATGGCATGTCATGGTAATTGAGTAGATGATAATTTATTTAATAACTTATTTGAATAATTTATATGTATTTTATGCTTATGTATGTTATTCTTATTACAGGGTTTGAACTTTAATAGTTCTCTTATCTCTTAATTGTCATGAATAAATATGATTGAACCCTCAGCCAGAGTTACTAAATTCAGTAAACACCAGGCTACCACAATATCAAGGTTCGTCACGGTCGCCATTTTGATGTTTTAGACCGGCTTATCTGCCACGATTTTGCTGGCAGCGATTCATGTAAAATTAATAGGTAACAATAAATCAGTTCGCCACTAACTACTTTTTTGTGTAGCCTCGCGTATCATGTACACGAATTACGATACAACCGTTCCTTTTATTGAAAATCATACTCCGAATTCAGTTTACTGCTTTTCAAATCGATAAAACTAGAAAATGGAAACCGGAACTGTATGAATCACGTCATTCTTTGGGGGTAAACCTTTCCTGATTGGCTGTTATATTTGTCGTTAAAAATAAAGCAACAGAATGATAAAGACATTAACTGATAAATGTACAGAGATAAGTCAATTAAAGGACTGGTTAGTGTCCAGACCAGTCACTTTGGAGAGAAGGTGTTATGTCTAAGAGAAGTATTTACATGGCGGTAATATGTTTTACTGACAACTGATAAAGCAGTGTTTATTGTATGATGGTTTTGAATTGTTGCTTTTGTCAATTAATTCAGAATTATTTGATTTTAATTGTTTTAATATTTGCAAAGTTAACGCTTAACAGCAAAATTAATAATTGCTGTAGGAAATTGTCATTGAAGGGATATGTGTCTTTTCAATACACTATTGTATATTAAGGGCAAATTTTCAAACGTGTCTTGGAAGAAATGAACTTAATTTCGAAAGCAATTTAATTTGAATGTTTTCGAAGAGCTACAAAAAAAGGATTTGTAAACCAGAATTTAAAAATACGATATAAACAATGAGTTTTTATCTTCTAAAAATTGAGATAAGAACTATTTCTTTTTACATGCACTGCCACACGGGAAATTTAAAATTACATGTAAAAACCTAACAACCATTCATTATTTCTGAATTCATAGGACTAATATTGGTGTGAGATATTAAGCGATTGGAGAAAGATCAGCTGAGTTTCTGATGGTAACCATTAATATATTGATGAGGAAATTATTTTAATCAGGAATGTGACTGGTTTTGTACGTTATAAAGTTTTTAAAAAGTATAAACTTAGGCGGACAACATAAACATTAACATTTAAAGCTAATTTTAAATGACAGTGAAAATGCATGTGTTTGTTTTACTTATAAAAGTTATCTATATTCTGTAAATTACAGTGGTTAATTACATCTAGTAACAAAGATATAGAATTTTAATTGTTTATTTTCCTGACGTAAAAGTAATGCCTTTTCATGAGTATTGATTAAAAAAGAGCGAAACCGACCTCATTGCCCATGTCCGCGGGAATTTAGGTATAGCCGTTATTATTAGCCTAATTACACATCCGTCTCGATTTTGTATTTGCTTGTCAGTTGTTACTTTGAAATATATTCCTGTATTATGAGTGTAATTCGTTTGTCATTCACGGTACCATTACTTTTTGTTGTGTATTTGACTATGTTCATATTATTCCGGGATTTGTTAATCCGCACCAGTGATCCGGAATTTATTCATGTCGGTTTTGTATGTTGCTTTCATTAAAACGTTGTTAAAACGACAACACGTGTTAAATATATCTCCTGATATTTCTCACATAACTTAGCCACACAGAGACTTAACAACTGGCGACGAGGTGAAAGTACGAGCCTACTATCGTTTGTTCACCATGCCACACATCGGTAAAATCGAGCAATTTGACGATTCAGTTGAATCGTGGGAATCGTACGAAGAGAGATTTTTCTCGCTAATGACATAGACAATGCTCATAAGGTGCTTGCCTTAATCAGTTTAATTGGTCCTAAAACGTACACACTTTTGAAAAACTTAATTGCTCCGGCCAGAGCAACGGATAAAAACATTAAGGATCTCCTCATGGCATTGCGTAAACACTCGAGCCCAAAACCCTCGGTGATTCCGATTCCACAAGCGCAACCAACGGCCTGATGAATCTGTGCTGGCATATATTGCCAAACTACGCAACTTTGCAACTTATTGCCAGTTTGAAACGACACATTACGCGACAGACTAGTGGTAGGTCTTCGTCAAGAGTCCATTCAAAAGAGACTACTTTCAGAGACTGACCTCGATCTGGAGAAAGCAATCAACCTAGCAGTTGGAAACAGCAGCGAGAGATGCAGCTGAAGTACAGGGGGTGAAAACTGAGACAGTTCACAAGATTAGCACACAACCTTAACTGCGTCAACCTCAGCTATTCAACAAGAAACCTACAGTGAGAAATACTTCATCTAATGCACGTCCAACAACCAAGAGAAACACATGCTACCGCTGTGATGGTGAACACCCAACCTCCCAGTGTCGACATATTAACTCCGTCTGTCCTTACTGTCAGAGGGATGGACACATTGAGTGAGCATGCATGAAGAAGAAGCGCAACAGAAACAAGGGACGTAACACTTCCCTATTCTACAATGAAGAGGAGGAATTTGATTCTGAGGAAGAACACTACCAGGAGGATGAAGGAGAACCACTGTTACACATTACTAGCACTTTCCATATGAAGTCACATCATGAACCACCAATAACAGTGCACCCAGTTATTGAGGGCAAGTTCATCAAGATAGAAGTCGACACAGGGGCAGCTGTTGCAGTGATCTCAGAAAATGATTCCAGTGCAAACTTAATCTTGAACCATCCAGTGAAATACTGCGAGCTTATTCAGGAGACACAATTCAACCCTTGGGCAAGATAAAAGTGAATGGGAAACTCAACTCCCAACAAGATAACCTTGACTTACTTGTTATACCACATGGTGGACAAGCTTTACTTGGAAGAGACTGGCTTGGAAAGCTACAACTCAACTGGCAGGAGATCAAGACTCTGCACGCAATTAATTCAACTCACCAGTCATCACTGAAGGACCTACTTGACTCGGATTAGGATCTGTTCGCACCGGGGGTCGGGACCCTCAAACACATTAAAGGGACAGTAACAGTAAACCCTGAATCCAAACCGGTATTTATGAAGGCCAGAAAGTTCCATATTCCTTGAGGATGAAGGTTGAACAAGAACTTGAGAAACTACAGGTAGATGGAATTATTTAGCCGGTGACACATAGCAATTGGACTACCCCGATAGTCCCAGCCATCAAGAAGAATGGCAGTGTTCGGTTGTGTGGTGATTACAAAGTAACCGTCAATCCAGTAATGTGGACAAGTATCCTCTTCCCAAAATTGAGGACATATTCGCAACCCTCGCTGGGGGTAAGAAATTCTCAAAACTTGACCTGACGCAGGCCTACCACCACATGAAACTGGACGATGATTCACAGGATTTACTCGTTATCAACACCCATAGAGGGCTTTTTAAGTACAAGCGACTCCCATATGGCATCGCATCCACTCCAGCTTTATGGCAACGAGCAATCGAGCAAGTACTACAGAATATACCATCAGCACAAGTGATCATTGATGACGTTATTGTTACAGGTCACAAGGATCATTTGCAGAACTTGGAACTTGTCCTGGACCGTCTTCAGTCTTATGGACTACTTGTGAACCTTCAGAAGTGTGAATTTTTTCAAGCTAAAGTCGTTTGACATGAAATTGATGTTCATGGCCTACACAAGTCACCTGACAAAGTTAAGGCAGTAAAGGAAGTCCAATGCCCCAAACATGTGTCACAGAGCAGATCATTCTTGGACCTAGTGAACTACTATCACAGATTCATAGACAATCTGTCAAGTGTAGCAGGACCATTACATGAACTTCTCAACAAAGGAACCAAGTGGGAATGGAGCTCCAAGAGAGAAAAGGCTTTTAAAGAAATCAAGGAGTTGATTTGCTCTGACAAAGTTCTGTGCCATTACGATGCTAAATTACCCCCTTGAAACTAGCTGCAGATGCTTCGCCCTATGGAATCGGATCTGTACTTTACCGTGTGTTTCCTGATGGATCCGAAAGACCCATAGCATTTGAGTCACGCACATTGAACCGGGCAGAGAAATCTTATTCACAAATAGACAAAGAAGCCTTTGCTCTGTATTGGGGTGTGAGGAAGTTCAATTCATACCTTTATGGCCACAAGTTTACTCTAGTGACAGACCACAAACCACTGCTTAGTATTTTCAATCCAAAAAAAAATCCCTTCCTGTGGTGACAGCGGCACGTCTTTAGCGTTATGCGGTATTCTTATCAGGATACTAGTATGACATTGAGTGCACCCATGGAATTTCCAACCAAAGGCATGGCATTGGTAACACATAGATTTTGCCGCACCGTTCCAAAACGCCATGTTCCTCATTGTTGTAGACTCGCATTCGAAATGGCCAGAGATTTTTTAAATAAAAGGAACCACGAGTAAATCTACAATTAACAACTTACGGACACTATTTGGACGTCAAGGGATACCTTGCAGCACAGTTAAGGCTGTCAATAAATTCCGTTCAGACAAAAAGTACGGGAAATGTGCATTATGACATCACAGAATATTACAAACCTCGAAAGTACTAATTAATTCATTTATTAGCAAAATTAATTTATACTATTCTTTTAATTAAGAACAACGAATGCTATAACTTACAATTTCGATGTCTGTTATATCGTACACACTGAAAAATAAGCGAGAGTTCGTTCTCACTGTACTATAAAATATGACGTCATATGCTTCAAAATGACGCATTAAGTTAAGTCATTGAAGGCTATCATGCGGTTTTTTAGCGATGAAAAATAAATTCCATAGATTAACGGAAAATTATAAATGAATATTTTGTTTAACATTATTATTAGTAGAATGCTACCTATATAGTCTTATTTTCAATTTGTTATAATTATGCATCGTATTAAGAGGCAACCTCGGTTTTGTATAAAATATCGTATATTTTAAAGCTGGGTGCCTAAATAAATCACTTTATTGCAAGGGCATACACTTACCTGATCATTATAAATTTTTACATGTAAATTTGAAATATGCTATGTAATTTAAAAACTTCTAAGATCCTTGTGAAATCTCACAAATTAATTATTTTTTCATGAAATTAACACTGTGACCTTCAAAATTATTCAACATATGCATTAAATATATGTTTTTTTTCTTACAAATAATATTATCTTACAAAGTTCACAGCATTTTTAAAAATCTACTATGTAATATCAAGTTATTTTATAATTCAGTTGTGAATTTTGACATGATTATGCCCTTGCAATATTCACATTTTTAAATGACCTCAAAACCACAAATACATCTGCTTGTACCATGCGACTGCCATATCACGTGACCACTATGAACATAAAATATTGTACTATTATATATATATTTCAGAAATATATTGCATTTGAGCGATTGTTATTAATTTTAAAAAGGACATGTCCGATAAACTAAAGTATACGTGTTTTCATTACAAAAATTCGCCGATATTTTTATTGGCCGCCTTAACTGTACTGCGCTGTAGAAGTAGTTTCCGATAATGGACCTCAGTTTCGGTCAGAGGAATTCCGCCAATTCATGGAATCTAACGCTATCCGACACATAACCTCCTCACCGTTCCATCCGCAGACGAATGGTCAAGCTGAGAGGTTTGTTCAGTCGTTTAAAAAGGCGATCAAATCAGCATCAGGAGATTCTGCATGCATCAACAAGAAACTTAACTCATTTCTTTGTAAGTACAGAATCACCCCACAAGGAACCACAAAGGAATCACCTTCAATGCTGATGTATGGCCGAAATATTCGTACCCGTTTAGACGTCATGAAACCAGACTTGGCTACTACAGTACTCTGTAAACAATATGGTTTAAAGGCAAAACACTGCGGAAATGAGTTTCGGGAGTTCTCTGAGGGTGACCCAGTAAACACACGCGATTACCGATGTAACGCAGGCAAGTGGGCAAATGGACGAATCCATTCTCGAACTGGACCCCTGTCTTACAAGGTGGACGTCAATGGAACGCTATGGAGAAGGCACGTTGACTAGATAGTTGGAACTTCCAAAGATCAAGCTGCCGACCCAACTCCAGTGGACATCACTGCTGATATTCCGTTTGAGTCATCGGTGAATGTACCGTGTCCTCCTGACAAAACCAAGGAATGTGTGAAGGACACCGCGAGCAGTACACCAACACCACGTCGAAATCCACCGCGAGCCCGAAACAAACCGGACAAGTTGAACTTGTGATTTGTTCGTAACTTGACATTGTCATGTTAATTTACCAAGATGAACCAATGCTTAATGTTCGGTTATTATTTAGCAATTGTAATTTTGTTTCATTGAACTATTTGGTGCTATTGCATTTTTTCACTTTTGTTAAAATGGCAACCCTCTAAGCAGTCAGGGAGGAGTTTTGTGTATTTGACTATGTTCATTTTATTCCGGGATTTGTTAATCCGCACCAGTGACCCGGAATTTATTCCTATTGGTTTTGTATGTTACTTTCATTAAAACGTTAAAACGACAACACGTGTTAAATATATCTCCTGATAATTCTCACATAACTTAGCCACACGGAGACTTAACACTTTTGAATGTTTAGATAGGATACCACTCGCACGAACAAAAAATAGCCCTTAGGGAAAAACAGATAAGCCGAGGACATTGTTCCAGGGAAGTACATGTATAATTATGCATCATATTACATGTATGATGTACATGCTCACGCCCATGTATTTTTGCTTTCTTTTGTTCGTACGTGTATATAGGACAAATCTATGCTTAACTAATTTTTTTTATCATTTCTTTTGTGAAACTACATTAATTACATCTATGAAGGTGTTGACCCCGCATCAAGTTTTGGATGACAGTCTAAAATTAGCTTTCGATATCACGTGAAAGATTGATATTCATGATGAGACATTACTTTCCTGGCATGAAAATAATTTTTTTTAATTGTTGAAAATGTGATATCTTTATTACGTGATCGAATTTGGCATTATAATTAACAGCATAAAGGTAACTTTTGTAAGTAATCAAACACATGCATTTTCCCCGTAATTAAAAATTGACTCAAATTATAGGATGTATAGCTTTAACTTGCTTCTTCAATCCGTAAGATCGTATATATTGTTTGTTGTATTGGTCACCTAAAATGTATGATCCATTTAAGAAATGAACTCAATGTCTACTCAAGCGGATTATAAAAAAGCGTAAACTGCTTCAACCCAGGTTATACTCGTATAACTTGGGTAGACATTGAGTTCATTACTTATAATTTAATTTTCTGTAATTTACTGTACAAACTCTGTGCGTTTTACTTTTAAAAATGATATTAATCTGTTCAACATTCAAACGTAACGTCAAGCGGATCAGTCCGTTTTTGACGTTGGTGCATAGTGACGTGTCTTGTGACGTGCTAACCTGGTTATACAAATTTAACTAAATTTTTCTATACAATCAAATGCCGCGTTACAACCAGAATTAAATTATATTATATGTCTTAAAATGCATTGTTCAAAATTTAAATTCAGTTTAGTTATCTACAGTCAATAAACGAGAAGGCAAATTCAGACTTGTTATTGTTTTCTATGTCCATTAGAAACGAACAGCAGTCATACCACAAGTAGACTTGAATCCAAGGAAAAACCTATTCAATATGTAAGACAGTTGTGAATAACCCTTTCAGATTTTAACTTCGGCTCGCACTAGAAGTTCGGTACTATTCAGATGATAGATTGTTAAAATAAAATTCACAACTTTTCAAAAATGGCACATTGCGTTTGTGAACTTTACTTCCGATTCTACCTTCAACTCCTTCAATTAATTAATGAGCTTGTTCACCAACTGAATCGTCACGTGCCCCCCCCCCCCCCCCGTCTAAAAATGGACTCTATGAGGTTAAACATGTCAACAATAACATGTAGTGATAACGAACAGGGTTCAAATTCAAAAGTTCAAAAGAAAATTACAAAACAGGAGCAGAGCGAACACGGACCTCTTTAAAAAACATAGAGGTACATGTAGGATCAGATGCCATAGAGGAGTGAGCATCGATTGCTGACCGATCACATCCGCCGTGTGCTCTTCGTCGTGTCAAGGCAACAACAAATTAGATCAGAAAATACTCAATCTAATCTTCATTAAACTTGTTTTCAAGCAAAAAAGAGATAGCAAAATTCGTTAATCATAATAAACCATAATGAAGACTAAAGACAAATGTATATTGATATAATGTGAAACAATCATATGAGTAAAGCAATCTATAGCCCTGCTTTGCAAGCTAGATGACATAGATTCATTTTCAATTATTGAAAAAACCATAGTGTTTATGTAGTATTTGATATCAAACTGGAGCTCTTTTGACACCATTTTTCAAGTAGACGATTTCAGTGGAGATAAGAATATCAGTGTTTTATTGATTTGAACAGTTGAAATTCGTTCATCAACAGTTGGAGTCAGCTCCTGATAGCCTTATATAATTTTTTTTTTAATTAGATGAACAACACTAAGTAAACTAAGGTGTCGAATTAAGTAAACAGCTATTAGATGTACGCTAGCAAATAACACTAGAAATTGTTGAGGACGGAAACAATGAATATACACAACAGTGTATTGGGCAATAATTTGTTCTATTAAAGTAGTCAGTGTAATTTTGAATCATCTTAAACTAGTTAGAAATGTATTGCTAGATAACAATGAAAGCGAAGTAAACCAAATTCACACGACTGATCATGATAACATATACGAAGCCGGCCAATTTGCACTTTAAACTTTTTTTCAGAGTCATAATCCATTGATGAAAAGAATAAAAGTTTAGGTTTGTGAAAATATCTGTGGTAAATGATTCATTTTAATTCAAAACTTATGGCAACAAGAATCTGCAAGAAATTAAGGAAGCAAAGTTGTTTTCTTGATACATTTTCTCTTATCAGATTTGGAAATACAATTACTTTTTTATTTTAATCGACGAATGGTATATATGAATTCAAAACACATTTACATATAATTACTAAAAGGAATGTTTTTGGAATACGTAGTACTTTACACTGAGAACAGTCATCGGATTTTGACAGTTATCAAAAGTTCTTTTTTGATACCTCATCAAAGTTGTATGTGGAAAAATGTAAGCTAGTCATCTTCTGTTATCCTTTACTAATATCATAAACAGGCATCAGGTTTGTACAGAAAGTTTTGTAACCAAATTGATTAGGTGTGTGATATATAAGATCGCAAAATGAAAGGTATATCACAAAAAGAAAACAAAGTTAATATGTGATAAAGCATTAAATTGATATATTGAAGAAAAGTTACCGTACTTTTTGAAGTTTCAATTTGAAGTCGGTGAAACATATTTTGCCCCCCCCCCCTCCCTCCCCAGTTTAAAGCAGTTTCGTTATCGTTGTAAAACCCCACTATTATCGAGAAAAATATATTTCTATCCGATATTTTGCTCTGACAGTTTAAAAAAAAATGTTCAACCTTAAGGCAAAAACATGATATAAATTCAAGATAAAAAAAATTAAATTCTTACAATGATAGATTGATTCATTAAAGTGTAACAGAGGAGTGTGACATCATCAAATGCAGGTCGCCACAGGAAGCGGGGCAAACAAAATAAAGTAGATACCTAAGCATTGTTAAATGCAGATGATCCTTTTCCATTGAGATATCGCAGATCTTACTTAGTTTCTCTTATTGTAATTTTGTTTGCAAGAGATCCCATAAATTAAACATTTACTGGTTCAGCAACCAAACTTTCCTGTAATATATGTATTATACAATTTTCTTCCGTTCTTATAACTAGAACACCTCACTATATGCATAGACAACATCTATGTAGTCTTTGAAAATCAAGTCTTCCAACAATCTGTTGGTATTCCCATGGGTTCCAATTGTGCCCCATTGTTAGCAGACCTATTTTTGTATTCTTATGAAGCAGAATTTATTCAAAAACTTGTACGTGAAAAAATTAAATCACTCGCTGTGGCCTTCAACTCAACATTTAGGTAAATCGACGACGTTTTATCAATTAACAATTGTTATTTCCATACTCGATATATCCCAGTGAACTTGAAATAAAATATACCACAGAGTCAGCGTCATCTGTTTCATATTTGGATATTTTACTGGAAATGGACATTGATGGTAACCTAACAACAAAACTTTATGATAAACGCGATGACTTCAATTTTTCTATAGTCAACTTTCCTTACTTATGTAGCAATATACCTTCATCACCTGCATATGGTGTTTTCGTCTCTTAGTTAATTCGATACGCAAGGGCATGCTCTTCGTATGAACAGACGATGCAAGCTACTGACAACAAGTTGATAAAACAGGACTATCAACAATCTCGTTTAAAGTCATCTTTCATCGATACGACGACCTTGTCAGCAAATACAATCTTCCACTGAGTCTCATGGTGACTGACGTTTTTCATACTAATTGTTAGACCATAATTAATTACCTAATTGTCTACGGACTTTTCCCGATTACGACAAAGAGCACACGGCGGGTGTGACCGGTCAGCAGAGGATGCTCACTCCTCCATGGCACCTGACTCTACCTCTATCTTGGAGGTCCGTGTTGCTCTGCTTTGAATTTGTATTTCGTTTTATGGATTTTTGAGATTGTTTGTTATTGTCATTTTTTCATGCAACTTCTTTTCTTTTCTTTTTTCTTTAATTTTGAACTTCCTTTTTGCTTTAAAATTTTAATTTCATATGAATAAGTTAAAAAGACTATATTTAAGCAGTGAATGCTTTTTTTGGATGTCGTCGGTCCTATGACACACCAATGCGGTACAGACAAATTGATAATTTGTCTGCACCGCATTGGTGTGTCATACGACCGACGACATTCAAAAATAAGCATTCAATGCTTATATTTATATTCATACTGATGTTTTTTTGTATGAAATATATGTGTATCGTCGCTATAAAACCATTATAAACGCTCTCAGTCAGGGATACGAAAGATTCATGGACCAGACATATTACATGTAACATGTTATTTAATACGCTTCCACGACTAAAAATATAGAGCCAGAAACTTTGTAGAGAAAATTCTTCTTAATTTAGGAGTAGATATTATTTAATGATTAGTTTTTAAAAGCACATATCAAATTGGTTATGTAAGGTTGAACGTTTCATTTAATCTTACAAAAATGTATATACTCAAAACAAGTAGTGATTTATATTTGTGTTCATGGCGCATTAATTAGCAAAGTGTATTCAAAGGAAATTGAACGTCGCAGATTTCCTATGAATACATAGGGAAATATACACAGAATGTAAATATGATATTTTGAAATATCATATAATAATAGTATGATATAACAATGCTGCTTCTAACACCAATTTCGTTGAATTGTTAACTAAATGTTAACTAAATGTGTAACGCATGGTATAGTATCTATTGAGCTGATTGCATATCATTGCAAATCAGAAAGTCCCAAAAAATTATTACATTTTCAGAATTGTACGTAAGACCTTGTCATTGCTTGCAACAAACTAAGTCATGTTTGGATTTGGGATTTTTAATATTTAAAGAATTAGGAATCATACTTTCAGTATTATGAGGTGATAACTTTGGTCAGGGCGTGCACAAATCCAATAAAGCCCGAAGGGCTTTATGATAGATTTGATCTCGCCCCAATCGAAATACCTCATACCTCATACATGTGATATTCAAAGAGTGATTCCTTATCACTTATATTTATATAATTTCCAGCCATTGAAAGATTAAATATTTAAATATAAATAACAAATCCCGCTGGCGCCCCAATTAGTAGTCATTTGAAATTATTGGACTGTAAAGTACAAAATCGATACGTAGTGTTATCACAAGCAAAGACACTGAAAAATGTAAATAATTATATGTAAATATAAGTTTTGTTTAGGTATGGAAATGTGCTGTTTATTTAATACATCAATAATATTACATTACTGTGCTGATTAGTATAATTTCAAATTTTTAACAATTTTTTGTGTACCAAATGTTCGTAAAAAAAATTGTAAATTTGTAAATTATCTATAAAAATGGTCAAACACTTATTCTATGTTAAACAATGAAATGTGGCAAATAAAGATTTATCACAATTATACATTGCATTGTAGGCTAGGTAATATCGATTAT
The DNA here is from genome assembly GCA_020458035.1 of Magallana ariakensis. Lineage (NCBI taxonomy): Eukaryota > Metazoa > Mollusca > Bivalvia > Ostreida > Ostreidae > Magallana > Magallana ariakensis. The sequence continues at coordinate 54,284,373 of CM035813.1, forward strand.
TTTAATAAGTGATATAAAAAAAGATTGTTCTGAGTTCTCTTTTCCACAGTTCTCCAGTAATATTTGTAACACAGCTGGAACTGTTTCGGCACGAGCTTTTCATTATTTTTTTTAAAGAGAAGTACATGTCGGTAGAGGTAAGAATTTCAATGAATTATTATTAATTAATTCATGTAAACCAATTATCATGACTGTGTAGATTACTGGTAAAAATAACAGCTTTTCAGTATTTGGATTAAATTTGTTTTGTATTGACCTTAATTAGACCTTCAAATTTGCATTTTGAAAACAAATACATACGTTTAAAACGGAAGGTATAAAAACCGAAAATTAAATGTACTTTGTATAATACTCAGGATAAAGAAGGCGAATTTCATTTTGTTCCGGTTTGTCCTGCGTTTTCGAACACTAGTATTCGAGAAAAATACATAAAACCTTACTACTATATTATAAGAAACCTTCCTTCTTCAAATGTATACAGTTGTTTAGTTATGATAACTTCAAATGTATTCCGAAACTTTGTCAATATTTATCGAAAGCTTCGAAGCTGAGAGTAAATTTAATATGTTAATTCCTTATGATGTTATCAGTTTTACTATATTTACATATATATTATATATTAATAATATTGTACACTGATATATCTATACCATGTAGAATCCTCCGTCATTATCCTGTTAATTGTGTGTATTGTGTACCTCTGAGCCACATGGCTCCTTTGGTCAATAAAATGAAAATATGACAAAAAAAATCCGTCAACCATCTCAAAAATCCATAAAACGAAATACAAATTCAAAGCAGAGCAACACGGACCTCCAAAAAGATGGAGGTATGATCAGGTTGACCGGTCACACCCGCCGTGTGCTCTTTGTCGTAATCGGAAAAAGACGGAAAAGTCCGTAGACAATTGGGTGATTAATTATGGTCTAACAATCAGTATGAAGAAAGATTTGCAATGACATTATTATTATTAACCAATAAAAGCAAATATTCATGTTAGTTTAAAATGAAGTTTCAATCATTTAAAAGTGGTTTGGTCACACAATTTCACCTGAACATTTTTTATTGTTTCCAATACTTCACGAAGTAACCAAAATTGTATCTCGAGTCAAATTGTTCAAGATACATGTATGCCATACAATAAAATAGAGTGACTCGTTGTCTTTAAACTATTAAATTTATAAAGAATATTATAAGAAATGTTATGCCTGTAATCTTGCTCTGGGCTCACACAACTAAAATGGGCTTTCATTAGATTTCAGCTTCTCGTATACCAAAAGGAAATGATATGATATTAAAAGTGAGCTCATTTAACGGCATTGACCCTAGGGACAAATGTGAAATAGTTTTTAACCCAAAATTCTTATCATTTACGAATGTTTTTTTGAATTCTTGACCTGCAAAAAAAATGACTTCTTCAGGAACTCATTGAATCCAACTTACTAAGAAAATTCCTTTGGGTGTCTTTTATAAATTGATATTCCCTCCAAAGCAATGGCATTCAAAGAGAAAATTTATAAAGATATAGAAGGGCTTTCAAAATTACTATTGCAAACTGCAGGCGAGATTGAAATTCGACTCTTATCTTTCTGATCAATCTGTTTTATTCTGCGTGTAATCTGGTGAGTTAAGAATTGAAAATATCAGTGCATTATAAGCCTATCTCTTTATTTTTAAATGTCTCCTATAATTTTTTTTTCTCTCAAAATCCTTTTATAATTCATGCGAGTCCCGAGCATTTCAAAATTAGGCGTGAATAAAATTATTGTAGACTTTAATGAAGATTTATAATTTTAATCTTAATACGTTAAGAGAATTCCAAAATCTCTTCGATAATTTTTCATTTATTTCAGTCTCTTGGTTTTATAGTTTTAACATTCGAGTTAAAAATGTGCAACGACTTCCTAACCGTGATGACTTTTTCAATTTGTATTTTCAAACATTTAAAACAATGTAATAAATATGTAATTAAGTTATTTTTTTTTGGTCATAACTCTATGTATGATTTTACTATTATCTGTTGGAGTGGAAATTTTGTGGATTTCGTTTTTTAATGAATACTCGTAAAGGAAATGAAGTATTCATTGGCGTTACATTTATTGATAGGACCATCGTCATCAAATTTACCGACCCATAAAACAGAATTTTAATGAATCCACAAAACAAATGATCATCTAATATTAAGAAAATCACAGAATCTAAAATCATTCCATCTCAAAAGAGAAATATAGCCTAACGATGGTTAAGTTATTGGGAAAAAAGTAATAATGACACTAACTATATTGGCAATAAACGTCGAAAAGTACATTTATTATTTAGCTAAGTTTATAAAGACTTTACAAGACTGATGATCCTCTTTGGTCTATATTAAATTGTATTTGAATTAAATGACTGCTAAGATACTTTGTATATCATATTGATTATACAATGTGGACTTAACTAATTCCGTCAAAGTAAATAGTATCATTTTTGAGCTTCTTGAATCTATTTCTTTTTAACAAAGACAATGAAATATGCTAACAGAACAAACCTAATTGTGTATTGACTTTTGAGAGAATTTCGTTTTCTTTTCGTTCAGCATTTTATAGCAAAAGGTCATACCTTTGATATTTAATCATTGTACACTACTGTTATAACAATGAATATGATAAGGAATGACCTTTGAAATCAGTTGTCTATCTCATGTTTCATTATGACAATGTTTAATAAGCATACTTATCAAAGAATGGTAAAATCGGTTGATTTAACATGACTCGTATTTTTTAAAGTAATTGCTATTTTTAAATTGTATTGTCTGTGAATAAACCTGGGAATCACTTTTTAAAAGGTTACAATGATATTCATCTTAAGGCTAAATTTTAGTACAAAGATCAAAAGCTAGATGGTCGTAATTAATGGTAATTGCAGGATGAACTTTGATTTGCAGGATGTTTTCAACCTTTTAAGATTATTCCTATCAATCCACCATTCAGTGAGACTGTTCAAAACAAATATAGCTAATTCTGCCATCCTATTGTTGTAGATTATGGACATATGGAATAAAACAGGAATAAACTTTACAATTGCTCCAAGTCCAGCAGCTGCGGAACCATCTCTTGTTATATCGTCTCTAGCTATAGTCATCGGCGGCGTAGTGACCATTATAAACGTCATCGTCTTTGTAGCCGCCATTCGATGTTCTCCTTTAAAACAGAATGCGCATTTTAGTCTGGTGGTAGGTCTGACTGTGACAGATATCTGTAGCGGATTGGCTTTGTTCACCAACGGTATTCGCTTGTCGTTTTCCACGTTATATCATTTGCCAGGGCTCTGCGCTTTTGTTATCATTGTTAACGCCGTGGCGCTTTTAGCTTCTGTCACACAGATCTGTCTAATTTGCCTTAATCGTTACATAGTGTTGTCAAAGACGAACTTGAATGCTAGAATGTTTTCAAAGAAAAACCGTTGCGTGTTTTTTGCACTTAATTGGTCAATTGCAATTGTTATTGTTTTAGCATTTATAGATTTAAAAACCATCAACAAAAACATTAACGTTTGTTTCGTCCAAATTGTCTATGGGGAAAAATTTAAGCCATTCCGATATGCATACTGTTTTTATTGCGGGGTCGTTGTATCTTGTACTGTTTTCTTCTATTTAATGGCACTTTTTGCGCTGCGGAAGTCGATTAAGCAAACGCATGCGCAGCGTATAACAGTGGCTACCGCCACTGCCTTCCCATCTGAAAGTAAAAACACTCATGGGATCGAACCAAACGGAAATAACCAAATAAGGACGATAATATCCAGTAATCCCAATGACGCCGAAACAGTTTCAGAACACCTTAATAACGTTATGTCGCCACCACGACAGCCTCCTTCTCGGGAAACACTCAGGAAGATGGTTCATACCATGACAACAGTGGGATTCATCGTCATTGCTCTCTTGTGCTTTACGGGACCGTTCATTATCGTCAATTTGTTGAAATCAGAAAGCCAATCCGTGATTCTGTTGACTGCAAATGTAGCCATTCTAAACTCTATAGTTAATCCTTTCATCTACTGCATAAATATTAAAACGCTGCGAGATAAATTGAGATCTATGCTCTGTCGCATTGCTGCAAATACATAAGTACACCAGAATGTTATCACAACCTAAGTCCCAGCTACCTCCACCACTTCAGGACTGTTAATGGTCGTATATAATTGTATTTTTGTAATAAAATCTAAAATAAAATTTTGTTTTGTTTTTTTTTTAATATTTAACAAAAGACAAAACTATTTCAGTTTTCTTCAATCAGAGATGATTTGCAAGGTAAATACACCTTAATCAACTTAGATTGATAAAGTATGGCACATCGATGCAATGCAACTTTAGTTATTAATTATGCTGACGACAAAATTATGACAATATTCAGGGGAGTGGGGTCAAAATGGTTTGACACAAAGCCCCAATATATAATATTTGCCAAACTACATGAAAGTTCTACATTAGTTAATAATGTCAATCGACAGGAAAAAGGCTCTAAGTAAACAATACTTTAAAAACAATAATATATATAAGAATAATTTATAATCTGTCCCCCCAAAAATAATAAATTTTCCATTTCAGCTTGTTGCCTTTTTTTTTTTTTTTATTTTACAAAAACTCACATATCCTATAATGTGAAGATAAGTTGAAATTTTTCAAAGTGCGTTAACTTGGTCCCTAATTCAATTCACTGTGATTTATTTTTTTAAAGTGCCTTGCAATTGATTTGGTCCAAATTAACGCACTTTGAATTTTTTTTCAAAAATGCGTAATTTTTTCAAAGTACATTGCTACATACCAACAAAATAAATCATGATGATAGTTATATTCAAACTATCCTAAACTAATTCATTATTTACTAGTTAAAGTGTGAAATAAAATGTTAATCTTAAATTGGTTAAGCGTGTTACTAAACACATAATCCCATCTCTCTCTCTCTCTCTGATTAATTTAAACTATACAACGGTTGTGAGGATATTTCTCAAACACAGTCTTCATTAAAACTTCTCGAAAGACTATTTGATTCCCTGCACGTGCGTAAGCTAAATGGGAAGAATGTGAAAAAGGAGATAAAATAAAATATTACTTTAATCATGCCGTTTCTACAACACATGGATTCTCTCTAAAAGATTTTTTCATTATACTTTAAAGGCGAAGATCATAAAAAACAGTATCTCACCTCTTGATTAGTTTGTCCTCACCTTACCACCCCCCCCCCCCCCCTCCGACAATTTGGATATTCTTTTTATATGGTTAAAAGTAGCAATTTTTGCTCGCATGTAGGATAATTTCTTTTGACCGTTTTTCGTTCAAAAAACAATTTAAGACTAAAATGTGATAAAAAATCTTAAATTCATTGGTTTAACAACGCCACAGCCCAATGTCAAATTGTATTATTTTTTAAAAAGAATTTGAAGTGCAGAGATTTGTTTCATGTTTTAAATGTATAATACACTACTTGTTTTTTAAAGAAAAATAAATCGTTCCATGCTATGTACAACTCTTTTTTAAAAACAAAATGTCCTAGCTACAAGTATATTTCTTTTATAAACCGTATCACAATTCTATACATGTACTTTTATAATACTTTGGCGCAATCAAGTTACATACAATGTATATAATATCTAAAGCAATTGAAAGTACTCGATACCCCATTAATTAACCTGTATTAAAAGATATAATATCAAGTCCACAAATTTAGTAGTATTGGTATACTTTTTTGCCAAAATGCTTGAAAATTATCCTGGTTTTTTTTTTTTTTTTTTTTGCAGTTCGATCAGTGTACTTCTTTAGCAACATTGATGATGTTGACATTGTACGAAACATAGTATGACATTTACATGGATCATCACTGAGCTTTATTTTGAGACAGTAATAGCAATCACGTGGCACTCGAATCAATGTCAAAAACAACTTGGTTTGTTTACATGTTGGTCGATACAACGACCTTGGCAGCAAATACAATCTTCCACTGAGTCTCATGCTGACTGACGTTTTTCATGCTAATTGTTAGACCATAATTAATTACCTAATTGTCTACGGACTTTTGCGGTTTTTATTTTCCCGATTACGACAAAGAGCACACGGCGGGTGTGACCGGTCAGCAGAGGATGCTCACTCCTCCATGGCACCTTATTCTACCTCTATCTCGGAGGTCCGTGTTGCTCTGCTTTGAATTTGTATTTCGTTTTATGGATTTTTGAGATGGTTGGCGGTTTGTTATTGTCATTTTTTCATGTGTAATTCCTAAAGAGTTTTAACGACTTGTAAGCTAATACATGTAGGTGATGACTTCAATTGCGTGAAACCTCCCGTATGATCATATTTCGTTTATTTCTTCTTTGTTCCGTTACCATTATCAAAAAGTAAAGCATCTTCTTCGACTCCCCGTGTCTCTTTAAATAAAGAAAGTGAAAATCGTATATGGTTCTTTTTCGCCTCCAACTGCAACTGAAGACCTAATCGTTGCTTTGTTACGAGCTTTTCTCTAGTTTAATTACCACCGCTGTAATAAAATAGACAAACCTAATATTTTTCCGACTATAGATTTATAGGAAAACTATTGTGAACTCACTGATTATTTCTTTTATCTTTTAAAATAATAAGCCACGGTTAATTATTTTATCTACTGCAAAAAGAATATAGATATGTTGATGCTTTGCTGTATGCATTCATTTAAAATTCATCAAATATGAATACTTACACTATATTACCATTAGATTATGGAAAACTTTGCTCTAAGGGTAATGCAACATGCAACAAAATAAATATTGAATATACATGTATCATAGAATATCTTTGATCAACACACTGAAATTCCGTAATTGTGATCATCCAATGCTTTTGATCTCTTGCTGGATTAATCTGCTTGCTTACTTATCAATTAAGAGATAAACAGTATGTTCTTAATTAAAAAAGCATTATTGCCTTTTCCGTATTTATAGTTAGACAAAAACGGAAGAATAACGGTATTAATATATTCATTTTACAATCGATGTAGATAGCCTCATTATAACTTGATTACAATAATATGCAAAGGGCAACTATTAATTCTTCATACATTTAGAATGAATGCAGTCCAGTTTCTCTGGATAATAAAATATTAACGATTTTGCCCAACAAATGATTTTCTTCTGAAAATTTTTTCCAGATAATTAATCTTTTATAGCAATGAATTTAAGCCAATAAATGCTAACAAGAAAATTGCTTGAAGCAAAAGACTCGATTGTATGTTCATGTCTCCAGATGCTTAAGTGCTGTTATAATTTGTTTTCATCATAAATTCATGTTTTATTAAATGTTAAATTAATTAATATTTAGGCTCAAGGCTCGATTTGTATGTTCATGTCTCCAGATGCTTAAATGTTGTTTAATTTCTGTTCATCATAAATTGGTATTTTATTCAACGTTAAATTAATTAATATGTAATAGGCTTATTTATTAATTAAAAAATTTAGAGTTCTTAATTAAAAAAACATTATTGGCTATTCAGTATTTATAGTTACAAAAAAAGGAAGAATAAACTGAGTAACCCCTCAGTTGATTTAAAAAAACAATTAAACGCGATACTTTTTTGTGAGAGGGTTAATTTTAATCTGGGTATTAAAATAGTTTATACAAACTAAGCATATACGTGAAAATGTCAGTCATGATAAACAAAGATGAATCAAATTTTATTATTTAAATGTTGTTTTATACATTAACTGCATTAAACAGGGTTCATAAGTCACCGCCATGCGCGTATTCAAAAAAAGTGGTTGTTCTGCATTCTTAGGACATGGTCAATCCAATTTCATTCCATTCGCTTACTCGGGCTGTTTTTGTTCTCATGTAAAGTTCTTTATTTGAAATTTTATCTGGCCATCCTACCCTTAGGATTTTTTTCAGGCATCTATTCTGAAAGGTTTTTTTCTTTTTCTTGTCCCTCTCTGTTGTTTCCATGTTTCACTGCCATATAACACGACTGACAGCACCAGGCTGTTGAATAAACTTACTTTAGTTTGAATGGGAAACTTTGACGAGCTCAAGATTTTCCCGAGCCTTCCAAATTGTGATATTGCTTTTCCAAGTCCGTTTATGTTTAAGTTTCCAAGTCCAAGTTTATGTCCTCATCAGCTCCTCCTTTTGTTGTTAGTATGCATCCTAGTTAGGTAAATGTTTTCACGTGTTCTAGGTCTTTCTCGTCGACCTTGACTGTTTCTCTTACATCTGTGTTGAGTCTCATTACTTTGGTTTTCTCTTTATTAATTCTGAGGCCAGCTTGTCTTGCAATTTCATTTAGTTTTTGTGTCTTGCGTTGAATGTCATGGAATTTTGAAGCGATTACGACAAAGTCGTCTGCGAATTCCAAATCTTCAAGTTTTGTAGTGAAGTTCCATCTTATTCCTTCTTGTTGGTTCTGCTTTTGTGGTTCTTGTCGTTATGAAATCCATAACCAGCAAAAAAAAAAGAATTCCGGACATTGTGCAGCCTTTTTTCACTCCTGTTGTTACCCGGAACCAATCTGTTTCTTCACAATCTTCAAGTACAGTACATTTGAATGTTTCATAAAGTAGCTTCACTATCCTGACCAGGTTGTCTGGGATGCCATAAAATTTCATGATTGACCAAAGGCATTCTCTTTGAATGGAATCAAACGCTTTCTCAGAATCAACATAATTAACAAACAGTGTAGAATTCCAATCTGTGCATTGTTCTATTATGTTGCGGAGAGTAAATAGTTGTTCTGTTGTACTTCTTCCTCTTCTGAAACCGGCTTGCTCTTCACGTAGTTACTTTTCCACACCATCCTGTATCCTATGTATCATTATTCTGGAGAAAATATTGCTTGGTACAGATAAAAGTGTGATGCCTCTGTAATTGTCACATATCGATCTATCACCTTTCTTTTGTATCTTCACAATCATGCCTTTGTTCCAGATCGATGGTAGTGTTTCTTCACTTCAGATATTTTTAAACAGTTTTAGAACTAGAAAGCATTGAGGACATCTGGGAAACCATGAGCAAGGGTTACAACGAGACAGCAGACAGCATTCTTGGAGTGAAAGAAAAGGCGAAAACCCTGGATAAGTAGAGAATTTGGGAAAGCAGAAGAGGAAAGGAAACAAACTTGAGAACTTGAGCTCACCAACAGCCGATCAGAAAGACTGGAAAGAAATCTAAGAAACAAGTAATACATCAAAGACAGAGAGGTAAAACGCAGTATAAGAAATGACAGGCGAAAGTGGACGGAAGACATGATCACAGACGCAGAAAGAGCTGCCAATAATGGGTTCATGAAAATTGTGAACATGAGATTACTATAGTGCTAAGTAATGAGAGGAAAGGCATGCACACACCAATAAAGGACAAGGAGTAAGATTCTGAGCAGTCAATAGGAAAGAAAGAGAAGGTGGAAAGAGCACTTCCAAGAAATACTTAACCGGCCACAAAGTGAACTTCAAGGACAATTAACAGAGGAGATAGACACAAGCCCCATAAGGAAAGTGGAAATCATTAGGGAAATCTGGAGTAGACGGTATAACAGCTGAGATGTTAAAAGCAAACATGGAGACAACAGCAAAGGACAAAGGTGTTCTTAATAAATATACCTAAATTGCACAATTCTTTTACATTTTGTGATGACAATAGTTGAATTACATTTAATTTAAAGACATGGGGTTTGATATAGTGTAATGAAAATTACTTTGATTATGTAAATAAAGCAATCAGGGTCAATCAAATATATTCAATCATAAGCTATTCCTTGGATGTGGTAAACTGTCTCAAACGTTTAGATGACCCAGCGATGAGTCAGCAGAATTGACGCAGGGTATAAATAGGAAGCGCGTCTATGCATCGTAGTTAGTCTGCCGGGAGACGCAGAAGAGTGCAGATCGCAAGAAGAGAAGAGATACAGCGATATTAGTAGGTACGGTTTATGTTTCATTTGCGGGACCCCAAAATACTGCGGGTGGACCATTTGAGACATTAAATCATTTAATATAGTCCGGGAGCATAAGCTCAGAAATAAAGAGATCGGACTTGATAACAAGATTTTTAAACATTATAAACATACTTTTCACAAACTGTAGCATTGTAGTTTTTTAAAAGAGGATAAATACTTTAAAACATTTCCCTATATGTTCTAGCTATGTTAAACTATGAACACGTCTATAAATGGGCCTCAGTATTAGTCCGGGGGTCACGATTTTAAAAATTTAAATTCCACACTATCTTATGATGCTTGTTTAGTACTGCAGTAATATCACAAACTGTAGCTATATAGTTCGTGAAAAGAAGACTTTTAACAATTTCTCTTAGTATATATTTTATGTTCAACTTTGAACCACTTTAGGGGCCCCAGTATTGGTCCGGAGGTCACGATTTTAACAATTTAGAATTTACATCATTTGAGGATAGTAATTAATTTTACAAAGTGTAGCATTGTAGTTCTTTAAAAGATGATTTTTTGTATAGATTTTTCCTATCTATTTCTGTTAATTTTTAAACCCCTCTTGGGGTCCCAGTATTAGTCCGGGGTCATATTTTTAACATTTTAGAATCTACACTATATCTTATGATGCTTGCAAAGTAATCTCACATTTGTAGCATTGTAGTTCTTTAAAAGAATTTTTTAAAATATGTTTTGCCCTTTATTTTAATATTTTTAAATCACATTCCCATAAGGATGCTTTGTACCAAGTTTGGTTAAATTTGGGGTAGTGGTTCTAGAAAAGAAGTCAAAAATGTAAAACGTTTACAGACAGATGGACGACGGACAACAGGTGATCAGAAAAGCTCACTTGAACTGGTACAGGTTAGCTAAAAATTAAGAAGTATTAATTTTACTGTATGCGTGGTAGAGGAAAACTGACAGCCATTTCTTTGAGGCGCATCGCTATCAGCGATCTGTGCGGCGATGTATCGATTCAATTAAGCAGTCATAGATAGAAATACATTCGTTGACGCACATTATAAATGTTAGCCGAGATTTAAAGGAATAGAATTTCTGTTGATTCTATAATTCTAATTTGCATTATTAGTTTAAGAAACATGGATCATGAATGTATTATTTGTCTCCCTTCGTATTTAAAGAAATGTTATTTTCCATGTATTCAATCTAAGCAAAGAGGACAACCGCTCACCTGAACACATTTTATATCGATGTTCTTAAATATGAAACTCTTTAAAAAATATTGTAATATTATATTCAAACATTTGACAGTACACTAAAGAGACAAAATCGCGATTTTGGTAATTACTTTCTCCGTTTTTAATGTAAACAATGCTACAATTTGTGAGATTACCATGCAAGCATCCAAAGATAGTGTACATTCTAAATTGTTAAAACCCATCATGACCTCCAGGCCAATACTTAGGCCCCAAGGAATTCAAAGTTCAACATAGAAACATGCCCAGTATAGCCTAAGATCAAAGACGCATCAACTGACCAATCTTAAAGATAACGCAATTGTAAAATAAACTATAAATAATTATCAAAGGTGAAAGAAGGTCACTGTGACCTTGATATGAGGATATGAAGAAGCTCACATAGTAAAATAACTAAACGTAGCATTGAAGTTCTTGATAACAAGATTTTTAAACATTATAAACATACTTTTCACAAACTGTAGCATTGTAGTTTTTTAAAAGAGGATAAATACTTTAAAACATTTCCCTATATGTTCTAGCTATGTTAAACTATGAACACGTCTATAAATGGGCCTCAGTATTAGTCCGGGGGTCACGATTTTAAAAATTTAAATTCCACACTATCTTATGATGCTTGTTTAGTACTGCAGTAATATCACAAACTGTAGCTATATAGTTCGTGAAAAGAAGACTTTTAACAATTTCTCTTAGTATATATTTTATGTTCAACTTTGAACCACTTTAGGGGCCCCAGTATTGGTCCGGAGGTCACGATTTTAACAATTTAGAATTTACATCATTTGAGGATAGTAATTTTACAAAGTGTAGCATTGTAGTTCTTTAAAAGATGATTTTTTGTATAGATTTTTCCTATCTATTTCTGTTAATTTTTAAACCCCTCTTGGGGTCCCAGTATTAGTCCGGGGTCATATTTTTAACATTTTAGAATCTACACTATATCTTATGATGCTTGCAAAGTAATCTCACATTTGTAGCATTGTAGTTCTTCAAAAGAATTTTTTAAAATATGTTTTGCCCTTTATTTTAATATTTTTAAATCACATTCCCATAAGGATGCTTTGTACCAAGTTTGGTTAAATTTGGGGTAGTGGTTCTAGAAAAGAAGTCAAAAATGTAAAACGTTTACAGACAGATGGACGACGGACAACAGGTGATCAGAAAAGCTCACTTGAACTGGTACAGGTTAGCTAAAAATTAAGAAGTATTAATTTTACTGTATGCGTGGTAGAGGAAAACTGACAGCCATTTTTTTTAGGCGCATCGCTATCAGCGATGTAGCCTCATTGCTGTCAGCTCACTTCTCTCGGCTTATATACAAGCGGCGTCATAGAACACAAGTATCAATGCGCCAATAAATATATAGTGCCGTTCTGATTGTTACGTATTTTCAACCAGGAACATATATTCAGTATTCGTTTTAAAAATATCAACAAATCATTACAACAGATATTTCCTTTACACATTGAAAAAACATCAACATCAATGAAAGATCAAAACAAAGATTAATACGCAGATGAGATGGACTGGCAATGCCTGCAATGCGATATACGTACGATAGGGACAGAGGACCAGTCAACCGATGAGATAATTTGCATAACAACAGTTCGTACTTCAATTTAACAGCGGTGACGTTAATTGTTTGAATATCGGAGGTAAAAAAGTAATAATTTCGTATATAAAATATTTATATCAAAATGAGAGTAAGTGGCTGTCTTCCTATAGCTAGGAACAGATTTCATATTTTATCACTTGATAAAACGAATAAGACGTTTAACTGAATGAGGAAAAGCGCGCCACCTTCCCCATGTGTAGAATGGCGATATTTAACAACTTGTAGTGATGTTTTTAGCTACCTTCAATGTGATGCGCCGCTCAGGCCTTCAGGCCTTTGATTTCTATAAATATAATAATTTCATCAATTAATAATTTTGAAAACCCACTTGCTTTCAATATGCACTTTCGGTAGGTTTTCATAATTATTTTTATCCAGCAATGCTACATGTATATTTATTAAACACACCATTAAACATAAACACACCATTTCTTAAAAACAAACCCCAACAACTTCGAAATAAAGCCGACACCTGTGCACCCTCTATTCCATACAGTTTTTGTATCAATTTTGCAAAATTACTTATTAGATATTCATAAATACTTCATACTTAAAACACTTCATTAAATGAAAATTTGCCAATCTTTCTCCTTTCTAGCCCCTAGCTCCTTTATCAAATGAGGTTGAAGGACGTAACTGAAAAATAAAGTCTACTGGGTTTTTGCACAGCATGCGATATAATATTAATGCTGTGAAGTTGTGGGTGGCATTCAGAGACTTTACAAATTGATGAAGGATGACAGGATTTAATTATATAATTAACATCTTAAATATACATAAATCTTTTTGTCAAACTTATGTCAAATTCCCATGAGCAAAAGAAATGACATAACAAGAAAGATTTTTTGCTTTTTTTCCCCTTATATCGATCTCAATTTTACAGGTGTTTTTTTTTTTATAAAGATCCTCAAAAATTAACGGAAAAGAAAACCTGTGACAGAGTATAGTTTCCCACTAAAGTTATTCATTCACAAATATTTTGATCTAACTATAAATTGAATAGTTTACCTGTAATTCATATCAAAATGTTCAATAATGAAATCTGAATGAAATAAAGATAGCATAAATAAATCAACATTCAAAACCATGATTTCATTTGGGTTGTAATTTTTATTGCACAAAAACATAAATGAAAGAAATTACTGGTATTTGATGCTAATCAAGTCAATGATTATTCCAGGTAAATAAACAATCAGTGCAAATCTTTCAATTTAAAGTACATTAACTACTAGTAACTATTAATTAAAACTGGCAAATATTTGGAACTTTATGCTTCTTTTTGTAAATGCATGCATATTTTCTAGGTAGTATTATATAGAGCATTTTTGGGGGTTTACTAAACATAATAATTAGATACATTGTATCATAACATCCACAAGATTAAATAGTAAACAGTCCATGTGACTAAGAGTTAGAGGAAGTTACATGTACTTCAGTATATCAAATTGTTTTTTTTAAACATCAAAGGAATATTTATATACAATTTTAGTCATTATCAAAATTTATCTAAAAATAGACATTATCACACCTTTCCCAACCAAAATAAACTATTCAAGAATCTCAAATAGATAATAAATATAAAGCTCACAAACATCAATAAATAAATAAATAAAGACCAAAAAAAAAAAGGCACAGAGCAAACTAATTATCTTTTTCAACGTAAATTTTTATATGCAGTCTTACAAAAAAAGAGCGTAATTTTCCCCTCATAAATAGAACATTTTTAATCACATAATGCATTCCTAAAAACACTATGTACAATGTACCTGGTACATGATAGGACAGGTACATGTAATTAGGGGAAATAATACCATTTATCACACAAAGGGCTGCAAAAAAAAGACCATGAAAAGAAAAATCACAGTTTTAATGCAGCAGAAGGAAAATACAAAATTTGTTAATATGTCCTCTAACTGTCATGTGTTTGTCCTTGACCTATCCTTGACCCATTCATTGAGACCTAATTTAGTTATCCTTCTTGGAGCTCTCTGTGTCCACTTGTTTCTATGGAAATAAAAAGGAGAAAACTATATGAATTAAATTCGAAAGAGAAAAATACACAGTCAAGATAATCTTTAAAAGAAGCTTCATGTTGAATGAAATCTAAAACAGATAGTATATGTATAATTTTTGATTTGTGACAAGTTGAATTATAAATTTTCATTAGGCTATTCTGTATCAATAAATTCAGATGCATGCATTGTGCAGTGAACAGGTACATGTACATGTATTTTGAGGCTGTAACACCTTCAATCTCGTACGGTACTCCGAGAAAGAAGTTAACCCATTAAGTTTCACTATAATTCCAAAATCACAAAGTGAAAGTGGATACTGGGACTTCAATCCAAACAAAATTCATTTTTAGGTATCAAGGGTTAACCTTTCAAAATGTGACAATCAGAGGGTTTAATTTAATTTATCAAATAAGTCATGATCTCTCTTTTCATTGACTGAGTATAACAATGGTATGATTGAAATATTGCTGTTATATGTGCACAACATTCATTTTTGGGGCCTTAAATATCAAAGTAGAGATTACTCCATCTTTCACAAAGTCCAATTTCAATTGTCTAGGGATTTTGAAGGGACATCATACACTAAACATTAATGATATTGCTGGCATTTCCTGAAGTCTATAACCATCCTATGTTCCAGAAGAGAATCCAAAATGTTTGTTTTTTACATTATGATAATAGTTCTGTAAAATTTCTGATTATGACAGAAAAATCTTAAAAACTTCTAATCAGTTGTAACACCGTCACTGTGACAATTCAAAACAATCTGAGTAAACCTTTGAAAAAATAACAAAAAACAGCCTGAGAGTCTTTGTTCTATTCAACAGATATTGGGTCCAACTCACCTGTAACTTTTCATGCTCCTTCAACAAGCGATCATACTCATTATTCGTGCTAGTAGCTTGGGACTTCAGAGTTTCCAAATCAACTTTTGTCTTCTTCAGTTCTGAAACAAAAGAAGCAAAATTCAATACTGTATAGTAAAATACACTTTTATTGTTCAATACAAGATGCCAAAATTGTTTTTAAAAACACTTCGTATTGTTTGTGTAAGTTGTAAGATCCCATAAAATTCATAATTTTACAGTTCATATTATACAAAAGTGTCGGAACCGGGTTTTTTATTTTGCAAATTTATACATAATTACCAAAAACTTTTTTTTTTTGCTTGTCAAGATTTTTGATAAGTCTAGCCCCCCCCCCCCCACTTTCAATTTGCTTCCGATGCCACTGATATATGTTTACTTTACATACATGTTTACATGTAAAACAGAAATTCAAAAATATTTTTTGGATTCAAATGCACTCAATTCAGAAATAAAGTTCTTAAAATAAAAGTTCAGTCTGATTAAAACTATCAGCTTTCTTCTTACACTCATCAGCGTCTAACAGGTATCGATTATAAGTCATCTTCACACAACCTCTACATTTGCATACAATCTAAATACATGTATACCCCAACCAATCACGGACATGCTTTTATCTGTTTCATTAGAGGTGTAACTCTTCTACACTGGAGGTTATACATGTACATGTATCTCCTTTTGAAGAGTACTTTATTATATTAGTCCTTTGCTGGTATGAAAAAATACTATTGTAGCGATTGTTCCAATTCACATGACCGGTGACATTTGGTGTCTGAAAAAGTTCTGTTCAATAAGTTGACAGACTAAAAGTAACCATGTGCTAGATGTTGCCCATTGGCAAGTGTGTTTATAAAGCACATGGTTCAGTGGTCATAAGTGTTATGTCATTATAAAACATGGGCCACATCGCTCACCTGAGTAACAATAGGCATGATAAAATCAGCTTAATGGAGTCATAAAACAAAATATCTGGGCAATGTAGTAGAATACATGTAGATCCTGTATAAATAAAAATCCATTTCCCCTTGGATATTCTTATGTTTATCATCAAGTCCCTTTTCTAACAAGATAATTTTATAGTCATATCACATGTTGAGCATCGCAGTTCTCAACACGATCCTAGACAATTATTTATACATGGGATATTTATAAACCTACATCAAACTCAACCCCTTGTGGAGGGGTCGTGATTTTCACAATTTTGAATCTGTACTAGCTGAGGATGCTTCCACATAAATTTCAGATTTCCTGGCTGATTGGTTTCTGCGAAGAAGATTTTTAAAGATTTACTCTATATATTCCTATGTAAAAATTTGACCCCTCTTTGTGGCCCCACCCTACTCCTGGGGGTCATGATTTTCACAACTATGAATCTTATTTTTCACAACTTTGAATTTCCCTTTGCCTAGGTAGCTAAACACAGTTTCGTATTAAATCCAGGGGGTTTTTCTCTGGGAAAAAGCATGATGGGTAGGGATTTTCCTGCTATTTTTATACGGTATACATGAAAATGAATTTTTTTAATTCTTAATTGCATAATATAGAGGTTTATCTTTCGAATACATGCAAAAAGGATGTAGAAAAATTTAAAAAATTAATTTTGTGAGACTCTAAAACAAAGGGAGGTAACTCCAAAAACATCCGGATTTTAAGCGTGCAGAATTTCATGAATTTTTTAGTGGTTAATATAGCTCTTTTAAAAGCTGGCGAATGTACCCTGAAAATACTATAAAACGATGCCTCAGGACTTGCTCTTGAAAATGCACAGAAATTAAAATAGCTGATTTAGTTCCATTCTGCTTCTACGGGGAGCCTAAAATGCATGGGTGTACTGCATTTAGACGCAATCTTTTGTCTATTTTCCTCATGTTTTGAGTGCCAAAAAAATTCTAGCATTAAGTATATATGCATATATATATACATATGCATTATTCTTAAATATTTACAAAATTCACAATTTTATCTTTCCATTGATATATAGATATTAATGTAACACGTTTTTACAATTTATTTTCTAAAGGGGTCATTTTTGCTTGTCCCTAATCTAAAAATGTCCTTATAACGTTACATATAAAACTGTGTTTTGCACCCCTAAGGGTGCCTTGCGCAATGTTTGTTTGAAATTGGCTCAGTGGATCTGAAGAAGATGTTGAAAATGTAAAATTATAGTTTATGGACAGACAGACAGACGACAGACAAAATGTGATCAGAAAAGCTTTCAAAAATTGCTGGGTCAACCCTCACTGTGGTCACCCTATGTTGTGTGTTGTGCACTTAGACAAGGTACTTTATATGCATTGTCTCAGTCCACCCTGCTTGTACATGGGTACTGGCTTATGCTGGGGTTAACCTGCAATGGACTGGTGTCAAAGACTCTTATCCGCTTAGCACCACGAAAACCAGAGGTAAGCACCGGCTGTATGCACCTCAAGGCTTAGAGAAGAATTTAACCTAACTTGTGTTCATAAAGAGACAGATTTCAACCTTCTTTAGTCTTGACTAACTGCTCCTTGGTCTGATCCAACTTGACGGCTAAATTCTTCTCCTCTGGATCCAGGTCTTCGTGATCCTCTTTCCCCTAAAAAAGACAATCACAAATTCTAAGTGTGCTTTTTATATCATTTTGTAAGAAATAAAAACATTCTAAATTGATAAAGACTAAGCAATAACAACATCAATTTGTAATCAAAAACCTAACAGTTCATAGCCACTAGGATTCTAGCAAGAGTTACCAGTTTAAATAAAAATCAAAATCAAATCAAAATTATACAAGACTGTAATATATAAGTTCATCATCTGCTACTTTCATCTATAAAACAGCTTAATCTGAAATAAATCAGTTGGCATGATTTCCTTAAATTCAAGTCATTTAAATTTATGGGGGCCATATTTCATTAAAAAATTACACTAAGTCTTGTACAAATTTTTGGAGGCAGGTAATTATGATAATTTCATAAAATAAGATTAGCTGAACCTCACCTTATTGACAGAGTTGTCTTTCTCTTCCATCAGGCGTTTGGCGGCCTCCGTGGCACTCTCCGCCTGCTTCTTGTATGCCTCGCACTGAGCGGCAAGCTTCGCCTCCTCGTTAATCAGGGTCAATAATCGCCGGATAATGCTGGAATCATAAAAGCATAAATCTCATATTACAAAATTTTCATCACAACATGATCAACATATTAATTTGCAAAACAGTAATTGCAAGATAATGCTAAAATCATAAAAGAAGGAAACTCATTTCATCTCAACATATTTGTAAAACAGTTATCATCAGATAGTTAAAAGCTAAAATCTGAAAAAGGCAATTGCTATTTTTTTGTCAGCCAGTCTTACATGGCATTCCTTCTCATAATCTAATATGTCTTTTACATACGATCATCACCGAAGATCAATAGAGCAAGAATACAAAGCAATATACATGTAAGGTTCGTAAAATTACCAAATGAATCTTAATGACATTTAATATAGAATTATGTTATGAATCATATAATGCCTTTTGAACCATTAGGTACATAACTGAATCATGTGAGCTGATGTCACATATAAAAAATATCAAAGACAGTTATGTGTGAATACTAGTACTCTTTTTAGTATGTCTGAATGAAAAACAATTTTTTTGTATTTAATCTCAAAGAAATAAGAAGTCAATGAACATGTTCTACAGATTAAAAAAACAAAACCCACTTACAACCACAGGAACAGGGCAAAGCCGGAGATGTAGAAGTTCCTCTGGGCTCTGAACAGTTTCATCATGGCCAGGTGTTCAGCGTCGGGGTTGTGTTTAAGATCCACTGTCTCTGTGGGGTCAGTATACTTGCGAACTTCCCTGATGGAGTCTAAAATTCATCAGAAAGGTTTAAAAAGAGATTGAATTAATTATATACGGTATGTAGGAATTTTGCTACTTCTACAAGGAGGATTTTATTAATGTCTCTTTGCTCCTTACATACTTGTATGTACAATTGTACATGTACAATACAACGGTTACTGGACTGTACTACTGCCTTCAATTTTTTGCTTAATTTTGCAATATCATCTCAAACAAAAACAAAAAAATTAATTGCAAAATATGTTCATTATCAATTTTGACCTCTCTCCCTCCCCCCCCCCCCCCCCCCAAAAAAAAAACAAAAAAACAAATATTAAATAAAAAAAAAATGAAAACGATATTGCCAAATAGTTAAATAAGTAGACAGTATTAGACACAGAAATTTTCAGAGGTTGTATAGACGAAACCTCCTTAGAGTTGGTAGCAGAATGATATCATTATAATTTAATATACATGTACATGAGAATGTCTTACCCACAAATAATATTAACAGAACGGCAATGAACACATTGAAGTAAATGTTGGAATAAGCCGAAACACTGGACACCAGTCGAGATCTCAAAATCTTCTGCCATCTGTATTAGAAATTTTAATGATTAAATACTGACAATAACAATAAGATAACAACTAGAAAATGGAAAGTAAAATTGAGCCCAATTCAATTCATATGGCTAGAAATTATCAAGAAATATAGCTTTATTAATTCTTGATTTAAATTCGATGCAGAGCAATTTGAATTGAATAGATATACATTATTTGAATACTCCAATTGAGCACACCTCAATTTTCCATTAAGTTTAACACTATAAATTACCATATAATTTAAAGATGTCATTCAACCATATTTGAATCTTAGTTGGTCATTTAATACAATTCCTGACCAGTTTTTAGTTACACAGTATGAAAATAAGATGCAAATTTTGTTGACTACAGAAGTGTATTGGCACTATAAGGACAAACATTGTTAGAAATTGAAATTCTCTTACAAATTATTCTGCCTTTATTTTACTATCCAGCACAAGTTTGAGTATGGGGATCTAAACATATTTGTAAAAGCTTTGATATGTATACACGCTGATATATATACTAGTTATTGCTTACAGGTAATTATTTGATATCTATTAATTACTCAGGGTTCAAACAAAGTTTATTCAACATGTTCAATATAGACGTAGGAAAAAATCCCAAAATTGCTCTTTTGAAACGCCCCCTCTAGCTTGTCAGGTTGAAAAAAATGTAACCAAAATTCAAAATTTGACAGGGATTTTGCATAGCAAATGACATTAAATTATCCAGATAATTATGTTGAAAATTAGTGCGAGCTGTCTCAAGAGCTTCCAAATAGAGGAAAGATTTCAGCTTTTCCAATTATTCATCCCTTTAAAGAAATCTTTTCTTCTTTTCAAAATCTCCAGGTAAAAATAAGATAAACATTTCAATGAAGAAATCTTGGATTCTTTTTATCAATATGCATTATCATTTTAACTGTACTTATTGGACAAGTATGTGGTGTTTTTCGGCTAGAATTGTCAAAATGAGACTGAAACAGTTTCTTGGGACAGACTAGACTATAGGGATGGGACGATCAACTGATGCACAGGTATATCAGGGTATTAATTTTCATGATCTATGGATCAATACATTTACCATAAATACATCGATACCTGAGCAAATGTTTCTAAAATCTTTCAAAAATGTCCGAGCTTCATATATCGGCTATTTTTAGTCCGCATGCCTAATATGAAAGTACAAAGATGGCGGAAGACAACATAAAGTTGTCAAAACTATCATGATCAGAAGCTTATCTGGAGTACGAAAAACTTTCGGATTACCTGTTAATGACAAAAATAGTGTACAGATAAGACATGTAAGACTAAAGTCAATTGTAAATTGTGCAATGCTCATTTAAAATATAATGAAATCACTATGGACATGCGGTAACACAGTGACAAATTGAATTAATTTTAAATCCTTTTTCATGTTTTCATTGAGTTCCTCGTCACAAATGAGAAAATTTTATTTGTGAAAATTGCTGAATCACACTGGAAATAGTTGTATTGCCCTCCCCAAATTGTTGTATCACCCTCGCCTGCAATAATTCTGCATATTAATTACATCAGGTTATAAATTTAGTTAAGCAAACGTTAACAGTTCCTTGAAATTCCAAATGTCAGGACAGCGTCTGCTATTCAGAGGAACTCAATTCAATTGTTAAATTTGACAAATGATCATTTTTATTGAAAGGACCAATCGACATTTTTCAAAACATCTTACATTGACTTGTAAGAAATGAATATGTATTAAATGATTAATAAAATACACTTGTTAATGAGGTAAATAAGTTCTTATAATAAACTGATTTTGATTTTTTTTAAATGTTATACAACAGATATTACATATCTTCTTGGGCGACAACACCAGAATATTTGTCCCTCGGTGACAGGAAAGCCCTGGAGTGTTATGACGCCCTCTGCTGAAGGTAGAGGGCAACATAACACTCCAGGGCTTTCAAGTCAATCACCTCGGGGCAAATATTCTTGTATGTCGCCCTCGAAGCCATGTAATCTACATGAAATAGGCACCAGTTAAATTTTTATAAGAAAAGATCACTAGAACCTTTTGCTCAAGCATTTGAATTAAAAGAAAATAGAACACAAACCTTCCGGGTGAAACAAATGGTAAGAGTAATATGATTACTACTGCAATCTCAATGTACATAAAAGAAGCCACAAAAGTCCACTGGAGCGCCATGTCTGGAATAAAAAAAAATATTAAGTACATGCATCTACTGTAATGAATAGCAGAAAAATAATATACAAACATTGATAAACCATGTAAACGCAATATTAGATAAAGTGCATCCATTTTCATCACACCTTTAAAATCCGTAAATGCTACAACGTAGCTTCAAAGTTAAATAAATGAATGTGATCAACACGTCATCTCTAAAGAAATAACGAAATAACGTTTAACAAATTATATGGTATGACAAGTACCTGTAGAACCGGAAGTATGATAAGTGAGGTTGGGATGTTTAATAACCCAACATAGACCTTGTTGACCTGTTTTGCATCAGACCTTACACACTAAGATTAGGAATAATATATTATCCTTCAGTGTGATATTTTCTTAATTTGATATGTCCTTTAATGCTTTTCCATATAAATCATTTTTTGCATTTTTGTTTATTTTATACCAGAATGTATTTCGACCGATAAATACATTACGTATAAAAGGGAAAAAGCTGATGTGTCTTATAGACTGTCCTCTGTCTTTATCGTACGTTTGAAGAATGATCCGAGTTATTCCGAACGAATCCGTGATGTTTCGCATCTATTCTGTTTCGTGCTAAGATGATTCGCACCTCCCTCGGAGCGAAACATCTCGCTAATTTTTTCACGTGTTATTATTGCTTTGAAATTAATTATCACCTATATAAGAATTGAAATAAGTTATAAAAATGAAGTTTGCATTTATATATGCGCCGCTAGTATATCGTTTTTACGTTTTCGTTGGCTTTATTATCATGATTATGAAGCCTTTGAACATGTTGAAGCCATGACGTTATTATTTAGGTTCAGAACAAGAGGTATTAATTGTGTTGTGATAACAATTAAACCATGTCTTTTACATGAGATTTACCTGTATTTTTATGAAAATTAGGGGTGTTATTGCAGGTAATTAAGTACTACGGATCTAAAAGTGGGGATACTTTTCTGCTTTAAACTTACATTACCGCATATGCATCCACTTAAATACCATTTTTGTACCATTCTTGATGTGTGATATTGTTTGAAAATTTCTATTCCCATATATTTATGAATTAATAATTATGATTTATTAGAAAATATAAATGATATTTTAGTGATCAAATATTCATATTCGAAATACTAACTTAAAGTTTAACCCATTAAAAACAAAAACATTGATAGCAATTTCTACTTTATTTTCTGATCATTCAATTCTTTTTAAAACATTTTAAAACAAAGCAAACAATTCTGTCAACTGTAATACGTACATGTAATCATTAATATCACACATACAAAATCACCATCCAGTCACAAGTGTTTTAGTCACACGGCACAACCACTTGTCTCATCATTATCTGCTCACGTCTCCAAATTTAGACGGTATTGTCCAAGCTATTGGTAATGGATAATTCATAATGACTTAATTGGTTGTGCAATTAATTGTATGAACTAATTATAATGTAATTTCAGAGAATAATTAGCATATGGTCTTCGAATAATCACCGGTTTTATTAATCATAAAATTCATCTGTTAATGGAATATATTGTGCTATGTGCAGGCACTTCAATAATGCTTAAAATAAAAAAAACCCTCTTAATTAAGTATTTTATTTAATAAATATTTCTGAATATTAACTTATTATTTACATGTATATGTTTCATAAAGCATTCATTGTAAATAATGTATATCGATGCGAAACATCGCGGTGCGAACCATCTCAGCGCGAAACAGAATAGGTGCGAATCATCTTAGCGCGAAACATGTTTAGGTGCGAAACATCCAGTTACCTTCCGGACGCCTGACAAGAATGCGGGACGGTTCGCCCCGAAAGACCTTTCGCACCGAGACGTTTCGCCCCGAGATGTTCCGCGCCTATTAATTATGTGGTCATTATGCAGTACACTAATTAACACCCATAACTCAAATCAATTCAATTCAGTTTATTCACTCAAACCATGAAATGGCACATGAGATCAATCAGTATAATTATACAGTTCAAAAGTCAGAGTACATTTTATAAGTGAATAGATGGTTTGGTTTGAACATATTTTATTGCATAAACATATACAAATGGTTCGAACACAAGTTCTAGCAACTTACGAGGTTCTTACCAAGTATAAAAATTTACAACTGTGTAGTAGTTTAGAATGGAAAGTACATAAAAATGGATAATATTAAAATGATTTAATTATTGAACAAACGTACATGTATTTATAAACAGTTCTGTTTGAAATCGGTCTAGGCAGTGAGACTAAAATTACGAGAATCTACCACAATCTCTGATAAATTTTTGAACAGCTAAAAAAATACGTTGGTTTAAATTGACAGTCAGAGATTCATCTCCCCACAAAAGTAAATGACAATTAATAATGTTCATTTGATTTAAATTTAAAAGGTTTGAAAACAGTTCATTTCGTGCATTGGTATATTTCTTACATCCAAAAAACAAATGATAAGAATCTTCTGGTAATCCACATTGGCAATTAGGGCTTTCAATAATATTTCTTCTGAAAAGGTCGAAGTTTAAGATACAGTTATGTCTAAGTTTTGTGTGTATAATGTTAAGTCGTCTCTTGCCGAAACAAAAATAGGACGGGGGTTTAATTTGGTTTAATTGAATACTGCTTTTGAAACTTGTAAACGAGGAATTATTTCTGGTGATTAAACTTAAACTGTTCCATTTATTGATCGTGTCAGGAACAAACGATTTCTTGAATAGTTCTAGTCTACATTTCGGAATAGTATAGTCTTCTCGATTGCGTGTATTGTAATTCGATTCTAAGGACCTGGTAGAAGGAAAAATATTTTTTAGATATTCCGGTACCAAATTATTATGAATTTTATACATTGTGCTTAATTTTGCTAATTTTCGTCTCTCTGAGAGAGGCGTCCAACCTGTTTCTAAATAAAGAGACTCTCTTGAAGATAATATGGGTAAGCCAGTGATGATTCTTGCTGCATAGAGTTGAACTTTTTCTAATTTTTCGACATCTTGAAACGAACAACCATCCCAGACAACAGAGCAGTATTCAATTAAAGGTCGAATAAAAGTCATGTACATTTTTGATAAAGTATTTCTACCTATGCTAAATTTGAGCTTCTTCAACAGGCCTAATCTTTGGTATGCATTTTTAACAATATTATCGATATACTCAGACCAACAAAGGTTCTGACAAAAAAGTAATCCCAGGTGTTTGTGTGATGAAACATATTCTAATCGACTATTTTGGAATTGGAGTTTGGGAATGTAAAAATTTGTTTTAAGTGTAAAAAATATTGCTTTTGTTTTGGATGGATTAAATTTTAACAGCCAATTGGATGACCAGTTTTCTAGGACTTTTAGATCATGATTCAAGACATATTCAATATTGGCAGCATTGTATGAAGAAGATTGTAAAGAATTATCATCAGCAAACAGTCTACACAGTGAAAGCATATTTTCTGACACATCGTTAACATAAATCAAAAATAAAAGAGGGCCAAGAACTGAGCCCTGTGGTACACCAGCATTGACTCCTCTACAGGAGGATAATATATCCTTATACATAACTTTTTGTTTACGATTACATAAATAGCTTTCGAACCAATTAAAGATATTGCCACATATACCATATGTTTGTAATTTAAAAAGTAGACCTCTATGCCACACTCTGTCAAAAGCTTTTGACAAATCACAAAATACCATACAGCAAAATTTCCCTTCATCTATAGCTTTAACAATACTGTGATATGTTTCTAGCAACTGATATAAAGTTGAATGGCCAGGCAAAAAACCAGCTTGATATTTATAAAATAAATTGTTTTTAATAAAATAATTGTAGACATGTTTGAAAATAATTCTTTCCATAATTTTGCTAACACAGCTCAAGAGTGATACAGGTCTGTAGTTTGTTGCTACAGAAGGATCGTCCTTTTTAAACAGTGGTAATACATGAGCAATTTTCCAATTATTTGGATACACATTTTCAGTCAAGGATTTGTTAAATAACAGACATAGTGGTTTGGCGACAGATTGTAAAGTAGATTTTAACATTTTGTGACTTATTGTATCGGGACCTATGGCTTTGTTAACAGGGAGTATTTTAATTATATCAATAACTTCTTGCTCCTCAATATTTACATTGTTTAATTTGTCATTACATATGTGATACAATTGTGGTAGTTGATTTAAAGTGTCATCAACGTTTGAAACAGATGAAAAATATTTGTTTAATACATCAACTTTTTCTGTATCGGTAAAAGCAATATTAAATTCACCCGTATCAGACGTATATTGTATCGGTGGAATGTCTTTCGTCGGTTTTGCATAAAACGCGTCTTTAATTAACTTCCAATATAATTTGTTATTATTATTCGAGTTCGCGTCCGACAACTGTAGGTCAATACTATCATAATAATTACAAAGTGCATGTTTTTTCATGTTGTTGACTTTGTTTCTAAGTCTACGATAATTTATCCAAACAGATTCATTCTTTGTTTTTAATGCTTTGTTTCGAAGCCGGTTGCGTATTCTAATGGTTTTTCTAAGTGTTGAGTCAAACCATGGTTTGTCCTTGGGTCGGATAGTGACCGATTTTTCTGGTATACATTCGCGTATAAGCTAAGTGAATAGATAGATATATATCATGTCGCGTATGTACAAAGAGCACACGGCGGGTGTGACCGGTCAGCAGAGGATGCTCACTCCTCCTAGGCACCTGATCCACCTCTATCTTGGAGGTCCGTGTTGCTCTGCTTTGAATTTGTATTTCGTTTTATGGATTTTTGAGATGGTTGACGGTTTGTTATTGTCATTTTTTCATGTAACCGCTAGTTAATTATAATTAATAATAATTAATACCCGTCTCCTCTTTAGCTTGACATGGAGCGCCTCCAAATTAATTTTCACACCTTTATGAGGAAACCGATTCAGAACTTAATAATGATTGCTAAATAAACATAATTATATATCTTCACGTGGATAATCGTTTTATACAATATTAAAGTTATATCAGTGAATGTGCCACAATAAACATGATCATATGTTTTCAATAAAGTCAATATTATTTACACGCATATATATTTATTTATAAAAATTTATCTAAATAGTATCTCTAAAATATAGCAATATATATAATAAAAATATATATTAAATAATATAGGTGCGAAACGTCTCAGCGCGAAAGGTCTTTAGGAGCGAAACGTCTCAGCGCGAAACGTCTATAAGAGCGAAACGTCCCGTTACCCCTGACAACAGAGACGTAAACAAAGATGGCGGATTAGAGACAATATCAATATTTTTTCTTAGGAAAAATTACCCAAGAAAAATGTCTCACAGGTAGGAACTATGATATTTTGTTATGAAATTTAGTTTTTTACATTTATATATGGCTTCAAAAATGTAACCATTGCCATATTTCATGTTATAACATCTGGTTAAAAAAAATCGGGCAGAACTAGCCCTACACTGCTACAATTTTCCCAGTCTTCTAAGTACAGTGTTCTTTTTGAAATTCAACTTCAGAAGATGAATTATTTATTGTAATTGTGAAAAAATACGATACGAGTTCTGGTTTTAAACTCGCAATGTTTCTTTTAGTACCTACAACAAACAATGGCAGGAGGCCCAGTCCTCTCTCATGGACCTCCTTCAGCAGGAGATTCCAGAACAACCGCCAAAGCCAGAGAAGGTATAACTTTGGTTTGTGTATATGTTTATGAAACATTCAATTCTCACATCACTATAATCTCATTAAATTACTATAATTTTATTAGAGTTATCTCCCTGTACATGTACTGTACATGTAGATTAATGTCCATCATTCTAGAGCAGTTTTCCAATATACTTAAAACGTAATCAGTAGCTAGTATAGTCAAATAGTCACTAGTAGTTTCTCAAGACAGTAAATAACATACATTTCTACCACAATTAAGTGGTGAGATTGATCCAATTAAGCTTCCTCTATTTGGCATGATTTTATGCGCGTATATAGTGCATGACCAGAGAACTCCTTATTATAAATTCTGATGCATCAATTTTGGTTTTTTTTGTTCATTTGGTTTTATTTTTTTTTTTCAATATGCAACATGTTCAAAACATATTAAAAAAAAATAATGATTTCGTATATATTATTCTTTGGCCAGGACCGACTCGCTGCATTCCAGTTGCTGGCAACGATGTACATAAAGTACATCCAAATATTCAGAAAGATGGAACAGTGCTATGACCAGATCGTTCATCCCCAAAAACGCAGAGTTCTCCGTCACGTCTTAGATGGAACCATGGGAAGAATCCTGGAGTTGAAGCATGAAATGGTCAACCTAGAGTTCTCAGAATACCATTACTTTGATGATGTTCTGTCTGATCTGAAACTTACACCCGTAAGAATAGTTACTACATGTATATATATTACATTAAATATATTTCACAGGAATGTACATGTACATATTACATAGGTACATGTACCATATACCGTTATTTCAATATTGCTTTTAATTATATGTAACAACCTATGCCATAAGATATGTATCGGTATGTCTTGTGCAAATAAAGAAATATAAAGAATGAATATATCAGGAGTTGCAAAATAACTGTTTTGTACGTAACGATTGGAAATTTATTTATAAAATATATCTTTTAAAAAACGTGATATTATCAAAGATATTGCATGAATTCTGAAATATTCCAATCATTGACTATTGTCATTTTGAAATTGTTTAGCGCATTAATTTATTATTCCTGTAATTTTAAGACATATAAGCTCTACTCAGTGTATATCATTGGTTCTGTTGTAGTATGTTGCATTTTTTTTCTTTGAAGAATGATGTGGAAATTCCTATTCCAAAATTCTTCATCAATGAGAGATACGATGTTTTAAAAGAAAGAGAAAAACTTTTGGGAAAGATATTGGCCAAGATTGGTCCCCAAGAAAAAGAAGATGTAAGTATTCTATTAGGAGTACAAATTGAATTTTAAAGTAACCTATTTTTATCATTCAAAAATAGATAAAATGTTGACATTTATTTACGAGTTATCACACTTTTTTTTTTTTTTGCACTTTCGAAGATCAGTCATTGTTACTATGCATACATATATTTTTTAAAGCTAGAGTCAATGTATTATTCTATTATACAGCAACACTTCTATATTTTTTGAAGATCAATTTTTCACCAGAAAGTTTTGATTTTGTATGATTGTGCAATAGCTTGCATGGTTATAATTTTAATACGCCACCATTTTACTTTATTCATTCACCTTTTTATGGATTCACTATATTTTTCTTTACTCATATATCTTTCTTGCTCCAGCGTTTAGCATTTGTAAGTGTAAAAAAGAGTGCCTGCAGAAAGAATTATTCACATACATTTATTTATCAGAAGCTTTTTAATCTGCTATGGAGAAATATATCAATATTTTTTTTATTGTTTATGAGTTGATCTCGAGAGCTCTAATATTAATATTAAATGCAATAAGAATTCAGTATGACTATTTTAACCAGCTTAATAAACATTTTATAACCCAGCAGCTTTAACATATCAATCAGAAAATTTCAAATGTCAAGCTGCAGCAGTATAATAACAGTTCTATAGAAAGTGTGCAGCCAAAAGTATAACAGTACAATGCATTGTATGCTTAAATATAATGACATGAAATTGTCAAAGATATTTTCAATGTGTTATGATTAATACATGTAGCGTAACTGCTATAAGAGTGTTTTGCTTGTTAATTGTTTATTGAGGATGATATATAGTGCTCTGATGTATGTAGTATAATAATTTATGCTTTGTATAGTTTGTTTTTTTTTTAAAGAAATAATACTCTATTATTTATAATTTTTTATATGTTATATTTTAATACTGATCATTCTAATATATACAGATACATTATGAATTTCTTTTACAAGAAGTTACCTTCCTTATAAAAAAGAATTAAAGTTTGTAATAATTAACTTTTAATGAATCTTTAAGTATATGTATATATGTATATGTATATAGAGTATTCAGCTAAATTATTACTGATATATGTTAAATGGATATAAACTTTAATCATAAATGACAAATTTGCTGATCGAGTTTCACGTCATGATTTATGATATTTTGGCAGCAGAAAGAAGAACTCAAAATGTCACTTGAGGATGCCATCAAGATGATTCAAGTTCACGAGCGTGCTCGACAGGGTCGACTCAGAGCCAAGTTCATGAAAGAGATTCGAGAGCAGGAGGAGCGAGACAGACTTGCTCAAACTCGAGGTGCTCCAACCCTTGACCCAGATGTTGCAGCCTGTAGAATTCAAAAGGTACATTCTAGTTGCATCCTGTAAAATACTGTAAAGCCAAATAAAATTAATGTATTGGTTCTCAGGCCAAAAAGCTTAAAATAAAACGAGGAAGGCAGGTGTTTTATTTTAAAAAAAATTGCAAGATTTGCAAAAGGGAATAACTCTTTTCTGAGACTACTGTGGAATCATTTAAATTTGTGAGGGGCCAATTTTCGTGGATTAAAGGTTTTTTGCCTATTCGTGGGGATGTAATTTTGTGGATGGGTCGCTTTTCAATTTCAGTAAGAATACTAACTCTTCCTAAGTTTGTTTTTGTTGAGGATGTAAATTCGTGGGGGAAGGCTACCCATGAACACCACAAAAATTTAGCCGGCCACCACGAATTCTGATGATTCCACAGTATTATATTTCAACAGAAAATTGGAAATTGAGTATTTTTCAAAAGATTGATATGATCCTGTTTATGTGCATAACCATAACATGTACCATTTTCTCCTTCAAACAATTGTTAAATTCTCGATTTACTTTTGAAGGTTTGGAAAGGTTTTGCTCAGAGGAGGAGAACCAAAAAAGAGAGAGATGATGAAATGATCTTCATTGGCATGGTAATTAAGTTTGACTTTTGTATAAATCATGAAAATATTCTGCTCAGATCTATATTTGATTATACATGGTAAAGGAACTAATAGGTATGTTGTATCAGGGATTTTGATAATATGTATGTTTTGGTTTTATGAGAGAGAGAAAGAGAGAGAGAGAGAATGAGAACATGAGAGAATGAAAGAGAAAGAATGAGAACATGAGAGAATGAGAGAGAGAGAGAGAGAGAGAGAGAGAGAGAGAGAGAGAGAGGGAGGGAGAGGAAGAGAGAGATAGAGAAGCATTTATTATTACAAATGTATTACCAGGAAGATAAAAATAAGGTTGTAAGGAAAAGAGTAGAACTACAATGTAGGTTCAGTTCCCAAACATTTTTGTCACATAGGCACCTCCACCCTTACCCACTAGTATTAAGAACACCCCTCAGGCCTTGGCTCTGAAGACTGAGGCCACGAGGCGCATCACACAGGGAAACCATGAGAATGAGTACCAGCAGGCTCTGGGCACAATCAAGGAGAAGATCAAAGAGACTGAGGGCCCAGACATCAAGGAAACCATGATGGATCAGATCAGGCAGTGGTTCATTGAGTGCAGGTAGGTCACACAGCTATTGGGAAGATGTTCAATAAGTGCAGTAAGGTCACAAATCTGCCATAGGTGTCTATTGAGTGCAAGAAGGTCACACATCTACCAGCAATATGTTTATTTAGTGCAGATAAGTCACACATCTACTTATACCAGTAAGATCGATGTTCAATTAGTGCAGGTAAATCACATCAGCCTACATCTACTGGTCAAAATTTTCAATAAGTGCAGGAAGGTCACACGTCTACCATTATGATTAAGATCTTTATTGATGCTTGGAGGTTACTTATAATATCTACGAGTAAGATGCTCATAAAGAGCAGAAAGGTCATTAAAAATTAGCCAATGTTTATCAAATACAGGGTACTGTAGATTCCGTTAAGTTATTTTACTCAAGTTCCTAATTCCACTGCTGTTTTATATAAAAATGACAAATGTGGATTTTTTATCCTAATCTCTTATAGCTAGTTCTCAACTCCCAGAAAATAAAAGTAAAATTTAAAAAATGCTTCTCACGATTTTACACAAATATTATTTCCTAATTGTCCCCCGCCGCAACGCGGAGCGGGGACATAGAAATGCCGAGCGTCCGTCCGTGTGTCCGTGTGTCGGTGCGTCCGTCCGTCACACTTTTTTGTAAGCGCTCTCATGCCTACAAATTTTGACAGATTTTCATTACATTTATACCAAATGTTTATACACCTATTACCTTGGTCAAGTTCGAAAATCAGCATTGGTCGATACTTTTTGTTGGAGTTATGGGACTCTGACCACAATAATGACTCCGTTTTATCCAAAAATTGACCTTGTAAGCGCTCTCATGCCTACAAATTTTGATGGATTTTCATTAAATTTATACCAAATGTTTATACACCTATTACCTTGGTCAAGTTCGAAAATCAGCATTGGTCGATACTTTTTGCTGGAGTTATGGGACTCTGACCACAATAATGACTCCGTTTTATCCAAAAATTGACCTTGTAAGCGCTCTCATGCCTACAAATTTTGACGGATTTTCATTAAATTTATACCAAATGTTTATACACCTATTACCTTGGTCAAGTTCGAAAATCAGCATTGGTCGATACTTTTTGCTGGAGTTATGGGACTCTGACCACAATAATGACTCCGTTTTATCCAAAAATTGACCTTGTAAGCACTCTCATGCCTACAAATTTTGGAAAAAATGGGTGGTCGGGGTAAAAAAAATGTTCCTCCCAACCTCCCCACACATTTAATTCTGGAACAGCCCTGAATGTTTGAAAATATTGCAATTTCATATACTGTGAAATCATTAGATTTTGTGGTGGTTCAATTTTCGTGGAATTCGTGGGTACCTCTCATCCACGATTTAACTTCCTACACAAATTAATAAATAAGGGTAATAAAATCATATTTCCTTTGTAGGTTTTAGAGAATACATGAAATTACGTCCCCACGAACCTTTAAAATTTAAGCAACCCATGCACGAAAATTGGCCCCCACAAAATTTAATGATTCCACAGTACAGTATACTAGTACACTGCTTGAATGGCGGGGGACCCAGGAATTCTATTCTTGTTTTAATTAGGAATCTACAGACTATTTTATCAAATAATAAATCCTTCATTGGATGTAAAATTAATTTTGTAAATTATATAGCCACACATGACGTGATCAGGGTAATGATATTGTTATCAGTTATGAAAAGAAGAAAATTACATTCATTTGGAACATGATCATGAAATAGATTTAAAGTTATAATTGTATTGTTGATATATAGGCCTACACTGCAATTTCTAAAGCCAATAAAAGTGAAAAATTGATATATATGAATGCAGACATTCCATTGTGATTGTGTTTGCTAATTAGCTTTATTGAATTCCTTACAGAGATGCCCAGGGGAAATTCCCAGAATATCCTGACGAGGATGATGGTGGATCAGCTCTTATCTTCAAGGAGAAGAGTCCGGAGGAATTGGAGGCGGAGCTTAATGACAAGGTATTGCCGTCATTGCATGATGAATATGTAATGATATAACGATCATGTTGAACTTCCTTGATAGGTTTGGTTGGTAATGCACATAAATAAATTAAGATATCTCTCCATTCTTAAACCTGACAGGTTGAAAAGCTATAATATGTAGAGCCTATTTTGAAAAAGCCCACTGGTAGGGATTTTAAGCTGCCAATATTCAATCATTTTAGACAATTTGTTGCAATTTAATGTATGCATGTTCAATGTGATAATCTTAAATTTTGTTATGAATGATATAAAATATGTCATTTCCCGATTTTTAAAATCTTTCATACAACATGTATAAATGTACATATGTCTACCAATAATTTTACAAGTGTATAAATTTTGTCATATATACATGTATTCTTTTCTAATTGCTACTGTAGGATGGAGACAAAAAGAAGAAAGACAAGAAAGGAAAGAAAGACAAAAAGGACAAGAAGAAAGACAAGAAAGGAAAGAAGGATAAGAAAGGAAAGAAAGGGAAAGGAGGTGATGATGAGGTAATTGATGAAGTATACACTTAATAATTAATTGATCAAAGTTATTTATTTTGGCCTGGAAAGTTAATTTTGCCAATTGAAATCAAAATCCATTTGTAAGAGATTCATCCCAATTTTGAATTGTCGGTAACACAAATAATAAGTTTAATTTAAGAAATGACTTATAAAGTATGGTGCCATTTTGAATTTGTCCACAGAACGAGGGCAAATGGGTGAATATAGTGGGGGCAAACATTATCCTTGACTGGCTGTGCATTCTCATTATGTATTGTAAAATTCCTGAGAACTTATTAATGCAGAATGATGTATCTTCATTTGATAATTAATGCTTTTAATTCAACCAAAAAATTCCCTACATACAATTTTCATAGAATATCTGGAGAGACTGATCGATTGCCTTTATTCTAATGAATATGTTAAAGTAATTTAATTGGACTCTAGTGTTGTTTGTTTTCATTCATAGGAAGAAGAGGAAGGTTGGAAAATGGCAGATTCAAGCTTTGTCCCTTCTATCAATGAAGGAACAGAGAAATTTAAATCTGTGTGGATGACTCGTGATGAAAAAGACAACTTCTCCCAGAAACACGATGCAGAACTCATCAAAGAGGAAAAGCGGAAAGAAGTGGAAGAAGAAATCCGCATCCAAGTGGATGAGCTCATGAGAGCAGAACTGAAAAATCTCAAAGCTGTACGTAAATTTACTCTGAGCAAAGATGCAAATTTCAAAACTTCATTTCATCTTCAAACTTCTGATAAATGCCTTGAAAATAAGCTCATAATGACAGAAATCCTCAATTGCAAAAACGATTTTGCCATTTAACAGGCTGTTGATAGGGACAAGGGGAAAAAAGGAAAGGGGAAAAAATCTGGGAAAAAGAAGAAGAAGAAGGGAAAGAAGAGTGGAAAGAAGGGAAAAAAGAAGAAGAAGGAAAAGGATTTGACTCCTGATAGGTATAAGGCTGAAGGTTTTAGATAGGTGTACCATCATCAACATCAACAAGAGGCCCATGGGCCACATCGCTCACCTGAACAACAGTTTCTTGTAACATTCTATTTCGTAGCATATGCTATTTCTAACTTTGAACCCCCCCCTTCTGGGGCCCCAGTATTGGTCCGAGGTTTATGGTTGACTTTAACAATTTAGAATTTACACTATTTGAGGATCCTTGCATAGTAATCTCACAAACTGTAACATAATAGTTCTCGAGAAAAACTTTTTGAAAACATTTCCCATATATATTTCTATGTTAAACTTTGAACCCCTCTTGTGGCCCCAGTATTAGTCCAGTGGTCACAGCTTTATTAATTTAGCATCTACATTATTCAAGGATGCTTGCATAGTAATCTCACAAGTTGAAGCATTGTAGTTCTCTGGAAAAAGATTTTTAAACATTTTCCCTCTATATTTCTATGTTGAACTTTGAACCCCTCTTGGGGCCCCAGTATTAGATTGAGGGTCACAGCTTCTACACTATTTAAGGATGCTTACGTAGTAATCTGACAAATTGAAGCATTGTAGTTCTCGTGAAAAAGGTTTTTAAACATTTTCCACATATACTTCTACATTAAATTTTGAACCCATCTTGGGTCCCCAGTATTAGTTCAGGGGTCACTAATTTAAAACTATCGAATCTACATTATTTAAGGTTGCATGCATAGTAATCTCACAACTTGTAGCATTGTAGTTCTCAAGAAGAAGATTTTTTAACATGTTACCTATATATTTCTATATTAAACTTTGACCCCTCTTGGGGCCCCAGTATTAGTCCGGGGGTCACGATTTTACCAATTAAGAATCTACATAAGCCAGGGATGCATGTATAGGAATTCCACAAACTGTAACATTGTAGTTCTCAAGAAGAACATTTTAAAAATTTTCTATATATTTTTTAAAATGTTAAATTTTGAACCCCTCTTGGTGCCCCAGTATTAGTCCGGGAGTCACGATTTTTACAAATTAGAATCTACATTATTTAAGGATGTATGCATAGTAATATTCCAAACTGTTGCATTATAGGTCTTGAGAAGAAGATTTTTAAACATTTTCCTATATACGTTAAAATTTGAACCCCGCCCAGGGCCCCACTTTTTGTCCGGGGCTCACAATTTTTACAATTTAGAATCTTCATTATATATACAAGCTTTTTTGTAAATATTGGCATTTCTGGTGCAATGGTTCTTGAAAAGAAGATTTTTATACATTTTTCCTATGTATTTCTTTGTTAAACTT
Organism: Magallana ariakensis; assembly: GCA_020458035.1. NCBI lineage: Eukaryota > Metazoa > Mollusca > Bivalvia > Ostreida > Ostreidae > Magallana > Magallana ariakensis. The sequence goes on from CM035813.1 coordinate 54,320,780, forward strand.
TGAACCCCGCCTGGGGCCCCAGTTTTGGTCCGAGGGTCACGATTTTTACAATTTAGAATCTTCCCTATACATATCAACGGCCGGAACGGCCACAAAGGCGTCGAGCTGACATTTTCTTTAATATAGATATCATTAATTTAATTTTCTGTACCAATAGTCGTATATCAAATATTATCATGGTTTGTGTAACTAAATTCGCACATATGCAACTACATGTATATTTTTATTTGCAATTTTAACATACCAAGTGATTGTATACTCAGTATATTTCCTTATAAAATACGTAGTGATGCATTTGTAATACAATGAATCGTAACTCATCATGGTTACAAAAATCGAAGAAATTTCAAAGTTTAAAAATAAATTAACTTCTTTCTGTTTCTGCTTTAAGCAGTCTTTGAACAAATTTCACGGGTTCATCATTAGTATACGAGTGTAACACATTAACAGTGTTTCCCTAATAATAATAAAACATACTTTTATTTATTTCAATTTCCGTGTGAAACAAGATTACCTATGGTAGTGTTGTTTACAAATAAATCTACACCACGTGCGTAGATCTGCCGTATCTTAGACTGGATAGCCTGCCCTTGATCCTAAACGCCTCCGCTAGGAAATTCAAGGACAGGTAAACAGTGGGAAAACTCACTGCAGCTTCGCGCACAGCAAATGCGCACACTTAAAATAAATCGGAAAGAAGATTGAGGCGGATCAAGGAAAGAAGGTTTAAGAAGAACTAAACATGAATTTGACAATAAATATCAAATTAACAAGAACAAATTAATTGACACCGTTGACAATACATTGTTTATGTGGGTATTGTAAATATTAATTTACATCGGAAATGTATAACGTTAAATATTTACATTGTTGAGTAAGTTATAATTGGCACTAGACTACTCGTAGCATTCCAATCCATGCCCATTATAACTTGATTTATGGGGCTGCTGAGGATGGTAACGATCTGATTTAGCTCCGTTTTCTCGTAAAGGTCCGATAACATATAAATTGAATGCACACAGGCTACACACAATTAGCACATGGTCTGTACATATTATCTTATGTGTTTATAAAATATAGAGTTATTAACTTAGAGAGTGGGATCGTGTCAGTGTAGAAATTGTTTTTTTTTTGTAAAGCTAAGGACTTTCCATAACCAGTAGGTAAAATAAATATACAGTTGCCTGGCTTCCAGAGATTTTTTCAGGCTAACACTTTGTAGCGGTTTTACTTAATCGAAAGATGTTTCTCTTTCTTTGTTTATAACTATTAAAGTCGTTTTACTTTTAAAATAAATCTATTGACTCTCCGAAAGATTTTTTCGGCATTCCATCGCAAGCGTGTGAAGATAACTTGTGGGCCTAAAAATTAATTTTTTCTCGTCACTGCTATTTCCTATAAGCTGGCGAACCAGTCTATGCCGTATTTATAATGCTAAACCAATATACAACAAAATCACAAGATACATTTATCGCTTACATTCATTTTGGAGACCGTGCCCGACAACAAATAAATTTACATATTAATTTTTATTTTTATCGGGCACGGTCTCCAAATAAACTATAAGCGATAAAATAAAATAATGTTTAGTGAATTTTTACACCTTATCGTCTTCATCCGTCATTTCTTGATTAAACAAACTTATATACTTATGCCATGAGTTGTTAATATTTAGGGAGACACAGTTGGGTTTTTTGGTGCACAATTTAGTTGAATAAATGGAACAAAAATCTTGTAAATCTTGTAAACATGTTTCTATGTATATTTCTATGCTAAACTTTGAACCCCGCCCAGGGCCCCAGTTTTGGTCCGAGGGTCACGATTTTTACAATTTAGAATCTTCACTATATACACTAGCTTTTGTGTAAATATTGGCATTTCTGGTGAAGTGGTTCTTGAGAAGAAGATTTTTAAAGACACACACCCTATACTCACTGTTTCGCAATTATCTCCCTTTTAAAAAGGGCTGTGTCCTTTATTTTAACAATTTATAATCCCCTTTCCATTAGGATGCTTTGTACCAAATTTGGTTAAAATTGGCTCAGTGGTTCTTGAGAAGAAGTTGAAAATGTGAAAAGTTTACAGACGGACGGACGGACAGACAGACAGACAGACAGACGGACAGACGGACGGACGGACGACGGACAACGGGTGATCAGAAAAGCTCACTTGAACCTTCGGTTCAGGTGAGCTAAAAATGAATGGCCAGTCCCAAATAGCTTACTGTGTGCTGTGTGTAAATAATTCTGTTGTAAAGTTTTTTTTGTAAAATTCTTTAGGTTTTATGAATAATTGAGCCATGCCTATTCCAATTTTCTTCTTCACGTTTTCACTCTTGAGGAAATTTAACCAATCATGTGAATGCTTATAGCAGCCTTTTTTATGAACATAATTTTATAAACAGAATCATATTAAACTGTATAGCTTCTAAATTGCTGAGATTCTTATTTTACTTTTTTTTTTTTTATAATTTATAACATAAAAGTATTATGTTAGTCCACACACCTTAGTTCGGTGTGAAAAATAATGTTGATTTTGGGGTATTTAAGTTAAGCATGATTGATTGATTTACAAAAAAACAAAAAGGAGGAATCTCCGATATCATAAAATTTAAAATTATGGATTCTGTTCTTCTTTAAAACAGACACTGTGAATGTTAGGTCAGTATTTATGAGACATCTTGTACAACAAATTACAGGACGATTGAATCCCTCTATGAGGAGCTAGTGAAGGAGGGCATCATTTTGCGTTGTCCTCAGATCCGACTCTCCGAGTTTGAGGGCGAGTACAGCTACCTGGGGACCACGCTCAGACAGGCCAACATCGAGCCCATGCCCTCACTGAGTGATGTTAGAAGATTAGTAACAGAATTTGGAATTTTACCATTAGGTAAGGTCCTTTAGCCAATCACAGTTGATTCCCTATAACTGCTTGGTGGGCAATCCGGCAGATTTCTTTATTTGCTTACACACGATGCTTTACACTACTTTGTTTTTAACTAGCTATGAGTGTAGCGACAGTTTGATGTAAACAACATGTTTGGTACTAAAGAGCATTATTTTGATGCATTAACCTTATGGTGCACACAATGAATACCGGTATATATTTTCAATTGAAAGTGTTTGACTCAGTTTTCTTTATATACGTAAGAATTTCATTTGAAAAAACATTTATCCGGAAGAGTTAGGTTTATTCATTCATTGGTTCAGAAAGCAACAAAACATCAAATTCAATATAGTACAACTTATCATATTTGTAGCACAACTGAATTTTGGCATTATATTATATATATATATATATATATATATTAAGATATATTATATATATTCAAGTAGATTATATGATGCCGACCTTTGATATCACTAGATGAAGGAATGCTTGTTTAGTTCGTTAAGTTTACAGTAAAACTTGATTATAAATGACAGCTAGTAGACATCAAGTACAGGTGTTAATGCATTGGACAGCATCGACTGATTTGGACATGGTAGCCATGCGTTCAAGTCCAGAATGTCGCTATCATTGTAACATTGCAAGCTTGGGCAAGTTACTTTACTCTACTTGTGCACTCCCTCCACCCACGGGTTAAAATGGGTACCTGGCATATGAGACAAGCTGGTTATGTGAATGTAAAGAATTAGCGCCGTAATTTGGCAGCTCTGTTTGTATGCTCCCCATGGAGTTGAGGATGCTATGGATTGTACAGGTCTCACCATGGGGTAATGTGTAGAAGTCGTGCGAGGAAATTTACTTTGCGAGCAAGACTATAAACCCCTACCTTTACATTTACCTTAACAGTAGATAACACAAACAACACTCACTTTATAGTAAACATCCATGCTATTGAATAGGATCTCTCAAATGTTTTGTTATTAACCTGAAATCCTGTGTACATGTATGGTTTTGTTTCACTAGAATTCAAAATAAGCAAATTTAAAGAAGAAAAAGATATTCTTAAACTAAATAAACCTTTATTAAACATTCTGAATTTGAGCTACTGGTATAAATTGTACAGCCGATACATTGCCATTGCGCATACCAAATCTACGTCTCAGCTGCAAGAAAAAAAAAAAAACATGTACATGTACATGTATTAATAAGGTATTCTATATTTTTTCTCAATACAGTTTTAAACATTTTAAACATGTGAAATACTGCACTTCTTTAATGTATTTCTGTTGATCAAGAAATAAATTTCTTTTCAAGTAATATGTTGACCTTATTCTGTACTAAAATAAAATTGCATACCTTGGGTCCAATCCTAAAATAGAGTATCAGAACGATCAGAGAGACAGTTGAAATCACAATCATGATTATTGGAATCCAATACTTTTCTCTGGAACCATATAAGTCTGTTCCAGAATCTGCAGTTTGATTGTCAATTCCAGGAAGTTGTGTGCTGCTATTACTTGAACCAATTAAGTCTGCCTGATAATCTGCAGTTTGATTGCCAGACACTGGTGTACTGCTCTTTCCTTCTCCAACAAGAAATCCACCAAGGAAAGGCATTTCTGCAAAAAAAGTTTACTGTAACTTGTAAAAACATTACTGATTCAATGTAGGGAATTCAACATTATGTTTTTCCATTATGCACAGAACTTATCTAGCAAAATAATGCGGTTGAAAATGTGTTTGAGGAGGCTGGACGGTCAACAAGTTAACCATCATATCTGCCTAAAATTTTAAGATAATTATGATTTGTTAAGTTATAAACTATAATTTAGTAAAAAAAAAAAAAAAAAATCCAATATATATTTTACCTTTTAAATTAGGGTATTTTCCTATATTTTTATATAGATCTCTTCTTTTAAAGGAGATCAGTAGAGTCTACAAATGGCCACGACCATCGAGCCCTCTTAAGAAATTTACAGAATGTGTATATTCATACTCAGACTAACTGATTTAAACCAAGGCATGTTAAGCAGAGTGAGACACATGCTCCTGAGTGTTCACCAAAATTCCCTATACCAGTAACACAAATTTTGGTTAGCACTCATGAGCAGCTGCTCTCTCGAATATATGATATATATTATAGGCCTTAACCTCTTTTAACAAGATTGAGTATAAATCTTATCATGTAGACCAAAATTTCAAACTTTCTGCAATCGGATACAATGTAACATATATATGCCACTAAATTATTCCTTAATTTGGTCTTCTCTAACAATTTTGTATGAATTTCAGCATGATCATTGTAATTTTATAAATCTATTTCTGTAACACAGATGATTAAATGACTTTTGCTGGTTGTCCTCGCTATAGTCTAGATATACATGTGCTAGTCGTGTGTAATACAGAGGGTCATTTTCAAATTTGAAGCTTTTAAGGATCAAAGTATAAATTTTCAATTTCCCATACGACAAAATTTATAATGATTTTATCTTAATCTTGTTTTGTTCTCTCTTCCATTTCTTCATCATTTTAAGTCAATTTGAAAGCTACATGACTGTCCCTCTTCCTAAAAACCATGCAATTTTTAAGCAAAAATGGCTGCTTCTTCAAGCAATGTAAATAATGTCTGCAATTTTTCCATTCAGACCTGCTGTATTTAAAGTAAAATAATTCGTAAGAACTTATGTGTTCCTTCTTTCCAATATTTCTTTTTTGCTTGATAGATATAACTTACTTCTTCCAATCAGAAGCCAAGTTTTTATTCTTAAAGACCTCGTGTTGAATTTCCCATGTGTCTGCGGACAATGACGGAAGTGTTGATTTACGCATGCGACAATAATGGAAGCTAGCCGCTTATGCCAGCTGTCCTAAATAATATATAAATATTTGGATATTTTTATTGCTTCCAGACCTTTAAATTTTTAGCATGTCCTGACATGTAAATTCTCAATACTATCACCATGCTTAGTCTTTAATGGAAAGAATTTGATTTTTTTCTCAATCAATTTCATTATAACTATGAATACGAACAAAAAAGGGAAGCAACTTAAGCATGATTTCTCAAAAATCAATAATGATTGAAACATCTGAGTTTTTCTACTACCGTTTCTTAACTTTTCCTTAACAGGATTGCCCATTCATTGAAGGCATATATTTCTGTTTTTGATGACAATTTAATAGTTCAATTTTTTTTTTATTTTAATCAAAGCTTTACCTACATGTATACCTGAATTGCTTCATAATAATGATCCAATATTGTAGCTCTCCATTATAATATATTTTTTCACACCCTTAAAGGATCCCAGGCGGTCCATGAACAGGCCCCTCTCACAAAGTCTATCCTCCTGGCCGGTCCCCGGGGGACAGGGAAGAAGATGCTAGTCCAGGCTGTCTGTAATGAGGTGGGGGCCAACATGTTTGACCTGACGGCAGCCAATATAGCCGGCAAATACCCTGGAAAAGATGGCCTTAAAATGCTTATTCATCTAGTTTTTAAGGTATTTTCATTTTTGTGTGTTGTTATTTGTTGTGAAAATCACTTAAAAAAAAAAAAATATCATTAATGAACAATACATCAGAATTTAACAATTGTTTTAAATGTTATAATTTTAATGTTTTTAAAATTGATTTTTTAAAATTTTATTTCAGGTTGGTCGAGAATTACAACCCTCTGTCATTTACATAGGAGACTGCGAAAGAATGTTTAAAAAGAAAATTCCTAAAACAGATCCAGTAAGTCTAAATTATATATCAAATATGGTTTTAATAAGCTGAATGTTTAAAACCTGAATAATTTTTTTTTTATAGGACTCGTTCTATTCATGAAATAATTGTTAAAAGTTTTCAAAACCTTACTTTTCTTTCAAATTCCAGACTGATCCCAAAAGGTTGAAGAAGGAACTGCCCAAAGCCATGAAGGGTGTGAAGTCAGATGACCGGTTGTTACTAGTGGGGACGTCTCGCTGTCCGTTTGATGGGGAGATGAAGCCCCTCTGTAGTTTGTATCAAAGGATCATCCTTATTCCTAGACCCGACTATGCTTCCAGACACTGTAAGTTTAAACTTCCATTTAAAGGGAAGAATAAATAAATGTTAATAGTAGGCTCATAAATTTTTCAAGTGTTCGAAAACTTTTTTACCTAGCTGGTAGATAAAGTCAATACACCACAAACATTTAAAGAATCATCCTCATTGCATGACCAGACTATAAGCTTCCCTGCACTGTTCAATCAATAAGAAATCAATGATTCTATAGGTCATTAGTTCACCACTAGGGTTTTAAAACTTTTCATATTCAAAATTGATCTACCAGTTTTATGGGGTAGATAAAAATCAATTTTAAAATGTCAATACACCCACCAGATTGAAAAATTCTATGCAGCTATGTGAAATTAATACTGTGGAGGGGGTTTTCTAGGGATGAAATGGTCTCATAATTTTGCTCTGAACAACTATCAAGCTATCAGCCATTTACTAATTTCAGTACGGTAGATTTGAACTGTGCAGGCTCCAATAACGGTTTAGGTGAAATATCTACAACCATTTTTTAAAAATTGTTGCAAAACTATTTTCTTTTTAAAGAGGGGTATAGGATGGCAATATACGTATCAAATATGAGTTTAGAAATCATGAAGGAAGTTTTATTATTATGCTCAATAACTAGCTTGTGAAATGATTAAGGAATGGCAGAGCTGACAAATAATGGAAGCACTAAATAAAATCAAATACATCATTCATTCAAATTTTAAAAATAGAACATTGTCTGAAATTTGCAACATTAGTTTTTCAATCAATTACCTATACATGGTTCAAATACCCGATATCCATGTACACTTTCACATAAAGACTTCAGAGTTATCTATCTTGCACATTGAGAATATACATGTACATAACATAAAGTTCAGAGAGCTTAATTCACTTAATTACTACGTACAGTCATGTATTATATTGTTGGGATTAAGGTAGGGCAATAATTCAGGTTTACATGCACCCTTAAAAATGTCAAAGATTCCTCATATCATTTATAAAATATATATATATATATTACATGGCTTTTAAAACTTAAGTACCAGAATTGATGCCCTAATTAATCCTTGGAGAATTGTGTCACTAATAGTGCTGAACATACACTATCTACATGTATAGCTGGTACATGCATGTATTATATGATCAAATTTTGTATAAATAAATTACGTATTTAGCTTAATTAACAATATCATATATAGAACTTGGAAAAACATTTTGCAGTGTTATGGAGGAGGTTGATTCTGAAGAACAATGGAGTGATCACCAACACGCTGGACGTGAGTTCTCTATCCAAAGTCACGGATGGTTACACGCCCGGCCACATGCTGACCGCCATCACCCAGGTTCTAACGGAGAGGAGGATCCAAACTCTGTCCAAGAAGCCACTGCAGTCCGTGGAGTTCATTGCACCCCTGGCCAGGATTGATCCCATCTACAAAGAGGAGGAGGAGGCATTTAAGGTGGGCTACTCCATGCTAATTTAAAATAAAGCAATTTACTTATTAATCAGATTAATACATGTACATAATTATTTTTTTGACTCGGTGAATTTATTGTGTTAATTAGAATCTCTGTGCACAGGTTTGCATTATAGTGTTATACTATTAAAATTTATTATAACTCAAAGTGCCAGTACATTCCACATCCATTGACTTGCACACAACAAGTTATGTTGACATGCCACTTACCATGCTTACTTATACGTGTGAAAAAATATGAGTATAACAATTCAGTCTCGTCAGTTTCATTTGTGAACATAATACAGCTGTATGTTGTTAGATGTTGATATTTTTGCATGTGGTAAATTATCTTGTACTTATACATAAACAGTAGAAAAAAATACTTGCATGTCCTTCATAATTAATTTACCCTTTCTGATCATATTAGGCCTACCTTGTTGTAAACATTCGGCGTATCTTGGTTAATTAACATTCCTAAATGCAGACAACAACCGAGATTTATCGAACGCTTACGGTGGCATGGCATCTCAGTACAAAGATGTTTCGGTACCCAATTAATAAGACGTTTCGTCACTAAGATGTTTCGGTTCCCAGACGTATAGACGCAAGACAATTACTATTCCCTACATTTGTTTTTAAAAGAGTAATATTTGATTTTGATTTGATTTACCAGTTTAGACTTAATTAATCTTATCAGCCTAATATATCATTAATTCATACACTGTTGTCAGGTGCCTGTACATGTATATATACTCTAGCAGATCCATCGTATTTTGAGCAGGGGACAACACCGTAGTGCTAGAGTATTAAAGACATGTATTTAAACAGAACAATAGCATATGAAGTCAGAACGCACGAGTAGTGTATATATAAACTCAGACATGGGTAAAGCTGTCCAACAGTTATAGCATGGCTGCTGATCGAGCTGCTAAACGGTACGTGAGGGAGGTCATGCTGTTTAACATTTTCCTTCCTGTTCGTGATGAGTTTTTTTTTAAAGGTATATGTGGCGTAGTTGGAGTAAAATTTTTGACATGAGTTTGAGTAAAAATATACATCATACTTCTTATAATTAGACGTTTCACAAACGCTAGGCCCATAAAACATGTTATGTCTTTAGTTATTTGTCTCTAAACTTTGCTACACGTCTGATGAATATTAATGTAATCCGCCATTTATAACGCCACTGCGCATGAGTGCGGGAAAACCTAGCATTGAAAACACGATGGAAGAAGAGTTTGTTTACAAATTAGAATCACGTTTTTTCATGTCTTAAATTAAATAATTCTTATATCAGATGATACTCGAAGCATTATTATTCCGATATTCATTAATGTAGAACGATATAAATTGTTTATTAAGTGTAATATATAAAGACGAAGCACGATTTTAGCATCATCGACACGGTAAACGGAGTAAATACCCCTCTCCATGAGGGATGCATGTACTGAGAGTGTTTATTAATTCTTTATTCAAAAATTCCTCTAAACGAAAATCCACTTGTGGTTTAAAACTCATCAAGTAAAGACACGGGACACATGGAGCACGAACCTGACTAGCAAAACCCCTACCCTGGGTACAACTTCATCATGGAAACTTAAGTTTAATTCGGCTTTAATTCCTGTTCCATCAATCTACATGGTCTCCGATGACAATCTTCCCTTTGTTTCTATCCTTGTCAGTCTGTCTCTTTTTTCTTTCATTGCCAAATCTGTCAAACTTAACGGTATACCTATCATTTTCGTCGTCGCCATTCTTGTTGATAGACCAAGATGGATGTCACGTGATCTATTTAAGGCGGGGTTATTCAAATCTTTTGTATTTTTTACCGTGCCGGTAAAAAATAAAAAATATTTTTTTGATTTCTTGTATCTTTGTTATGCGATTGACTTATAAAGCGTAATTTGTGTGAAAGTCCTATCCTTAAGTAAAGAAATGAAGCAAGTAATCAGATCTTATTATTGTTATTCACTAAAAATACGCCACATATACCTTTAAACTAGCGCAATTTTTTTGTAAAATTGCAGGTTTTTTTTACTATGGTAGGCACTGTAGCTCCCAGGTCGTCCATCCGATTTTTTCAAGACCTGGGGCTACAGACATGCAGCTACATCTTGACATGTTACATGTACATGCATGTGTGTCACGCAGTACTTCATGTAATGTCCTACAAAATGTTAATGTGTCATACACGGTGCAGCAAAGCATGCAAATAAAATAATTCGATCATTTATGTGTAGACATTGATAAGTCTTGAAATCACAAGTTTTATTTGACTTTTACAGGGTTGGTATGCAAAGACTCCTCTGGGCAAAAAGCGCGCCAAAGCAGCCCAAGCAGACGATGATGATGGCGGTGGCGGAAAAGGAGGAAAAGGCGGGAAAGGCAAAAAGGGAAAGAAGAAGGGAGGAAAGAAGAAGAAGAAATAAACAGTGATGCATTCTTGGAGAAAATCCGTCCAGATGACTGTGATAAATGTTTTGTGTGGTTTCAGAAATTGTTTTGTAAAGCAATGAAACAAAAACTTTAGTAATACACACGTACTTAAGTCGGAATGACTGAGAAAAGATTTATTAATTTATACACTTGTGGATATATCATGAATTTGAGTTTATTGTAATAAACTTCAAAAAGAATTGTTCCATATTATTGTATTTGCTTTTAAGTTGTTTATGCTATTAAATTAAAAAAAAAACAATTTGTATAAACGTTATGCGTTTTAAAGGTAGTACAAATCAAATTAGCTAATTTATTTCATATAATTCAATTTTTCTGAAAAATTGATATTTTGTTCTTTACAATGAAATATATAAATATCAAATTCGAGAAAATCCGGCCTTGCAAAATTTGCCCACACCGCCCCGAACTCCCAAACTGGGATAGTTGTGACCAAAAGTCCGGTCTTTACTTTGAGAGAAACACAAGTTACACATTTTTCCATGATAGAAAGCTAAATTGTACAAAAACCACATGATTACCATTCAAATGTAGGTTTCGAAATCATCAAAATAGATTACGCTGCACCTCAAATTGTTCTGCCTTGATTGATTGATGGGTATGATTTACATTATTTTTAAGATAATGGATTGAAATAAATTTTTACGTAATATTAAGCCATTATATTGTTTATTTAAGTAAGTATTTCAAATAATTAATTTCACGGGTGTTTTGTACTACCTTAAATGAAATAGATAAAGAGCAAGCTCTATTACCCTACACTACCCATATTACTTGACAATGCTACATATGATATAGATTAGAAGAGAATGCATAAAGAGGGTATGCATTTTATTTAACACTAAATATATTGGGCATAACTTCGAGAAATATAATCGCATATACGAGAAATTGTTTAAGAGGAGTTGCGCCTACAAACTGTTCAGTACTGTAAAAAAAAAGTAAGTTAATTCAGATTTGAAGGTAAAGATTTACAATCGATCGATGGTATCAAAATATGTAGAGAATACGTTTTATTTTGTTCATTTAAACAGCAATGTTTCCTGTGCATGGTGGTTCATACGAGGCGAAGCCGAGGGAAATAGTTGTTTATTCGTTGTAATTTTGCATAAGAATATTCACAGATGTATTACAAATCAGAGGCGATTCATTGAAATACATGTACTATAGTAGAGCTAGGAAATATTCTCTAGATATTATTCCTAGCCGGTCAATATTTTTCGGACGAACTTATATTACAATTATTGACTATTCGTCTATATAGAGTTATATAGTGAAAATATACTACTGAATATAACAATAATAAATTCTTACGGAATAAAGTCAATATTTATTAGTGTTATACGATATAAAATGGTTTGGGGCAGTTTACGCTTTATAAACTGCGAAGGTATAAAATAATTTTAAAGCCACTTAGAAAGCGCGTAACAACTAGAGTTAAATTATTACATGTAATGATTTAATTCTGGTTGTAACGCGCTTTCTGATTGGCGGAAAAAAATATTTTATATCGTATAAAGAATGTTGCCTACGTCATAGTAAGACTAGCGTCAAAAACGTATCAATCCGCCCAATGTAATGTTTGAATTTTATACAGTTAAAGGGTGTTGTTTACTCAGGGTTTGAGTTCTCAAATTAAGATTGTTATAAAGTTCAATGTCACGAGTACAATTTGTTCTAAACACAAAAAGTATTTAAGAAATGAATTATTATTGACATAGCATTCGATATTTCTACACTATTATGGAATTAGGCTCAAACAAAAATAGACTTTTAGCCAAACAGAGGAAATTCGGACTAAAATTTGCAGATTTTGTTTTCCACTAAAACATTTTTGGCTGTACTCTAATATTAAAAGTTAAGATTTTATATTTTAGTCTATATAATTTTGCATATTTTTTACTTCTTTTAACTCACTTATTCTTATGCCAACAGAATAATGTCAATATAAGTAGTTAAATACTATAAATGGTTTTTTATTATCATCATTCATTTTTTTGTAAAATTGGATAAAAAATGGGTAGGAATTTGAAAACTGATAGAGGAAATTCGGATTGGAATATTTTAAAAAATTGTCGCTGAAATTTTAATGCTTTGTATCTATTTAGTGCCACTACCGTCCATAAACTGTATTCCATTTTTTAAAGTGTTTAATTATTTGTAATATTTTCACAATTAAGAAAATCTCAATCGTAGTGTAAAATTTTATGGGATTTTCCTTGAGTTTTCAAAATATATTCAATGGCCATTAACTCAAAAAGTAGGTCATTGACCTACTTTTTTGAAAGAGAAAAATAACACTACAATCAAATGTCTATAACATATAATAAACGGCTTTTCATTATCATCAGTGGAATTTTTTTTTCATTTTGAGTAAACGTCATCCTTAATGTCATTTGAAAGGTCAAAGGACCGTTTTAATCTACAATTAACAGCGAAAAACTAAACCATAATTAAGGAATGAATTCAATGGAGACAATGCACAGCACATACACCGTCAGTACAAAATATACCTATTGAGCATGATGAAGGCATTCTTTGAGCATATTATGGCGTCAGGTTTTGTACCCAAAACGTTAATTTAGTTTTTATTGTTGTATTTTATTTTATTTTTTTTTTTTGGTCATTAATACAAATGCAGTCGGTAAGATATATTCGTTATATGGCGTGTTGTTGACCTGGTTTATACTTGTATGGTCAGAAATAACATATGGGGACTCGAGTTCCATATGGAGTTTACTGACCACGTATAAACCATTCTAGGTCAACTACAAACCCTGTAACTAATGTTTACATCAGTATGCAGCTTTAATAGCGTTTTGTACCCAAGATGATAGTATGGCTGTAATCATCAAATGAGCTCATTTAAAAAAAAAAAACCTATGTGTATCTGTAATGATTACAGTGTATATATCAACGGGATTGAAATGTGTTAAATATTTTAGCCAATCATATTTCTCCATTTTTGACTAATCAGTAATGATTATCAGCATTTGACAAAATATAAAGAAATGTATCTTGATCAGAGACCTAGACTCTTGTATATACAATCATCCAGTCATTCTCAAGAGTCCTCAAATAATGACAAAGTATTACGATCATTGCATGTTTAGTGTGTAATGATATAGAGATCATGTTCCTTGATAGGTTTGGTTGGTAATTCATACGTTTGAGGACATCTCTATTCTAAAACCTGATGTGTTGAAAAGCTACATACAGTGGAAAAGCTCGGGGATTTTAAACTGCCAATATTTCAATCATTTTAGACAATTTGATCCAATATTGAATGTGACAGTCTTAAATGTTGTTACTTGTAGGATATAAAATAAGTTATTTACCATATTTAGAAATATATTAGTACAAACAAACATGTACATTATTTACCAAAGATTTTACATGCATATAAATTTCATCATTATCTTTTCTAATAAAAAAAGTATTGTTATGAATTGTAAGATGGAAAAAAAGACAAGAATGAAAAGAAAGACGAAAAGGACAAAAACGACAAGAAAGGAAAGAAGGATAAGAAAGAAAGAAAGGGAAAGGGTAGTGAGGCAGGGAAAAATACACCTTATTCACCGGGTCAATTTCAACTAAACTTGGCACAAAGCATTATTGGATGTAGGGGATTCAAGTTAGTTAAAGTACATATGTAAGGGAACACGCCCTCTTTGAAGGGGAGATAATTAATAATTAATGAAAACTTTTTGGCATTTATTTAAAAAAAATAAATCTTCTCAAACTCTCAAACTCCAATTAACCAGAAAAGCTTAAACTTGTATATAGAAGCATCCTCAGTTTGTTTAAATCATGGTCCCCTGGGGTAGGGTTGGGCCACAATTTGGGACAGGGCGATATTTTACATAGGAATAAAATATGATAATATAATATAATAATACCGGTGTTATATAGTACCTTTTCCCCCTAGCCATCTTTCCCCGGCAAAATGGCTATATAGCACCCCCCCCCCCCCCGGAAAAATGGCAATATAGCAGTTTTTCCCCCACGGAAAGCTGACTCTACAGTGGGTTTTACCCCTTTTTATAGCCAGATTACACCTACGGAAAGCCTACTATATAGTAGATTTCCCCCCCCCTTTTTTTTTTACATTCCAGTCATGTTTATGGCGGACCATTCGTGGCAATAATTTGCAATAACTGGTATAATATTAATTTCTCATAATAAAGGATAATAATGGCATTTATTATTACATAGTATACAATACATGGTTTTTTTCACTCTGATATGAACAAATTGAGGCACGCGCCTTCATAACATTCCTATGTCATCATCATTTATTTCACATTTTGTTACACCTTTTTGGAACACCTTTTATTCGATGCCGTAGGCAGAGGGTGACATAACACTACAGGGGTTTCCTTTCACCGAGGGACAAATATTCTGGCATTGTCGTCCGAGAAGACATGTGATATATGTTATATAACATTTAAGAAAAAATCAAAATCAGTTTAAGAACATATCTAACCCATTAAAAAGTGTATTTTATTACATGTGACACATCTTTATATCTTACAAATCAATGTAAGATGTTTGTTGAATGTCGATCTGTGCTTTCAATAAAAATGATTATTTTTCAAATAAAACAAAGTAATTTCCTCTGAATAGCAGGGTCCCGAATAGCAGAAACTGTCCTGACATTTTGATTAACTAAAATGTGTTTACCTTGCTTAAACGTTTACGTTAGGCAAATTTCAAACCCGAGGTAATTAATATGCAGAATTGATGCACGCGGGTGTGATATAACAATTTCCGGAGGGCAATATTACTAATATTTTCTGTGAAATATAACTATTTCTGGGGCCGATATTATACATTTTTTGCATGATAGTGATGAAGATACATGTATGAAGATTTATTCCCCCCGGAAAATCATATTTCCCGAGGGCAACACCCGAGGGAAATATGATTTTTTTGGGAGGAATAAATCTTCATACCTCACGAACGTTCATGGAATAAATTGTTTATTATACCAAACGACAAGTGATAATTTGGATTATTATACTTTCATGTTAAATACTGAAATCTGATTGGTTCAGACGCAGTTGACAATCCGTTCTCTCTCCCTCGCACGCTTAGCAACGGGCCGATAGAACGAATTGTTACATGCGCGTTAATTATGCGCGTACGATTCGCCGTAGAATTCACGTCTTTTCTATATAAAAGCAGTAAAATTTGCTATAAAAATTAAGACATTCAGTATAATAACATAAATAGTGCCTGTTTGAGAGGGTACCAGTTGAAATTGACACCCCTCGAAAACCATTGTCAACCTCCGCTTCGCGTCGGTTGACAATGGTTTTCTCGGGGTGTCAATTTCAACTGGTACCCTCCCAAACAGGCACTATTTATATAATGCGTCACGTTCTATTCGTTTTTCAATTCTTGTAAAGCAAAAACGTACTGTTAACCGGTTTCTTTATAAGTGAGGTTTCTGTTATAAAAAGGATTTAAAATGTTGATGTACACGTAGGCTCCAATCCAATAAAATTTTAGAATTAACCATTTGATTACATCGTATGTTGATACTCGGAAATTTTCATACGCATAGAACGAATATATATATATATATATATATATATATATATATATATATATATATATATATATATATATATATATATCACTGCCATTCAAAGTCCTTACAATTAGATTTTTATTTAAACATGGCTATACAGTGTACATAATTGGGCATCAGAATAAAGCATCATACAGTGCCTAGTGTTTTGATCGACAAGCCAAAGGGAAAATTGTCTGGAAACGTTGGTCATTTATGCTTTAATTCTTCATTCTCAGCTGCAGATGTTCATCGCATCTGAATCTCCAATGTAAAAATGCATTGCTTCCGTTTTTGAACTGCAAGAATACGAAAGATTTTTTTTTATACAAAAACGTTTTAACACCTACAATGTATTTATGTAAAATGCATCTTTCATATACAAACATTTCTGGATTATTTTTGTTAAAAATGTATTTTGTTATTCATTCTTTGCAAAATATAATGTTGCTTACAAGGCATATGCATATAATGACTATAATGATCAGAAATATGCATCCGATAAGTATAGGAATCCAATGCCATTCTCCTGAATCATCCATGTGTGGAGGATGAATGCCATCTCTGCTATAATTTCCTTCTCCGAGGCCGATAATTTTTCCTCCAGGGAATGTCATTCTGTGAGAAACAAAACTTATTTAACTCAAAACTGAATAGACAAGAAGTTTAAAATCGTTTTGAAGGTAACTGGTTGAAATGCATTTGGTCTAGCTAAAATGCTATAATCAAATCTATATTTTAACATTCAATCTTGTATTGCCATGGTATATTGTTTGATTACTCAACTTAATTCAATAAGTGATAAGAGTTATACCGGTATTGACTGTAATCTGCATGCAATCATTTAATACAGGGGGATCCATAAATTCTGATGATATTTTAAATCCTCAAAAATTCCTACCCGATAGGATAAACAGTTAAATAAGGTATCATTTTAATCTCCAGTGGCTAAAATGTTATATCAATAGTAAAATACGAAAAGAATCTAATTGAACGAGAAGCAAAGACGTCATATAGTGGTGTTGGGTTTTTCATAGTGCCCCATCTTTACCAAAGGGCTACAAAATCGAACTACTGTACTTTGAGACTCGTTCACCTTAATATATAATATATACTATATATACTATATATACTATCACTATAATATTCGTTCTAAGATGAACTGGTTTTTATAGACAAAAAAAAAACAACTTTAATGCTAATATTTAATTTCCCTGCTCTGCCATTTTAGACACACAAACATCAATAAACCTAAATAGTATAAAACTGTCCTTCTTGTTTATTCATACGATATGTTTTGTTTCACTGAATTTTAATTTGTTCTTTTTAATTGTTATGGTCATTCAAAACAGTATCAGAATTTATCGATCACCCTGTATGAACACTTTCAACGTAAAGGGAATAAAATCTAAAGTAAAGTAATCCAGATTTATGTTAGAAAGCTTGATAAATTGAGAATGGTTTAAACTTATTTGGCCTAGCTATTGTACATGTATTTCAAGAATCCAAAATGAGTTTTAGATCACATGAGTAAACTCAGGTGACATATTGCTATCTGTTTTTGTCCGTCGTGCGTCGTGCGTTAACATTTTACATTTTAACTTCTTGAAAACTACTTGGCCAATGATTATCATTTTAGTGTAAAGCATCTCTATGGTAAGATGAATCTAAATTGTGAAATTCATGGCTCTACGTATACCATCCCCGGGTCGCCACAGGTGGGGCCAAATATGCAAAAAAAAAAGCCAAATTTTAAAAAAATATTCTTCTCTACTCATACACGTGATGAAAAAACTGAATGCATGGTTATGATGTCCATAAAGCCCTCAACCAAAATTATGTTATTCATGGCCCCTGGGTCAGGGGTTCAAGCTCTAGGGTGGGACCAATATGACCATATAGTAAATATGTATTAAATTTTAGAAAGTCTTCTTCTTTACTCCAATATATATTTGTTAAAAACTAAATGCAGGGTTATGATGTCCATGAAGCCCTGTACCAAAATTGTGAAATTCGTGGCCCCTGGGCAAGTGTACAGGCCCTACTGGGAGGCCAATATAGCCATATAATAGTGAAAATGTTTTAAATCTTTAAAAAAAATCTCATGTGGGAAAAAAAACCTGAATGCATGGTTATGATGTCCACAAACTGCTCTACCTCAATTGTGAAATTCATGGCCCCTGGGTCAGGGGTTCAGACTGTAGGAGGGGGCAATATGGCCATATAGTGTTAATGCATATTATGTTGAAAAATTTTTCTCTACTCTCACACATCTGTAAAAAAAATTGACTTCTTAATTATGTTAACCAGGAAGTCTTTTACAAAAATTGTAAGTTTTGTGTCCCCTATTCTTCTCTCCTTCCACACACTTGTAAGGAAAACCGAATTCATAATTTTGTAGACCAGGAAGCCCTCTACCAAAATTATAAATTTCAAGTCCCCCGGGGTAGGGGTTCTGAATTTAGTTCAAAATAGCCATATAGTATTTATGCATTGAATGTTTAAAAAATCGTCTTCCTGACTTCTGACACGTAATAAAAACTGACTGCAGCATATAAAGAAAGAAAATAATGCCATCTATCAAAATTTTAAATTCATGTCTCCCAATGTAGGGATTTGAATATAGGGCGGGTCCAAAACACTCATATAGTTTATATAGTAGGGGTTTCTTAATGCATGGTGTGGTCAAAGTGATCATTTAGTGTTAATGTATAAAATGTTTAAAAACATCTACTGACACAGATCTAGAATAAAATCTGACTGCATATTTAAACAAAAACATTTAGCTGTCATCTTTGATAATATTTCATGTCACCTAAATGTAAGGCTGGGGGGGGGGGGGGGTGTACATATTAATCCTATTATTTTATTCTCCTCAGGAATTTCAATGAAAAAAGAGTAAATTCACTTATTTAGAAAAGAACAAGAATGAAGCTTTCTATCAAAGTTGAGATATTGTGAAAGCATTCTGAAAAAGTTCATGCAGTTAATTGAGTTATCTTCCCCTGCTTCTTCTGGAGTTATCTTCATTTGCTTGTTCATATTTAGTAATTTATATCATTGAATATAATGTAATTAAGAAGTTGTATGGTCAGAAGAGTTATACCAGTTTTTTTATAATTTCAAACAAAAACCGTTTTTGAACTTTCTAAATAAACAAATAGACTTGTTAATAGTAAATATAATAATTGGCTAACCTAAGTCACTGATAAGCAGTACATGGTATATGTATACCAGATGGTGATAATATTTATTAATAGGTTGAATATTCAAAAGCTGGAACATGAGATATGAGAAAATAATGAAGTTGGGTTTTTTTTTTTTGTTTAAATGCCCACAGGAGAGTTTCTGTCTGCTCATTGGGATAGGGGATGAGAGGTTGTTTTAAATAAAACAGTCATGTATTCTAGCCACCTTTTTTTAGTTTATCTATGAAAACATATACACATAAAACCTATCTTCAAAGTTAACAAATATCTGAAAATTATTTTCTCTCTTGCACCTTTTAATATCAGGTTATGCACTCTATTATTATAAGTTTTTCGCTAAAATTATAGGTTTTATAGACTTTTTAAAAAGATTTCGAGCAAGGAGGTGGCCATTATAACAAAATTATAATTTGTCTACTCCAGAATGAAACTTAATTAAATGAATACATGAGACTCCTCGACAAGTTTGTGTATGGGCTATTGTACTCAAGTGACCGTTAAGGCCTATTGGCCTCTTGTTTCATTCCTCGTAGCACTAAACCTCTTCTCTCTCTCTCTCTCTCTCTCTCTATATATATATATATATCTATATATAAAATAATCCTACTGCTACACTTTGCATTTACGAAGCAATATGGCTGTTCATGGACAATAACTTTATCACTTCTACCAATTAAATGAAATTTGATTTGCAATTTATTTATATTTAAAGACCTATTCTTTTGGTCAATTCATTTATACATTAGAACATACCGGTACCTTGTTTGCATTAACTTAACTATCTTCTTTTAAAAATAATGCCGTCAATATGAGTAGATTAGCAACGTCCGGTCAGCTGTATGACAAAGCTGTAACGCATGCGCACACTAGACAATAAAGCCGCATAATTTATCTCAGAAAATGTAATGTTAATCGTTGTTTGTAAAAGGACTAAACTATAATTCTTAACAATCGATCATGTCATTTAAATCTATTTGACAATGTTAACATTTTACTGTTTCTATTAGTACAAAGAATTTTATTTTTCCCTCAAATATATATGATCTTTATTGTTAAATCCATAAAAAAGGGGGAAGTAATGCATAGCTATTTTCAAGAAAACTCAATGATGAAATACTTAAGAGCCTTTAATTTTAACTTTTACAGCACACGTCTATATTTAATTCCCTATGATCGTTTATGGACAAAATTTACAAATTGTCATGATTTTCTATCAAAAGTTGTGACTACCTGATTCGATTCACAGTATAGTCCAATCGCATATACTTTCTCCATTTAATTTTATCATTCTTTCTCTAAAAATCCCAGGGGTTCCATTAACAAAGTCGATCCTCTTCGCCCGTTCCCGTGGCACAAGGAAGAAAATGCTTGTCAAGGTTGTAACGAGTTGGGGGCCAACATGTTTGGCCTGACTTCAACCAATATAGCCGGCAAATATCCCGGAAAAGATGGTCCATAATGCTCATTTTCATTTCTTTAAAAGGTATCTCCACCCGATGTTAAATTGTGTCATTTGGTTTGAAAATTCCTTAAAAATAAAACAAAATATTTTCTATAGATTAAACCATATTTTTTTTTAAATTTCTATTTTAAACATGCAATTTTAATAAATATATAGAACATTCAAACTTTTTGTAATTTTAGGTCGGACGAGATTTACAGTTATCAGGTATTAGCATAGGGTACTGTAAAAGAATGTTTATAATCAAAATTCCTAAAACAGATCCAATAAGTTTATTATATATTGTCTTTTTTATTTTTTCCTCTTTGGAATATTCAACTTTGAATAAAAGAAATAAAAATTATAGATTCTGTTCAAGAAATGATTGTTATTTTTAAAAAAATAATTATTGGACTCTAAAGCTTACTTTTTTCAAATTCTAGACAGATCCCAAAAGGTTGAAGAAGGAACTACCCAAAGCCAAAGCCAAGTCAGATGACCGGTTGTTACTGGTGGAGACGTCTCGTTGTTCGTTGTAGTCTGTATCATATGATAATCCATGTCCCCAGACCTAACTATAATTCTAAACACTGTAAGAAAATTGATTGTGAAACACATTTTCCTATTCAAGTACAGAATCAATGATATAAAGTATGTCTCATTTGTTAGAAATGATCTACCACGTATATTGAAAGAAATTTAAATTATTAATTTTTATGTAAAGAATGAATGCATAGAGCTGTGCAATTCATACTCAGGGTGTTTTCTTTTTTCCCTGTACATGCCTTTTCAAGTACTTCAACAATAAGTCATTGATTTTATTGGTGATATGATCTGCCATGCTACGATGACATGTTAAGAATAACCAAAATATTGGCGAATTAACTTACTCAACTTTTTTTGAAGATTCTAGGGGAGTTTGTTGGGGGGGGGGGGGGGGGAGGGGCAATTGTGCCACTGTGATTCTAAAATTCATGGGTCGGGTAGGTTTTATACAACAATAGCTTTACAGTGTCACATCAGGAAAGTCACTGATTACAAAAATAAAAGCATTATAGACAAACTCAAGTACGTGTACCTTATACATTTTCATATAACTTTGTCAGAAATTTGCATACTTAATTTTTCTATTGATTTACTGTGGTTCAGACACTGAGATATATATAAACCGTCACGTACATAGAGACTTCAGAGTTATATACTTTTTGTGTTGAGTACATGCAGTTCACATAGATGTAAATGCTGCAATGAAGGTAGGATAATATTACTCTAGGTACATGTATGTCAAAAAGTCAATTAAAGGATTTTATTTATACTTTTGTTAAAAAATAACATGTGTAAACGTAATACGTTTTCAATAAAAGAAAAAGTGAACAAGCTCACATACCCTACATTATGACAACGCTATATAAGATAATGATTGGACGAGTATGCTTGTTTAAAAAGAGTATGCATTTTATTTAACACAAAATACTTAAACGAAGGGGTATTGCTCCAGAAAAAAAATCGCATTAAAACCCTTTTTATACCTTTGTCTTTATCTGCTACAGTTTTCTTTAAATTCTATTTGATGGTTAAAGAGGAGTTGCACCGACAAACTGCTCAGTACTGAATTAGTGATGACAACAACTAAAGTTAAAGCGGAGCGAAAATACCAGATATATAATGAACGTTGAAATTATTTCTTACTAGTATGCATATCTTCACACTGTGTCCTTCTTACCTACATTTTTTTTTCTTTCAAAATCAGTGCAGCGGTATAAGAGGAGTTACGCTGCTTAGTTGATTTATGATTAAAGATTATAGACTCACTTGATTAAAGTTTAAAATTTCAGGATGATCACATATTTGATTGAATTGCTTGGTGCGATTGATATTGGAATATTTTAGTAAATAAATATTCTAATAATTATTATGTTTGATTTTTATGTTTGATGTCTATGTCAACTCTACAAATATAATATATCGGCAAGCATTTATTTAAGAGTTCATTACACTGACAAATGCACTCAGTTAGAGTTATTTCCCGTATTTTCTTTGATGAACAGTATACATGTAGCAAACTTTCAATGAAAATTTACAAATCTATTTGTATTATCGTTTCTGAGTTTATCCATGCAAATGTGATATTGTGGAACAAACTAAAGAGCCTCCCGGGATTTAGCGTGAATTAAATGCGCATGCGCAAGATTGTAAAATCCAAAAAATCCAAATGATTTCGGATTTTTAAAAGGAATTTTCGTTGATTATTAATTAGCGAAGCTTGATTGAGAAAAAAATAAAAACAAATTGGTAATCTTAAAGTACCAATGATGTTCAAAATATATAAAACAAAAGACAGTACTTTTCCGATTTCTCGGTATTAAAGCCCAACAATTCGAGTATATTATTTTAATATAGTAGTATAGATAGATATATTTCAATGACTTATTTCGGATATTTGAGATAGTAGGTAGGTTGGTTACTTCTACAGAGAAGAGATTTGAGATGTGTAGGAAGGCAACAAACTTGTTCGCTAAACTACTAGTTCTAACACATGTTTCTGTACATGGGTCTTATTGACTTTACAAGTGTACCGTTAACTGTGTCTTGGTGACTTTGATAGTTGATGGTGTCTTAATGTACCTTGAAACGTGGTAATTAGAACAGTCTGCTGGTTAGTGGTGGATTTGGTATATCGATTCCTTGTTTTATTTTTTTTATAATCAAATATCCCAGGTAGGTCCTAGCAAAATCATAAAATAACTGCGTGTTAAATTGGCAGTTGTAAGCATTGGTGCACTTGTTCACTATTACTCGAATATGAGGAAGAAAATCTAAGTGAACTCACGAATGACTACATGTATATGGTTATATTATTGGTTGTGACTTTTTAAAGTTACATATTCATCTATGCAATTTAAAAACATGTTTGGTAATGCTTGTTGGGAACCCGATATAAGAGTTTCGGTTATTACAAAGACCCCATCATCAGATCTAAATTTAGCTATAGGAAACATTTATTTAAATAGGAAGGGCCCAAATTTAGTAATGATATGTTGTATTTTTATATGTAAGCAACAAGTATTTTCACCATGGTAAAGAAAAAAATATATGATAATGCTATGCTCAACTGAATATTTTTTTCCCAAAAATTGTATCACTAAACAACTTTGTTTAGACAGAGGTATATGTAAAATATAGAAAAATAAAGTCAAGCTCACTGGGATGGTCTAGGTGAAAACATAACTGAGTTTAATTTCTCTAAAAAATATATATAGTGTAGCATGTTTCTTTTAGGTTAATTAATGAGAAAAGTTTGTACGAGTTACATTTGAGAGTAAGCTAAAGAAATAGAGAGTAAACACCATACATGTAAAAATGTCTGGATTAAAAAATTCTACCTTCAAATTGTTTCACATATTTGTATCATTGTTGGATGGAAATTATCTAAAACACCAACATAAACAAACCAGTTTCATTGCCATTGGAGAGGTTAAGATCACAAAGTTCATTTAAATTACGAATGTATTAATTGCTTAAAGTTTCATGCAAAAAACTAGACAATTTTTTAAATCATTTAATCAGGCATGAGCAGAGAGAGGCAGAAGCACGAAAGAAATATGTAAAACACAAATAACAAACTTAGTGCTATTATATCTCTGGTATATACACAGCATGACAAAAAACTTTCTTTTCAGATTGGTAAAACTGTGACGCTGTAACATGTCAAAATACAGAAGCAACAATAATTAAAAATTTAATTTTATAAATAGAATTGGAGATTGAAGAACAATTGAAGACAATTTCAGGTATATGCATTCCCAAATAATTTGCATAGCTAGGTTGTTCATTCAGAGAAAAAGTTTTTCAAAGTTTCAAATTTCATATACTTTTGGCTGAATTTGAAATACCATACTTTATATTTAAGTTCAACATATTTAACACAAAGATACATCTCTTATTCTAAAGTTGCATACAAATAATTATAATAATAAGGAATAGTCTGATTTTGCCAAAAGAAACTTGTATTTTCACACCTCCATTGAGATTTTCTTTAGGTTGAGACAATAAACGGAAGAAGTCAGTTCTCTGTTTTAGGACTTGTAAATCATGTTTTGATCATGTACTCTTTTTTCAGTCCTTTTAGTGCATCCGCTGCAAGAGAGAAGAGACAAAACGTCATGTATATTAAACTAATATTAAAAATTTTCATCTATTTTTTTGTTGCGGGGAACAAATCTAATTATAACATCAGAGTTATCTTTCCTGTTTATATCGTACATAATATCACATAGAAGTCATTAGAAGTATAGCCTTTTTATTTTTGTGAATCATTTATTGAGGCTGGAAGGTGTCACAATACCCAACTTTGTAAAAGAGTTTGCAAATTTTGTAGTTTATTCTTGAATATAAGAAACAATTGAAAAACACCTAATGATTAATACTGTCAATTACCAAATGTTATCAAGTTATGTAGACTGAATATATTATCTACAAATGTTACAACCTAAAGAATATATAATTTATTATTTTTTAAAATAATTATTCTTACCTTGTAGGTAATATATGTCTTTATAACAATTGGCACAACGGCTACATAGGCTAACCAGGCTAACCAGACTATGTTTAAGATTAGTGTTATTGTCAGTTTGACTAAAAGAAATCTTGGAATTCTCCCTTGGACATCACTTTGGTTGTTCTCATCATCATTTATACGTTCAGCCATTCTGAAAGAAAATAAGATATTGATATTAGACTCTTTATTATAAGTTGGATAATTTGCCAAGTTCAATTTTCAAGGCAGCATTAAAGAAAAGATCAGCCAAAAAAAAAAAAAAAAGAAAAAAAAAAAAGAGAGAGAGAGAGAGAGAGAGAGAGAGAGAGAGAGAGAGAGAGAGAAAAGGGTCTGAATTTAGGAATATGAATGTAAATGAGAAATTGCTGAAAGGTAAGGATCACCTTTAATATGTAAAGGGATGGTTCACAAACATGCAAAACCAGAGAAATAGAATAGAAACATTTAGGCCAATATTAATGATAATTAATTTCAAAATTATATTTAGCCCATATTAGGTAGCCTCTTAGACGCAAGAAAAATCTACGTCAATTCATCAGTATTTCATGCTTTGTCAATGTAATGATTTGAAAAGAGAGAGAGAGAGAGAGAGAGAGAGAGAGAGAGAGAGAGAGAGAGAGAGAGAGAGGGGTAGAGAGAGAGAGAGAGAGAGAGAGAGAGAGAGAGAGAGAGAGAGAAAATTGAGCCCTTTGCTACACAGATGATTGAACAGAACAGAAACCAGAAAATAATGATAAGAAAAGATCACAACTTTCAGCTGAGGTAAGCTTAAAAGTTTATAGGTTCATTATCTGCTCGTTACACCTTTAATTATTTTTACTTTTGCATTAATACATGAAAACAAGTTTTCGTAGGCATAATCTGTTTTACAGATGTCACAATGGCTTACATCCAAAACTATTTTTATCTACATGATAATACCTTTCACGTAAGAATACTTTATTGTTTGTTGTTTTTATAAAGAACATAATAATATTATATTATATTAATTATAAAGAATGTATTCAGTTGCATCAGATTCCATATAAACTGGGATAGAAAAATTAAGGCTCATTTATAAATCACTTTGTAGTTAACTGCCCTTCTACATTGTTTACCTTTTATCTTTACAAAACTACATTTCGTTATCTGAGCTATTATATTCGTTTACGTTCGCCATCTTCTTCCTTGTACATACATTTTGTTTACATACATATGCCCAAGTTCATAAGGAAATGTTTTTTTTTTTCTTTAAAAAAATCTAATTCTTAAATCAGCCTGTACAAATTAAAACTATGTATTATTCTTTTAGCAAGATGGCTGCCAATCAGTTTTCTCATTTTTTAACATAGTTAAATCAAATATGCAATTTACATACTATACTTTTGGACAATGCGCTAAACATTGGAACAAAGACCTTGTTTTCAATAACCTAACTACCTTCTAAATCGATATAGATAGTAGTTTTGGCGACAATAATAATATAGCAGCCTCTATAATTGTCTCCGGTATATGGTCCTTGTGTGCGCATGCGCGATGATACAATATATTGTACAGTGAATTCCGGATTATGTACCTCAACACATTTGTTGGTAAAAATCCTAAACTATAAATTTTGAAATCTATGCCTTAAATCTAAAACATTATATCTTTTACATTTTTTTTACAATATACATGTATTATCATAACCATCAGTGGAAAGAATGATATTCCCCGTTTCCTGAAAAAAATCTATTGAATGGGAGAATTGGTGTCAGCCTAGTTGTTTACAAGATAGGCGATAGAAAATGCTGCCATTTGACTTTTTATAGCAGGTATGCCAATAAATAATATTTTGGTCACAATTTCATAGTTCTGCTGTATTTTGGTATTAAAAGTTGTGACTGTACCTGAATGAATTTAAATTTCCAATCATCATTTCTCCATTGAATATATCTTTTTTTCTTTAAATATCCCATGCAGCTAAAGTGCAAGCCCTCTCACAAAGTTTATCCTCCTGACCGACCCCGGGCAACAGGAAAGAAAATGCTAGTCCAGACGGTCTATAACGAGATGGGGGCAAACATGTTTGACCTGACATCAGCCAATATTGCAGATATTTATCCTGGAAAAGATATCATGAAAATGCTTATTCTACTTTACAAAAGATACTTGTTTTATGTGCCGTCATTTTGTGGCATTCATTCTCTAAAGAAAATCATTGAAATTTTATGCATTTTTTGTAGAATGGATATGTTATCTCCCTAGATTTTGTTTTCTGAAATAAAAAGTTCTGTGTTTTAAAATGTTTTCAATTTTAAAGTTACCTTAACTTTAAACAGTAGAAAAACTGCCCAATAGTGCAAATTCAAATGTGTTGGTACTGATTGGAACCTCTTGGTGTCCATTTGATGGAGAGATGAAGCCTCTCTGTAGTTCGTATTCTCGTTCTGCTTTATTGACTAGACTATGCGTCCAGGCCTGAAACAAAGTTGTAAACTCATGTTAGATAAAATGAAAAGGGGTATTTAAATATTCTGTGTACACATTCTACCTGGATAACGGAACATCAAATCACTAAAAAAATCAATATACTTACATTGAAAGCTAGCCTTTGAAAGGCGGGTTTATGATATGTATGACAAGGCTACAACAAAAATCTTATATCAATTTCATAGGTAGATTTGAATTTTACTATATTTGTGTTGAACATTTTAAAGCATAGGTCACGTAGGTGTAGGTCCGTTGTTTATTCTTATTTTCATTTCTAAATGGAAATAAATTGCCAATTGCATGCAATAGCTAGCTAATGTGTGGTATTAGGGCTGATGACATGCCGGATACACCGATATAAAACTAAGTAATTAAGAAATGAAATTAATAACAAAAATATTAATTCTAACACTGACTTGATAATAATACATACACACAGTCCGTCAATATACATATGCCTTTAAAATTTATAGACTTCCTCTTCTGAAAGGGAACTACTTTTGTGAAAGTTTGAAAAATATTTTGTTAAAATTTCAAAGGGTGGCTCCACCGACCCATAGGGATCACGGTTACAGCAAACTTGAATCTAATCTGCCTTAGGATGTTTCTACAATCTTAATTTTTTGGACGAATGATTGTTATTAAGAAGTTCAACATCTTTAAAAAAGGAACTCTCTATTTTCTTATAGCTTTTATCAAAATTGGACCCTAATCGTGACCCAAACCTACACATCGGGATCATGATTCAAACTTGAATTTAAACTTCCTGATGATGCTTCAAGGCAAGTTTTAACTTTTCTGTCTTAATGGTGTTTGAGAAGAATATTTTTTTTAAATTGCCAACTTTTTGTCAAAATTGCTACATATCTACACTTTAAAGAGAGTTTCGCCATTATTTTTATCTATTAATTTATTCATGTTTACAATTTATAATTCCTATATTCATTGATGCTTTGGAACAATTTTGCTTGATATTTGACGAGCGGTTCGTAAGAAAATGATAAAACTAAAGAAAATCATTAAAATTTCATGCATTTTTGTAGAATGGAAATGTTATCTCCCTAGATTTTGTTTTTTGAAATAAAAAGTTCTGTGTTTTAAAATGTTTTCAATTTTAAAGTTTACCTTCACTTTAAACAGTAGAAAAACTGCCCAATGGTGCAAATTAAAATGTGTTGGTACTGATTGGAACCTTTCGGTGTCCATTTGATCAAGAGAGAAGAAGCCTCCCTGTTGTCTGCATTCTCGTTCTGCATTATTGACTAGACTATGCGTTCAGGCCTGAAACAAAGTTGTAAACTTATGTTAGATAAAATGAAAAGGGGTATTTAAATATACTGTATACACATTTTACCTGGGAACATCAAATCACTAAAAAAATCAATATACTTACATTTCATACTGAAAGCTACTCTGTGAAAGGAGGGTTTGTGATATGTATGAAAAAGCTTAATAATATATTACACATAAAATGTCTTACCAATTTCATAGGTAGATTTGAGTTTTACTATATTTCTGTTGAACATTTTAGAGCATAAGCCACGTAGGTATAGGCTCGTTTTATATTCCTATTTTCATTTCTTAATGGTAAATGATATATTCCAAATCTGAATTGTCCATTTCATGTTTTCTCCCTAGATTTTGTTTTCTAAAATTAAATTTTCTGGTATGTTCAAACAATTGATTAAATTTAGTGGGATCATCGAGAACCCGTTATTGGTTGCATATAAAACTAAAATAAACTGCAAAAGAAAATTTCTAACCAAACAAGGCCCTAATATTGCTAGCTATTATATTCCTAGTCAAAATTTATGATAAACAATTCCATACCAATAGAAATGTTTACGACTTTTAACGAAAGATATTTTGGTCTATTTAAATTTAACTGATACAAAAGTTATAATAACCGTCATTTCAAACATTGTAACACTAATTTTAAAGTTTACCTTAACTTAAAACAGTAGAAGAACTGTCCGATGATGTAAAGTCAGATGTGTTGGTACCGATGGGAACTTCCCTGTGTCCATTTAATGGAGAGATGAAGCCTCTCTGTAGTTCGTATTCTCGTTCTGCTTTATTGACTAGACTTTGCGTTCGGGCCTGAAACAAAGTTGTAAACTCATGTTAGATAAAATGAAAAGGGGTATTTAAATATACTGTGTACACATTCTACCTGGATAACGGAACATCAAATCACTAAAAAAATCAATATACTTACATTGAAAGCTAGCCTTTGAAAGGCGGGTTTATGATATGTATGACAAGGCTACAACAAAAATCTTATATCAATTTCATAGGTAGATTTGAATTTTACTATATTTGTGTTGAACATTTTAAAGCATAGGTCACGTAGGTGTAGGTCCGTTGTTTATTCTTTTTTTCATTTCTAAATGGAAATAAATTGCCAATTGCATGCAATAGCTAGCTAATATGTGGTATTAGGGCTGATGACATGCCGGATACACCGATATAAAACTAAGTAATTAAGAAATGAAATTAATAACAAAAATATTAATTCTTACATTGACTTGATAATAATACATACACAAAGTCCGTCAATATACATATGGCTTTAAAATTTATAGACTTCCTCTTCTGAAAGGGAACTACTTTTGTGAAAGTTTGAAAAATATTTTGTTAAAAATTCAAAGGGTGGCTCCACCGACCCATAGGGATCACGGTTACAACAAACTTGAATCTAATCTGCCTTAGGATGTTTCTACAATCTTAATTTTTTGGACGAATGATTGTTATTAAGAAGTTCAACATTTTTAAAAAAGGAACTCTCTATTTTCTTATAGCTTTTATCAAAATTGGACCCTAATCGTGGCCCAAACCTACACATCGGGATCATGATTCAAACTTGAATTTAAACTTCCTGATGATGCTTAAAGGCAAGTTTTTGAACTTTTCTGTCTTAATGGTGTTTGAGAAGAATATTTTTTTCAAATTGCCAACTATTTGTCAAGATTGCTACATATCTACACTTTAAAGAGAGTTTCGCCATTATTTTTATCTATTAATTTATTCATGTTTACAATTTATAATTCCTATATTCATTGATGCTTTGGAACAATTTTGCTTGATATTTGACGAGCGGTTCGTAAGAAAATGATAAAACTAAAGAAAATCATTAAAATTTCATGCATTTTTGTAGAATGGAAATGTTATCTCCCTAGATTTTGTTTTCTGAAATAAAAAGTTCTGTGTTTTAAAATGTTTTCAATTTTAAAGTTTACCTTCACTTTAAACAGTAGAAAAACTGCCCAATGGTGCAAATTCAAATGTGTTGGTACTGATTGGAACCTCTCGGTGTCCATTTGATGGAGAGATGAAGCCTCCCTGTTGTCTGCATTCTCGTTCTGCATTATTGACTAGACTATGCGTTCAGGCCTGAAACAAAGTTGTAAACTCATGTTAGATAAAATGAAAAGGGGTATTTAAATATACTGTATACACATTTTACCTGGGAACATCAAATCGTTAAAAAATCAATATACTTACATTTCATACTGAAAGCTACTCTGTGAAAGGAGGGTTTGTGATATGTATGAAAAAGCTTAATAATATATTACACATAAAATGTCTTACCAATTTCATAGGTAGATTTGAGTTTTACTATATTTCTGTTGAACATTTTAGAGCATAAGCCACGTAGGTATAGGCTCGTTTTTTATTCCTATTTTCATTTCTTAATGGTAAATGATATATTCCAAATCTGAATTGTCCATTTCATGTTTTCTCCCTAGATTTTGTTTTCTAAAATTAAATTTTCTGGTATGTTCAAACAATTGATTAAATTTAGTGGGATCATCGAGAACCCGTTATTGGTTGCATATAAAACTAAAATAAACTGCAAAAGAAAAGTTCTAACCAAACAAGGCCCTAATATTGCTAGCTATTATATTCCTTGTCAAAATGTATGATAAACAATTCCATTCAAATAGAAATGTTTACGACTTTTAACGAAAGATATTTTGGTCTATTTAAATTTAACTGATACAAAAGTTATAATAACCGTCATTTCAAACATTGTAACACTAATTTTAAAGTTTACCTTAACTTAAAACAGTAGAAGAACTGTCCGATGATGTAAAGTCAGATGTGTTGGTACCGATGGGAACTTCCCTGTGTCCATTTGATGGAGAGATGAAGCCTCTCTGTAGTTCGTATTCTCGTTCTGCTTTATTGACTAGACTTTGCGTTCGGGCCTGAAACAAAGTTGTAAACTCATGTTAGATAAAATGAAAAGGGGTATTTAAATATACTGTGTACACATTCTACCTGGATAACGGAACATCAAATCACTAAAAAAATCAATATACTTACATTGAAAGCTAGCCTTTGAAAGGCGGGTTTATGATATGTATGACAAGGCCACAACAAAAATCTCTTATCAATTTCATAGGTAGATTTGAGTTTCACTATATTTGTGTTGAACATTTTGAAGCATTGGTCACGTAGGTGTAGGTCCGTTGTTTATTCTTTTTTGCATTTCTAAATGGAAATAAATTGCCAATTGCATGCAATAGCTAGCTAATGTGTGGTATTAGGGCTGATGACATGCCGGATACACCGATATAAAACTAAGTAATTAAGAAATGAAATTAATGACAAAAATATTAATTCTTACACTGATTTGATAATAATACATACACACAGTCCGTCAATATACATATGACTTTAAAATTTATAGACTTCCTCTTCTGAAAGGGAACTACTTTTGTGAAAGTTTGAAAAATATTTTGTTTAAAACGACTTACGTTATTGTGTCTTGCTTAATGATATCTGGGAAGGATTTGTATTTTTCTCTATTTATTCCTATTAAAAAGTCAAATTCAAAGGTTGGTTGCAATCACCCATAGGGATCATGGTTATAACAAACTTGAATCTAATCTGCCTTTAATTTTTTTTCGGACTAATGCTTGTTACTAAGAAGTTCAACATTTTAAAAAAAGAAATTCTCTCTTTTCTTAGCTTATGTTAAAATTGGACCCTAATCGTGGCCCAACCCTACACATCGGGATCATGATTCCAACTTGAATTTACACTTCCTGATGATGCGTCAAGGCAAGTTTTTTAACGTTTTTGTCTAAATGGTGTTTAAGAAGAATATTTTGTTTTAAATTGCTAACAATTTTGTCAAAATTGCTACATATCTACACTTTAAAGAGGGTTTCGCGATAAGATATAAACTAATTATTTCAACCTATCATATAGAGATTTACTACCAAAATTAAATCACACAACCATGTATTATCAACTTTGCAGACTAATCTAGTTAAATATCTTTTTTAAACCGTCCATTAACAATGTTTACATGTATTTTATACTTTACAATTGTAGTGACCTCATAGAGCAGATTAAGGGATCGGATTGTAATCTGATTCGTTTCAGTTACATGTGTACCTGTGGTTTAGTCCCCAAGACCCCATGCAAATGCAGATCACAGAGGCATCTATCTTTCATATTAACTTCATGAACGATATATACTTACAGAAATTACAGAAAGTTAATAGCTCTTTCTTGTCCTGTTACTGCAACTTGAGAAAACAAAGAGTGGTAAATTAGTCAACCCTTTCAATAATTAAGTACCACTATCAAATTAGGTTTTGGAAGAATTCCAGAATGCTCATATTACACATATATATTAAACATGACTGATAGTAAAAAGAAATATTTTAACCTATTATGCCATGAAAGCCTTTGACTCAGAGGTATATGAATGTGAAAATATTATTATACAATCATCATTGAAGCTGAATTCATATTTCAAGAAAGGGCTTACATACGCAGAGTACCTGTTGCTTAATTTTATACTGTTTAAATAAATAACTTTTAACCTAGTATGTGTATCTATAATCATAGTACATGTAATAATTTTAAGGGGGATGTGCGGCCATCTTGTATATTGAGGATCAAAATGTAAACAATTCTTCAACTAGATTGTTTCTTTCCAAATCAGTTTTCAAAAGATAAAAAAATTAATAAATAAGAGGGTTTACATGTTGTTTTGTATGCAAAGTACGCATACAAGAACAGAACAATGCCAATTTGATAACTAAGAACACCAGTAGAACTGCGCAGCTGCGGACTTATTTTACAGGTACATTTCAGTTTTGAACAGTCTTTAGTTGTATTGTACGTTACGGTTTTCTGATAAATCTCTTTGTTTAGAGTTTTAGAGAACAATGGTTTTAGCTGTATCTGAAAGCAACATACTCGTTTGCTAGACCACTAGGTTCTTAAATCTGTTGCTTCCTTTGTATTGCGTCTTTTTGACTTTATATGTGGTTCATTGGCTTGGCATTCAAAATTGTTTGTGTTTTCAGTCAGATGTCAGTTGCATTGGATTTTTTAAATAATTGAATAGCCCAACTAAGCCCTAGGAAAATCATATAAATAACAACGTGTTATATAAACAGTTCTAAGCCTCGGTGTTTTTTACTTGATTCCTAGGAAGGAAACCTAAGATATGATGGAATTAATTTCATGGGATCAGTTTATTAGACAGAAATTATTTTAAATTTGATATTGAGTAATCATATTTATGTTTCATGTTTATATTTATAATACCAACAGGTATCTTCATACATGTGCAAGATGACGATAGAATATGCTTTAGAGAATGAATAAACAATTTAATAATTTGAATCATTGAACAAAAAGATTCTTCTAGACTAAAAACAAATGCAAAATAAAGAAAAAAGTCACCGGGAAGGTCGAATGTGACAGAAAAACATTGATTGCTATGTTGCTATTTGCCTTTCGTTTCTTGTCACGTGGGACAAATTTTCTGTTATGTTGCCCTCAAACCATGTAATATATTTATTATTTTTCAAAGGAAGCCTAAAACAAGAGGTCAATGGGTCACATTGTTCACCTAAGCAAGAATGATCACATTGACTTTCATCTTACCCAAGTAGTTTTACAAGGTCAAAAACAATGCAAAATGGTAGTGGTATAAATGCATATTCAAGCATTTTTTTGCATTATTGTCCATACTGATAAAATTTACTGAAATCTATAAATTTTAATATATTTCACTACATCCCTATTTTTGTACCCTACTAAGGTGATGTTGAACTTTAGAATTTGCTTCTTACATTGAAACTTTTTAACATGTCTATAAGAAACCATGGGGACATAGATAATTAGAGTTCTTTGAATTAAACTAAATTCTTTACATTGTATGAATTATTCTACAAAATGAGAAATGGTTAAAAGATGTAGTTTTCTAATAACCAAGATTTCACTAAAGCCCTTTTACTTCTAATTAACTTTAACTGTAAATGTTTATTTTAATTTCGACTTCTCAAACTTGTTTTTACAATTTCAATTGGAAAGTGTTAAAACATAACCAATTTTATTTTATTGCGTTAATAAAAAGGTTCACATGCATAAACTGAATTGACATCACAATGGCTTTGCCCAAACAATTATTTCAATCTGAATCATAATACTTTAAATTTTGAATAATATTTTGTTATTTATGAAGATAAGTTGTTCAATTAATTAGATTTTAACGGTAGAAAATTGAATTATAAGGAATAAATTTAAAATTGCTACAAAATTCATATACACTGGGTTAGAACAACAGAACAATTTAGCAGGTTGATTTATAAACCACTTTGTAATTCATAATTAGTGTAACATGCCCAACAACATTTGCCTTTTATATTTTTAAAAACGAAATCTTGTTTTCTGAGCTAAATTGTGTATGTAAATGTTCAGGTGGTTTCGGCCGTTTGCTTTCTTGTGCATACAGGTATACTTTGTTTCCATATGTGATCAAGTTCATAAGGGAATGTTTTTTTAATCTTTAATCCATTTTTACATTTTTGTACTCATTGTTTGAACCTGTGGTAATTAAAGCTATGCGTTATTCTTTCTTAAGACCAAGAAAGTTTAAAGCATTATGCAAGATGGCTGCTAAGCATATTTCATTATTTTCTAACATAGATCAAATAAATTTGCAAATCGTATAAATTATTTATATTTACTATTCGTTTGGACAATACACTGATACATTGGAATAAGAATCACACTTGATTTCAATGACCTAAACACCTAATATCCTAAAAAAGTATCTGGTGACAATATTTATAGAGCAGTCTCGTGTAAGATGTCCCTTTGTTGCGCATGCGCTATCAAACAATGAATCGTAGAGGGAATCCCAGATTATGTACTGTACAATATTTGTTGGCAGAAGGCCACGACTTTGAATTTTTATCATTTATGTCTATTAAATATCTTTAACAATATACTTGCATTACAATAACCATTAGTGGATGATATTATATTTTTTCTACCTATATATTTCTTTTGCTAAAATAAATACAAAAAAGTGGGAAGTAATGTAAGCATAGCTGTTTTCGAGAAAACCAAATGATAAAAAACCATGGAGTCTACACTGCTATGTAGCTTATTATAGCAGGCGTTTCATTGTCAATACCTAATTTTTTGGTCACATATTTTTTTGTTTTTGGTCACAACAGTTTCGCTTTGATTTTTTATTAAAAATGTATGCCTTTACCTGAATAGATTTAAATATTCCAATCATCAATTCTCCATTTAATTTCACTAATTACAGGAAGTTGAGTTGCAAATTTTGAATGTATTCAGGGGAAATTGTTGGACAGTTTGGTGTGTGAAATGTTATTTTGCATGATTTATGGACAGAATTTTCACCCGTAGCAATCAAATAAGCTAACCAACTGTAAGTATCTGTAATCATGGTTATGAATTTACATCAACAAAATTGACATGTATCATGTGTTAAGCCGAGTAGCTGTTTCCATTTTCCATTTTTGACCAATGAGTAATTTGCAAGTGCCTAACAGAAATGTTGCATGATCAGACCAGTCGAAGAGAACATGTGTGGTATATATATATATATATATATATATATATATATATATATATATATATATATATATATATATATATATACAGACACCGTGTCATTTTCGAGCCATTTTTATTCTGTGAATAAAACGTCGGTCTTCGGTTTGATTTTTATGGAACAGGAATTTGAGCTGTGTCACTAGACCACTCAGTTCTTAAACCTGTTGCTGTAAATTGGGTCTTAGTTACTAGGTGTTCAGGTAAAAGTGCGTATTGGTGATTTTGATGGTGTCTTGGCGACTTTCCACCGACCGTGTCCTGGTGACTTCATCCTACAATTGTTGGATGTTGTTATAAAGAGTCACGGCGGCAATCATAAATGTTGTGTATTCAGTCTGCAGTCAGTTTCATTGTTTAACGGTTGATGTGATATCTTGATTCTTTGATTCTTTTCCTATAATCAAAAAGCCCAGGTAGGCTTTAGGAAGCTTTTATTAAAAACACTGCAGGTTGAATTAGGCGTTGTAAGCATCATCGCAATTAATGACTATAACTTAATTCTTAAGAAGTAAGCCTAAATGAACCCACAAATAAATATGATTATTACATTTGAAACTTTAATACGTTAAATATCCATATATGCAATACAATAACAAATATGACAATGCAAAGTGGAGTGGAGTCTGAGTATTAGAATTTTGGTTTTTACAAAGAAACAATTATTTGATTTGAATTTAGCTAATATATAAGTCATCAAGAAGACAGGAATGCCACGCCTTCAATTATATTTAGTAATGTAATATGGAAACCATATGTATTTTTACACTGGTTAATATAACAGTGAAATATGCATAACTATGGAACGCCGGGACTGTCTTATATTAGGATTAAACATTATACGCAGTGTTCTCCTCATTATATTTGGTAGTATATTCATTATATAAGGTCGTTTTTACATTATATCGTGTGCATTTTCCATTATATACAGTATTTCTTTCATTATATGATGTAGTTATATCACTATATTATGTACATTTATCATTATATGAGGTGCTTCCAACATTATATGAGGTGCTTCTAACATTATATGCGGTCGTTCTAACATTATATGCGGTAAACACAACATTATATTATGTACTTCTCACATTACATACAGTTCATTCATTAATATATGTAGTATTTCTGTTATGATGATGATGATGAGCGTTAAATATTATGTCCGGTCCTGTTAGAATTCCGTGCGGTAGATTTTGCATTTCGTTGTGATGTAGACACAGTATTATATGCTGTGCTTTCATCTTTATGATGATGATCTTTCGGAAGTCGTGCTATGAAAAAAAATGGATGATATTTTACGGGACCTTAAAATGGCTCAATTATTATATGGATGTACCCATTGCAGGGCAATGCTATTTGTCTAGCCCTGCTTAAACATTCTTAAATACTTGATGAGAATTAAAATATATATTTCCAATTTATAAGGCATGAAAATAGATCTGCACATTCAATACTACACAAATCACAATTCATAATTTAAAGTTAACTTTTCTATCCATATTTCTAGGACCTTGCCAAAATTTTAAATTATTCTCTTAGAAATACCCATTTAGCGTTAAAGGAATTCTTATTTCTTGGTTTTGGAAAAGGGGTGGGGTGGAAATAAATATTCAACATGTTCCTGAAAACTTAATACAATATTAACTGTTGTGCCTTCCTGTGATGTACATGTTCGCTTGCCAAAGGTATACGATTCGTTAGTTAG
Organism: Magallana ariakensis; assembly: GCA_020458035.1. Lineage (NCBI taxonomy): Eukaryota > Metazoa > Mollusca > Bivalvia > Ostreida > Ostreidae > Magallana > Magallana ariakensis. Next base: position 54,359,455 of record CM035813.1, read on the forward strand.
AGCAGAAACATAAATTTAAGTTTTTAAGTGGAAGCTTTTTTTATGCCCCCCGTAATCGAAGATTCGGGAGTATAAAGTTTTTTCCTTGTTCGTCCATCTGTTTGTCCGCAAAAATTTAAACCTTGGCCTTAACTTTTGAGTTGGTGGGGCAATTGCTTTCATATTTAACAGATGTATTCCTTGTGACAAAAAAATTCTTAAAGTACCGCCAAATTAATAAATACCGTTTACTTAAAATTAGTAATTTAGATTATATTTATCCCAAATAGTAAACTTTAAATCTGCATTAAATGAAGATGAATGATCAGTTTCTGAAATTTTAAGACACCCCCTCCCCCTTCCATTCTTCTCTCAATGCACGACATTCGATCTTGAAAAATCACCGGTTATGTCTGCATAAGATATAATTGGCATATTGAATTCATAAAGAAATAAGACCTTTATTCGCGCATACATACAGACTAAATGTTGACAACTTATATGTTCTGTTCCTATTATATTTTTATATTTTGATAATACATATTTAATAAAACTATTTTTTTATGGATTTTATGTCCACGTGTCCGGTTTGGAGCTCATGCACAGAAGTACGAGAATTCAGTTTCACATCTCTACTTGCATTCAATTTAATTTTTTAAGTGAACCAAAAAAGTGTGCATGTACAACTCTCCTGTGATGAAAATGGAATATAAATGTACATATTTCTGTTTTCACACGAGATGCCCCCTCTCCCCCGGCATATTGTATCTGTCTGTCATCTGTCGTTTCAATAAATAAAATGGAAATGATGTTATTTCATTTGTACCAAATTGTAAATTGTCAATATGAAAATTATTCATCTGCCTGAACGGTCTCCAATGATAGATTTACAGTGAAGTCGTACCCAAACCGAGTCGTACCTAAACCGACTTTATCAAATGATCCGTCATACTTAAAACTCTGCGTTTATATTCCAGAGAGATTCCGAAAATAAGCTTCCGAAAGATCATCATCATAAAGATGAAAGCACAGCATATAATAATGTGTCTACATCACAACGAAATGCAAAATCTACCTCACGGAATTCTAACAGGACCGGACATAATATTTAACGCTCATCATCATCATAGTAACAGAAAAACTACATATAATAATGAATGAACTGTATGTAATGTGAGAAGTACATAATATAAGGTTGTGTTTACCGCATATAATGTTAGAACGACCGCATATAATGTTAGAAGCACCTCATATAATGTTGGAAGCACCTCATATAATGATAAATGTACATAATATAGTGATATAACTACATCATATAATGAAAGAAGTACTGTATATAATGGAAAATGCACGCGATATAATGTAAAAAAGACCTTATATAATATACTACCAAATATAATGAGGAGAACACTGCGTATAATGTTTAATCCTCATATAAGACAGTCCCGGCGTTCCATACATAACAGATATTTTTTTGTTCATTTGCTTCCCTATATGTATGGAGTTTCTTTAAATCGATGTCACAAGGAAGGTCAAGGTGCGTGAAATGACAAAGTTAAATTGCTTGCAAAAATAAGTAATTTTTAAGCATAAAGTTTGTTTCAAGCTAAATTTTGAAAGAGTTTGAACCGATGTAATATAAGAAGTGGAAATATCAATGCCATAGGAAAGATCAGCATGCAATAATCATAAAACAGATTCATTGTTTCACGTACATGTTGAAATGAAGGACTGGTGTCATTGTCATAGGAAAGTTCGATGTCACAAAGTTCATTTATATTACCAATATGTATTCTATCTTAAAGATTGAATGATGCAAAGAAAGGAAAAGTATGACCACACAACCCACGCTCCTCAAATTCTTGACAATGCTACACATAATGAGTGGCAGTGTACGCATTTAATACACAAACTTATTTGATATATAAAGATGCATAACTCGATCCCGAAAAAACCATTACCCAATTAACACTTCCTGCAAATATGCACATTTATATATTTGTCTTTATCAACAACAAAATTGTAAGTTCATTAAGGCCAACATTTACTGAAAATAATGAAATTAGAATTTTCTGGCAATATGCATAACTGTAAGCCCCTGTAGTCCTTTTATGACCTCATGGAACGCAGCGGATTAAGTCATTACGTCATGCACATTTACAAATTGCGTCCTGCATACACGTACTTACAAATTTCTAGAAGTTATGTTCAGCTTACGAGGAGTTGCGCTGGCAAATGTTTGATACACTATTCAAATCATGATCAACATTTTAAGTTCAAAAGGGATCGAAAGTCCCAGAAAAACAAGAAATGTTTATGAAACACTTATGCCCCCTCCCTTCGAGACTTCTGCGAGGAACATGAACGGAAACTGCAAACATTGTAATTCTTTGAAGTCAAAAGGACTTAACTATGTCATATATTGCTCGATCGTACCCAAAATCAAAGCTAATTTAGATATTATTATGATAAATCTGCAAACCAAATTTCATTTTAGTATGTACAACCTGTGCGAATAAAATGAACGGAAACTTGGTGGACCAACTAACCGACCGACTGACCGACCTACCGACACACAGACAAACTCTCAATGAGAGACAAACGGACAGCAGGAAAGCAATATACCTTCCCTTCCTCGAAGGGAGCACAAAAAGTCTTACGCCCATGCAAAGTTTAAAAAAATTGTATCAATGTGTTTAAAATGACTTAGACTGACAAATTGTTCATTATTTTATCGAATTTAAGATGAAAAGACTCAAAATTAAAAAAAAAATTTTAAAAAAAATGGAATTGGAATATCCTGGTGATATACACATCTTCACATTGTCTTAAATACCTACACAATTTCTTGAAATTCTGTGCATCAGTTTATGAGACCAAGAGGAGTTATGCTGACTAACTGTTTATAATTTTTTTTATTTATGGCCAAAATTCTTAGTTCAAAATGGTCGAAACTTTCCAAAAATAACAGAATCAAAATTTTCTGGTTATTCACAACTATCCTCAAGATCCTAAATACCCACAATGTAAAATGAAATGTTGTGCGGCGATTTAAGAGGAGTTGCAATGACAATAAAACAGGACTGACACACAGACTGACTAATGGACAAGTCAAAAACATTCTACCCCCTTCCCATCCCACGCTACTCGTTGCTTGAGATATAAAAAAATACTATCTTTAACTGCATCCTGATCTAAACGTAAGGTGTGCCATTTTGACAGAGGAACTAAATATTTAAGACGGAAGATACACATGATGTAAATGTAATGAAACTTTAACAATACACATAGACAGGTACTTCAGTCTTACAATAAACCTGTAATACAGAATGTCTCTTTTGATTCACTTCTACTCTAAGTAAATAAACAGTTAGATTTCCATCATCACATTCGAATCAAACTTTACTCTGTCCATTGAAACTTTTAAATAATATGCTTGAAAAAGTAAAGGAAATGCCAATTTCTTTATTCTTTTTTAACACCCAAATACAGACTCGGCTCGGTAGTTAAGGATATTGCTAACCATAGGCTTTTTAAACCACGATGTGAAGAATAAACCACTCAACATCCACGTTCTTTAAATTTCAATATACCAAACAAGGCATTGACGCAGTAAATATAAGGAATATCCGAAGTCACAAAAAGGTCCAGTCTTGTATTCCGGCATATTTTAAGTTGAAGTCTACTCCTTGCATTTCTTACAGTTATACATAGACCATTGCTTCCAAAACGTTTAAGTACCAACAACTCTAGAATACCTCGACGTTGATCATCTGAAAGGTAGTTCTCCAACATGTTCCTCGTTTTTTTTTACCTTTCAATTACAGTCCTGTTGGACATGTCATTACTGGTGACGTAAATATAGTAAATAATGATGACATAAATCACTTATTCTTAAAGGTCCAAAATTTTCAATTAGAACTCCGATCTTTCAACTGACATTCTAATTTCAGACAAATTATGAATTCTGTAGAGGAATACGCCAGACGATGGGCCAAACATGAAAGAGAAGATCTTGACACGTTGTCAGAATGGACTAAAAGTGTTCGATTCATGTTAAAATCTCGCATTAAGCGATTAAAGCGCAGTATGAAAACCATCCATTCTTCTATATTTACATTTTCAAATGTCTTTGTCTGTAATAACATTACGAATTAATTTTGAAGTGTATTGGCAATAATTTCATAAAAGACTATGGACAAAAATAGGCGTGTTTTTAGCATAACGGAAAACGTATTGGATGTGCTTATATATTAGAACTTGCATATAAAAGGAGAACTTTGATTTAATTCCTCAAGTGGCAATCCAACCTACACTCATAGCTCTCTTTACAAGGAAGAAATTCTTGAAAATCAGATCTCAGTTATGAATATTTTCAATATTACCAAGGCAACAACCAAAATCAATTTGAATAATCTTACTTAAATTTGGTACCTAAACTTCATAAAAATCATTACAAAAAATATAAAGCGGATTGCTGTAAATTGTTCTACACAGCATCATTCTTTACTCCTTACCAACGTATTATAGGCAGTAAAGGAGAAACTTCCAGAGTACTGTGCAACAGTATATTAAAGAAGCGGTATAAATCAGACGTTGATACTTAAGAATTCCAAGGAACGTTTAGAAAATTTGAAATCCCAATTTTTTGTTCCAAAATCAATTGCATAAAAACTTGCAACACTTTATTCAACCACCCACACGATGAATTAAAGTCCAGGCTTTTGACATCATTGAAAGCTGCTTTTTCGATCAAAATAAATCATGTAAATTTACTGACCTTGTCATCGGTCATTTGAAAAACAATTTTGTTAAAAATCATTCAGGTTGTGCACACAGGTACGCTGAGGTGGATATTAAAAAGATGCTTGAGTTTCTGATGGACAATATCTATCCTGTAGTTTTTGAAAATAAGGTAAACCAACAATCTGTTGAAATTCCCAAGGGTACCAATTGCGCCTATTGTTAGCAGACCTATTTTTGTATCCATATGAAGCAGAATTTATTCTAAAACTTGTACGTGAAAAAAAATCTCTCGTTCTGGCCTTCAACTCAACATTCAGGTACATCGACATTTCTGTTGTTCCTGATTTCGTCAAAGAGCATACGGAGGGTGTGACCTGTTAGCAGAGGATGCTCACTCCTACATGGCACGTGTTCCTACCCCTTATTTTTTAGAGGTACGTGTTTGCTCTGCTCCTGTTTTGTAATTTTTCCTTTGAAGTTTTGATTTTTGACACTGTTAGTTATCACCACATGTCATGACAAACATGATATGCTCCATAATTATTTAATAGGGCATTAATCTTTTTCAACATATGAAGGAATCTAGACCTAATGGCTTTTGTAAAGATTTTACATACAAGCTTTTTTTTATTTTTTATGACATAAAAAGTAGAAACGAACAGTTATTAGCACATGTAACAGAAAGCCACAAATTAAAATTAATACAGTTCAGCAAATTTGGCAGAAAAATTAAAATAATACGCATGAAACAGCAAGTACACAATCATCCAAATCGTAATATAATGTCTTTAGAAATAGTTTGAATTACCTTATAATTTTCAAGAAACACTGGTACACAGCCAGATTAATAAAAATTCATGAACTTGGTCATAAGTCATTTAAGTTTTTTTTTAAACATATAGCCCTCACCCCAGAATCAATAAAAATATTCTGATATCAAAAGTTAATCAGTTATACCTCACATTTTATCTTACATAATGATTTTTGTTTAAACACATGCATACACTGGGTAATTACATGTACATGTAACGATACATCTTTTATCCTAAAGTTGTAGAAACAATTATAAACTGTCAATTAATTATAAAGGAATAGTCAAATCTTTGGAAAAGAAACTTGTTTTTTTACATCTCCCTTGGAATTTTTGTTTAGGAAATTTTAGAAATAAAAGGAAGCAGTGTAAATGTTCTACTTTTTTTACTACTTTCAGCAGACAAGTTACAAGGTATTCGTCTTCCGGTTTTAATTAATGCATCCGCTAAAAGATAGGAAAATATCAACCATGTATTAGAAATTCTAATTTTTTATATAATACTCTATTCTATCACATTTGATATTATAGCCATCGACTCTTTCTGGCAGGTAATAAATTTGTGTGACCATCAGGGCAAATGCAGCAGGAACTACATATATCTCGCAACATTGTTAACTACATCCTATAGACTTGCTCCACTCCAAAACAAGTTTACTTCCACTCAAAACCTTTACCCCCGCACAGAATCCAAAGATAGCATCTGAAATCTTTATTTCCAATTATATAATACCCTAGGCTATTATTTGCCAGCTTCCACGGATTCAAACCGTTATAAATGTAGTCAAGAAGCCCATGATCCACATTGAGCAACAATAGCCATTATAAAATCAGTTATATGGAGTCATAAACAAAATCAATCGCACGTTCTCGGCCCTTTTAAAAGTCATCGAGCTATGGTTGGATCATAATTGCATGTTGTTTTAATATTATTTCAAAGAATCTTAATAAAGAATGATATTTTTAGCATTGTTTTACTGATTGACTGTAACGGTCAATATCATTCTTTATTTAAATATTTTCGTTTTGTAATTTTTTTTACACCATTGTTCCGGGAAAAAAAAGACTGAAAATAGCTCAAACAGAACTTCTTGACAACCAATAACGGAATATTTTGGTTCATGTGTTAGCAACGTAAACAATTTCTTATCAGACATGCTGAGTTTATAATCCACATATAAATAACACTTTTTAAAAAAAAAATTGTGTTTTTATTTGTGTTTACACGTGATCAGGACCAACATATTGACCACATTTGACCTGTGACGGTAGCAAATGTTATAGCAGGCAAATATCCAACTCAGAAAGAGAATCGTAACAAAAGGTTTCTTCATCCTCCAATTTATTTTGCTGTTGATGCAGTCAAGATAAAAATGCTCTGAAAAAAAAAATCAAATTAGAATTAACATTTTTTTCCAATTTTAGGTTGGTCGCGAATGAATTCACTCACTCATAATTACTTAGGAGACTGCAAAAAAATGTTTAAAAGTACAATCTCGTGAGTTTATATACGTTACTATGCTTTAAGTCAAATCCAAACTAAGTGATCGAATTAAAAAAAAAATCTACATAAAAATATGACGTTTCAATTTTGAATAACCAAAAATATTGTTCTAGCTTTGATATACATATATATGTAATAAATATGATTAAATAGAAGAATAAAAAATAATTAATAAATTTTGTTTTCTTTTTACTGTACTTCAACTGTTATGCTAATTTACCTTTATTTTAATATCCAGACAGATCTCAACATCACAGAATGAAGCTCTGTTATTCAGTCCACTGAATGTTAACTGAATGGTCTGGAAAGGTGACTGAATGGCATAGTTCTGCCATTCAGCCACCTTTCAGTAACCATTCAGTCATATTTCAGTTGACTGAATTGCAGAGGTTCATCCTGTGCATGTTGAGGAATATCAATAAAGGGTGTGAAGTCAGAAGACCGGTTATTACTGGTAAGGACATCTCAGTGTCTGTTTGACTACACAGGGTTTGAAGCCCCTCTGTAATCTGTATCAGAGGATCATCCTTATTTGCAGATCAGACCCCATGACTATGCACGACACACTGCACCACTCTTAATAAGGTTTTGTTATAAAAAACCAAAAAAAAAAAACAAAAAAAAAACAAAAAAAAAAAATTGGCCTAAAAACCTACACCTGTTAAAGAGGGACATATTAACAAAAGGAATTGATCAATCAATAACTTAACAAAGAATCACATTCTACATAAAAATATAATATTGAAAATTGGTATATTCTTTTGTGTGTGCACTGGAATAGAAATTTTCATTTGCTAAACATATTGTTATCGTTCATGTATGCATAATGTGTAACATTTAATGAACTATTTATTAATTGAAGATTCACGCACATGAACCTAATTAATTTTTTGAAAGTAAAGACTTTAAAAAATTAAGGCAATTACAAAAATACTATTTATATTTCTAGGCACATAGAAAACAAAATATATGTAAACATATACCGTAATAATTTATGGTGGGCAGGATGTCTCCATTGAAGTTGTAATTTGTTCTACCCCTGCAAGAATCAGGGGTTCTAGTTGACGGATCAATGGGCGCCCGCTTATTGAAAAGCAGAAAATGCATTAACTAATTCTGGGGCTTCTTCTTCAATTACAAATTTCAAATCTCCATTAAATCATGCAGGAGTTTAACAATTCCCTTCCTCCCCCCACCCACACACACACACATTTTTTGGAAACAGATATTTTTCTGTAAAATAACTTTTGACCAAGTGCCCCTCCCCCTACTTTTTGGATACTATAAATATATAATATTTCATATCATTAATACAAATGTTGTGACTCCTCCCCCAAATTAGGATATAAAGTTAATATTTTTTTTTATAATATTGTAGTAGGTATACCCCCTTTTAAAAAGTAAATAACAGTTTAAATACCAAACCAAAACCACAGATAGGCCTATTCTAGCATTCTGCTTATGTCATGATTAATATACACGATCCATATAATCCTGCAAATACCAAGGATAATTTTCGTGTCTTCTTATCTTACGTTTATTCAAACCGCCTAACATGATCATCACGCCTAAGTGGTCTCTGGACGGTTGTTACCAAAACGTTTCGGCACGCAGTATCCGATTTTAAACTATTTATATAACATAGTTGATAAAATACATATTGCTTCCGTGTTGAAAAAAATAAACGAATGGGGATAATTGCAACAGAGCGGTTTGTCCAAAAGAATTAACAAGTCCACTTTAGTGGTTATTTATTTTATTCTGACAAAATAATGAGATTAAACCCTGCAATATATCTAATATATATCAGCATAAAAATGATCAATGTTAACAATGTGTTTCAGGACGAAAAAAATACAAATATACATACATGTACATGTTTACTGCACAGAGTTCACTAATTAAACGTTTTACAAAGAAGGATAACTGGTCACAATATCTATTATAACTCCAAGGTAAATAAGAGTTACTCCCTTGAACGTGTAGTAGTTGTGGCTATATGGACCGTGGATATCGGCCTAGATAGCTCAGTGGTAGAGTTCCTGACCAGAGATGCAGGGGTCCCGGGTTCGATTCCCGGTCCAGCCATATGTCTTCAATATGCATTTGTTCATTCCTCCTTTCCTATTACAAACGCAATTTACAAAAATGTTGAAATATGCTTAAGGCTATGAAATATCAGTAGCCACTAGAATGAATAATTGAATAATGATAACTTGGAAGGCGCGTAAGAGATAGGGAGTTATAGGGATAGTACTTTGTTGCTAAAAATGTACATGTAAAATATAAAGGAGGTGTAGGATGATGATGCTGGGGAGAGTGTAGATGATGAAATATGAATATGCATGAATGTCATTTTCATCATAAAAACATCACCCTATTATATAATTTAGATATCTCTTTAAACTTCATTATGATGGATCGTAGTTTGACATTTTATTTTATTTTCACTTCGGTCCAGTAATATTGGGATTGTATTATTTTATCAATGTGGTGTCTTTATATAGGTACAGCTGGAAACAACAATGTTAAATGACAATCATTGATAATGAAATGTGTAAAAACTGTCCTTAAGTTGAAATATGTACATCGTTAGACCAACTCATGATTATGACACATGTATTTAAAATGGTACTTTTTCTCCGGAATACATGTACGTTTTACAAATTCTCCAAATACCTCTTTAAACGCCATTTAGCGCTAATTCAGTGTATAATTGTTAGTTTTGCATCGGTGTCTGTTGATTTTGCATAAAAGGCTGTCGGGTTTTTTTTTTACCCTTTTCGCCGCCAATAATTTAATTGGCATTCTAGTTATTACTATGAATGAATATTTCTTGATCTTTGTCCTGGGACTGTAAGTAATAAAAAACTAAACTTTACCATCGTCATTCTCTTGTCCTGGCCTCTTTAGGTTCAAGGTCATCCTAACTCATCATCCAAAAAAGAAAAATTCCTAGAGCAACTTCCAGGAGAAATGAGGCGTTTCTTTATATCTAGTGACAATAAGACTATTTTGGTTATTTAGGCACTTTATTAAATTTAAGTTTGGTAAAGGGTGAACGGTTGATATTCAAAGTAATCATTGATCACCCTAATGATTCAAAGCAGCACCATCAATAAATATGTCGATGTGGAGCGCATGTGATTATATTTTGTGCGCACTAGATAATATGTCATGCCCAAGAGATAATACATGTATATCGTGCGCTCGAGATTATTACATGTAACTGTATATTTTATGCACGAGATATCTACGAGTATTAGTATATAAAAAGAGGCAGAGGGAGGATTCCGAGACAATCAACCAGTTTAGAGAAAAAATATCTTTGCTATATGTAGATGTGGAGTAGAAAATATTCATGTCATTGCTAGCAAAGCAAATGTTTAGGTTGCATGGTATGTAGAATAACATATGCATAATAAATACATCCATACAGAAGACGGGTATATAAGGTTATCCGGATGGGTGGAACAAACAAGTGTTATAAACTAAATCATTAAGGAAGCAAGGGGAAAAGATGAGCATTGCAGCAGTGTGGTTTGACCTAGCCAACGGCTATGGATCTGACCCCCCAAAAGCTGATCGAATCAGCGATGGAGCTGTACAATATACTAGAAAAGGTTCAAGAGATTGTCAAGAGCTGATTTGGAGGTACAGTACCCGCAACGTTATTTTTTTACAATCTTATCCTATCGCATCGTGTATCAATTCTATCGTACCGTGCGTGTATACTGTTCTATCGTGCGTTAATCATATCCTATCCTATCGTGCGTTAATCCTATCAGGTTTATCGTTCAAATTTAACAGTTTTTCCTTTATACTATCGTGTTTATCGTTTCGTGCCTTTTCATAAGCAAGTAAATTTATTTCAATTTATTGCAAGGCGTTCAGTGCGCCGTATAAGAAAATTTATTGAACAAGAATTGTAAAATCCTATCCAGCATTCTATCCTGATACTAATTTCTTAATATTTAGATAAAAATTAACCAATATTACATGTAGATCATATATGTAAGCATTGGAAATAAAAAAAAATATGTAAACTTTCGAATTTGTAACATACCTGTATATCGAATATATTAAATCGTACGCGAAGTGTATACCTGCGTAAACATTTACTTTTATGCAATATATTTCGTTTTTTATACATCATATTTTACAGAAACAAAAGTTTGTACTCAATTAAAACCAGAGTTTTATTTTAAATAACCCTTTATTTTCCGTGTGATATTTGATTTTGGGCTGAGATCTTCTCGTCAATCGGCTAGGGTGTGTGTTAATTAAACCAATGTTAACAAATCGTATGCGGAATGTATATCTGCGTGAATATTTATTTAACTTGTATGTTATATAATTCGTTTCTAATGCATCATTTTCTTATACAGAAAGAAATGTATTTATGATAGATTTTATATCTACTGTAAACAAGAGTTGGATTTTTATAATTGAACGCGCTATTTTCTGTGTGATTTGATCTCGAGCTGCAATATTCGCGGCGATCGGCTAGGGTGTTCGGTAATGAAAGCAATGTAAACAATACAGAAAATTTATTGATCTTTTAAGCTCATTATTTTTGTTAATAAAAATTAACTGGTCATTTTTAAACATTCTATAAATGATGCAGCTATGATTAACAACTTGTGCGTGTTCTTTCCCAAATTATGTCATTATCAGGTTATTCATGAAGATCGTTTAAAGCGATTATACGTTTATCATAAACATCGTTTATCCTTTCCTATCGTCTATCTATCCCATCCTATCGTGAGTGTATACGGTACTGTTCTATCGTGCGTTAATGATATTGTATTGTGCGTGGATACTGTTCATCGTGCCTTAATCCTATCCTATCGTGCGTGAATCCTATCCTATCGTTTATCTAGGTATAGGGTATAGGAATGTTGGCCAGGACTGCAGAAAGAGAAACAAGAGAGCCAAGGATGGACTCAGGGATTTATCAACACCAATCGGAGGCTTAACGGATACCATTACAGTGACATCAACGGCCAATACACAGGCAAGAAGGACCAATAAGCGTTGGAAAATAGCATTTAATTGACACATATGCACGTTCAGGCCAAAGAAAACGAGGAATCTAGACGAGAAAAAAAATCAAGACGTAAGATCCCATTAATAGTACATGTGAAATAAATTTTAAACATTTTTTTGCATACATTCATATGTATATTCGCCAATCTTCAAGATAGACTATGTATTTTATCAGTTCTTGAGAATAGTTATTATGGTAATAGTGCTTATGCAATAAACGAAAACATAAATCCAAAACATCACAAAATCAATGGCGGAAGACACATCGTTCCAAGTATTTGGATCATCATATATCTCAATGTCCTGATTCTCCTTGTTTTGTTCATATACTGGGGTAGCTTTATCTTTACATGATACTCTGGCTTTAAATTTTTTGCAAAATGCGGGTTTAACTAGAAGTTTGAATGGTGTATATACTTCCTGCTCCTCAGATTTATGGCGCAGCCGCAGTTGTACCGCAGAAATGACAAGTGCTATTCCTCCCATAAAAATTTGAATCTGTAGGTATTTTGATAGATACGGCGTGCTGTCCGAGTTGGCCGGTAATTCAGAGCTAATTATTGTCAAAAAGACAACGAATCCTAGAGCAACAGTGATACAGTAGGACATTTTCTCTCCGGCATCGGCTGGAATGATAAAAACCAGAATGTTCAATACACCAAGAAACAGAATCGGTGTGACGAGATTTCCGACGTAAAAGTCAGGTTTTCGTTTCAGATTCAGGGTATATGTGACGATACTGTTGGATCCAGAATTGTCGATGTTTTGTGAAGTTGACGTGATTTTCCAAACTTTGTTGACTTTATAGTTACCCATTTCAACACTACCGCTTGACGAACTCAAAGTAACCTGGTATGTATAGTGTGACCACAGAGTGAACTGAATATCGCATGTCTGTGTATCAAATGGAAAATACGTGACGTCAATAGAACACTGTGACTGAAACACTTGATAAGGTTTCCAAAAAATAGTTCCATCCATTGTCAGTACTACATTATAAAAAGAGCCGCCTAGTTCTCTGAACTCAGTAAACCATTCTTCAATACAAAGTCCGGCTTCCACACCGCGTTCTGTGGCAATGTAAGTCTTTTTACCCGAAATCCCGCTGTGTCCCACGTGAGGAACTCGTCCTTCCATTGAAGCGTCAGGTACGCCGTGGTGATGAGTTTCTCCTCCAACTCGTCTAGCTTGTTTATGCTAATCAAGTTAAAAGACACTTTCAGGTCTGTTGGAGACATTTGGTTTGAAGCAGGTCTTATGCTGTTGTCGTAAGCATTTGAGTCAAATATGTATTTTGTTAAATTCTTGACTTCTTTTGCGGTATAGGCTAACAAGAAAGGGGAAAACAGTAGCAGAAGGTTCACAACGTACAGCATTATGCTCCGTTCAGGTATACACCTCATTACAACTGGTCAGCGTGTATTTATTTTGGCTTCCTAAATGGTTTGTTAAGTGCTTAATAGGTTTGAACTCTGCAAACAAAAGAAAACAGTAATGCGTTTATTGATAATCAATTTCTCTAATGTTGATAAAAATGTTTGAATAAAGTGTCCTAGCCTAATGCTTCATTTTGTTTCCATCAAGAATTCATCTTTGACTCTGACTTTAAACAATAAATGGATGGAGGAAAACTTTTGACATAAACCTTATAACATTGTATCTTTTCTTTCGGTCGCAAATGCGTGGAGTAGACCGTATAAACCTTTATATGAATCAATCAGTTCTGTATAATGGGGGCAAGTGTAATACCTTAAATGTACCAAGGCGTCTTCTACCTAAATTACAAGACACGCACTGATGAATTATATATTAAATTCAACCAGGTTGGACAGTGATGTTGACGGCCAATACACATACAAAGGATCTATTACGGATAACAAAAGAATTTACCTATAGGGGAGATGGAATTTCCGGAAAAAATCACTTTTGAAAACCATACGTTTTTTATTAATTTCTATCGAACATATTTCTAATTTTTTCGAATTTGCATTTTGAACCTTTATATTGCTGTCGCAATTTTATTAATAATCTTCAAAGTTGGCTAAAACAGCATTTTCTTAGTAAAATGATATATTTCTGCATGGTTTTTGGCCTAGATATCCTTCAGGACCGGTCTGACCCTAACAAACAATCTTCGATATTTTGATATGGTTTGTTCAAAGGAATAAATTTGTTTAGGGGCACCCCGGCCCTGGGTCGAATTTTGCAAAAAAATTTAAAAAAATTAAAAAAAATTCGGAAACTGATTTCTATCATAATGGTCTATTTTTACATCAAGTGTAGATTCTGGATAGCTCAGAAAGTTAAACCGCTGGCTATGTCACACATGATGTTTTCTGTGCCCTGGTTCGATTCCATCCGTGGGCATACTTTTTATTCCTTTTGTTTAAATTAATAATGCCATATGTCTATTGGTCTGCGCTAAACCCCGGTGAAGGACACGCCAAAGTCCGATGGTCGGAATGCATTCGCTAAAGTCCGATGGTGTGATTCGCCAAAGCCCGATGGTTTTTTATTTAAATCGTCAATTTAATGAACAAACACTATTATGGTAAATATTCTATTAACATTAAACATCACCGTCAGGTTTGATTGCTTAGATTTGTTCATCATTGACATATCAATTCATTCATATCACATTAATTACTGCATATTTTGGAGCAACACATACATTCTACTGTAAAACAACTTGAAATTTTTATTCTTTGTTCTCGCAGTTTTCTGCTATAAAGACTTCCACCTGATTTCACTGTTAATGTTCACTACTGGTCTCTCTCTCTTCATCGATCGTCCATTTTTATTTGTTAAATTTTGAATAAATAGCAGCCATGACGTCGCCATGACATCAATTGAACAAAATCATGTGTTGATATCCGGGACATAAAAAAGTGATAATATTGTTTTAAGACATTAAGTTGAAATATGAAATATTTATCTCCTATGAGTATTGATAACGCGTAGTTCGAAAAGTGTCAATCGGTAATTTAATTTTTGAAATGACTTATATTTACTAGTAAAATCATACATCCAACTATAGGTATATGACAAAATTTCGAAGATCGACGAGAAAGAAGTATAGTTTAATTTCTTTAGAAAAGTCATAATGGCTGCAGTCCTTGTGCAACAGATGAAAACATTAATCCAAAATATCGCAATATTAATGGTTAACAGCACATTGCTCCAGGAAACCGAGTCCTCCAGGTTATAATTATTAGTCATTTTGTTTATAAAAAAGATTTTCCACTTTTATTTAAAAGGAAAACATTATCAATTAAATTTGTATAACCTGGTTTGCACGTCACACGATTCGTCATAATGCACTATCTTCAAAAAACATACTAATCCGTTTGACGTTAGGTTTGAATTTTGAACAGATAAATATTTTTTTTTAAAGTAAAATGCACTTAATTGTACAGTAAATTACAGAAAATTAAATTATAAGGATTGAACCTAATATCTTCTCAAATTATACTCATATAACCTAGGTTGAAACAATTTACGTTTTTTTATAATCCGCTTCGCTTAGGTACAGAAGCATACATGTATTTATGAATCACAAAGGTGTTGTTAAAATTATCAATAAAATTCACACAGAAATTCATATTTGTACGAAGCAATGGCAATTATATTTGGCACGATACAAATTTAACTCAAATTGATCTTCCCTAACAATTAATATGAAGTTTGATATTAATTATACAAAATAAGTACTTCTCTATTATAATTGCACAAATCCATCTGAGTTTGTTGCCATCACCAGAAAACAATTTATCAAAATCGTTTTTAGATCTTCTAACCGTGGTAGCCATTCCTATTTGACATATATCGTCAGCTATCTCAACAATGATAGAGAATACATCACGCAGAATACAGTAATCTGATACTAGTACTTCCTTTAATTCTATACGGTACGTTTCACTTGAAATTCTTGTCTATGGTTTTGAAAGGACGTCACCTGCTATTCAGCAATTTTATTTCAAAAATAAAACCGATAATTAAATTGTGATGACAATTTTTTTTCTCACATCATCATCCCTGGTCAAGCTTTGACAAAAAGCACTCCGAAATAGTTTAAGCAGACGATGATGATAGTACACGTAGTAGCGGAAGCGGAGAGATAAGAAAAAAAAGATCGATGAAAAAATAAACAATGGTGTATTCTGTGGGGAAATGTGTTTTTTTAATGCATGTATGCTTTGTTCATTTGTACATAGTATACGGAAGTTGTTTGGAAATTATTGAGACAACACAAATAATTCTCTTTCTAAGTGACGAACTATTATGAAAACTGGCATAAACATTGAAGAAACCCAATCAAAAAATTGATAAAGCTATTTTAATAATTTGTTTACAACTGTACATAAAAAAAGTCGGTGATCGGGTTACCCGGCGCAGAAGATTGGAAAACTTAAAGATCTAATTTAGAAGTCGGCAAACCAACAAAAAGCATACATAATCTAAGTAACAAGTAACCCATGTAATGTACATGTAATTTTAAAATATTGAAACGTTGACATTAAAAAACAAATAAAAATTACAAGAGTATTTTTTTATCATGTATTAGATTGTATTACGTACATTTACACAATGATGACGTCAAATGGAACGTCGTGTAAGTTTGATTAAAAAACATTGTAAACAGATTCAAATTACAAGAAATCTATGAATCCTTATGAAGAAACGACGTATCTTATCAATTAACTAGAATGACCATGATTGTAACAGTACTTATGCAATAAACGAAGGCATAAATCAAAAACATCGCAAAGTCAATGGCAGACGAAACATTGTTCCAGGAATTCTTATCTTCAATTTCCTCCGTACCTTGATTCTCCTTGTCTGATTCATCTTTTGAGGTGATCTTGTCTTTACAAGAAAGACACTTTGGCTTTCAACTTTCGCAAAATGTAACTTGAATTAGTTTGAATGGTGTGTATACTTCCTGCTCCTCAGATTTATGACGCAGCCGCAGTTGTACCGCAGAAATGACAAGCGCTATTCCACCCATTAACATTTGAACCTGTAGATATTTCGATAGATACGACGTGCCGTCCGAGTTAGCCGGTAATTCGGAGCTAATGATTGTCAAGAAGACAATGAATCCTAGAACCACAGTGATACAGTAGGACATCTTCTCTCCCGCATCGGCTGGAATGATAAAAACCAGAATGTTCAATACACCCAAAAAGAGAATCGGTGTGACGAGATTTCCGACGTAAAAGTCAGGTTTTCGTTTCAGATTCAGGGTATATGTTACGATGCTGTTGGATCCAGAATTGTCGATGTTTTGTGAAGTTGAAGTGATTTCCCAAACTTTGTTGACTTTGTAGTTACCCATTTCAACACTATCGCTTGACGAACTCAAAGTAAGCTGGTATGTATAGTGTGACCACAGAGTGAACTGAATATCGCATGTCTGTGTATCAAATGGAAAATACGTGACGTCAATAGAACACTGTGACTGAAACACTTGATAAGGTTTCCAAAAAATAGTTCCATCAAATGTCAGTACAACGTAATAAAAAGAACCACCCAACTCTTTGAACTCGGTAAAACCATTCTTCAAGACAAAATCCGGCTTCCACACCGCGTTCTGCGGCAACGGAATTTTTTTTACCCGAAATTCGGTGGTCTCCCACGTGAGGAACTCGTCCTTCCATTCAAGCGTCAGAAACGCTGTAGTGACGAGTTTCTCCTCCAATTCGTCTAGCTTGTTTATACTTAGCAAGTTGAAAGACACTTTCAGGTCCGTCGGAGACATTTGGTTTGAAGCCGGTCTTAGGCTATTGTCGTAAGCATTTGAGTCAAATATGTATTTTGTCAAATTTTTGACTACTTCCGCAGTGAAACCTAACGAGAATGGTAAATAGAGAACCAGAAGGATTACAACACACAACATTGTGTCCCGAGCAGGTTGAACCTCATTACAACTAGTCAGTTTTAATAACCTGGCTATTAAAATGTTTTGTAACTGTTTAATAGGTTGTGAACTCTGCAAACAAAAAAGGACAGTAATGCATTTATTGATAATCCAAATGGCTAATGTTCATACGAGTACATATGCATGTATTTCAATGAATTGTCAGAACGTGTTTTCTCTTTCGTCCATAGAGAATTCATATTTTACTCTGGTCAATTAATGAATGGTGGAAAAATATTGATGTAAATTTTATAACAATGTGTAATTTTTTTTTGTCTCAAATGCACTCAGTAGGTCGGATAAATCCTTTTCTGAACATTTTAAAACTCTAACATAGGGCACATTTTCTCAGTATTAAATGTACGGATGTATATATGTATAAAGACAGGTAACGCATGTTTAAATAATAAGAAAGCATTTTTTCATATAAAGATACGATCGAATTTGTATCTTTTTAGTGAAATATGAAAGGCCTTGTTAATATTTAACGTATACAAGGGACGGAAATGAAGTTTTATTATTTCAACAAAGATAAAAAAACTTGATATTGGCACACTCAAATAGATCTTTGCTGATTGCAATTTACTTGATAAGTTAAACCCACTACAAAATTGCGTTTAAGGTAATTATGTTACGACTGTGTTTTTTAAAAATATTTTCTTGACATATGCATCTACAAATTATTCCTATTGTGTTTTATATGGCATATATGACAGCGAGTGAAAAAAAGAGAACAAAACACACATTTCTAAATTGTTTTTCATTGTCACTGAATGACGAAAACCACATTTTGATATCTCGAAAATAAAAATTCTAGATACTGCTGTATTTAGACATTAGCTGTCCTTGATATATCAAATATTATCCTTTAAATATTTAAAAAAAAAAAACTGGCAGTTGGAAAAGTGTCAACCGGTAAATGGACAAGAACGAAAAAATTTCCGAAAGGAAGCTTTAATTGTGTAATAATGAATTTCGCATATTTGTTGTACAAAGGCATAACACGTAGAAATTGGTGTCTTTTAAAGGTACCGATTATTTACGCGTGGTATAGAAGAGTAGGATTATGAAAGGTACATTAAGTAAACTACATCATTTTATGATGGGAATCTGTACTTTTGATAATTTGCATTGACTAGCTGAAAAAGAACGAAATGTACCTAATTGTGCTCATGTAATGTTAGGGCTTTTAAATACTGTGGTTTCATTAACATTCGCGAGTATCAATTATCGTGGATTTAATGAAACTCACAGTTTCAAGGATACGTACATTCGTGGCACATGATCCTATCAATCCAGACTATTAGTAGAAATTGCACTTCAATGGACATTTATTTTCATAGATCAACTTAACAAAAAAAGCCACGATGATTAGTATGTAACGAATATTGATGAAACCACAGTTTTAGACAAATATTGAATGTAAACTACATCATTTTATGATGGGAAACTGGACCTTTGATAATTGGCATTTACTAGTTGAGAGACAAAAGGTTACCTTATTATCCCTTGGTTATTTAAGGGCTTTTAAATGTTAGATATCATATGTAAACAGTGAGTCTCTACCATAACGAAAGGTGTTTGTCCTGAATAGAAAAAAGATTCTTTCGGAGTACAAATATCAGATACAAATTACATGTTAAATTGAATACAAATATTGAAACAGATTTTATGTTCTGAATTTGGCTATATTTTATTTTATCCTTTGTTAAAGCATCAACCGACAATACTACAGCTAGGCCCTGAAATGGATCAACTTTCTATCGAAACAAGTTTTTAAATGTACATAGAACTATATGTCACCAGGTTAACAGGTGTGTATCTGTCAGTCAATATATCGAGTCTCAGAAGCTCAGTAGTTAAAGCGTTGGTACGGTACGCCAGAGGCCCTGAGTTCGAATCCCGGTTGATACTTGACTTTTCATTACCCGTGACATTTGACGTCTAACGTACAAATCCCACGGTCATTCCCTAGGAGCATGTTTCACAACATTTCCTATACTCATAAATGTAGACTTCTAACGTAAATTCGAGGACAAATTTCTACCAAGAGGTGGAGAATGTCACCGGGTTAACAGGTGATTGTCAGTCAATATATCGGGTTTCAAAAGCCCAGTGGTTAGAGCGCTGGTACGGTACGCCAGAGGCCTGGGTTCGAGTCTTGAGACTTGACTTTTCACTACCCGTGGTTTTTTTTTCACTCATTCAATATAAGATTTTTTTTTTTAAAAACCTGATAATTATATAACGTTGAGACAGCTTTTTTCCACATCATAATCCATGATTGACCTCCGGCAAAACGTGTGCTAAATTAGTTCAAGTGCACAATGATGATTACAAATGGCGGCAGAGAAGGAAAAGGAAAGAAAGTAAAATAAAGAAATAATGATGTATTTTGCTGGGAAATTTGTTTAAATATGATTTGTTCATTTGTACATACACTTAATATTATTATTTTCAATTAACATTTTATATATTTTTCACGTTAAGCGTTATGTTCATACATAAATGATGTACAATTTGTACAATGTAGTGTTGCACAGAATTTATAAATCTAATTTTGAGATTTTTTTCAACGGTGAAAACAGATATGGAATTCTATTGCATACAAGAATATTATTGCGCAAATATAAACCATTCGTTCTTCTATGGAATAATTAAAGTTATATATATATATATATATATATATATATATATATATATATATATATATATATATATATATATATATTAAAATAACAAAAAACCGATTCAAAACTCCACCGGTTTCATCGATATCTTGTACTTGTATTCAGCAACAAGGCATTCACTATAAATTGGTATTTGTTGACATGGCAACAGACACTTAATATGACAAAATTGAAAACTACTACTACTTATAAGTTATAAAGAAACATTTTGCCCATTATATAGATAATCATGAAACCACTCAAAATTTTTGAAGTGTGTATTTGTGCAATCCGTAAAACCTGTATCCCATGTATCTCTATAAATATTGCTATAGTAACAGCTAAAGTATAAAAAAGCAAGAAAAACTAGAAAAAAATCTGATGAAATTCATAAATTGTTACTTTTTAATTTAACTAATATTAAGTTAATGTATTTGTTGTTATTTATTAAAAGCTTCATATATATTTCCATAATCTACGCACAGAAGCATAGCTATGAATCACAAATGTGTTGTTACTATTATTAATTAATAGAATTTACGCAGATATTAATATTTTTACACAGCAACGGCAATTATATTTTGGCATGATACCATTCTAACTCAGATTGCAATTTTCTCCCACAATTAATATCAAAGTTTGATATTAAATGTACAAGACAAGAGATAAAAAGAAATTGTCTCAATTTTACTTCGACCTAATTTTTAAACGTATTACTAAAGGAAAGTATGGTGGCATATCTCTGCCCCTTGTGTGCAAGTTATTTTTCTATAAATTATATCGACATGCAAGATAAATATGTTGACATGCAAGATAGTTATGTCAACATGCAACATAACTATGTTGACATGCACGAAAATTGCAATCAAATAAGAATTATAAAAAATCTCAAAAAATCTCAAATATCGCCCACATGAGACATCCAAGATGCTAGATGCTACCTATTTATGTCGACATGCAACTTATTTATGTTAACATGCAAGATAAATATGCTGACATGCAACTTATTTATGTCAACATGCAACTTATTTATGTTAACATGCAACTTGTTTATTTCAACATGCAACTTATTTATGTTGACATGCGAGATAAATATGTTGACATGCAACTTAGTTATGTTCACATGCGAGATAAATATGTTGACATGCAACTTAGTTATGTTCACATGCGAGATAAATATGTTGACATGCAACTAATAAGTTGTATGTCAACATAACTAAGTTGCATGTCGACATAAATATGTTGCATGTCAACATATTTATCTTGCATGTTAACATAACTAAGTTGCATGTCGACATAAATAAGTTGCATGTCGACATAAAGAAGTTGCATGTTAACATAAATAAGTTGCATGTTGACATAAAGAAGTTGCATGTTAACATAAATAAGTTGCATGTCGACATAAAGAAGTTGCATGTTAACATAAAGAAGTTGCATGTCGACATAACGAAATAGTTAGCATCTAGCATCTTGTATGTCACATGTTAGCGATATTTGAGATTTTTTATCATTCTTATTTGATTGCAATTTTCTTGCATGTCAACATAGTTATGTTGCATGTTGACATAACTATCTTGCATGTCAACATATTTATCTTGCATGTTGATATAATTTATAGAAAAATAACTTGCACACAGGGGGCAGAGATATGCCACCATAGGAAAGGTTTTTAATTTTTGTTTATAATTGCTTTATTGCACAATAATGATAGTGGGTGAACAAAACAATCCAGCTGAGATTGTTGCCATCTCAAGCAAATAAAAATTTCTTTCTTCAAACTTCAACAGCCATGACTATTGGAAATATATCGATAGTTATCTTTTGCATTTTTAGTTATCAAAAGTCATCAATAATGGAAGATCACATCACGCTTGTGCAGAATACAGTTGTCTTGTGTGTCCTTTAATTCTACACGATAAATTCTCGCTCGACGTTCTTGTGTGGAGAGCATTTTCGACAGTACGTCATCTGCTTTTCAGTTATTCAGCAAACTTATTTTATAAATCCTCATAATTACATAGCGATGACTCAACTTTTCCCCACATCATCATTCATTATCAATCTTAAGCAAAAACGCGCCAAAATAGTTCAAGCAGACTATGATGATGGTTATAACGGCAGAGGAGGGAATGAAAAACAGAAAAATGAACAAACAATTATACAATATTCTGCGGGGAAATGTGTTTTGTAAGTATGCTTTCTTTATTTGTACATATACTAATTATGAATTTTAATTAACATGTCTCAATTTCTCAAATTTGAACCAATCTCGATTTGAAAAAAAAAAACCTGATCCCGATCAAAATTAATATGAAATTGAATTTTTAGTAGCAAACTGCTGTTTACTCTGAGAAATCGATATGCATTATAAGATCAATACATATTAAAACCATTTTACAGCAAAACAACCTGCCACTTTTTCAAAATTGTAATAAAATGCACCTTTATATGATTTTGATCGGGATCAGTTAAATTACAATCGGGTTTGGTTCGAATTTAAGATTTTCCAATTTTACTTAAATTTCACAATTTCGTTTCAATTTCTTTTTAAAATATGATTGTATGGTATTTGCTTAATACGATTGACAATTAATAAGTAGATTTTTTCATAGATTTAAAAAACATATCTACATTTTTTTTTATTTTCATTTTCATAAATATTTTTTTATCAAAAAAAAAAATATATAAATAAAGTTGATTCGGTCGTATTTGGCACGTATTTAGATGATTGTACGGTGCATCAATTGAGACATTTTTTTGCTCTGAAATATCATGTTTGCGGTCAACACAAATTTTCCGGTTTCTGTTAAAAATTCAAAATAAAACATGAAAAATAAATAAAAACCAATATTGTGTAGGAAGTAAAAGAAGTTTTCTTAAGAGTTGTACAAAAATTTAGCAGTGTTACATAGTAAAAAATCATACATTCTCCAAGCGTTCAAGGCAGTTTACGAATCAAATCAAAGTTTCTTGTGTATGCGGTAGGAGCTGGCACGATATAAGAATTGTGCGGAATTGAGAGAATTCAGTGATTATTTTTACGAATATTCACATGAGTTTTTAAACAACTTTTGTTATGATTCTAGCGGTCACTTGATCACTTTTCTTCTGTATGGTCGTTTGTTTCATTGAAAAAACAAACTCATTGATGTGCTGCCCACCCCCACCCCCCCCCCCCCCCCCTCTAGTGCTCGAGTTTTACAATATTGGCGAACAGAAATCGAAAATTGAAATGTGTCGAAAATCAATTTTTGGGGACGTCTTATGTGTAAAAGTTCCTCCTAATGTGTTTTCTTTGCAATCTGTTTGTTTATTCGGCCAGGTCGTGTTAATTCAATCACCTCGTGTGACCGAATATCTCCCGTCGCTTTAGTGCACACAGCCCTGGATACAGATAGCCCAATTTTTATAGGTAATTTATGGCTGCAGATCATCAATTATGTAATTGAAATACACTTGGAAGGGAGCTTACACTGCAGTGGTCAATTGTTGAAGATAAGTTTAAAGTTTTAAGTCAAAAATCTTAAATAATAATTATTTGTTCTCATGTTTAGAAGTTATGAAATACGTTATGCGATGCAGTCGGTCGCCATAGAAATCATCAGAGTACTGCAGGTGTCGACAGTTTTCTTATTTCTTTTAAAGACCCTAGAACATAATTCACTTGACTTACAGACTAGCGACACAGTTGCCTCCAAAAATATATGCACTTCTCAAAGTTAAAATTAAGTGATATAGATATGTGTTCTTCAAGGGATTTTATTTATTGTTATATGCACATTGATACATGTACATATAAAAAAAACAACACTTTTTATTGAAGGTTTGTAGTATGAGGTTGTAATGCAACTTAATCGACTTAAATGGGGAGACAAG
This sequence comes from Magallana ariakensis, assembly GCA_020458035.1. NCBI lineage: Eukaryota > Metazoa > Mollusca > Bivalvia > Ostreida > Ostreidae > Magallana > Magallana ariakensis. The sequence goes on from CM035813.1 coordinate 54,384,009, forward strand.
TCAAAAACATATTTACATGTATATTAATAAAATGGTTTAAATTATCACATGTGGTCATGCTGTTCTGAAAACAAACTAAACTACATAATTAAGCTATAATGCACACTTAAAATTAGAGAAATCGTATTTACTGGAGGCTGAACTCTTTTGTATTTAAAAAAAGTCATTATTTGACGTCACACCATTTATTCCTTTATATGTACACATGTACACAGTGCTCTGAATAAAACGCTGGGTTATGCCTTTCTGTTACTCAAGTAAATGACTGCACAACATTGATAATTTTTAAATCTAAAGAATTTCACATGTATGCATAAATTAATGCATTTTTATGAAATAAATGAGAGATGTTAACCTTCCACGTCACTTCTTCGCTAGCTGAATAAGTATGTTATAATTGTAATCGGGATGTTTAAAATACATTCTCTAAGTCGGAATAACCATGTCGGAATAACGTCGGCAGACAATTTCTACGACACTTGGCATCCGTTTCCACAACTACGTGGATATTCCTCCGACACTATCCTTTGCTTTTAGATTTCAACGAACATGCTCCTTTTGACGTTGGTTTGCGAATTAGTGGAAATTTAAAGCTAAAAGAACGGTCTCAAATCTATATTGTTTCAAATTTCCAGAACTTGTCATTTAGAGCGAATATCACGATTTGATAATACTCATGCTATGTTGGATTAAACAAATCGGAATAGATTGTTTGACGTCATAGATTAAAGTTCAATGGCAGCTCCCATAGTGGCTGAAAATTTAAATTAAGCGATCGATTTCCTTGAGTTATTCATTGGTCCGAGGTTTTTAATAAAAATAAATACGATTTGCATTTATAGTAGATGATAATTGCAACCCCTACCATCCCCGCGGATTACGATTTTGAAGATTTGAGAATTCATTCTTTTATTTGCTTGTCAAAATTTCGGATAAATATGCTCATCACTTCAAAAACGATGCTGAGTGCCTGCATGACCAAACATTATACGGAGAGTTATCCCTACCACTGCCCACCTCTCGTATACTAGTAGCGCGCTCACAGGTGGGAGAAAGCGTTATCGTTTATTTACAAATGGTGTTCATTTCGATCGTTTAATTTTTACACTGCACTTTACATAAACTATTCCATGTGTTAGCGGTAGAGGTGTAAGTATGAGTACATGGAATCGAAATGGTTATGAAACATAACACTGTTTTCCATGTACCAGCGCAGTGGAGTTTGTGGTGATTACACTATGATATACATGTAGGCTTAGTTTTGTATCCTGCCATCAGTTGTACATAAACGTATTTATCGTTTTGATTTTCTGGTTAAAATGATTAAATTCATGTACATATAACATGTGTGTTTTAAGTTATCTTAAATTGATATAACCGTGAAATACTTGCCTGGTAAGAAAATAATACTTTGAAAGTAAGCCTCGTTTTCGATTTTCTTAACTTACTAATATCATATTGGCAATCCAGTCTAATGAAAATCATCCTCCTTCTCCTTACACTAGCTCGTCAGGGTCTGATAGGTATCTATAAGAGGTCGTCTTCCCATGACCTTTACATACAATCTAAATATACCCCAAAATTATCACAGTCATGCCTTTATCTGTTTTTCAATACTCTGCAATCTGGAGGTTTTTCTATAGGAAATAGGCATGAATTAATTTTTCTGTCTCTTTTTGAAGAGTTCAAATTGATTTTCTAAAGCCCTGATTGGTCAGAAATTAAGGTCGTGTAAAGATGACCTCCTATCAATACCTGTCAGACCCTGACAAGTGTAAGAAAAAGGGGGTGGTTTTATTAAGACTGATTGACAATCCGTTCTTGACTTGTAGCTTGCAACGAGTTCGGCTCTAGTTTTTATCTTATCTTGCAATTCAAATTCAAAACACTATGCATATTGTGATGGTGTGATAAATTTTAAAATATCATATTAAATTTTGAATTAAACTTGAAGTTCATACTATGGTTAATCATGTAAGTAAAGAGGAAACCTATTAAGTATTTTGGGGGATAAATTAACAATAGCTTTCAATCTAGCTAAAGTAAAACAATTTTGTTTTATTTGCTAATCATGATCAGGACAAAGGATTACAAAATCATAGAATTTTGTATCATTTGTTTTGTACGGACCTTTTCGGTTTCGGAATTTTTTTTTCACACCAATTTTCTATTTATCTGAAGAGATAAACACACTCATCTACAATAATAAACAGTCAAAGCAAGGAATCAATTATGTATACGTATATTTTATAAACTTTGAAAGAATAAGTCATCTTTCCTTATATTGCATCAGGAAATGTCCGATTGATCAGTTGTGATCAGTTGTGACAAAGGCATTTAGTCCAAAATGTAACGTTAACATTACTGTGTCCCTGAAGCACATATTGGTTTTTGTTTTTTTGTTTTTTAGCTTTTCACGGTTTTACCGATCAAATATGACCCCCAGGGGAAGTTTCACTATACAACCATTCTTTCAGGGGGGGGGGGGGGCTCACTACATATCCATTTTTCCCCTTCATAGCGATACTTCCCCTTTAGAAAGTTTCCGGAATAATCATTTTTATTATTCTAACGAAATTTTTTTTTTTCTGTACAATGACGTTTTAATTGTTTGAATGAAATATATTACGGTATATATATATAATCATAAAATTTCAACCACTTATTAACTGCATCAACGGCTGTATTTCAAGATAAAAAATAAATGTTTTCCATACATAATTTTAGAATTTTTATAAACATGTAAATGAGATAATGAAAGAAAAAATGACTATATATTCATAACATTGTACATTTATGTTGTAAGTATTTAAACAAATAAACATAAATATATACAGATAAGACATTAAGAAGAAAAAAAAATGTCATCGATTCTCTACTTTATATAATATTGTATTACTGTATTCTATTGGTAAATAAAGGTACATGTAATTTCCAGTTGTAATGACCGTTTAATTGCCTTGCAATGGGGGGGGGGGGGGCAAAGGGCGTTTAATTAGGAACAATTCATTCAATTGTTGCGCGCATCAAACGGGTTTAAACGGTCGTCGCCTCTCTCTTGCGAATGATAAAAATGATACATTCTTTTAAGCTTTACATCAATAATTTTCCTCCGTCTATTAATTGTTCAAAGTGAAAGGTGAATTCTTTATGGAAACAAAATGGGTCATTAAGCTCGGACAATTTATTCAAACATTTGTATTAACATTAACCATTTTGATTATCAATTAATGCATTACTGTTTTCTTTTGTGTGCAGAGTTCAAACCTACTAAGCGCTTACAAAACATTTTTAGGAGAAAGCTTTATACCAGCTGACAAAATGTAATGAGTTGAATACCTGCGCAGGGCACTATGTTGTGTGTTGTGATTCCACTGGTACTATTTACACGATTCTCGTTAGGCTTCACCGCAAAATTGGTCAAGAATTTGACAACATACCTATTTGACACGAATGCTTACAACAGCAGCCTATGACCGTCCTCAAACCAAATGGCTCCGATGGACTTGAAAGGGTCTTTTGACTTGATAAGTTTAAACAAGCAAGACGAACTGGAGGAGAAACTCATCACCACGGCCTATCTGACGACACAATAGAAGGACAAGTTCCTCACATGGGACATTACGGGATTTCGGGTAAACAGACTTACGTTGCCACAAAACGCGGTGTGGAAGCCGGGCTTTATCTTAAAGAATGGTTTTACAGAGTTCAAAGAACTAGGGGGCTCTTTTTATTACGTTGTATTGAAATTCGATGGAACTATTTATTGTAAACCTTATAGAGTGTTTCAGTCACAGTGTTCCATTGACGTCACGAACTTTCCATTAGATACACAGACATGCAATATTCAGTTCACTCTGTGGTAACGCTATACATACCAGGTTACCTTGAGAACATTAAGCGATAGTGTTGAAATGGGTAACTACAAAGCCAATAAAGTTTGGGAAAATCACTTCAACTTCACAAAACATCGACAAGTGTGGATCCAACAGTATCGTAACATTTACTCTGAACGAAAACCTGACTTTTACGTCGGAAATCTCGTCACACCGATTCTGTTTCTGGGTGTATTGAACATTCTGGTGTTTGTCATTCCAGCCGATGTCGGAGAGAAGATGTCCTATTGTATCACTGTGGCTCACTTGTATCACTCAGTCAGTGGTAAGACTGAGCCACTTGTTACTTACATGGTCCGAGTTTCATCACAAGGTAGCATTCAGAAAAAAGCATAAAAGAATATTGTGGACATTTTAAGAATATTTTAATGAAAAAAGTTGTTTATAATATCACACTAATAAGCAAATTCCCACGATTGCAAAACCAAATAAAAACATATTCTTTTATCTCCATATTTAATCTTCGGGATTGCTCTTCGAAAACTTCCATATTTATGGGTTTTTTTCTTTCCATAATTTGTTTTTTTACACATCAATATTTCAACATGATGCAGTAGTATACGCTCGATATTTTGCAGTCGAAAATAGACAAAATTGCCGTTTGACTCGAAAACATTGGTCTTTGACTGCTGGATGATCTTATTGACACTCTACAGCTGGTGTTTGAAGTCATTTTAAAGTCAGCCTTGGTATTGTTATTGACATTTGAATATATTAAGAGTAACATCATTATGATTTCCTTTGTCAGTATTACTTGGCTTACAATTCAAATCGATATTTATTTTTTTTTTTTAGAGAAGGTGAATAAGTGTGATTTTTTCACAAATGTTATCATATTCTATCATTAAAAAATGATTTTAATTTGTTTTACTTCTTCTACTGCTTGTCGATTTTTATCATTTTCTTTTTTGTATTTTTTAACACAGATTAATTATCTTAATGAAAAATGTGCATTAGAGAAGTAACCAACAATATCTAAATTATTCTGATCCGCCCAAAATTTGAGACCAAACCTGGAAACTAAAACTAGCCTAAACGGAATATATCATTTCTTTACAACAAGAACCAATGTATCCCTTAGTTTGTATATAAGGTTGAAGTATTTGACGTGTAACTTAAGTGCGTGCCCTGTCACATCCGTGTTTGTTAACATGTGCGCATGCATAATATATAACAATGTTCTGATTATTAACATATTACGTTTGTTTTATTCTCACATTTTTTAAATTCAAGTTGTACTCTCTGTTATTCTAATGGAAAGTATTCCTTGGAATACCATTTCAAAAGTCTATTGCAGTGTTAGTAACGAATAACTTTCCGTAGCATATTGATTACTGTTCTGTTTTTTTTATTTTATGAGGAATTACAAAACCATCCAAAATGAACTAGTTCAGTTAAGTGTTATGTAATTGGGTCGTTATGAAGTGTTTTAGTTTTACATTACAATGAAAATCTGAGTACCTTTCTTTCGGTCGCAAACTTTAACGTAAATCGATTCAAATTAGGGGACCAATCCATCTTAGAATATAAAAGTGACGCTAGAAGTGTGTACATATCGTTTTAGGATTAACAAAGGTGGGTTTTTTTGTCAAGAAACAGAAAAGCTTTAGACTTAACTAAAGGATTTTTAAAATAAATTTCTCTAAGGTTTTACAGATGTTACAATGCATTATCGTTTTGCTTAGGTTCTATATGTAGCAAACAGAGTAAACCTCTGCTTTCTTAAACATTTTTTGGCATACACTAATCCATCTGCGGGAAAGCTAACCGATTTTGCAATCGGAGATGTCTGATTTTTTTGTCAAGTCTTTAAAATAGACAGATCAAATGACAAACTCTTTATTTTATAGGCCTTCATGACGCTAGTCTGGGAAATAAAATGGAAATGTTTCTAAACGCACTATATTAGTTAGACTAGCAAAACTCATGCAAACATTTACGGTAAGGATTTCATTTGTATTTTTTGTGACACTTATGGTGTGTGAATATTTTTGCTTTGTTGATATTTGAGTTTTATCTACTTAATGATTATCTTGAAATAACTGTAACATGTAATATAAAATGTAGTTTATAGTATTTTCTTTAGTTATACCCGCACTTTCTAAAGAAAGTTCGGGTATATTGTTGTTGTCCTGTTCCGTCTGTCCGTCCGTCCGTCCGTCTGTCACGTTTTACTTTCTCAAACTGCTCTTACATCTTATAAACCAGCAAACTGAACTCTTGGAGTTTGATTTGGGGTATCATGTTGTTTTGTAAAAAGGTTTCAAAAATTCTCTGGTAGTCCTGGGGGTCAAATAATTGGTAAAAAATGACGTTTTTTCACAAAAAACCTTCTTCCTCGAACTCCTCCTACATTTTCAACAATAGACAAATCATCTTTTGGAATATGTTTTGGGGTATCCTATAGATGCGCAATAAGGTTTCGGAAATTTCAAATTTGCCCTGGGGGTCATTTGGTGGCTGAAAAATGACGTTTTTTTTACAAAAAATCTGATTTAAAAAACGTCATTTTTTTTGGCAGTAGCCAAATGATCTTCTAGAATATGGCAAACTCAAATAACTGTTGCCCCCCCCCCCCCCTTCCCCTGGAAAAATTTTCTGATGCATGTATCCCTACTTAGACTTTAAATAAAATAACGGTTTTTTCTCTTCAAATAAAAAAACCTTGCATTTATTTTTGCTTAAAATTAAAAAAAACTTACATTTACACTTTTCTTAATTGTTGAATGATGTATTAAAATTAAAATATAATTTGGGGTCTAAAAGTTTTATAAACTGGTAAAAAATGTTTTTCTTAAAAAAAATCACATTACACCTTGCATAATTGACAAATGATCTATTGAGATATGATCAGAATTAGTTAAATGTTACACATGGAGAGAGACTCATCACAAGAAAGCATGGAAACACCAGAAGGAAGAGAGAGAGAGAGAGAGAGAGAGAGAGAGAGAGAGAGAGAGAGAGAGAGAGAGAGAGAGAGAGCTAAAACAGGTAACATGTAATGGTTCGGACTGGGGTGGTGTGGTTGATTATGGGTGCTGATTCTGATATCTTAATCAAAGTAACAAAAATTATAAAATATACATGGATAATTAGAAAGATAAAATGATTGGTATTGTAATAGGGTGCATTTTATGATAATAATTAAATTCATGCATTATTCATATTTCATCAACATCATCATCTTCATCCTCCATTTCATTTATATTTTACATGTACATATTTAGAAACAGACTATTATCCCTATAACTCCCTGTGTTTTATGCACCTATCAAGTAATTATTATTTAATTATCTATTCTAGTGGCTTCTGATATTTTATAGCCACTTGGTCACTTTAATACATGTGCACATGATCAGGTGGTTTACTATAGCCAATAGAATCCTTTAATCTCTATATCTGAATAAATGAAGAACCCTTAAGTGGACTTGTTAATCTTTGGGACAACCCACTATCACAGTATCATTCACCTTGGGACTTAAAATTGAGTCTTTTCGATATAAAAAGGTACTAAATTACAGCATACTAGTATATATACATGTAATACATGTTGTTGAAAAGTAACAGAATTTTAAAAAAATGACTGAAAACTGCAACATTGATTTAGGTTTTAAAAATGTGTATTACTACATTTATAGAAACATGCATTTATTTCTTCTAAATTAATGCTAATTTAACTGATTAGGGGAATCCAGGTGGACACAGGTACATTCTACCTGTACCCCCTTAGAGGACCCCATAATTGCCTAAAATAATTAGGTGTTTGTTTTGGCGAGTAGCCGTTCGGGGAATAAACCATCAGAAGTCTTATTTTCTGCCAATTATTCAAGTTAAAATTAATAACAATAAATGATTAAAATTAAATGTTTATCCTCCACACCCCCCATCAGATTCAGAGTCTTCTTTAAGGTACCTCACTACACCCAGACTTATAATTTTTAAGACACTACGTCACAAAATGGCGATTTAAATGTTTTGTTAAACTGTTAATATCGTTCGATTCGGTTGTATATTGTCGTAGCTCAGTGGTTAAAGTATTGGGTTTCTGAACCGCAGATCATGAGTTTGAATCCGCCTGGAGCTTTTGTTCAAGTTTACTGAATTAAATTTTCTAAAATGTAATTTTTCATCCAAAATTGCACATTTTTTACCTATTTGACTTAAATACTTCTTATCCATTATGATATTTATCGTAATCAAGTAATTTTCTGCTGATTTGAGAAAATATTTCAAGGTGTAGTGAGCCACCTTAATACATTCTAACATGTGTACAGTAGCAAATTTTAAATCATTTCTTGATTGGTATTTTTCTCTAGATGCACAAAAGATTTAGGAAATTGCTTTTTAATTCTTATCGATAAGATAAACAAAATGTTATATGTATTTGGGGCAATTGTAATCCTAAACAAAGCAGGGTCATCAATAGGCTAGAAATTACCCACATGGATCAAACACTATACATATGAATAAGATAAAATACTTTATTATATCCAGTTCTGGAAATTCAGGGTGTCTCCAAGGGGGCATAACCTATATACAATTTGATGCGCTCAAAGAGCAAGAATAAACATGGGGGATCTCAAAAGTTAAAAATTATCAAAGTATATCATCATTTTCTATTTCAGAGGGGTGGGGGTGGTTTAAAGACAACTCCTGGGGGTCATGTACTTACACCATTTGATGCATCATAATGATTTTAGAAACAAAAATATTGTTGGTTTAGTGGTAAGGGTTCTCAACAGTTTTCAAGATTAATGGTATTTTCCTGTTTCATTGGGTCAGAACAATCCCATGGCCTATGTTTTATTTGATGCATCATAATACATTAAGAAAAAAGACCCTTTCCTCCCTATTAAATAAAACTCATATAGACATCATGCGCGGATCCAGAAAATTTTTCCAGGGGGGGTCCGGAGGTAAATTGTGTTCGCCAGGGGGGGTCCGAGGCATATTTTCGATAATTTTTCTATGTAAATTTAATAAATTTTCATTTTCCAGGGGGGGTCGGGACCCCCCCCGACCCCCCCTCTAGATCCGCGCATGGACATGATAAGTCTCTACACTTATTTAAATGTATTTTATACACAAATTTAATACAAACTGCCACAGGGTCAATATGGGGTCAACTTAATATTTAAATCTGACAAATGAAAAAAATAACTTTTGCAATTAAAATGACAGAAACTGTACAAATGTGATAGGATATGTTACAATGATGAGCTTATTTAGATATTTTAAAAAAGATGATGATACAGTATGCTGGCAAAGGGAGATCACTTATTTAGAAAGTGAAAGTAATACATATGTATACCGGTGTCTCATAATATTGTGCGAGTACTACATGTATTATGCTTACCTATATTGGTCAACATCATAATGATAATCCAATTAGAGCACAATATGGAACGCCTCAACTGCCTTATGTGGATAAACTTCATTATGTGATGGTACTTTAACATTACGTGATGGTACTTTAACATTATGTGATGGTACTTTAACATTACGTGATGATACTTCGACATTACGTGATGGTACTTTAACATTACGTGATGGAACTTTAACATTATGTGATGGTACTCTAACATTACGTGATGATACTTCGACATTACGTGATGGTACTTTAACATTATGTGATGGTACTTTAACAATCTTCATTATATGATGGTACTTTACTATGCGGTGGTTCTAAAATAGGGAAGCGTCGCATCGGGATCGAAATACATGTACGCCAAATCTCTAAACACGTGGATGCCTGTAAAAAAAAATTTAACACTGGGCTGATTCTCTGTTTCAGAAATTGATCAGATAGGACTAAGGTCTACTGAGACTAGTTTAGATCAACAAATACTTTTGTTTTGATTAAGAGTTGCCTTACACTTTTAAAAGGGTCATTTTAAATTTTAAAGAATGGCTGCTTGGTGAGACCATTTGGGCTCCCCATCAGCGCATAAAAATCAGGGGGTACGAAAAGTCCCCCAGGGGATTTTTGGTCCAAAAATGTGAACCCAATCATTTGGCGCTTGGTCAGAGTGGACTCCTAACAATTTTAATAGCACCTAAACAAAGACTTCTGTAATTTATGTTAGAGATTGGACTTATAGGGATTGACGGGCTCTTCCTGTGTAGGAGTGGGCAATGTAACAGGCACGTAGCATCAGCCTCCCCCCTTAGGATCCTTAGGATTTTCATGATTTCGGGAAGTTGTCTTTTTTCTTTCTTTTTTTTTTTTTTTTGCTTGTCAAGATTTTTAGGATGAGTCTGCCCTCCCCCTTTCTTTCAAAAACGATGCTACGTGCCTGTGTAAGCACTGATTTATTCAACAGTACAGTTACTGTTAAAATCAGATTCAACAGCAATGGGGGGGGGGGGGCGGATGCTACGTGCCTGTTACATTGCCCACTCCTACACAGGGAGAGCCCGTCAATCCCCATAAGTCCAATCTAACATAAATGACAGAATTCTTTGTTTAGGTGCTATTAAAATTTTTAGCAGTCCGCTCTGACCAAATGATTGGGTTCTGAATGCACATTTTTGAACCAAAAATCCCCTGGGGGACTTTTCGTACCCCCTGATTTTCATGCGCTGATGGGGAGCCCAAATGGTCTCACCAAGCAGCCATTCTTTAAAATTTAAAATGACCCTTTTAAAAGTGTAAGGCAACTCTTAATCAAAACAAAAGTATTTGTTGATCTAAACTAGTCTCAGTGGACCTTAGTCCTATCTGATCAATCTCTGAGACAGAGAATCAGCCCAGTGTTAAAAAAAAACGTTATTGGCATCCAGGTGTCTAGAGTTTTAGCGTACATGTATTTCGATCCCGAGGCGACGCTTCCCTATTTTTAGAACCATCGCATAGTAAAGTAGCATCATATAATGAAGATTGTTAAAGTACCATCACGTAATGTTAAAGTACCATCATGTAATGTCGAAGTATCATCACATAATGTTAAAGTATCATCACATAATGTTAAAGTACCATCACGTAATGTTGAAGTACCATCACGTAATGGTAAAGTACCATCACGTAATGTCGAAGTATCATCACATAATGTTAAAGTACCATCACATAATGTTAAAGTACCATCACGTAATGTTGAAGTACCATCACGTAATGGTAAAGTACCATCACGTAATGTCGAAGTATCATCACATAATGTTAAAGTACCATCACATAATGTTAAAGTACCATCACGTAATGTTAAAGTATATTCATATAATGAAGTTTATTCACATAAGGCAGTTGAGGCGTTCCATAGCACAATATGAATCCATTAATAAGCTGATCATCACAAAAGAAATGTTTATGCATGTTAATTAATCCTATTATGCACATGGAAAACACATACCGTTATGTACACCACGTGAAAGCCATCTAACTGAAGAGCTGGGTAAAACTAGTACCCGGTAATGCGACCTGTAGACCTGTGTTGTGTACGTAACTTCGGACAAAGATCATTTTCTTGTAACATGCATGTATTTTCATGACTTTATTCTTTTAAACCCCTTGTACTGTTTTATTCGGTAAAAATATGTAAAGCACACTTGATTTTCAGCTTTAAGGTGGTACGTACAGGACACTATTGTAATGAACTCCCTATTGCAGAAATAAACAATAAAGTATAAATATAATAATTCCCCCCAAAATAATGTTACCTAACAGTGAAGTGCAATGGGTTAGAGCGTTAACTACATGTCTGTAGAGAGTTCAAATGCTGCTGGGGCTTTTCTATTTTTTACTTCAGATTCCAAAATTTTAAAAATTTATCTTTTTTTGTTACATACATGTATTGTAAAACTTTAAAATTATAAAACGTCACCGTGAAAGAATTTTGATTATAATGCACTTTACTACATGTACAGGCTTTCGTTGTTATCAAAATATTCTGATGTTTATTTATCCATGAGGAGTGTGTGTGTGGGGGGGGGGGGGTGGCAAAGTAGTATTGTTTGGTAATTTTACTACATGTATTAATATAAATTATTTTTTTCAAGGGTGGGAGGGTCTGGACCCCCCCCCCCACCCTCTAAATCTGTGCACGCGATGATGTTGGCACCTAGAAGCAAATCTAAATTAAGCCGGCAACCGTCGAGGGAAGGGGGCATAATTTAATTTTGTTTGTAATAATTATATAGACCATACTTTCTATGAAATGAAAAGATTATTGATTAACTGAAAATTCACATGCAAACAGTTCAACCACAACTGTACATAAAGGGCCGCTCATGTGTATTATCATCGTCGGAACCCACAGGTTTTCTATCCGTTATACTGCATGCAGTGTAATGGATAGAAAACCCGTGTGTTCCGATGATGGTGTATCATGTGCACGTGGCCTTTGTTTTTACTAAAACTGGTACAAAACAGTGTTATTTAGGGGCAAACACTTAGTGCGGGTATTACTGTCTAATGACAGCATCTAGTTTATATTTACTTTAATTTAAAAAAAATAATTATGCATGTATGATTCGACAATGAACTATTTGCTTATTCTTAAGAAAGTGTTAAAATGTATGTGAGAAGTCCTACAAGAGTGGATTTTATGTTTTGTTTTATGAATCAGTAGCCTTTTCAAGCCCTTAGTTAACATTGATGAACTTGTACCCAAGTGCAATGTATCTCACTGGTGCTACTATATTTATCTAATATAAATTCATGAACAAATATAAATTATTGCGTCATTATGAAGAATCAAAGTACAGGAAGTACTGAATTCGAAGGGCAAAATTAACTTTCTGAGTTGTTTCTTATTTTGAAGAGAAAGCAAATGGGTCAAGAGAACGCTCATAAAACATACAGGTGTTCTAATAAAGAAAGAACTAATTTTAAAATTATAAATTTTATTCACGATTTGACTTAAAATGGTTGTTTAAATCTTACATAAAAATTGATGAATTGCTCTTACTTTCTGGAATTTGAATTGAAATAATTCAATTGTGTAATTCTCATGGATTTTCTTTTGCAATAATTATTTTCGGCAATTTTACAAATTTTGAAAATGATCGTTGGCTTTTGAAAATTATAAATAAGATTATCTCACGTGTACAGAAAACCCTTCTAATAAAGACTATGAATATAGCCAGCAATCAACTTAGTCGTCGGTTGGGAGGAAGTGTATAAACACTATTTAACGGGATTTATGACAAAGCAAGGTCATATGTATTTAATGGAGCAGCTACATGTATAGAGTATACAGGCAATAGCATTGCAGCACTTATCACTATTCACCGTAGTTTATTTATAGTATGACATTGGTACTCTAATTTCAAGCAGTAGTCACAGATATCTAATAGTTGGAAAGGTCCATACATATACTGCCAAATATTATACATTTGCAGTGAAATTTGACACGGGTTATGCGTGTATTTCACTGCAATGTCTGAATGCTGACTGAAACCACAAAATGACGTCAGATTCACTTACTTGCCACGGCTTTTGATTTTTCCGGTATTACATTCCCTTCGAACTAGCAGGATAGAAACGGAATACTGTTTTTTATTTCATATAAAAAGTCAGATACAAATTTTTAATTAGAAACACAAGCAAAATCAATGTACCTGGCTGCCAAATATTCGAGTATTTTATTGAATGGGTAAATAAAAGCTCTCGGTTAAAGGAAATATAATAACAAAAGTGGGTTGTCATATAGAATTAAGGTATGAAAACTCAATAAATATTCTCTGGTTAAGATCTAAGGTATACAATATTTTATTAGACTAGTTCAAGCAATCATGGTATAGTGATATGCAAAATTATCCAAAATGTTTGAATTCTATGCAAATAGAGACAATTAAACAATTATTGGACTTTGAGAAACATTTTATGAATTTGCCAACAAAACTATCCAAGAAATATAGTATTTTTAGAACGGGTTAACTTGTAACAATTATTCGGTATCCATTATCGTGCTTTTACCAAATGAATACTGTTCATCTATGATATAGTTTGTGCATTCTGTAACTTCAGCTATGAGAAATAAGTTCCTTGTCAATGTTATTGTTATTGTGAAATTGATTTGTAACTATTAGTGATTTGATACCTTAATTATCTCACTCTCCAAAGATGTTGTATCAAGAATTTCAAAGTATATCATTGAAATCTTTATATTATACATACTTTTAAATTTACAAAGAGAAAGGGAGTCGTATTAAAATTCATCTTTTTGCACTAAAAATTAAATGTTCGTCTTATTATCATTTGTCGCAAAGATTTTAAGTAAGCAAACTAATAACAACATAGTTACATTTTTTTTTAATTTTGCATAATGATCAGATTAAATATAGAAGGTAAGAGGTTATTCTTTATAAAGCAGCATATATTTTCAATGACCCAATTTCATCGAACAATTACATGTACAATATTTTAATCATCACAGTCTGATTTATATAAAGATCAATTTATCTCCGTAAAAATCATTTGGCTTGACTGATCTCGTATATGTCCATCCAGAGTTGTCGTTCCCGTTACGCAGGTTGTGAAATCTGCCAATAGTTTATGGTTAATAGGGAGCATGAAAAGAAAACAGAAATCTAACGACAAAAAGCGCGATGCTTTGCTAAACACTTTGAAAACGATGTGTCGTATCTACTGTACTGAGGAAGAAAAAAAATAATATTGCAATATTTATTCATGCATAAATTCCAACTCAGTTACAGTAATTTTAATCATAATTCATAACTTGTTCATGCCAGAAAATTAAAAAAATGTAGGAGACTGATTTACAGCAGAAATGTGAAAATACGTTTACAGGACAAAGGACAGAGTATCTGTTAAATTATTTCTACATTATTCAGCATTATTATTGGAACTAAGTCAATGTGCTTCAATTGACAAAAAAAATGGGCACGTTGTCTCTCATACATGATAAGACACTATAAAAGTATTGCAAAATTTACAATATCTGTCAAAAACAAAATATATTTCATCAAAATTGTTCACGGTTTAAACAATATTATGCAGTTCTTAAATAAAGGTGTACAAGTAAATGTTAATCAGTGATAATAGAGTTCATGTTTTTTTTTTAAATTTGGGTATCAAAGTTCAATTGACTGTAAAAGTGGAAATTATGCACGCATTGCCTCCAACTCTTTCATTTTGGTCTGCAATGTCAGGTCATCGTGGTCTCAAAATCTACAACAAATAAAAAAAAACATGACTGTATTTTCAATATGTACACCTGGATGCTTTCTTTTTGAATTTGCACAATATTTATACAAATGTTGGTATGTAAGGATATTAAATTTCATATTCTAAAAGATACTACTTTATTCATAAAATATATTATGCAAATGTCGGTTTCAGGAACAATATCCATACAAAGACGTTAACATACAAAAGTCAGTTTTAGGAACATTGTCTTCGAAAAATTCGTTTAACTTGATATAGAATGTTTACAGAAAAACCCATATTCATTTAATGTGCATAATGAAGAAGACATATATTTACTGCGATAATATCATCCCGTGCTTGTTGGATATATAAAGCGGATACATGATTTTTAGTCTCAAATGACGAAGGGGTAGTGATGTAAACAAACCGAAGTGGCATACCTTTCCATTTTTTATCTGCAAGGGGGGGGGGTTACAATTATCTTCTTTTTTTTTTAGATATTATTTAAATGGAGCGTGTTGTATACATAAACATCATTTTAAAGGAATTTCTATTAAAAAGTAAACTACACCGGATGTTTAAATCGGGGGTAGGGGGTGTGGGGGCTGGGTCCTGTCCTTAAGCACCTGTGATTGCAATAGGTACATCATGACATTTCTATCAAACCCGACTCAACCATAACAAAAACGCGAATCAAGCATCCCATGAACACCAACAATTAAAGACCATGAAATCAAAATTTACGATTACCTACTCTGCACTACGCTTTTTCAGCTAATAATATCTGTTGATTATCAATACCCATATCATTTATACATGAATGTTGAAATCATCAAATTATTATAAAAAAAGTAATTAAAACTTCATTCAATGTTTTTAGGACGGAGGGGCTAAAAAGTACAGCAATCCCAATAAATTGTTGCAATCAAATTATAGCATTAACCCAAAGAAATGGTAGCTCATTTCATTATAAAACACTGTTTAAAGTTTGATTATGCTTCTTGGGGAAATTGAGTTCAGATTTTCCACAATAACTCAGAACTAATTTTTGAAAAACAATATTTCGACTTCCTTTGAAGTTTTACATTTTCAAACATACAAATCAGTAAAGCAGTGATCCAAATCAACCACATTTTGGATTAGCACGTTCCATACAGTGTATAGTATGTACTTACTGTTTTATAATAAATTGGTGTGTTAAAGAAAAAACAATAAATATGATAATCACATTGATCATAGGTTAAATAATGATACTTGTAACGCTACTGAACAGTTATATATGCATAATCATCATTTATTAATGATATATAAACAAGCTAAACAGACAGACAAGGCAGTGACATATTGTTTAAATTAACACCTACTGACCGAATTCCTTCAAGAGCTCAGCGCTCAGCGCTCAGGTTTAAACGGCTTTCAGTTTAATTTGATTAGATAATAGTATCGAAATCGAAAGACAAAAAATATTTTGAAATTGCTTTAAAATATATCTTTGTTTAGTAGCATAAGACTAACCGACTACTAGTTTTTTTTAAATCGGTTACCATCTTTCCGACCGATGAATGGGTTAACCGGTTAGAGGTTGCCATCACTAAAACCTTATTAGAATACTAACGGTGAATCAAATCGTAAATCAACCACGGAATTATAATCACAATAAATAATGGTGAATAGCGAATAGTAATACAGCTTCATAATGCAGGCATTCTATCAAAAATCGTTAATACATTTATGCAATAACAAATCATAGTAATTTAAACGACGTGCAGTGATCTTTATAAATAGAAAATCCGATTTGCACGCTCTAGTTCAGTTTTTAAATCGAGTATGTGAAAGCTGTCACAGCACAACATGGAAGAACGTTTTATTAATGAAGATTTTAGTTACATCTTAATTATTGGAGGCACTGGGTGCTATTTTTTTAAGAACGCGTTTCTACATTAGTATATGTATATGTTTCTAAAAGATTGTTAAACCTGATTGCAGTTAACAATAAAATTGATATATATCATTATAAACATCGCCGACCTGACAAAGTGGAAAACAAGACAAACAAGTTGGCATGTAGCTTATCTATGTCGATAAGTAACTTATTCTTGCAATATACGAGATAAATGTGTTGTCATGCAACTTGTTTATATTTAATTGGCATGCAAGAAAAATATGCTAACTTGCAAATCATTTCTCTCGACATGTAACTTATTCATGTTGAAATGCGAAATTGATGACATAAAGCTAAGAACTAGATACAATTTCGTTCATATTTTACCATATTTTAGAGTGATTTTTAAAGTTATTACAGGAAATTGATTTTATTTACACAAGAATATCCATAAATTAAGAATTTATCAATAGTTACCTGATTAGACTTTCACAAGGTTAAATGTGGCGTCACAAACGCTGCATTTTCCCGTAATTTTCATAACAATGAGCAAAAGACACCAGTTTCTTAGTAGTTTTTTGAATAGAAAAATATGTCCGCAGCTGTCGTAATAACTTTATCATGTGATATCACATAAAATGTATTAATTTCGTTGTGGGCGATTGCTGATGACACAGTTTCCTCTTGTTGAGAAAAGCTCAATTTCACAATTTAAAAAAAATAAACTTTAGGGCAATTTATAATTATTTAAAACTAAAATGACCTTACCCTGTTGACAAAAATAGTACCGATGACAAGGACTACTAACATGACCCAAACTTCTTCAGGTGTCAGCAGACAGAAAAACAACTGATGAGCCCCACCATTAGCTATTGTTGTTTGTGCAGTTGTTTCAGTTCTTGGTGTTAAACCGTCATAACTTAGCCCGTTGTTGCCGGCCATTAAAGACTAAAATCAAAATAATAATAAACGTGTAGCATTGATCCATTACACGCTATATATGGGTATTCTTGTGTTGGAAAAGTTATGTAATATGTACAATAGAAAAAAAAATCACAACAATTTCTAGCTACAACTAGTTTACATTTTTAACAGTTGATACTTTTTAAAAGATATTAATTTTTTTTTTATTCATTGTTAAAATTCAACTCTCCTTTGTGCCAGTGGGCCCAACCTTATTTGAGATTTTTAAAGATGCTTTCTCTTTTTCTATGTCAAAATTTAACTCCCCATTATTATAAAAAAAATTACAGAAGGACGGACAGACAGACAGACATACAGACAGGCAGACAAGCAGGTTCACAGGCAGACAGACGGACAAACCAACCTGCAGACGGACACTGGATAAAAAGTGATTGAAACTAAGGAGTTGAGCAAAAAAAGTATCAAAAACAAGATTTAAATGCATTCTCCCTACAACAAGTAAGTACTAAATCGTTTAACTTTCATTTTTATCATTACCTGTTGTCTTTAAAATTGTCTCGTACATTATATATCTAATAGAACTATAATTTAAATAAATGATCGAGGAATCTCCTTTGTTTTCTTAATGGTAAGGTAACTTACAGGTAAAAGGCAATGTTAAACGGTATCTGTCAAATTTGCTATAGAATAAAATATAATTCAACAGCGTAAAGAAATCTTAAGTTTAGGGATCGACGGCTCTTTAGAAAAGATAGTACCGAAATGTTCCTATAAAAATCATCTTTTTTCTTAGTTTTGATATATGTGTACCTGATTTTTGGTAAACAAAATCGTCGAAAAATTAGATAAACTTTTTTACACGACACAATGTAGAAAAGTCGATGCTTCCAATAATAATACATGTAAAAAAGTTCTTATTAAAATGCATCTAAGAGCTAGTCAACTCTAAATAACAAATACTATATATTCCAACAAGATTTCTTTTAGATTAAACATTTACATATCCTCTGACTTTGTGGAAAAAACTCAACAAAATACAGCTTCTTAGCATTCGAGATTTAATAGTTGACTGATTTAATCTAGCAATCGTAAACAAAAGAGGAGTTTTCCTGCTATTGCTTGCACCTGACCCCGACCAGATTATTTATTATTTTAGCTATAAACAATTATTTAGGTAAAGAAAAAAATGTATGTTAGGATAAATATTTCATTTATTTCTTTTACTGGAGACAATTTGGTCTAAAGATAGCCACTACCATCTAGCTCTCTTAAAATAAACTTAAATAAAACCACTAAACTACGACTGTGGCGTTGATATCCTATCATATAACATTAAAAATGGTAGTACACGTTTGGTCCATCTTTTCTGATTTGATATGTTCCATGTATCAGTTACCGAAAGCTTCAAATTTACAATTTTTATTCATATCCTATTTCTTTAAACTGATACAACAGTAATAACTAGTTGTTATTTTTTTTTTATACATTTACAAACCCAGAGCATAGCGCAAAATAGTTAATAGCCCGATAATCTGGGACCAGTTTTGTTTTAACTTTATGTAGTAGTAAGATGCGTTGTGAACTTTCCTGGCTGATAAGCTTCTGAGAGGAAGATTAAAGAAAATTCCAATATATTCCAATGTAAAATCTCGACTACGATTGTGGCCCCACCCAACTCCTGGAGGTCATGATTTTCATAACTACTGAACATGCTTTTACACAAGTTTCAGCTTTCCTGGCTGATTAGTTTCTGAGAAGAAAGTTTTTAAAGATTTACTCTATATATTCCTATGTAAAAATTTGACCTATTATTGTGGCTCGTATGTATGTTAAAAAAACATTGCCAATTTAAATAATTGGTTCTTGCATGTAATGTAGAGAAAAGCAGTTTAATATCTTATTCAATGGGAGCTAGGGTGCAAACACGTAGCATCGTTTTTTTAAAGTGTGTGTGTGTGTGTGGCGCGGGAGTGGGGACAGACTCATTCAAACAATCTTGACAAAAAAAAAAAAAAAAGCGGGGGGGGGGGGGGAGAAAATAATACAACTTCTTAAATTCGTGAACGTACTGTGCCTATAACTTTATAACTTCAATTTTTTCTTCAAAATGACTGCATTTCCTTCCTTTCACTTCAATTTCTTACATGCTCCCAAAATGTGTGTGTGGGGGGGGGGGGGGAGGGGCAACTCTATGTAAATTCATTTTATTATATGTAGTTTTAAGAAAAAATGTTTGCTAGAGCTGTGAGGAAAAGTAGAGGGGGGGGGGGTAGTCAGGCCTCCTTCTCCCGTCCACCCCCATCCACCCCTACCAGATGATACTTGCCTTGGGTCTACGTGTTTAAGCCTGTATATGTATGAATAAATAAAATTGTAGTCTTTGTTATTAATTAAGATTAAAAGCACTAGTAAAAAAAACCCACTTTGGTGGGTAGTATGAGGCAGTGTTTAAAACTTGCTAACAATAGATTTTCTTTAACATTGCACTACACAAACATCTTTCTTGGACTGAAATTGACACAAGTACTTAAACAATCCTGCAGTAGGCAGTTATTCCGTCTGTAAGATTCAGTTTGTTTTCTGTGATGCGATATAGACTAGGCATGTTCTTTAGTTACTTGTCCAACCAAAGGAGGGTATCTTGGAAATCATTGAAATACCGGGATAAGTTTTTTTTTTTTAACGGTTTACAAGTAACTCTTTCAATGAAATGAACTCTCAAACTGTCACTTCACTTATTAACTTTTAAAAAAGAGATATACAATAAAAAGTAACCCCATTGCTAATCTACTTTTTGATTCTAGATAATCCTAATCTAACAAACACATTTTAACGATTTACTTCGTTAAATTTATTTCCTCATTACATGTAAGTACACGCAAATGCAGGTAAAAGAAACTAACTTCATCTTATTTCAAAACTGTGAAATAGTTCAAATATGTTACACTACATGCAGCAATCTGTTGTGGTAACATCTTTGATATTGTTTGCTCCTTTCTAGTTTTTCTGCAATGAACAATTAACGGAAAATATTTCTAACGATTGATACACGCAACGGAAGTTTTTTTTTTTGTTGAAGCAATTCGCGACAATTTCACAACTGTATATACCCCCATCCCCCCCGTAAATCTGGAAATGTTTACCGTTGATAAATTTTTAGCAAATTTGCGCGTCCTCTGCAGTCGCAAAATTTTTTTCCTAAAAATTAATCAACAATAAAAAAAGTAAATAAAAATTTTGCCGAAGGCTGGTCTCGTCTCCTTACTATATGAACAGGTGTCTGTAAGTAGTAGTCATTTGAAAAACCTGTTTATATAACCAGGTAATTACCCCCTAGCTATAACTAGCGTGTGGAGAAGGGCTTCAATCAAAATCGGTATCGTCGATTGACTGGCAGCCTCATGTGTACATGTATACTGATGACACTGCATGCGTGCAGGATTTATTCATACATATGGTATGTACCGGCGTTACGCAAAATGTAGTGTTTTTTTTTTACCCCATTCACAGTGTACCGACGGGACACCAAAATTCAAGGAATATGAAAATTTGTACAGTATTTTGAATTTCTCGCTTCATGCTGCCATTTTCTTCTCATTCTCGCTCGCTCGACAGAGGAAAAACATCACCTGTGTTTGACACGTGACCCTCCGATACCTGTGTAGTATACACAAACCGTCACATTTGAAGGTGTGAACTGCTAATTGGGATAATTATCTCGCTATAAATCCGTATCAAGATACCCCTTTAGGTAGTTTTGTTGCATTTGCTGCTGTTATTTTATATATCGTTAATTTGAGCAAGATATAAATTGCAGACATAAACTATCACATGATACTTTATTAAGTTGGTAAACATAAACGATTCGTGAGAAAATTAGAGGCGGCGGTAATATACGATATCCGAAAGTTAGCTAACATTCTGCATGTCAATATGTGTGACATTTAATATATGAGTGCTTTTTATTTTTAGCGCCGATGACAATTCGCAAAAATTTAAAACGTAAAAATTAATCTATAGCTTTATGACTCGGATTCGCAAAAATTAATCGACGTAAAAATTTCCAGATTTACGGTATTTGTATATATTGCCTCGGGTTCATTACATGTAGCACACTCGCGTGAGTATATCGTGTATATTCTGTGTTAGTTCCAGTGTTTTTCAAATCATGGACAAACAAAAAAATTGACTATTGATATACACAACGGAAGTTTTAGTAGAAGGTTATATGCAGCTAGCGTTTTAGAAAAAAAAACCCAGTACAGTGAAAGTTCTATTTAAATTTGATATCAAATTGAAAAAAATGTCTTTGTTCAAATGAGATATTTTTACAATAAAGAATACTTTATGTTTATTGTAAGAAAAACATTGTTTGTGGCTAAAAGAACAATATAATAGGTTCATACTCGAACATGCTTTTTTTCTTACTTAAAGCTCAGAGTTATTAAAATGAAATTTATACATAATAAAATCCAAAACAATTATCATAAAAATTAATTACATTAGCGTTATAATTTTATTTTAATCACATAATTTAGTTTGTTTTTCTATCAAAAGTGACCTCAGGGTCTCTCAGGGTTTCCTCAGTACCCTCAGTGCCGACTTCAGGGTATCTCAGAGTTTCCACAGTAACCTCAATGACAACCTCAGAGTCTCTCAGGGATTTTTTAGTGCTCTCAGGGTTTCCTCAGGGTTTTTGATAGTCTCAGAGGTGTTTTTTCATTATAGTAGTGAGACGGACAGACAGACAGACGGACAGACAGACGACAGATAAAATATATTCAGAAAAGTTCACTTGAGCTTTCAGCTTAGGTGAGCTAAAACGCTTGTAATTCTAGCACATTTACCTAATGTATGTTATTGTTTCTCTGGCTAATTAAGACAGTCAACAATAAACAGTTAAATTTATTAAAAACTTTATCTGCTTTAACGGTTCAGGTGAGAACAGTAAGAGACGTTTTACAAAATGGCACCTGTTAAAAACATCTTCAAACAATTGTATATCATCCAAAAAAGTTTCGTTTCTTGATCACTAACACTTTTGAGATCCCACAAGTACAAGTTTAAAGACAGAAAGCTAAATGAGATATTTGAGAAGTCTTACCGGAAGTGATTTTTGTTTATTTGTTTTACATTGCGTGTATGACATATGTTATCCTTTGTACTGAATTATAAATTCCATGTAAAAAAAAATGTGACGACGGAAGTTAAGAAGAACTCAGTCAGTTCAAGCTCTTTTACAACGTACACCATAGCATAGCATAGTATTCAAAATTCATACCATATCATTAGAATCCACATCATAGCTTTGGTATCTCATACCATAGCATACAATCTCATATATTCGAATTCGTCATATCATAACATAGCATACTATAGCATAGCATACAACATGATTTTAACTCGGTTTGAAATGCTTTTATTTTTAAGAATGAATGTCGACATTGCAATTAATCATAGCATAGCATACAAATATTATAGCATTGTGTTTAAATCTCAAAGCATATCATTAAAATCGCATACCATAGCATAGCATAGAATTGTAAAAGATATGCATGAAATGACTGTAACATATAGTACAAAGTTACAGAAATGTATCATTCCACTTAGTTTGGTTGTTTAAGTTTTTAACGTTTATGGGATCTCGTGGAGACAAGGTTTTTTGACGAAATACATGAAAGATTTATAGAACTAGACAAACAACATATCTCTAAATTTCTATTTAATTATATGTAATTTACGCCAACTCTAGTAAATTTGCAGTTTCAAGAAAATCTACCATCTGCATTTTATTTCAAAATACGGGTACATTTACCATAGGAATACATAGGAAATTGGAATTTTCCACATTCAGAAGCAGATTTTAAAAAATGCTACAAATACAGCAATTTTCTTCGAATTGTAATATGCCATTTATAATTTTCTACCCTATATGGAAATATTACTGAATTCTACCACCTGGTTTTCTATGAGAAAATGCATTAAATTTAGCTACATATTTAGGGGTGCAGATGAATCACAAATGTAGATTGGTACAATGGATTAATTCAAAAATTCATAGAATTAATTCTGAGGTTAGCATAATTCTGTGTGTAAAATTTCCTATGCGTACACTTTTATTTTTTATGTAATTTCTTAAAACGTTTCTTCAAAGCTTCATTTTATCATAACAACATAATAGCTCACTGCCAACGCTCATCTAACCCGGAACAACGGAAAAATAATTGTAAAAATGAAACTTTCTTAAAAATATCAATATTATATATGCTACTACTGATTGTTCTGTACGATTTCATAAAGAGTATGGGTAAAAAAATCTTAAAAGCAATGAATACCATGGAGTTATTAGACACCTTAAATATCATTTTGTATCACAAAACTGAAACTGTTCTCTAAACTTGAGACCATTTAAGTCCTATGTACATGTAGTATTTAAAAAAAATTATGTTTGTTATGACTGTAATGGCTAAGAGGTTAGAGCACCATAAATTGAATAACTTAAGAATTATTGTCTGTTTAGGTTGTGGGTTCAATACCTCAAATATTTAAGGCTTATGGTTTTGTTTTTGTTTTGTTTTTCTTTGTGTTTACTGAATATATCTCTAGTTGGGCTTTGGCATGTCATGATATACTATTATAAACAAATAAATTGAAATTAACAATATTAAATTTGAAATTCTTCCTTAAGAGAAAACCAAATTCGATGCGCATTCGCAAAATTATTTCCCCCATATTCTTTAACTTATAAACAAGATGCTACAACATGTCGCATTTCAGGACCAATATATATGTCCTTCAGTGACGGGAGAGCGAAAAGTGAAGTAATATGCTGCCCTCTGTATTTGAAAAAAGGGGGCGACCTAGTCAGAGTTTACTGTCAAAGTAGACCAAAATAACAGCCAAATATTTTGTGGTTTTTTTTTTAAAACAAGATTATTGCTTATATTGGTTTAATACATGTATATCGTAAAACATTCTTTTTTAAGCTTATTTTTCTATCTGCTGATTAGGTTTGAACATCAATAAACAGCTTCTAGCATATAAGTCAAGTCTAAGCCAAGAAAATTCAAAATGTAAAAACAAAAACATTACCTGATATTTGTTTACATAACAAGAAAATGCGAGTTCTGTATCTCACTTATAACGATGAATGACGCTCAAATTTTGGTGGCTGTCTATTAGAAATGCCCCACTAAAGCATTTTAAACATTTTAAACAGAAAAGCATATTTTGACCAAAATCGAAACATGCCCATTTAAGTAAATCGATTAAGAATTGTCTCACTTTGAGGAATGATAATAAGTTTCCTTCTAAAAAGCTATGTGATGATCACCGGAAGTATGTCAAATCATGCGTGCAATCATGGCGGAACCAACAAGTAACGATAACTCTTACACTTAATTATTAAAATCAATAATGATGTTATGTTGTTGAAATTTTAGCATTGTTATACTTTTTAAATGTAACAATTATTATCATTCTTAATTTTGTTTTGCATTGACTCGTTCAGGCAGGCATGCTGGATTAATATAAACTATTCTCCATAAATGTTAAACGGCAATTTTAGTGAGTTTTTTCTGAAAAAAATCACAATTTCACGAAATTTAGTTTTTTTTTAAAAGTTGTAACTATACCTTAATTGTTACACAGGAAGATCTAATTTGCCATTGTCATGGTTATGTTTTTCCATCTAAAAAATCCCAGAAGGTCCATGAAAAGCCTCTCTCACAAAGTATTTATTGCCTCTTGCTTGTCCTATAAGCATAAGATGCAAGTGTAAACAAGTAATCGGGACCAACACATTGACTATATTTGACATGTTACAAAAGTAAAGTTACCCTGAAAAAAAAACCTCCCACAAATTGCTCCTTCATCCTTCTGTTTATTTTGATGTTGATGCAGAATAGGTAACAATTCTCTGAAGAAAAAAAAATCAGAATTATTAACCAGGAATTAAATTTATCGTTGCCATTTTTAAACAGAAGACTGCTAAAGAAAGATTGTTTATAATGAAAATCTTGAAAACAATTAAGTAACTTTATGTAAAAAGAGTATTACAAGACTTGAAGAATGAAACAAAAGCATTCTTTATTTTTTTAAAAGCTTTGAATTATCTCCCCCACAAGAAAATATTAACATTTTATAGCATATATGAGTAAATTGTGGTAAAATCATATAACAACATTTTTTTTTTATTTTTACCCTTACTAAAGTAGTATTGGTAGTGATTTTTTTTAAAAGCTAAATTACCATGATTTCAAAATCCAGACAGATCCCAAAAATTTAAGAAGGAACTGCCCAAAGTCATGAAGGGTGTGAAGTCAGACGACTGGTTGTCAGTGTTCCCGGGGATGTCTTGCTGTCCGTTTGATTGATAGCCCATCTCTATAATATATCAGAATAGTATCCTTATTCCTGGACCTGACTATGCTTCCAGACAGTGCTGTAAAAAAATAATTGTAAAACACATTTTCCTGTTAAGAATTAATGAGATTTTCAGTTTAAATTATCAGCTAGGTTCAATGAATCGATAAATCAGTGAATAGAATTGAGAATAACTTCTACCTCAGTGAGAATAACTTCTACCTCAGAACTGTGTAGGACAGACTGCAGCATTCTTTTTAAAATTCAGCAATGCATACTAAATCATGTATGTCTTTAAAACCCTTTAACTGAACTTTTCCGAAAGAATTCATTGTATCCCCAGAATTATATAGATCATTTGACAATTGATTGGATTGTTTGTGACTAGTCTGCATGAATGTTTTTTTTTTTTTGGCAAATACGCTGTAATTATCCAATGGTGCTTACTGTATACGAAGTGTTTGTATTGATAAGGGGTTCTCCTCATGGTTATCACACACTGATAATTTTGTACAGATTCTGATTACTAAATTCGAGGACAATCAGTGACGCTTACAGCTTACCACGAGTAGATGAGACATTGGAAGCCTTATCCGGATCTATGTACTAGTATATAAAAAAAAAGAAGACATTTTTTCACAGTGGAACCACTTGGTTTCTTTAAGTATAACCACATGCCCTTTGCCTTATCAAAAGCCCCTGTCAAATATCAAAGACTGATTGGGCAGTGCTTAGATGAATTGTTTTTAAAGATATGCTTATAAGGAGTAAAATAAAGGTATTTATGCTAAATGGGAGCTAAGATATTCTAGTTACAGTATTCCGAAAACTCCCTGCCTCCCTAGCTAAGATATTCTAGTTACAGTATTCCGAAGACTCCCTGCCTACAGCGACTTGTATAAAAATAAAACCTGTCCCGTGCCACCTATGCTTCTTCTAGGTCGTTTCGGTGAGCTAAAATTAGTGGAGGTTGAAGGTGCTATCTCTTATCTCTTTTTAACCTAAAATTAATTACAGAATTAAATATAGATACCTATCAAAACATAAATGCACGTTTTAAACATTATGAATAGAGCCGCCTCATCCTAATTACAGAAACTCTCAACTTCACAGGTTTTAAAGAAAAACCTTTCTATTTCCAATACACCTGCTAAATGCCCTGTACGTAATACATATTCTCTAAAATTAATTAATAAATAATGCATATCCAGTAGTACTTTATGACCTATAGACCACTGTCCCCCAAATAACAGCAAAGGCTCTTGGAGTGTGGCATAGAGTTTTAAAATTTTGGTAGATGCATCATTCTTTAGTTTAGTAAATATGCACTCTGTTTGTGTGTTTAATGCCTAATAATATGAATTTATTTTAAATGAATGCAAACCCAATACACATGTTTTACATGCATACATGTATTTCATCAAAACGAGACTATTGTCTACATATATATATTTTTTTTAATATTTCAGCGTCTGTTCGAACGTTCTATTTTATTGGCTAAATCAAATAGTTTACATTTGTTTACCTTTTTATGACGTCACAATCGCTCGTGCTAAAAGTGTATCAATCCCCATTACGTTACGTTTAAATTTTGACAATTAATTCCTATCTATTCATTTTATTCATCTCAATTTCTGTTCTTGATAAAAATTCAAATGATAAGGAATGAATGTAATAGCTGCAGAATTATACTTATATAAATCGGGTTTGAACATTTTACGCTTTTTTTTTATAAACCGCTTCACGCCAAAATAGCGTAGCCAGAACACATAACTCAAAATCTGTTCACTGTAATTGTCATAAGACTGCGATGTATTGTCATATGACCCTTTAGCAAACAATATCAAAAATCTTAAATTTGTGCTTTATTTCTTTTTTTTTAGATAAAGAATAATTAGAAACAAGACGTTCTGTCAGGCGGCGCAATGTGCGACGTCGATAATTTCCAGTCTAAACGTCGTTGTTAAACTCTTCACATAGTTGTCGTTAACATTTACGATTTATTTCCGAAAATGTCTTGGAAAATGACATGTGTCCCGCATGCACACTCGCATGCATTTCTAGTTTTGTATAAAAATATTTCATAAGTATAAATGATCTGCCGCTTCCAAACATATTGTCTAACGACTGTCTTCCCGAAATATGACGTTCAGCATTGTCTCCTCCATTTATATTGTTAAGGGTTTGTTTCATTTTTTTTCATTTGATGTCATCATACACGTCTGATTGTCTTGTGTTGTTTGACTATGTAATCACAAAATGCATTTTGAAGCAATTTTTTAAGTTTATTTACTTTAGGATAGCCTAAGGATTTGTTTCAAGATCTTTACAAAATTTAATTAGTTCATTTCACTAAGAATTTTAACTTCAACTTGTGCTATAAAGGGATATTAACAATGAATTACCAATGAACTAAAATTTAAACCAAGGGGCTTACCAGACGCTAAGTGGATATCACAACAATATGTACAAAATGAATAATTGAAACGTGACATCATTAAACAACTTATAGAGGCATATACATGCGTTAATTTGTTTATTTTGGTATTTTAACCCTTTCTTTCTCATTAGGAATTCCAAACAGGCATATTACTATGTTGGCATTAGAGAGTTCTATTGCTGTACTTCATCCTCGGTCCATAAACATTTGTTGATGCAACATAACTCTTGGG
The DNA here is from genome assembly GCA_020458035.1 of Magallana ariakensis. Taxonomy (NCBI): domain Eukaryota; kingdom Metazoa; phylum Mollusca; class Bivalvia; order Ostreida; family Ostreidae; genus Magallana; species Magallana ariakensis. Next base: position 54,412,854 of record CM035813.1, read on the forward strand.
GTGACATATTGTGTCTCTTTGGCAACAAGATAATTATACTAATTAAAAACTGCATGCGCATTGCGTGGCGGTGGTCGGATATGCACAATTTAACTATATCAGCTGTTTTGTTTTCAAATGGACGTTTTAGAGCAATATCTAGTAAATGAAAGGTGAACCTCAAGATAAAAAGTATTTCAATGATGCCTCATATCAATAGCCTTGTTTGATATGTTGCATTTGGGATACATTTGTGGTAAACACAATGAAAAAAAATCATATTTTAAGCTTTCATTTTCTATGAAATATGAAGAAAATAAGTTAAAAATTTTGGAGTTTTGTCCATTTTTGACTATTGAAATATATCTAAATTCCCACAGTCTCAAATGGGCATTGAAACAAGCTCTTGATTTCATCTTTAAAATGATGTAAAGATAGATATAGGTAGCGGAATTACTTTTTCCATAATTTAATATAGATTGTCAAAAAAATTGTTTCATTTTCTACAAAATTACTAAAACTGTATAGTACGGGAAAACATTCATCAAATCAATTATGACGTCATAATGGTTCTAGCATCAAAAAGGCACTCTAGAATCTTTACTAGATCTTGACCTTAATGAGGCCGGGTCTAATTCTTTCTGCCCTAGATTTTTTGATAAAATATTTTACATGAATTTCTACTGATATAATTATTATTTTAGGATAAAAAAAAATCAGACATCTACCACATCCTTTGTTTGGGGGGGTCATCTCAAAGTTTGTTAATGTTTAACATACACATGTAGGACCCTATGGGATTTTGCTTGAAATGTATCAATTTTGCACATTTTTTACATTTTTTTTTAAAACTTCTGCACTAGGGGTCTCATCAATTTTTTTTGTATGCCCAATTTCCCAGATTTGTCAGATAATGGCTATTTTTTTATTTGACAAAGACGGAAATAGTGATATTTAAGTATTATTAGAAAATTCAGACATATTTTAGTAATGAATATACATATAATATCACATATTAAGGGTCATAAATATAAAATACGTGGTTACTGTCTTGAAATACATGTATTAAGCTGTATTTAGGTGGGGTAAGAAAACGTGACAGAAGGCTAGGCTTGCTGATCCCTCTTTCCGTTTTCGACCCGGGCTCAAATATAGCTTTTACTTCAACACATTTATGTTTATTCTACAATATCATATTAATGTTAAAACGAGCTATTTTCGACAAATTTCGCTGAATATCTGCAGATGTAACCATAACGCCATGGCGTTAACCAAGCAAAAAGATGACGTCACAATGCAAATAAAACGCTGTGCGTAAGCGTGCGTATTTGAACTATGCTCGGCCTCGTTAAGATGCTTTTGTGTTTGATTGACGATAGACGGATATGCACAATTCAATTCAGATTTGGATGTATTAAGTTGCCTTTTTTGTTCGATTGATCAACATGACAGTGTTTTGTAGCGCTGAAAAATTGATATAATCCATTATGGATAATTAAACTTTTCAAGTTTGAATGAGCAAGAATAAAGAGAAATAATTTCTCTGTGAAACTCATTTTCCCTTCAAATTTGAGCTATGGGCTATAACAGTCAAAATCGGCCCCAAAAGACATAATATTTAAAATCACATTTAATTATTGTCTTTTTTCATTAAATTATTTTCAAAGATGTTGCTCATTATAACAATTGATGATTTATCAATTTTGGCTCTTCTATGACGTCTGTATGACGTCAAAAAATGACGTAGAATTCTTAAAATAAGAAGAAATATCACATTTTTCAACATATTTCTCGACTTTTCAATGCCTCCACATGCACCCACCATGATCATATAATTATAAATGTTTTGTTACCCTGGTACAAATACTAGGAAAAAATATCTTTTTGGTGGAGACATGTGGAGGATGTTAATTTCTAAGAAAAAGAACTGCGCAGTAGAGAGAATCTGCCAACACTGACTGAGTATTGGTGTTTTATTTCCACCAACACACCTATATATCGTTTATAAATTAAACAAAAAAGAATGATACCTATGTAAGTTTGTTATATGTATTATCTTTTCTTGATAACATCAAATAAGTTCCAGTTTTAATCGAAATATGCAACGTCCAGCATGATCGATATACACTGTACATGTATAATGAGTGTACATATAAATAAACTGGATCTTAGATTTTTATATAACACGTATCATATACTAATATATACGGTTTTTGTATACGGTTAAATTATTTTATCAAGTCGTTTTTATAAACACAAGCCATGAGGCTACATTATTTACTCCGTCCGTTTTTATGCGATGTACCAAATTCTAAAAATAGGGATGTTGCTAGATACGCTACATTCATGACAACAGCAGCGTTTCCGCTTTGTATCCGATGAGACTTAGCCTAGGATAATTGAACCCAGTTCCTCTACGTGCAAAGAAAATGAAGCTTTATGAAAATAAAACGATATAAAGGAAAAGGTATGTATATTTATTCACGTGTTCATCTTCGTTTAAAACAGGTCACAGTTATTCATATACATTGCTTTAGTACTTGGTGTCGGCTGCGTTAGCTATACATGAATGTATACAGTAACGTATGTTTACACATATGCACATAAGGCTTATAAATATATACATTCAGATTATAAAGGTAAAGAAACGGGAAACTTGGATCATAGTGCATTTCAAAATAAGATTATATAATAGCAGTAACATACATGTACTATTGTACGGAAATGCAAGCACGGTCGACTCTGCAGTGGCTATAACAGTAATTTTTCTAATGGCGGATCCAGTGATTTTAGCATAATACAGGCGCGTAGACGTTATGGGAAAAGTCAGACCCAAATCAACAAAAAGATGACATGTCATGTGATATTTTAGGGAGTGCATGCACAGGGGCTCGGTTATCGATTACTGAAGTTCTCTATCATTTGTTTCTGATTAAAATTAGTTTGTGCTAAATCTTATATATATATATATATATATATATGTGTATTTCTGTATATTGCATTAAAAACATTCAGTGAAATTTTAGGTGAATGTGTTTAATGTAATACAAAGAAATACACTTTAAGATTACTGATTTTCATCATTTTTGTCTTCGGGAACAAATATTAAAGAACTCTTCTATTTGACAACCGAGCCCCTATAGGTGCACGCGCGGATCCAGAAAATTTTCGGGGGGGGGGGGTCCAAGAAATAATTGTGTTTGCCGGGGACGGGGAGTCTGAGGCCTATTTTCGGTAAATTCGGGTGGGGGTACTTTTCCGTATAGTTAGGCAAATGGAAATAAATACGAGCTTCCTGTAGGAAGTATTTAGTAGCGTTAAAGTGTTTAGATACATGAGCCAAAAAAAAATTAATTGTTAATTGTAATATAATTTAGAAACTTTATTATTATTATCATTATTATAAGACTTAGTTTTCTAACTAAATTATGTAACAAATCTATCATTTTCATTAGGAAAAATGTGGTGTAGTTCACTGTTTAGCGTTCACAAGCCGTTCGAGGTGCTTTGTATGAGGTATTTTTTTTAAGAGGATTAGAAAGTCAAGGCTATTTTCAGGCTTATTCAACTCCTTAAAACAAAGAGCTTTGTATCAAGAAAGAAATATCATCGATATTTTAAACATCAAATATCCGAAGTTTTACCTCAGTGAATAATATAGTTTATGGCAAAACAACTTATCAAATATTATACATTTATTGCATGATTGTGAGGGAGATATAAAGATTTATTCCCACAGGGAAAACATATTTTCGTAGAGCAACGTCCGAGGGAAATATGATTTTTCTGGGGGAATTAATCTTCATATCTCCCAAACGTTCATGCAATAAATTGTTTATTATACCTAACGATATGTGATAATTTAGGTTGTATTCGTTTTTCAACTCTTGTAAAGCAAAAACGTACTGATTGTTAACCGGTTTCTATGTTAGTTTTTTGGTTTATAAGGGATTTTAAATGATGATAAATTAAGGCTCTAATCCAATAAAATTTTAGAATTAATCATTTGATTTCTCGTATGTTGACTCGGGACTTTTAATACGCATGGAACGTTTTGCGTGGATTCCGAACGGGTGGAATAAGATGAAAAAATATGACGATGACAGAGAAATATGAAGTTTTACTGCACAGACATGCGATTTTCCAGATCACGTTATGTAAAATTAACATAAAGAAGTATAATAGGGTATATGTGTTTGGTAATTTGTTGAGCACCAGCCCTCTGGGATATTAGATAGGCATTATTTTTCATTTTCTTACCTGTCTTACAATAAGTATTTTCTGTGAATTATTGCCTTATTCATCAGTTTAACCTGCGTATACTAACACAAACGTCTAGCAGAATCTTAAAGTGTCGTAAAACTTACAAGTTTATATTAAGTGGTTTTGGAATATTTTATGGTTTACTAGCACTCACAGAAATAATTCAAAATAACTAGAATTGAATGGCATCCTCATTAGTTTCTTATTAAAATACTCCATATTACGGCATTATGAATTTTAACATTTTTCTCTTTCTTATTTACAGAATGTCATCAGAGCAACGACGAAACTTTCCTTGCATCATTTGCAGCAAAAGAACGAAACAACATGAGAGAAGATATCTATCTGGTGCAAACAACAAACATTTGAGGAAGTACATTGAGAAAACTTTCTTAGTTAACTGCAGAGAAAATGATGTACTGTGTGGTAGATGCAGACGAGAGTATTACACAAATACCAGACAGCAAAGGAATCATCAGGGAATATCCGGAACCAAACCTGTTGTCCAACCAGAGGCAAAATCATCAATGGAATTTTCCCCTAAGAATATAACATTACCCCTCCCATCAATAGGAGGCAGTCATTCTACATGTTGTGTTTGCAAAAAGCGGGGGCCTAAGTTGATAGTTGTGTCATCGAAAGCTAGGTTTAATTGTTTTTTGTACAAGAATGTGATCATTCCCTACGGATCAAGGTGCTGTCCAGTACATATTGCCGATGACATGATGACCGAGGAGGCAGTCAATGTGATGAACAACTTCAGGCAAAACACGAACTTCAATCGAACAGATATTATGAATCTTCTCGGTAAAGTACGTGGGGCACTGCTGAAGAAAGATGAAAAGGGGATTAACTTTGATTCTACTTTCAGTGATACGGACATAAAAAATTTGACTGGTCTCAACAGAGCAGCATTTGAAAACTTGTTGACATATCTGTCGTCAATTCGTGACACACAGGTTCGAAGTGCGAGGACCTCTTTGGGTATTTACCTCACAAAATTGAAAACCGGTTTATTGAATAAGATATTAGCCACATTATTCCAAGTTTCCAGAGACTCTATCAGGCGTGCCATAAAATCGGTCAGAAAAAATCTACTACAAACATTCACGCTACATCATATCGGTTTCGAACATGTAACAAGAGAAGATCTCATTAGAAACCACACACGTCCCTTGGCTCAGACTCTATTTGGTCAAGGTTTGAATCCGGCTATTCTCGTGTTAGATGGAACATACATATATATTCAAAAAAGTTCTCAGTTTCGGTTCCAGCGACGTTCTTACAATTTGCACAAACACCGGCCTCTGATCAAGATGATGGTAGTAGTGTCTACTTCTGGCTATTTTGTAAGCGTCATTGGACTATATCTATCTGATGCCCAGAATAATGATGCAAAGATACTGAAACACGTGTTTGCCCACGACAAAGACGAAATAGTAAACTGGGTGAAGGACGGAGATATTTTCGTTGTTGACAGAGGGTTTAGAGATTCGGTAGATTTTCTTAGCGACATCGGCATAAAGACGGAAATGCCTGCCTTTTTGAAAAAAGGACAAAAACAGCTGGATACACAAGAAAGTAATACATCACGTCTTGTCACTAAAGTCAGATGGGTGGTTGAATCGGCCAACGCTAGACTTAAATCCTGGAAGTATTTTGACAGAGTTCTTCCAAACACTCTCATACCTTTTGTTGGCGATGACATTTCGATAGCAGCAGCTCTATGTAACAAATACTTGCCAGCTCTAAGCACCGAGAAAGACGACGATGAAGCTATTGGGTGTAAAATGTTACACCTATCGAGACTAAATAATGACCTGCAAATTCGAGTTGAAAGAGACAATCTCGACAAAATAAGAGGACACTGGCAGAAAATTGATGCAGCTGATATTAACTTTCCAGCAATGACAGAAGTGGAGATCAGAGGATTGGCAATCGGGGTGTATCAAGTAGGTCTTGCAAAGTCATATGTGCAAGAACATTTTAATGAAAACTCAGAATTTGAAGTCATGGTAAACCAACTCGATCCTCATTTGATATGCGCCAAACTTCAAAGTCGTCATGTTTCGTCGAAGTCCTACTTGCTCTGGATTATGTTTGACGAGGTCCATGTCACTTCCTGGTATTGTAGATGTAGGACTGGGTCGAGAGTTGTCGGCATGTGTGCGCATATTGCATCTGTACTTTGGTACTTGGCATATGCGCGACATCTCACTCAACCATTTGCCCATATTAATGACTGGACCAAACACATCCAAGACGCAAAAGATTTGCCACAACCAGAGGAAATCGATGACAGTGATTCTAGTGATGACGGGTGTATTGAAGAATAACATTTTTCTGGATTTTTTAAAATTCAGGTTGCTTGCATGGCAACGAATAAAATAATAAGCCTTAAAGAACACATTTGAATCATTGTGTGACTTTTATTTGTTATAAGCTGCCCAGTTTACTATTATTTTCGGTTTCATGGATATCAGTTCAACTTAGTGCATTAAGGTCAGGGAGTACGGTTAAGTGGAAGGTTGAGGTTTAAACCACCCTTACTAATTTAATCTAATATTATATTTCAACAGAATTGTATAATTTAAGTTATTTAACATACATTCAGATTCTTGATATATCCGACTTTAACTTGAATATCAACAGGGTTTCAGTTTTCCAGAAATTGGCGATTTTTCAGTGCAGTATAAAACTTGCTCAAAAAAATCTAAAAATTCAAAAATGGGGATGAAAAGCGTGTTTGTGTATTCCAAAAGACCTGTTTAATTAATCCATGAACATTTTTAAAAATTTTATCGTGGGGCCAAATTTGACTGTTATAGCCCCTACCCCTAGCTCTTTATTAATGCCAAAACTTTCAAAATATAACTGAGATCACTAAAAAAAAAAAAGAAAAAAAACCTGCAAAGTTACCAGTTACTCAGACATAATTTTCAACTATAAACTAAAAAATACATGCTCTCACAAAATTAAACTCAAAAACCGTATAGTGGGTTTTTTTTTAGCGGAGTGCTAACTTTGGCTTCTTCTAGCGGGTTGATAGTAGCGCGCATTTTTTTTTATTCATAACACTGTGCCGGATAATTATGCCAGTGCCAAGGTGGCATTTTTGCACCCGTCTAAGCTGCATATACCGAAAAATTCAAATATGCCATATGATAGACCATTGCTTAAAGAGTTTACAACCACTTTTGTTATCATTGTATCTCACCTGTCAGGTGAGATATTTACCTTTCAAAACTAAATTCCTACAGGAAAATAATTTTTCTCATAGGAAAAACAGTATTCCGATAGGAAATTAGAAATTTCCTATTGGAATACTAGAACCTCTTATAGGAATTTCAATTCCGATAGGATTTGATAAAATCCGATAGGAAATTTAAATTTCCTATGGGAAAACTACCTGTCTGAGTCAAATTCCTACAGGAAATAGCTTTCTCCTATAGGAAATAATATTCCTATAGGATTTTTCGAAAATCCCATAGGATTGTCAATATTTCCTGTAGGAGAATCGTTTCTCCTATGGGAATTATTATTTTCCTATGGGATATTATTTTTTAAAGGTAAATATCTCACCTGTCAGTTGAAACACTCTAAAAACAAAAGTGGTTACATACTCTCTAGACAATGGTCTATCATTTGGTATATGTGGATTTTTCCGAAACTGCATCTTAAGCGGGTGCAAAAATGCCACCTTGGCACTGGCATAATTATCCGGTACAGTGTTCCATATTCTGCCATTGTCTGACATCTACTGTATAATCACTGTACCGTACTGTAAATCCACTGTACACCCACTGTACAGAACTACTGTACCACACTGTACCACACTGTATCCCACTGTACCCCACTGTACAGAGCCACTGTATCCCACTGTACAGAGCCACTGTACTCCACTGTACTCCACTGGACAGCACTGTTCCTACCTACAGACCAGCACTGTACCTCACTGTACACTACTGTACAGGGTACTGACAAACACTGTACGCTACTGTTACCCAATGTACCTATTTCATCATTATTTATTATGTGTACAAAGCTAACTGAAAGTTTACTTCTTTCAAAAATGCAAATTGAAACCAAAATCTTGCATTGCTTACAATGAAGAGAACGGGCTTCTATTTCTTTATATATTCATTAATTTACATGCGCGGGTGTGATCTAGAAACTTTTTCCAGCTTTATCCAAAAAAAAAATGTTTTCTGCGGTGTGGGGGGTGGGGGTGTTAAGAGCTATTTCCAATGTTATTATAATGTACATTTAAGAAGTTTGAATTTTCCCACCTAAAGATCTGTGTATTGTATTAAAATCGGAATCCAACTAGCATACATACTATAACAGGTTTAACATGGCCTAATATCTAATTAAAAGGTTAAAAAATATATTGATTTCAAAATTAATGTTATTGTGACTATATTCAGTTTTGTACAATAAATTTAGGTTAATTATATCCATAAACATGTATATGTGATAGAACCTTTTTTGAAAGAATGAAAAAGAATTATATGTGAACATAATGATTTTTCAAAATAGATATAACATTGAAGATATCCAGTCCGGGAATCAAAATGTATACGTATTTGAAGTTCTACTTCACAGGAACATCAGCGAGGCAGTATCTGTGCATAGTATACATACTTTCAGTAGATCAAAAGGTGTGAATGTCGCAATTATCAACATTGTAAATTGTCAGTCGGACACCTTGTCTAAGACATCACGTAATGTCCTTATGGGGGTATTTTTGATCTTGAAAATATTTATTCAAAATAAAATATATATTATAAACAATATGAATAAACAGAATAATTTTATATACATCATTTTAGATGCATTTATGGTTGAAATCAAGTTGGAAATTTTTATATAGTTTAAAAAAAATTCTATCCCCTTCTCAATCTCACCATTGGATGAAATCTTTCACCACTCGTTCTTATTTTATTATATACATGTATCTTCTCTTGCATGGCTAAGTACATGTACATGTATGTTGTCATGATCTATATGCATGTACATGTACACAGAAAATCTCTCTCTCTCTCTCTCTCTCTCTCTCTCTCTCTCTCTCTCTCTCTCTCTCTAAAACGTACAAATATTTTAGTATTTTAATAAGAAATTCTATCAATAATAGGCAGTAATATGGCCAGTGGCTAAAAATCTTGCATTTAATTCTAATTTTGGGATAATTTCTATGGATTCAAATTATTTTCATTGTTTGATGATCGTCTTTATGCTGATTGGAAGTCCATGCCAAAATGTGACATATGTATGATAAACGGTGTTCTGTCTCCTTCTTTGGGGATGTTTACAGAAAAAATCCTCTCTCTGTTTTGAATCAAGAAAAACATCGGATATTACAAACACGGCTAAGACTATACACATGGCCGGGTGACCGCGACAAGGTGTGAAACCTGGCCACTTGTGTACATATATACATATGCGTTGAAACCTCAGAATAAACAGGCGTATGAACAGCGGGGAAATGCACTGTTAAAACAAAAAGTCTGATTTTTCACTTTTTGTTTAAAAAAAAATTAGTACGACAGAGTGCATAATAATCATTTAATTATAATTTACACAGATTTTGAGAGGATTCGGAAAGAGAGATTTATATACCGGTAACCATGATATTACATTTGTAAGATGTTTATTTATTTTCCTTCTCGGCAGAATTTTTACCACACAGTGTAAGATAAAACTTGAGATAAAAAGAAAAAAAATAATCTATATATCTGTAAAACAAGCAGATGAAAAGATAATCAATTTAATCTAATCGATTTCTGAATAATTTTAATCTCTAAAATTATCTCTCTCTCTCTCTCTCTCTCTCTCTCTCTCTCTCTCTCGCTCTCTCTCTCTCTCTCTCTCTCTTTCTCTCTCTCTCTGAGATTATCTGGTCCTAAAATTTGAGGCCCCGAGTCAGAGAGGCATTAGTACGATAAAATCCCAACACAGCCAGTATGTTTCTCTTTTTAAGATAATTTCTGAAATTATAGGCCCGAAAAATGATAAAAAGAATTTTGCCGTTAAATGACCTCTTGTTTTTCTTCATTTACTGATATCAAAATATAGTGTTATAGCAAACAAGACCATTACAATCTGAATAAAATCTCGCTCTCTCTCTCTCTCTCTCTCTCTCTCTCTCTCTCTCTCTCTCTCTCTCTCTCTCTCTCTCTCTCTCTCTCATTATTTTATAGCGCATGCATTTTTATAGATATTAAAATTTCTAAAGGAAGAGTAGAAATAGATCTATAAATTAAAGATATTTTAAGACCTTTTTCAAACCTTTTATTTCTTGCTAAAAATAATTATTTACCGTTTAATATGTCACTGATGCTTTTTTCGTTCAAAATTCATAATATTTTAATGTTTCCTGCAGTAGGTGTTTTGTTGACTTGTTTTTTAGTGGCTGAAGCACAATTAACAAGATAGAGGGAATTAACAGCCTGGTCATAGTAAACAAGGGCTTGCCTTAATCTAAAAGAAATAATTCAATAACCTATATTATAATATTAATTTTGTAACCTTGCCGATTAGGGAGGTGTTATGTCCTAATATGCTTATATTGCAATGACCGGCAGTTTATAAAATAAACAATTAAACATATAGAATTTGTGCAGTTTTTTAAATCGGATTCAAAATGTACAATTCAGGATTTTCATCTTCTCGGGGCAATAACATTAAAGAACTTATTATTATTATTGTATTACTTACTTGTAGTCGTAAGTTTATAAACTGATCAAAGTTTGGGCCAAGTTACACTATTTATGAACCTGGTCTTTAATTTGTGTTTGGGCTGTGGGATATAAAGAGCAATAACTCATTCCGGATAGAATACAATACATTGCAGGTTAATACCAAAGTAAGCGCGTTTATTCATAATAGGTTAGTAGAATAAGTTAATGCGGATAAAATATCTTGTCTCTTGACAGTTAACACCAATCAGTGGTATTTAATACAGCAACCTTTCAGTTTTTTTGACAAACTCCTATATTACTATTTTACCATGTGGTACCAATCAGACCCAACCTAACAGAAAGTAAACCTCACCTAAACCCTGGGCTTACTTTCTGGATTTACTCTAGGTTTACTCCGGGTTTACTAGAGTGAACCCAGAGTAAACACAAAGTAAACCCAGAGTGGACACAGAGAGTAAACCCCGATCAGAAGTATACCCCTGAAAGCAGACGCTACATGTGTATTCGGAATATACAAGAGGCAGGAATTACAGGCAGTAAGAAGGTAAGATAAAATACAGGTCTGCTTCACACTTCAGTGCGTACAGTTGACCCCAAAAACTATTTTCGAGTAAACCCAAAGTGAACCCCGAGTAAACCCAAAGTAAACCTCAAGTGGACCCAAATTTTCAAAAAGTAAACATGGAGTAAACCCAAAGTCAACCCAGAAAGTAAACCCAGGGTTTGGTTGGGGCTTACTCTGGTGTTAGGTTGGGTCTGATCGGTACTGTAGCATATGGCGGTTTTACTCGGACATGATTTAATAATATAGCCTAGAACTATCTATTGATTCCTGATTATTTAGTATCAATACCTATTTTTTTTTTGTTTAACTTGATACTTTATAGTGGCATTCTTCTAGTTGATGTGCCAATTGAAATTTGCAAATCACATCATAAAAAACTTATTCCTATTTTTCCCATGGTTATTCAATTTGATGTAAAACACAATGTACCTTGTCTTTCGTTTGCGATAGGTTTGTCGGATAGAAAGATATTGACTCCCTCTGGATGGGACACAAATACATATACCTTGCAAGTTAATTTCAGAATAAGTGAGTAAATTCAATTTTAGGTAAGTTGAATACGATGAAATTGGTCTTGCCTCTGTCAGTGTGTACAAAAAAAAAAAAATAAAATAAAATAAAACACCACCGAGAATATTTTGAAGATTAACTTTAACAAATATCAGAAGCGTATGACACGAAATGACTCAACATTATTTGCTAGAATCCTTTGCTTTGATATTGTTGATAAAAAAATCAAAAGCTTTTGTTTAAAATAGACATGTTCAGAGGGTTACAGGTAAACAAAGAAAATTATTATTCTATGCAATCAACAGTTGGATTTAAGCAGCAATATCACTAAAATGAATTACCGACCAGATTATCATATTATACATAGTTACTTTATATTAATCTTTGTGCAGTTATACATTTTTTATTTTTTTGTTAAGGTAAACTAGTAATCTAATGAAAACTGACACGTGATACCATGGCAAGAAAGCTTTATTCAGACTCAGAAAGATAATTCAAAAGTGAACACATTTACTTGTTAATATTCAGCATTGTATTAATTTCAAATAGTCACACATAAAAAGTCTATCATTTCCTTTATCAATTAGCCTCAGAGCTGCGTTAGCCTACCACTCAGAGTCGATTTAGTTATCAACTTGAAATCTACATCTAAATCTACAGAATACCATACTCATAATGAAGCTCTCAATAACATATCGTGTGTGCAACATCCTTTTACAGTAAAACACGGTTATAGAGAACACGCTTGATGAATTGACGCTTACAGCGAAATGATTTTCATTTCCCGAGACTTTATAACATGTTGTAAACCTGACGGATATAACGAATTACGCTTATAACGAAGTAAAATCATCCGTCCCTGGCACTTCGTTATACGCGTGTTTTACTGTATTTAATACTTGCATTTTTTATCTGCAAAGTTAATTCATAAATCATGGTTAAGTGTCTTTTGCAAGCCAGAAATATGTTATTTGAAAACATGGCATATTTAATGAAGCAGAGCAAGAACATAAGATCGGTGAAGTAATGGTGCCTTTGTCCGACGGAGCAATGCTACCATAGTACAAAACAGCCATGTTATCCTGGTATGATGTGACATTTTGACCCTAATTCGAAACAGCGTGGCGACCCATTTTGGACAGTGCAACTGTATCATGATTTGAGGGATCGCTGGTACCATGGTTTGATGGAACAGTCTTGTCTTGGCCCAATAGAGCAATAAGCCGGTAGACAGACAAAGGGATAGACATATAGTCTCAACGATATAATTGTGCCGAAGTCTGCTGTTGGTGCAATAAAAAGATAGTTCAGCAGACAAATGATAGGATGGTCCACTTGACCATTGGCAGTGTGGTACAATGAGCCTTCGGTTAAATGGTCGAAAGGTCCAAGGTGAAGATTGGACAACAGACCAATGGTAATCTACTCTGTTGGAAAAATGAACCCGATGGCTTAATCGACGAAAAGACCATAATTGTCTTGAAGATCCATCTATTCTGTACCTAAAACAATCAAAATGATTTTGATTTTATTTATATATTTTATTATTTTTTTGCAAACAGACAAACACAAAGATATGATAAAATACAAATCTCCCTTACACTGGTATAACATTCTCTTTATTTCTATCAAAGTTAAGTTGTACCTGATAAAATAAAATTAAAATAGAGAGTATTCCTTTAGCTCTGGGTACGCGCCTTCATTCATTTAACATTTATTTAAGAAAAAAATGTTAACTAGAAATATGTACAAAGGACATGAGTGCCCGGAATAATGGTACATTTGTATTGCAACATAACAGCCTCATGTATTTTTGAATAGGAGTTGAAAATAAAACATGCTGACAGAAAGGAAATTTTTATATCATTAAAGTTTGGTGATCATATTTTATATTATAAAACTTGTTTTAGACTAGTGTAAAAGCAAAATGAAGAATACTACCGTCAGTTTTAACGGAATTGTAAAGATGAGAAAATTATTGCATGGTTGAATTGCTATAATTATTCTTTTGGTTTTAATTTCCATAAAATATATATGTTGTACATTTTTAAGGGAGGCTGCATATAATAACATTAAAAAAGGGTACATGACAAATTATTTTCAAAACCTATGAAATGTTTAATTTAACCACATATATTTATCCCTGTTTGATGTTTGAGGAGAGTCTGAATAACAAAAACTTTGCTACTAGAAAATAATAATTAATAAAGTCAGAGGTCAATCTTAAAAATAAATTGTAACAGTAAATAATTGAATTTGAATATTAATGGAAAAAAAAGTAAGTCTTTTAAAAAATAAGTTAAACAAGAAATGGTGAAGTCAAAGTCAAAGAGAAAGTCAAGGTAATGCGTTTTATGCCACGCTTTATTTGCTCTAACCCAGTATCTTTGTTCAAAATTGGATGAAAAAATCTTGAAAATGTTCTTCACAACTGAGCTAAAAAAAGGTAAGTATTACAGTTACACAGAAGAAAGATAGATGCATGACGAACATATATGACAAACACTTTTTGCCCCAGTCATATACACTGGGCATTACAAACTCAATACTGTTTTGAATTCAATAAATTATACAAAAGAACCTAGTGGTATAAATTTACAATACACGCTTTTTGTTGATATGGAAAGTAAAAGTTGATAAGATTTCAATTTTCCTTTTCAATTACTAAATATATTATTTTAACAATTTTATGAATAAATCATATAACCTTGCCTCTGAAAAGTAGAAAACCTTTAATAAAATTAGTTTTTTAATATACAATAGGCTATAACAGCATGGACTATAATTATATATTTTTGTGGGCCCTGTCCCAAAGATATAGCTTTCCATTATTTGACACGTATGTATTTAACATGGCGGGATACGACTAGAAAATAACAAGGCAGAAATCATGGCCAATCTGTGTCTCAGGTTTGTCAACTAAATATGAATTAAAAAAACATGCACATGCAAAATAATTTTAAGCGGCCACTAGGAAAAGGAACTTATAAATTTGGGCATCTAAAGACTAGGCAGCAAATCCAGAGTGCCTTTGGCTATCACTAACCCTTGATGAAGTTACATTCACCATTAACTAGGTTTCATTCACTCATTCGCTATTCATCATGTTACATTCAGGATTTTAATTGTTCATCGAGGTTATTTCATATCCCACTTAACATTAATGAAGTAAGTTTAATTAATATTCCTCAAATTGATTATCTATATAAGGCCTTATCTGATTGGTCTAGAAAGTAACGTAACAGGGTGAACAAAACATCGTGTCTCCCGGGGAATAAATATCATATTCCATCCCTTCGGAAATCTCAAGATTTTTCATTGCAAATGTATGAAAAAGCCAATATGAGCATACAATATAAACAAATATCACTAAATCAGAAATATTTAATTAATTAAATTTTCTTTATATCACAAAAATCAATTTAACTAACTATAATTCGAATTTATGAAAGAAAAGAGAGACAATAACAAAAAATCAAACAATCATGCACGACGTTATTGCTTTCAAAAAATCGAAAACCTATTAGTGATCGACGTATTTTGTATAACCATACGTTGTTCGGTAAAATCAAACGTTTATTGCATGCATGTTTGGGAAATATGTAGATTTATTCCCCAAGAAAAAAACATTTTTCCATCGGACGATGCCCTCGGGAAATATAATTTTTCCTGGGGGATTAAATCTTAATATTTCCCTCACCATTATGCAATAAATTTAATTGTTCATCAAAGAAATTTTATAACTCACTTAACATTCATGAAGTTAAATTGTTCAGTAAGTGTTTTTCTAGTTACATACACCATTTACGTATTATGTGCCTAATGCTTGTTAAGATTAAACCACTATATTAGTGGGAGGGTAAAACATATGCATCTTTATTTCCTTTACCTCTTATTTCTAAATGAAATAGGCAGCACCATTTTATTCTCGACAAATTTAGAAACTTGGATTGGGTTCTTCTTTCAACTGTAAAATACAAATAGTTTCTGAATTTTTGCAAAGAGAGAGAGAGAGAGAGAGAGAGAGAGAGAGAGAGAGAGAGATTAAAGTAAATTCTTTCGACAATATTTTTTAATCAAAAGAAGCAGAAGTTGAGAAATATCTAACAAGAGGCCATGGGCCACATCGCTCACCTGAGTAACAATAGGCATGATAAAATCAGCTTAATGGAATCATAATACAAAATATCTGGACAATGTAGGATAATTCATGTAGATCCTGTATATATAAAAATCCATT
Organism: Magallana ariakensis; assembly: GCA_020458035.1. NCBI lineage: Eukaryota > Metazoa > Mollusca > Bivalvia > Ostreida > Ostreidae > Magallana > Magallana ariakensis. The sequence continues at coordinate 54,429,112 of CM035813.1, forward strand.
TTTCCCACTGGATATTCTTCTGTTTATAATCAAGTCCTTTTTCTAACAGGATGATTTTATAGTCATATCACATGAGCATTGCAGCTCTCAAAAAGATTGTAAACAATTGTTTATATTTGGGATATAAACCTACATCAAACTCTGAACCCCTTGTAAAGGCCCAAGAATCATTCAGGGGCCAAAGTCTAAACAATTTTAAACAATCAGCAATATGTCAAAAAACTTGCATATCAGTAAAACCATACATTATAACTTTTCAGTTTTTGTGCATAATTAAAATGTTTTCCTTTGTAAAATTGTATCCTCAATGTGGCCCAACCCTACTCCTCAATATTTTGATTTTAATGAATTGGAATCAACATTATCTGAGGTTGCTTTCACTAAAGTTACATCTCTTCTATGGTTTTTTAGAAGAAGATTTTAAAAGATTTTTCTCTATGTATTCCTATGTAAAAATTTGTCCACTCCCCCCCCCCCCCCCCCGACTGATCCCAACCTACCCCCGAGGATCATGATTTGAACAAACTTGAATCTACCCTACCTAAGGATGCTTCCACAAAAGTTTCAACTATTCTGGCCAATTGATTCCTGATAAGATTTTAAAAGATTTTTCTCTATATATACAATGTTAAAATTCAACCTCTTGTTGTGGCCCCAATCTACCCCCGGGATCATGGTTTGAACAAACTTGAATCTACCCTACCTGAGGATGCTTCCACACAAGTTTCAGCTTTCCTGGCTAATTGGTTTCTGAGAAGAGTTTTATAGGTTTAATCTATATATTTCTCTGTAAAACGTCGACCCTCCATTGTGACCACACCCCTACACTGGGGATCATGATTTGAATAAATTTCAATCTAGACTCCGGGAGGATGCTTTCACACAAGTTTAAGCTTTCCTTGCTGATTAGTTTCTGAGAAGAGGATTTTTTTAAAGATCAACTCTATATATTCTAATTTTAAAAATTCGACCCCCCACCCCCAATGTGGCCTTACCTCAGGAACCATGATTTGAACAATCATCAATATATTGTACCTGAGGATGCTTCAACACAAGTTTCTGCTTTCCTGATTGATTGGTTTCTGAGAAGAAGAGTTTTAAACATTTACTCTAAATATTCTTCTGGGAAACTTCGACCCTCCACTGTGGCCCCACCCTTACCCCAGGGATCATGATTTGAATAAACTTCAATCTAGTCTCCCCGAGGATGCTTCCACACACGTTTCAACTTTCCTTACCAATTAGTTTCTGAGAAGACGATTTTTAAACATTTACTCTATATATTCCTCTGCAAAAACTCGACCCACCCACCCCCCCTTTTTGGCCATTCCCTACCCCGGGGATCATGGTTTGAACAAACTTGAATCTACCCTACCTGAGGATGCTTCAACACAAGTTTCAGCTTTCATGGCTGATTAGTTTTCGAGAAAAAGAGTTTTAAAGATTTACTCTATATATTCCTCCGTAAAAATTCGACCCTCCATTGTGGCCAAACCCTTACCCCGGGGATCATGATTTGAACAAACTTCAATTTATTGTACCTGAGGATGCTTCAACACAAGTTTCTGCTTTCATGATTGATTGGTTTTGAGAAGAAGAGTTTTAAACATTTACTCTATATATTATTCTGTAAAACTTCGACCCTCCACTGTGGCCCCACCCTTACCCCATGGATCATGATTTGAATAAAAATCAATCTAGTCTCCCCGAGGATGCTTCCACACAAGTTTCTGCTTTCCTGATTGATTGGTTTCTGAGAAGATTTTTAAAGATTTACTATACATATTCCTATGTAAAAATTCGACTACTCATTGTGGCCCCACCCTACCCCTTAGGATCATGGTTTGAACAAAGTTGAATCTACCCTCTATGAGGATGCTTCAACACCAGTTTCAGCTTTCCTGGCTGATTAGTTTATGAGAAGAAGATATTCAAAGATTTACTCTATATATAAAAGTTTCAGATTTCCTGGCTGATTGGTTTCTGAGAAGAAATAATGATTTGAGCAAAATTAAATCTATACTACCTTAGGATTCTTCCATATAAGTTTGAACCTTTTGTTTTATGCTTTTTGGGAGTTGATTTTAATCAACTCTCCTATGCAGTTACTCAGGCAAACCGAAAGTGAAACAGTGTTTGGACCTATGCACAAATTAACACAGCTGACAACATTTAGTTCTTGAAATAATCGATAATTTTATGTAATTTATTCTAAAGCATAGTTTTTCAAGGACACTTATTTATAGATACATGTACATTGTAAATAGTCATATTTTAATTGGTACGAACAATAAAGATATTTTTTTAATATTCGTACATTGTATGTATTCCTACGCCAGAGTTCAATATAGTTTCGTTCAACCAGACGCTCGGCTGTTTCCGTTAATCTCCGCTTGTCGGAGATTAACGGAGACAGACGAGTGTCTGGTTGAAGGAGACTAGAGTTCTATAGTGCTTGGATCCATACAATTTCTCAGAAATATTTCGATAACTGATACGTAGTTTGATGGAATTAATTATTTGAATATTACATTCATATGGGGTTTTCACGAAATTCCTGTCGAAGAATTCATATTATAAAAAATGTGTATAATTCAAATACATATAGGAAACGGGGTCTAGGAAACTAGTTGCCATGCAAAATAACCTAACATATGATTGATTTAAAAATAAATAATAGTCGATAAAATCAACTCCCGTCAGTACTTCAGTACTTTGATTGAGAAGATTGTTCTGTATTTTTTTCCTATTTTCAAACTTGCTTACCAACCCCCCCCCCCCCCCCAACAAAAAAAAAACAAAAAAAAAAAAAAAAAAACACAAAAAAAAAAGAAAATCCTGAGGGTCATGATTTGAACAAACTTGAGTCTGCACTACCTCAGAATGCTTCAACACACAAGTTAAAACTTTTCTGTCCTAATTGTCTTTGAATTTTTTTTTTTAATTTTTCTTTATTTATTTGAATGTTAAAATTTGCACCTCCCCCATCAAATGTGGTCTATCCTACCGCGGGGTATAATGATTTAAACAAACTTGAATCTGCACTACCTGAGAATACTTTCACACAAGTTTCATCTTTTCTGGTCCAATGACTTTAGAGAAGAAGGTTTTTAATGATATCTCTCCATTTAATCGCATGTTAAAATTTGGACCCCTCCTATCCCCTTCCCACCTCATTCTTTGACACGATCGTACCCCCGGGGATTCTGATTTTAACAAACGTGAATTTACACTACATGATAATGATTTTACACAAGTTTAACCTCAATCTGTCGCCCTATCCTACTCCCGGGGATTACGATTGGAATAAACTTAAATCTATACAACCTGAGGATGCTTCAACCCAAGTTTTAACTTTTTTGCCCCTTTGATTTTTAAAGGATTTTTGACAATGTTTTATATTTATTCCTATGTTAAAATTTGTCCCTACCCCTTTAAGAGTGGCACACCCTCCACTCGGAGATCACGAATTGAACAAACTTGAATCTACACTACCTGATGATGCTACCACACATGCTTTATCGTTTCTGGCTTAATGGTCTTAATAATTTTTCCCAATGGTTTTTGAAATGTAGGTTTTCCATATTTATTCCTTTGTAAAAGATGTTTCGATTCCACACAAGTTTTTTTGCCAGAATGATTTTGGAGACAAGTTTTTTTTAATTTTTAAAAATATAATCCTATGTTGAATTTTGCCACCACCCCTATTTTCGAGTGGACCAATCCTACCCCAGGGGTTAAGAATTTAAACGAACTTGAATCTACTCTATCTGAGAATTCCAAAGAAGTTTAAACGTTTTAGATCAATGGTTTTTGAGAAGTTTTTGTTTATTCCTTTGTTTAATTAAATTGTCCCCTTCCCCTCCCAGAGTGGCCCACTCTACCCCCGAAGTGATGAACTTGAGTCTACACAACTAGAGGATGTTTCTAGACATGTTTTATAGTTTCTGGCCAGATGATGTTTGAGAAGATTTCAAGAGATCTTTTTTTTCAAAATGTACTCCGATGTAAAACTTGGCCCCCTTTTCCATTGTCGTCCCATTCTACTCACAAGAACTATGATTTGAACAAACTTGTCTCTACAATACCTGAAAATACTTTTACACAAGCTTGAACTTTTAAAGCCTAATAATATTTGAGAATATTCTAAAATATTTTTTATATTATTTATTTATATTTATTTATATGTTAACCCCCCTACCTTACGTCCACTGTGGCTAAACCCTACCCTCGAGGATCATGATTTGAACAAAATTGAATCTACACTACCTAAGGATGCTTTCAACAAACTTAAATCAACACTAACTAATGATTTTTTTCCTGTAAGTTCATTTTTTCATGCTTAATAGTTTTCAAGAAGAATATTTTTAAAGATTTTACTTATATATATTCCTATGTAAAAATTAACCCCAAAGTGTGGCCCAAAGCTACTTCATGAGATCATTGTTTGAACAAACTTGAATCTTCACTACCTAAGAATGCTACTAAGAATGCTTTCATACAAGTTTAACTTTCGCCCCAACAGTTTAAAAAAAAAATAATTTCTTGTATGTAAAAAAATGACCCTCCACCCCTTTTGTGTGGCTTCATCCTACCTCGGGAATCACAATTGAACAAACTCGAGTCTACACAACCTAAGGATACTTTCACACAAGTCAAATATGTTTCAATATTTTCTGACGTAATTGCTTATTTGCTTTTGATTACGACTCGAACAAACTAAAATCTCTATTTATTTCTATGTTAAAATTCAACCTCCAAAGTGGCTTCATATTACCTCAAAGGATAACGATTTGATCAAATTTTCGTCTACAACAAATGTGGATTCTTCAACACATTTTTAAATTGTTCTGGTCAGTATTCGAGAAGATCTTTTAAGATCTCCATTTATTGCCTTGTAAAAATTTAACGCCTCTTTGAGGACCCACCCTTGCCCCAGAAATCACGATTTGAACAAACTTAAGTATGATATTCCTGAAGATCTCTTCATCCTAGCTAGTTTCAGCGTTTCTAGCTAAATACCTTTCAGGAAGAATACTTTTAATAAATGCAAACCCTGGAAAATGAAACAATTCCTCCATAGATGCCCCACCCAAGGATCATTAAGTTCTATACTTTACTCTTCACTTCCTGAGGATACTTCCATCTGTTAACCCATTGTGACCAAACTATACCCGCAGGGATTTTTATTTAAACAAAGTTGAGTATAAAATACATGAAGATGATCACAAACAAATTACTGCACTTCAGGTCACATGAATACGCAAGTTCCGAGATACCTGCTCTCTAGTAAGGGAGGTACATTTAATACCATCGAGTGCGCGTCGGTGGGTACAAATATCCAAGGACGCTTCGAATAAAAATGACGGAATCGAGTGTTGTCAGTGATGTTAAAAACATGCTCAAACCCGAGCTTAGGTCATTTCTGTTGAGAAGAGGAATTACTGTGACCGATTATAATGTGTCTCAACTTCAAGAGCTCGCCATTAAAGCATCGGAAATGAAATTACCGGTTATATCGCAGAAAGACGACGCCATCGATTCGTTCAGAAAACGCTCTACAATTGCCGTCAAAGATCGAGTGCTAAACTTTCCATTTGTGTGCGACGTAAGTTTGAAAAGTTGGACATATGATTTGTCATGCATGCCTGACATAGTTTGTGCAGATATTTTCGTCCATTTACTCTCTAATTCCCAGTGGACAGCAGACCGCATCAAGATGTACAAACAAGAGAGGGGGTATAGACTGTTTAAATGCAACCATATCAGCGCCGTACAGTGCCATGCATTACCCGAAGACCACATGTACATCCGGGCCAAATGTCTCAGAGAAACTTCGCAAAGTGAAAAGCCATACTTGGTCTGGTGTATGACTGACAGCAATGGCACCATCAAATCAGCTGGGTGTGAATGTACAGCGTAAGTTCTGTTACATGTATCATAATTATCTAATTTTTATAATTAATCAGTTTTTAAAAAAATTAGTTTCTATCCTTCAAACTAGCAAAATTTATCAATATATATTCCTGGTACATATGGAATGTTTATTTATTCACTTATCATTTAAGGGCCCTCAAGGGGTATATTTACATATTTCAAATACCGTACAATGTTTACATATAATGGGCTATTATTAAAGTCTAATATGTGTAAAAATTTGGTTGCAAGTGACTTAAATGTATAACCATAGTTTCATATAGATATTCAAGCTGTGATTTTATCAATGATTAAATTTTCAACCTGAAAAACTGTATTATTCTATGAATTAAAATTACATTAATAAATATGATAATAAATAATTGATTACTACAGTGTATTAGTATGATATATATTGTGCACTGGGAATTATTCAACGAGACTGAACTGACCATGGGTAATCACTCTGGTAAAAACAAGCCTTGTATATCAATCTGGTCTCATTTTCTTTAAATTTAAGGTTACACCACTCTCTGTTTTAGGGATGGCGGTGGTTGCAAACATGTCGTAGCTCTCCTGTTTAGCTTAGTTGAGTGGAGTGAGAGGCATACCGACAGGAACACAGCAACATGTACAGATGTCCAGTGTTTGTGGGACAAGCCGAGAAGAGAGTCGAAGCCAAAAAAACTTGATGATATTTGTAAATCTGACATTAATAAGGTCTATCCTTACACACATATCTATCATCCTATTCATGAGGAAAATGTTAAAGATGATGATTTTGAAATGGAAATTTTTGAGCTTGTTAATAATTATGATACACAAATCATAGAAGTTTTAGATAAAGATTGTACAAATAATAATAATGTTAATGAACCCCAACTTGTACCATTACTTGCTTTATCATATAGAAATAAAAACTGTAGTATGCCATTTGTCAATTGTATGCAAGAAAGTATAGATAAGTCACATTGTATGGATATTGACACTTTAACTGAGGGTCAGAGTGAAAAAGTGAACTGGTTTAAGTATAGAGTAGGTAGAGTTACTGCATCAATTGCGCATGATGTTGTAAAATATAAGGAGAAAATGTCAACAACTCTATTGTTAAAAATATTTTTACAGAAAATTTAGATATCTCAAGTCCTGCAATGTTATATGGGAAAGAAAGAGAGTCATTAGCACGTGGATTGTATGATACTCAATGTAAAACTAATCACTGTAAACACAATGTAAAAATTCCAGGTCTTTTGGTAAATCCAAAATTTCCACATATTGCTGCAAGTCCTGATGGTGTTGTTACTTGTGATTGTTGTCAGAAAACGTTATTAGAAATCAAATGTCCATATATATACAGATATTGCACTGTTGATCAAATGTGTAGAGAAAATTATCACATTTTTCTAGATTCAAATAATGAAATGAGGCTTAAGCACACCTCTCCATGGTATTATCAAATTCAGTGTCAGCTGTTGCAGATTTATTGTATTGTTATTTTGTGATGTACTTAGAGGATGTAGCAGCTTGTAAACACAAAATTCATGTTGAAAGAATTGAGTTTAATGCACAGTTCAGGGCAGGATGTTTGAAAAGTATTAATTCATTTTATGAAAAGTTTGTTGTCCAAAGACTGTTGTCTGTATAAATACAGGTGTTCAGACAAAATGATACAGCATATTTTGTTGACTCAGCTACAGTGTTTTGTGAATCAATTTTAGATCATGTACATAAACTATTATGTAAATAAGCATGTATTTTTCAGTTTCCCCTAACGCTTCCTTTCTATATTGATTTCATCATCTCGATCAATGAATCAAAATTGTTAAAAAGAATACTGAATTCTCTTGTTTAAATCTTTATTAATGTATTCATCTTTAAATCTCCTTGAAACATGTATACATATACATTATGTTATTACAATAATGTAACTTGAATATGTCAATCAGCAAGTCTAAGTATTAGGTTACCTGTACTTAATATATTGCACTAATTATCATTTATACATGTGTATTACGTATTTTGAAAATGAACATCATTTAAGCATGTAAAAATAATAAAACACAATTGTTTCAATATACATGTACAATGCATATGCAAAAATTATTGCTAGATATTTTATGGATGGTTTGCAAACTTAGGGACATGTATTTGTAAATGGCACACAATTGCATCAATGAAATAAGTTTGTAGCATATGCAAACCAATTTTAATACAGTCACAAAGTTGTAAGACTTGTAACTTGTCTTCATCTTTTTTTTTTTACATTGATCAAGATAAATTGTTTATCAAGATTATGCATATGACATGTCATGCATTTTTTCAAAAAAATATATATAATAGTAAAATTGACAAATGCTTTTTTTACATAAATAAATGCATGTAATCATAAATAATAATGTTGTTGAATTCATTCTCTTACTAGTTTTGGCATCAGATTACACAAAAAGACGCCAACTTTTACCATTTGATTAACAACTGGTTTTAGATGCCATGGTATATTATTACCTAAAAGCTTGAACAGTTTCAAACGTTGAATTGCTCGTTCACCATGTATGCGCAACTTTGCAATGTTTCTAGTTTGCTTTATTTCATTTAAATTTAATCTCTTATTTTTTTTGCCCCATGTACATTTTCTTGTAAATGGTGGAATATTCAGAGTGGCTTTTCTTTTTGTTAACAAATCTCTAATAGTAAACCCCCTATCGGCCATAACATCATCTCCCTCCTCAATTAACTCAAGAAAATGTTAATGCTCTGTTATATACCTGTCAGAAACATTGCCACCATAGACATCAGATACAAAGTAAAAGTACCTGATGGAGAAATTCCAAGTAAACATTTCCCAGTGTTTTTGACTTGTATGTACTGTATGTCTCAGATTGAGCAGATGAGGATCTTGGTCTTTGAAAAAAAAATCAGTGCAATCGATTATTACTCTAGTTTTAGGATAGGTATTTCTAAAAGATTTTGGCATGTACTTCTTAACTTGCATTTAATAGGCTATTTTATTAACTTTCCAAAGCAAGTAGCAAGAAATGTTATCCAGGTAACAAACATCTGTGAAACACGTGAATTTGAAATTCCAAATATATCAGACAAAAGAAATCCAACTAAGCCTAATCTAAATCGAACAAGTGTAAGTATAAACTCATGAAATAAGGTTAATTTACGTGAAGGTCCTGGTTTGTTTTTTGATCCTTGCTGATAATTTTTTTTCATTTGCACTCTTGGGACCATTCCATTATTTCAAGTTTAGACATTTTGAATAGATAATATTGAATAAGCCAAACAATAATGCTATAGATGGAATTCCTGTATACTAACGACAGATGAATCGGAACTTGTAACCTTCTCTATAAAGACCTCTCTAAAAAATGAGTCTTTGTCGTTCACACATCTTTCCATATATTCCATTTGAACAAATGAAATGTCTGTTTGGCATTCAGTTGAAATGGTGATAGGCTCGTTATTTCCAGTATCACAATAGGGATGATCTCTTGGAGGCATCCATCGTTCTGTATCACTCAGCATCTGAATACCGGTACTCTCGAGTGAATCTGTATAAGTAATATTTAATGTGTATATATTCTTAAAATGAAATAGAGGAGCTAAGTATTTATCAATCACTGTATGTATGCATTTGTGTATATGTTTTGTTTGTATATACATGTACTGGTTAATTGTGTGTAATACATGAAAAATATTAGTAACCTGTTGGACTAGGTTCTGTATACTGAGCTTCTACCTCACCAACCACATATGGAATATTGTCATCTTCATACAAATTGGTAAAAGCAGCATACTCCCCATCATTTTGTTTGGAGGGAATATTTACATTGCTGTTGAAGCTTGTTGAGTTTGTTGTGGATCTGTTAAAGGAGCAAGATAATTGTTAATCCACTACACAATAATATTTACATTTATCCCTACACTACACATAGGTATATAAATTATAAATGTAGTGGTCAGTTAATATATTATTTTCAAAAAGTGTCTAAATATTTGACCATGTAATAATTTATTATTATAAATTATTATTATTATCTTTTATCATTATATAAATTATTAAACATGGGCTTAAAGCTCTGTTTTTAATGGGGGGGGGGATGATTGATAAAACTGACATTTGACATGGACGTGATAATTACCTTAGTGCACATGTTTTAAAGTTGTTGTAAGGGAAAAGTGTTGGTACAGTTTCACCTTGGGCAAAATGACGGGAACATATTCTTGTATACTTCGTTGTTTTCCAACAAACTTCTCGGCGAATCAGCCGCAACCAGCGTAGATATTCTCGTCTGTTTTTACGCTTATCAGGTAAAGAAATGAACGTGACACCTCTCATCCAAGGGAATTTATCTAACTGCTGTAACTTTCGCTTCGAAGCCGTACATTCAGGCACACAACAGCTAAAATACGGCATATTGTTACATGGAGGTGAAATAGTCGAGCGTATTTGTACCCACCGTAGCTTTTGACGCTCAACTGTTTCACCTCCAAACGCGCGAGTGGCAATTACGGGAGATAACTCCTGAAGAACTCGGAACTTGCGTATTGAGCTTAAAAATATTCTTCCTGTTAATATTTGATTTCTATGTAATAATTCAATACCCAAAATGTGGCTTCATCCTACCGCCAACGAATTGCACTAATTTTCGTCTACATTACAAGCGGATGCTTCCAGCCAAGTTTTAGCTCTTTACAAAATACCCTCCCTGGACTGTGGAAATCATCGATCCTTCATTGTGACCCCACCCTAGCCAAAAGTATTGTTTTGTTTCTACGTTAATATGTTTTACTAAAACTTGAATTTCTGAGAAAAACTTGTTTTAAAGATATTAATTCGCCTAATATTGCAAATATATACCTTTTCTGGTATGATTCTACAAATGTTGATTTTTTTTACGAGCGATGATGTAAATGAATCGGGATCAGGATTCACTTCGCTGTAAAAATAGCACATGCTAATATCAGTTAACAGTACAGAATCAAGTATAGCTTTCTAAAAAAAGATTGGCGTCTTTAGAGTAAACTCTCTAAACGGCCATTAGTTATAGAAAAAAATTCAATTCTTTTTATATAGATGTAGCCTTCCTCTGTATACTATGTTGTGTTGAACTATTTTATATGTGGTTTTTAAGCGTGCGCGCCTAAATTGAAACATTATAATGATATGCATACTACATGCTTGTTAGTAGAGAACGACAATAGTAAGGGAAAGGATATCTTCTAAGGAAGGGTCGTATTGATTTGATAAAATCAATGTTAACACCACTGTTTTGCTGATATTAGTATCTGTAATTTGTTTTACTGATATTAGCCTTACCGAATCAAATTTGCACATTTTAAGTATTTGCTTAAAAAATACAATAGGAAAATAAATACTTTCAAAATATATTAAACAATATAGTTCTACTGAAAAAAAGCCTAAAATTTCATTCATAGCAATTTTAATATTTTTTTTGTTTCTTCTGTTTTTAAGATTTGAAACCTACGAAAATTGTTAAGTCGTACGTAAAAAAGATCATCAGAAAATTATCTTCTTGCACCGAACAGCTTTTCAACCAATGAAATAAATGTAAATTTCACATCATGTATTTTCCACCAAATACGAAGTGTATTCTCAGGAGACTGAAAATTATTCCACCTCTGTATTTCCGTTTTTCTAATTGTTTTTACAGGAAAATTAATACATTTTTGTACATGTCCTCTTTATGAAATTGGATCCCCCAACCCCACCACACCCGCATAAAAAAATCGTTACTTCTAGCCTGCATTTATCAAATGAATAAATCTAAAACATTCTAAAACTAGCTTAATGTTATTTTGAAAATCAAAAGCTTTAATGCCCTTTTAAAGAACCTCTCTCTAAATATCTCAAAGCAAACAAATTGGAATCTGAACAATATTTTCCCTCCAAACCAGAAATTATGACTGTGAAAATTTGAAAATTATGTATACTATACATCTAGCATGCTTCCATATTATTTCACAAATCAAAATTATTCCTTCTTTTTCTATTCTCTGTATAATTTACACCCTCCCCAAATGTGGTTGTACTCCCCTCTAGTATAAATTAATATATTAATCTAAAATATCTCCTTTCTCTCTTTTCTTTAATCATTGTCTTTATGTCACACATCAACAGCTTCTATTTGCTCAAAAATATGATTTTCTTCATATACCTAAAACATATACTTTAGATTTGACCTTACCCCTAGTCGACTTTTTTTGACCAAGAAATGTAACGTAACGACGTGACATAATTTTATAATAGCTGCTTCTATATAAATTTCATGAATTATACCCTTAATGTTATTCAGTGAAATAATTTAAAAGTTGTTTTCTATTTATTTCTATAAAGAACTTTAAACCGCTGTTTGGACCCCTTCCTGACCCAGGAGGTCATGATTTGAACAAACATAAATCTCATGTATCAAGAAGCTTATGTACAAGTTTTTATATTTAGTTCTTGAGCAGATTATCTCTAAAATATCCCACTCTATAATTCTTTCTTAATTATCTCCCTTTATCAGTCAAAATGTAAAAACGTTTACAGACAAATAGACGGATGCCGGTCAAAAGGTGATCAGAAAAGCTCACTTGTGTTTTCAGCTCAGGTGAATCAATGCACATAATTATGTATATTTTAGTATGAAGTTTAGCATTCAAGTCTCATTTTAAAACTTTGTTTAAGGAAGATACAATAACCATATTGAATATCATCATTAACGATGTCATAAAGATGTTAGGCAGTTCCACATAATTGAACTATAAAATTTATACAGGATTTTTCCAAGATTGCCCGCCCTTTAATTGATATAATGGCAATAGGGAAGAAGCCTAGAGGAAAACAAAAGCTGCCACCATCTACTTGGAATTGGGGACCAAGTCAGGAGAAGGCCTTTGCTCTACTGAAGGAGAAATTAACTTCAGCACCAGTACTTGGTTACCCCGAGTTCAATATCCCATTTGAGCTTCATACAAATGCTTGTCAAAGTGGCTTAGGGGCAGTCCTGTACCAGGAACAGGAAGGTGTTAAAAGGGTCATAGCATATGCTAGTAGGGGACTTAGTAAGTCGGAACGAAATTACCCAACTCATAAGTTGGAATTTCTCGCATTAAAATGGGCGATTACAGAGAAGTTCTCTGATTATCTGACAGGTCAGACATTTTCTGTTTTTACAGATAATAATCCCCTCACATATGTACTGACATCAGCTAAGCTTGATGCAAATGGGCACCGTTGGGTTGCAGCTTTGTCATCCTATAACTTCAGCATCACATACAAACCTGGTAAGTCAAATACTGATGCTGACCTGCTATCTAGACTACCATCTAAGATGGAGACTATGAATGGAGATACAGTCAGAGCAGTTATGGATGAAAAGCAGCCCTACATTGAGACCCTCCCAGTCCCCCCTTCTATATGCCAGAAATTACAGACTTCTGATATATTAGATAAGGTTGACAGGCATATTGATCTTAAGCAGATCCAGAGGGAAGATCCTGTTATATCTTCTATTATAGACTATATCAGACAAGGAAAGAGGCCTCCAAAGAACTCGGCCAATAGTGAAACAGAAGCTATTTTGCATCAGAACTTTAAGAAGTTAGAGTTAGAAGACAATATTCTTGTCAGGGTGACACATAGAGACGGAGTTGTACAGAAGCAGTATGTTGTGCCATGTACATACAGTCAGTTGATTCTACAGTATTTGCACAACAATATGGGCCACCCTGGTCGAGACAAGACAATAGCTTTAGTTAGAAAAAGATTTTATTGGCCTAAGATGTATCCAGACATAGTTAAGTGGATAAATGACTGTGGAAGATGCATTAAATTCAAGACACCTGATAATCAACGAGCATCGCTTGTTAACATCACGACAACAGAACCCTTGGAGTTGGTATAAATGGATTATTTGACAGTGGAGCCATCAAATGGAAACATCCAAAATATATTAGTCATGACAGACCATTTCACCAAGTTTACCATTGCAGTGCCAACTAGGAATCAAACGGCAAGAACAACAGCAGATGCTATTTTCAATGAATTTATTGTGCATTATGGATTGCCAAGAAAACTTCACTCAGACCAAGGAGCTAACTTTTGTAGTAACATCATTAAGGAACTCTGTCAAATCACTGGAATTTCCAAATCAAGAACCACTCCTTACCATCCTATGGGAAACGGAATTACAGAAAGATTTAACCGTACTTTAATTTCAATGCTTGGAACTTTAGATCCAGAACAGAAACACAATTGGAAGAAATACATTTACCCATTAGTACATGCTTACAATTCAACAATTCATGATTCAACAGGTTTTTCACCCTACTTTTTAATGTTCGGAAGAGAACCAATTTTGCCCATTGATTTAGTTTTTGGATTAAACAGAAATAAGGATCAGAACTCAACAACTTCAGCATATATAGAGAATTTGAAAGATAGACTCCAGAGTGCATATCAGAAAGCAAAGACAGCGATAAAGAATTCTCAGGCGAAGCAGAAGTCAAACTATGACTCTAAGATCAGAGGAGTTTCTTTGAAAGAAGGTGATAGGGTTCTCGTTCGTGTTGTCAAGTTTGATGGAAGACATAAGATTCAAGACAGATGGGAAGATCATCCGTATTATATCATCAGTCAGCCTAACAGAGATATCCCAGTTTTTAAGGTCAAGAGAGAGGATGACCAAGGGAAAGAAAGAGTTCTTCATAGAAATATCTTACTCCCTATTGGATCTTAGTTGACTACACCTGTTCCAGCACCCAGGATTAGGAAAAAAAAGAAAACTGAGGAAATTGAGGTTGAGGAATCCATCCATAATCAGATAGAGTCTGATGATGACAGTATTTATCTGACAGCGGAATACCCTGTACAGAACAAAGATACGTCTGAGGATGGAAGCATTCCCACTTTGACTGGTGACGATCAGGAAAGTGTGGAGTGCCTGGAGGAAGGATCAAGGAAGGACGCTCCTAATCAGAACTCAGAGGCATCTGATGATCCCGATACCAGCAACAGCAGTAGCAGTAGCGATAGCAGAAGTAGTATTTCAGGAATTCTTGAGCATACTCAAGATGAAATACAAGATGATGCTGATAATGATGCTGATGATGATGATCAGAATATTCCAAGAAGGTCAACAAGACTTAGACAGAAACCAAAATGGATGGAGAACTTTGTATGCCAGTTAGCATTTCAACCAACCAAGTGGAAAGAGAAAGTTTCATGCTTTAAGGAAATGGCTTCGGAATTGAAGGATATGGACAGAGAAATGTCAAAAGAGTTTTTAAAAATGTTTACCAAGAAATTTTGATTGTATTGTTTTCAGTTTGTACATATGTTTTTATTTTTCTTCCAGACTCAGAATTGGTAAGTCTCCTTTAAATGACGTGGAAGTCATTTTAAAAGGAGGGGGAGTTTGTAGGAGTTACAGATTTATTAATTTTAAATTAATAAATCCATAAATAAAAGGTATTAATTTATTGATAATTAAATGAATATAATTATGTAATCATTATTGTACAAGTAAATTGCAAACGTAATACTTAAGTATCTAATAAAATCTTTTATAAACTTAAAAATCCGGTCATGGTCAGTTGAATAGAGCAGGCGGCTATCTTGACCATGACATAAATTGCCTTAGGGTTTAAATTACAGTAATTAAGGTTCTGGTCAAACATATAATGTTTCTAGGTATTCAATTGGTTTTTAGTTTTGTCTTCTTTGATTTTATTGGTTGTTGAGATTTCCCTCCAAATTCTTGGAGCTGGGTCTTTATATTTCTTTGACACATCAGAGAGAGTAGAGGTTCCATTATATTGAGAACTGTATTTAACTGACTTTTGAAACATGGCAGACTCTACCTCTTGGTAAGTTAATATTACTAATTCTAATAATTTTAATATAATAGTTTAACATTTCATTAACAGTGAATTCTATAATTTTGGCAAATTATAACAATAGCTAATCATGCACAGTAAGAGTGAATGATTTTGTAAGATATAAACGTTTTAATATATAAGAATAACATATGAATATGTTCACTGTTTTTATCCCTTTATATTGTGAACATAAGTGTAAGTTTATTAATGTAAACTTTATAATAATTTGTAGTTGACAGTCATAAGCGATACCAGCTATATAGTACATGTATATATACCATAGAGTATTGTACGAGCGCATTCCCTTAGAATGGTATGTTTAACCATATTTTGTGATTTAAAATGATATAGTGATGTCTTTATAGATATTATAAATGAATATGATAAATATAATTGTTAACCTATTTTAAGATATGAATGCATAATGTAATTCATATATAAAGGAGGATTGATGTAAAGAGTTATTTCCCTTTAGCGTAACTTACTCCTATTGTACTATTTTTATTCCGTATATTTATATTGTTGTTATTTATTGTAGGGCTATTCATTTTTGTACTATTTATACCAATAAATTTGGAGATGCCCAGAACGCGAACAGGCGTTTGTTTGATTTCTTCAACATACAACAAATACCCCTGTTACATTGGCGCCCACGTTGGGACATCTCCGCGCCACAACCATCAAGATATCGGGACTACTAGAACACCTGTACAACGGAATCCGCAATCATGCATACTTCAGTCCGTTATTCATCATCCTCGTGAACACCAGTGACCCGTTCATTCAAGTGTGAATTTGTGTTCAGTGATTTATATGCGTGTATTCTGTGTTGTTATGTGATATCTGTGTAGTATACATATCAGCTGGTCGGTGAGTGTTTGAACTGTTCATATTGAGCTCAGGTGCTTGCAAGTTTTGATAAAAAAAAAAAATAATAAAATAACACTGTAAATCAATTTTCTTTTAAAATTACAATTGTCTAGAAATCGGTGTGCACAATATATTTTTCTTTTAATTATATTAGCTTAGATTAGTTATTTGTCATCATTACATTTGGGTACCCGCTTAGTAGTTTACATTTGATATATTTATTTACTGTATAATATTTATTGCGTGAGTAAGATTGGTAAGTAAGGTTTTCAAGCCGCACTGCTAAATTACCCGCCAACAAACATCCCTGGTTACTAACCATGTAGTTTTAAAAGTAAAATTAACAACTGATTCTTTTGACTGTGACAGTTAGACGAAAGTTTGGTATTCTACAGTTTGTTCAATATTCTGAGTTGGATAGCTGAATTCTAATCAGTAACAGTTTCATAATATTGTGTATTGGTGTTTAGTCAGTTTGTCAGTTACCTTGTATTAGTAACAGTTGTTTAATATAGTAAAAAAGTTGTTAAAAGTCAATATATAAAAAAAAGTAAATAATCTGCCTGTAAAACTTAAAACCTAGGTTTAATTCTGTCGGGTTCGGTTACGATATTTGCATCGATATCGGTTTTGTTTTACTATTGCGCAATCCGATCGAGCTCGAAGTTCGTAAAATTTATTTTGCAGGTTAACCGGAAGTCATTTTAGACAACGTGAATTAATAGTAAACAAATTTTGATATTTGTGGATTTGTCTGTCTTTATAGTCATTCATTTACTATAGTGAACCTATAAGTTTATTTAAGTAAGTGTCAAAACTTTATTTCTTTTTCAGGTAATTCTATTGAAATATAAATTCGAATTTGATAAGTATTTGAATACTTTCAATCAGCTGATTGATTGTCATACACTGATTTGTATCACTGTACAACATACTTGAGTATAGCAAAGCCCCTTATGTGTTCATAGTTTCTAGAGTGCACTAACCACCTACTGCTCTATATTAAGACTTTGCTAGATCACTGAGGTGTGAAAACAAAGGTGACCCATGTTTGATAGTTCTGCTATGAACTCCCACCTGTAAACATTTCAGTATATCTAAACTTTGAAAGTTCAAGTTGAACTGCCCTCCCATATCAATCATTGCATTGTTGTATCATATTTTACTTTTATCAATATTGTTCAACATGCCGCGTACTCAAGAAGATGAAGAGCAGGAACATGGAGGTAACCCACAGGAGGCAAAGGGAGAAAAGGGTGCCACAGCTAGTGGTTTATCAGAGAAAGATATGAAAGAATTATATGCTACTTTAGACAAAATGAAGATTAAACCTGATAACTTCATTTCGTGGTTAACAAAGCAGGCAGAGGAGGAAAAGAAGCCTAACATTCCGATCCCACCTAAAACTCCTGTAACATTGCCACGACAGTTACCATCAACGCCACAATCAGATAGCAACTATAAAGCACCATTGAGGATTTCATTCTTCTCCGGTGAAGAGAAAGACTTATACGACTTATGAAAATATGAGGTCATTTGTCTCATGAAGGAATCTCATTCTGAACAGTCTATTCTTCAAGCTATTAGAAGGTCTGTAAAAGGTGAAGCAGCCAAGGTTATTATGAGATTAGGAGTTGGTGCTAATGTGCAAGAAATTCTGTCAAAATTAGACAGTATCTACGGAAATGTGTTAGAGAAAGAGGATACTTTGGCTGAATTTTACAGCGCTAAGCAAAGAGATGATGAGACTTGTTCTGCATGGAGTTGTCGCCTTGAGGAAATTTTATGTAAAGCAATGAAGATGGGCAGAGTGCAGGATCAAGCAGCAAATGAAATGCTGCGCACTATGTTTTACAAAGGTTTGAGGCAAGACCTAAAGGATATCAGTGGACACTTATACCACTCTATTACTGATTTTGATGAGTTACGGGTAGAAATCCGAAAAATTGAAACTGAACATGCAGTTCAGAGCAGATCAAAGCCAAAACCTGCAACAGTAAAATCAGGTATATCTCAGGCTGAGTCAACAAGTACCTTTGATACTAAGTTTGAAGATCTTCAGGCTCAGATTAATCAGCTGAAGACATCTCATTCAGCCTACTATAGGCCCCCTCTTATGGTTTTAATAACTACAGAGGTAGACCATTCTCAGGACATGGTAGAGGATACACTCCCAGGATGCCTGAGCCGAGGGTGACTGATGTAGATCCAAGACAACAGATGCCTCCAAGGACTAATAGCACTGTTTGTTATGGATGTGGACAGGAAGGTCACATAGCCATTGGATGCAGAGTTAGGATAGACCACAGAAGGAATTTAAACTTCAGACGGCCGACTTCCGGGGACAAGGGTCCGGCCGGCAGAGACATGGTCCCATCCACTCGCAAATAGTAGGGACAGCCAATTAAGTTCAAGTTGCTATTAATGGGATATCATGTTTAGCACTGCTTGATACAGGTGCGACAGTATCTACAATATCCCAAACATTTTATGTACAGAATATGCAGGGAAAGATAGAACTGCATGCATTAGAAGAGCAGATTGATATTGAGTGTGCAGATGGGCAGATGATGCCTTACATGGGATTTGTAATTGTAGACCTAGCCACTTATGGACTTTCAACATTAGAGGTATTGAAACAGTGTATGTTTTTGGTTGTTCCAGATAGTCAGTACAATGCTAAGGTACCTGTCCTGATTGGAACAAATATTTTAAACCATTTGCTAGAAGTTACCCGATCAGAGCATGGCTCTCGATTTTTACAAGATGCTGACTTGCACACATCATGGTACCTAGCTTTTCGATGCTTAACTTTGATGGAGAAACAGCTTCACAGGAATAGAAGTCGTCTTGCAATTATGAAGTCAGCAGAATCTTCAAGAATCATCATACCACCCAATGGTCGAGTGGTTATACATGCTTACCTTGACAGGAAGATTCCTTACCACAGAGTTCTAGCTATGCTGCACTCAACACACAAGTCTTGCATTCCAACTGACCTGGATATAACTCCAACTTTACATTACTATGATTTTGAAGAGTCTAGTATTATCCCTATAGAGGTAAGTAATGTAACAATGCAGACCGTGTCAGTCCCTCCTAAAGGATTTTTATGTGAAATGCAGCCAGTTTCTATCACAGAAACAGTTAAAGCTGAACCGACATCTCCTTGGGAATGTATACTTGATAAGGTAAGTATTTCAGATTCCCTGACTGATTTGGAGAAACAAGAATGTCAAGAACTTATTGCAAGATACCAAGATATTTTCTCAACAGGTTCTACTGACATTGGTAGTACAAACAAAGTACACCATCATATAGAGTTGACAGATCCTACTCCCTTTAAGCAGAAATACCGGCGTATACCCCCAGCGATGATAGAGGAGGTTAAGCGGCACATACAGGAACTTTTAGCTGCAGGAATTATAAGGCCATCACACTCGCCATTCTCGTCCAATGTCGTCTTGGTAAGAAAACATGATGGGTCATTGAGAATGTGCGTCGACTACAGACAGCTGAATCAGAGGACAGTAAGGGATAACTATGCACTACCTAGGATAGATGAAATCCTGGATTCTCTGTCTGGAAACAAGTACTTCTCCGTTCTGGATATGAAATCTGGTTACCACCAAATTGAGATCCTGGAAAAACACAAGCAAAGGACAGCTTTCACTGTGGGGCCATTAGGTTTTTTCGAATTTAACAAGATGCCTTTTGGACTTGCTAATGCCCCGGCAACATACCAACGGTTGCAAGAACAGTGCTTAGGTGATCTTCATTATAAGACCTGTTTCATCTACCTAGATGATGTAATCATCTTTTCTAAGACTGTCAAAGAGCACCTTGATCCACTTAAACAAGTCTTTGAGAAATTTAGAGACTTTCAATTGAAATTGTCTCCCAAGAAATGTTCTTTCTTTATGAAGAGGGTAAAGTACATAGGCCACATTGGCACTCAAGATGGGGTACAAGCAGACCCTGAGAAAGTGGACAAAGTGAGAGATTGGCCTACACCTAAATTTCCTGAAGATGTTAGGCAGTTCCTCGGCTTTGCAGGGTACTATAGGAAATTTATACAGGATTTTTCCAAGATTGCCCGCCCTTTAATTGATATAATGGCAATAGGGAAGAAGCCTAGAGGAAAACAAAAGCTGCCACCATCTACTTGGAATTGGGGACCAAGTCAGGAGAAGGCCTTTGCTCTACTGAAGGAGAAATTAACTTCAGCACCAGTACTTGGTTACCCCGAGTTCAATATCCCATTTGAGCTTCATACAAATGCTTGTCAAAGTGGCTTAGGGGCAGTCCTGTACCAGGAACAGGAAGGTGTTAAAAGGGTCATAGCATATGCTAGTAGGGGATTTAGTAAGTCGGAACGAAATTACCCAACTCATAAGTTGGAATTTCTCGCATTAAAATGGGCGATTACAGAGAAGTTCTCTGATTATCTGACAGGTCAGACATTTTCTGTTTTTACAGATAATAATCCCCTCACATATGTACTGACATCAGCTAAGCTTGATGCAACTGGGCACCGTTGGGTTGCAGCTTTGTCATCCTATAACTTCAGCATCACATACAAACCTGGTAAGTCAAATACTGATGCTGACCTGCTATCTAGACTACCATCTAAGATGGAGACTATGAATGGAGATACAGTCAGAGCAGTTATGGATGAAAAGCAGCCCTACATTGAGACCCTCCCAGTCCCCCCTTCTATATGCCAGAAATTACAGACTTCTGATATATTAGATAAGGTTGACAGGCATATTGATCTTAAGCAGATCCAGAGGGAAGATCTTGTTATATCTTCTATTATAGACTATATCAGACAAGGAAAGAGGCCTCCAAAGAACTCGGCCAATAGTGAAACAGAAGCTATTTTGCATCAGAACTTTAAGAAGTTAGAGTTAGAATAATATTCTTGTCAGGGTGACACATAGAGACGGAGTTGTACAGAAGCAGTATGTTGTGCCATGTACATACAGTCAGTTGATTCTACAGTATTTGCACAACAATATGGGCCACCCTGGTCGAGACAAGACAATAGCTTTAGTTAGAAAAAGATTTTATTGGCCTAAGATGTATCCAGACATAGTTAAGTGGATAAATGACTGTGGAAGATGCATTAAATTCAAGACACCTGATAATCAACGAGCATCGCTTGTTAACATCACGACAACAGAACCCTTGGAGATGTTATGCATGGATTATTTGACAGTGGAGCCATCAAAAGGAAACATCCAAAATATATTAGTCATGACAGACCATTTCACCAAGTTTACCATTGCAGTGCCAACTAGGAATCAAACGGCAAGAACAACAGCAGATGCTATTTTTAATGAATTTATTGTGCATTATGGATTGCCAAGAAAACTTCACTCAGATCAAGGAGCTAACTTTTGTAGTAACATCATTAAAGAACTCTGTCAAATCACTGGAATTTCCAAATCAAGAACCACTCCTTACCATCCTATGGGAAACGGAATTACAGAAAGATTTAACCGTACTTTAATTTCAATGCTTGGAACTTTAGATCCAGAACAGAAACACAATTGGAAGAAATACATTTATCCATTAGTACATGCTTACAATTCAACAATTCATGATTCAACAGGTTTTTCACCCTACTTTTTAATGTTCGGAAGAGAACCAATTTTGCCCATTGATTTAGTTTTTGGATTAAACAGAAATAAGGATCAGAACTCAACAACTTCAGCATATATAGAGAATTTGAAAGATAGACTCCAGAGTGCATATCAGAAAGCAAAGACAGCGATAAAGAATTCTCAGGCGAAGCAGAAGTCAAACTAAGACTCTTAGATCAGAGTAGTTTCTTTGAAAGAAGGTGATAGGGTTCTCGTTCGTGTTGTCAAGTTTGATGGAAGACATAAGATTCAAGACAGATGGGAAGATCATCCGTATTATATCATCAGTCAGCCTAACAGAGATATCCCAGTTTTTAAGGTCAAGAGAGAGGATGACCAAGGGAAAAAAAGAGTTCTTCATAGAAATCTCTTACTCCCTATTGGATCTAAGTTGACTACACCTGTTCCAGCACCCAGGATTATGAAAAAAAAGAAAACTGAGGAAATTGAGGTTGAGGAATCCATCCATAATCAGATAGAGTCTGATGATGACAGTATTTATTTGACAGCGGAATACCCTGTACAGAACAAAGATACGTCTGAGGATGGAAGCATTCCCACTTTGACTGGTGACGATCAGGAAAGTGTGGAGTGCCTGGAGGAAGGATCAAGGGAGGACGCTCCTAATCAGAACTCAGAGGCATCTGATGATCCCGATACCAGCAGCAGCAGTAGCAGTAGCGATAGCAGAAGTAGTATTTCAGGAGTTCTTGAGCATACTCAAGATGAAATACAAGATGATGCTGATAATGATGCTGATGATGATGATCAGAATATTCCAAGAAGGTCAACAAGAGTTAGACAGAAACCAAAATGGATGGAGAACTTTGTATGCCAGTTAGCATTTCAACCAACCAAGTGGAAAGAGAAAGTTTCATGCTTTAAGGAAATGGCTTCGGAATTGAAGGATATGGACAGAGAAATGTCAAAAGAGTTTTTAAAAATGTTTACCAAGAAATTTTGATTGTATTGTTTTCAGTTTGTACATATGTTTTTATTTTTCTTCCAGACTCAGAATTGGTAAGTCTCCTTTAAATGACGTGGAAGTCATTTTAAAAGGAGGGGGAGTTTGTAGGAGTTACAGATTTATTAATTTTAAATTAATAAATCCATAAATAAAAGGTATTAATTTATTGATAATTAAATGAATATAATTATGTAATCATTATTGTACAAGTAAATTGCAAACGTAATACTTAAGTATCTAATAAAATCTTTTATAAACTTAAAAATCCGGTCATGGTCAGTTGAATAGAGCAGGCGGCTATCTTGACCATGACATAAATTGCCTTAGGGTTTAAATTACAGTAATTAAGGTTCTGGCCAAACATATAATGTTTCTAGGTATTCAATTGGTTTTTAGTTTTGTCTTCTTTGATTTTATTGGTTGTTGAGATTTCCCTCCAAATTCTTGGAGCTGGGTCTTTATATTTCTTTGACACATCAGAGAGAGTAGAGGTTCCATTATATTGAGAACTGTATTTAACTGACTTTTGAAACATGACAGACTCTACCTCTTGGTAAGTTAATATTACTAATTCTAATAATTTTAATATAATAGTTTAACATTTCATTAACAGTGAATTCTATAATTTTGGCAAATTATAACAATAGCTAATCATGCACAGTAAGAGTGAATGATTTTGTAAAATATAAACGTTTTAATAGATAAGAATAACATATGAATATGTTCACTGTTTTTATCCCTTTATATTGTGAACATAAGTGTAAGTTTATTAATGTAAACTTTATAATAATTTGTAGTTGACAGTCATAAGCGATACCAGCTATATAGTACATGTATATATACCATAGAGTATTGTACGAGCGCATTCCCTTAGAATGGTATGTTTAACCATATTTTGTGATTTAAAATGATATAGTGATGTCTTTATAGATATTATAAATGAATATGATAAATATAATTGTTAACCTATTTTAAGATATGAATGCATAATGTAATTCATATATAAAGGAGGATTGATGTAAAGAGTTATTTCCCTTTAGCGCAACTTACTCCTATTGTACTATTTTTATGCCGTATATTTATATTGTTGTTATTTATTGTAGGGCTATTCATTTTTGTACTATTTATAACAATAAATTTGGAGATGTCCAGAACCCGATCAGGCGTTTGTTTGATTTCTTCAACATACAACAAATACCCCTGTTACATTGGCGCCCACGTTGGGACTCCTCCGCGCCACAACCATCAAGATATCGGGACTACTAGAACACCTGTACAACGGAATCCGCAATCATGCATACTTCAGTCCGTTATTCATCATCCTCGTTAACACCAGTGACCCGTTCATTCAAGTGTGAATTTGTGTTCAGTGATGTATATGCGTGTATTCTGTGTTGTTATGTGATATCTGTGTAGTATACATATCAGCTGATCGGTGAGTGTTTGAACTGTTCATATTGAGCTCAGGTGCTTGCAAGTTTTGGTAAAAAAAAAAATAAAATAAAATAACACTGTAAATCAATTTTTTTTTAAAAATTACAATGGTCTAGAAATCGGTGTGCACAATATTTTTTTCTTTTCATTATATTAGCTTAGATTAGTTATTTGTCATCATTACATTTGGGTACCCGCTTAGTAGTTTACATTTGATATATTTATTTACTGTATAATATTTATTGCGTGAGTAAGATTGGTAAGTAGGGTTTTCAAACCGCACTGCTAAATTACCCGCCAACAAACATCCCTGGTTACTAACCATGTAGTTTTAAAAGTAAAATTAACAACTGATTCTTTTGACTGTGACAGTTAGACGAAAGTTTGGTATTCTACAGTCTGTTCAATATTCTGAGTTGGATAGCTGAATTCTAATCAGTAACAGTTTCATAATATTGTGTATTGGTGTTGAGTCAGTTTGTCAGTTATCTTGTATTAGTAACAGTTGTTTAATATAGTAAAAAAGTTGTTAAAAGTCAATATATAAAAAAAAGTAAATAATCTGCCTGTAAAACTTAAAACCTAGGTTTAATTCTGTTGGGTTCGGTTACGATATTTGCATCGCGATCTGTTTTGTTTTACTATTGCGCAATCCGATCGAGCTCGAAGTTCGTAAAATTTATTTTGCAGGTTAACCGGAAGTCATTTTAGACAACGTGAATTAATAGTAAACAAATTTTGATATTTGTGGATTTGTCTGTCTTTATAGTCATTCATTTACTATAGTGAACCTATAAGTTTATTTAAGTAAGTGTCAGAACTTTATTTCTTTTTCAGGTAATTCTATTGAAATATATATTCGAATTTGATAAGTATTTGAATACTTTCAATCAGCTGATTGATTGTCATACACTGATTTGTATCACTGTACAACATACTTGAGTATAGCAAAGCCCCTTATGTGTTCATAGTTTCTAGAGTGCACTAACCACCTACTGCTCTATATTAAGACTTTGCTAGATCACTGCGGTGTGAAAACAAAGGTGACCCATGTTTGATACTTCTGTTATGAACTCCCACCTGTAAACATTTCAGTATATCTAAACTTTGAAAGTTCAAGTTGAACTGCCCTCCCATATCAATCATTGCATTGTTGTATCATATTTTACTTTTATCAATATTGTTCAACATGCCGCGTACTCAAGAAGATGAAGAGCAGGAACATGGAGGTAACCCACAGGAGGCAAAGGGCGAAAAGGGTGCCACAGCTAGTGGTTTATCAGAGAAAGATATGAAAGAATTATATGCTACTTTAGACAAAATGAAGATTAAACCTGATAACTTCATTTCGTGGTTAACAAAGCAGGCAGAGGAGGAAAAGAAGCCTAACATTCCGATCCCACCTAAAACTCCTGTAACATTGCCACGACAGTTACCATCAACGCCACAATCAGATAGCAACTATAAAGCACCATTGAGGATTTCATTCTTCTCCGGTGAAGAGAAAGACTTATACGACTTATGGATATATGAGGTCATTTGTCTCATGAAGGAATCTCATTCTGAACAGTCTATTCTTCAAGCTATTAGAAGGTCTGTAAAAGGTGAAGCAGCCAAGGTTATTATGAGATTAGGAGTTGGTGCTAATGTGCAAGAAATTCTGTCAAAATTAGACAGTATCTACGGAAATGTGTTAGAGAAAGAGGATATTTTGGCTGAATTTTACAGCGCTAAGCAAAGAGATGATGAGACTTGTTCTGCATGGAGTTGTCGCCTTGAGGAAATTTTATGTAAAGCAATGAAGATGGGCAGAGTGCAGGATCAAGCAGCAAATGAAATGCTGCGCACTATGTTTTACAAAGGTTTGAGGCAAGACCTAAAGGATATCAGTGGACACTTATACCACTCTATTACTGATTTTGATGAGTTACGGGTAGAAATCCGAAAAATTGAAACTGAACATGCAGTTCAGAGCAGATCAAAGCCAAAACCTGCAACAGTAAAATCAGGTTTATCTCAGGCTGAGTCAACAAGTACCTTTGATACTAAGTTTGAAGATCTTCAGGCTCAGATTAATCAGCTGAAGACATCTCATTCATCCTACTATAGGCCCCCCTCTTATGGTTTTAATAACTACAGAGGTAGACCATCTTTTCAAAGAGGACAGAGAGGCTTCTCAGGACATGGTAGAGGATACACTCCCAGGATGCCTGAGCCGAGGGTGACTGATGTAGATCCAAGACAACAGATGCCTCCAAGGACTAATAGCACTGTTTGTTATAGATGTGGACAGGAAGGTCACATAGCCATTGGATGCAGAGTTAGGATAGACCACAGAAGGAATTTAAACTTCAGACGGCCGACTTCCGGGGACAAGGGTCCGGCCGGCAGAGACATGGTCCCATCCACTCGCAAATAGTAGGGACAGCCAATTAAGTTCAAGTTGCTATTAATGGGATATCATGTTTAGCACTGCTTGATACAGGTGCGACAGTATCTACAATATCCCAAACATTTTATGTACAGAATCTGCAGGGAAAGATAGAACTGCATGCATTAGAAGAGCAGATTGATATTGAGTGTGCAGATGGGCAGATGATGCCTTACATGGGATTTGTAATTGTAGACCTAGCCACTTATGGACTTTCAACATTAGAGGTATTGAAACAGTGTATGTTTTTGGTTGTTCCAGATAGTCAGTACAATGCTAAGGTACCTGTCCTGATTGGAACAAATATTTTAAACCATTTGCTAGAAGTTACCCGATCAGAGCATGGCTCTCGATTTTTACAAGATGCTGACTTGCACACATCATGGTACCTAGCTTTTCGATGCTTAACTTTGATGGAGAAACAGCTTCACAGGAATAGAAGTCATCTTGCAATTATGAAGTCAGCAGAATCTTCAAGAATCATCATACCACCCAATGGTCGAGTGGTTATACATGCTTACCTTGACAGGAAGATTCCTTACCACAGAGTTCTAGCTATGCTGCACTCAACACACAAGTCTTGCATTCCAACTGACCTGGATATAACTCCAACTTTACATTACTATGATTTTGAAGAGTCTAGTATTATCCCTATAGAGGTAAGTAATGTAACAATGCAGACCGTGTCAGTCCCTTCTAAAGGACTTTTATGTGAAATGCAGCCAGTTTCTATCACAGAAACAGTTAAAGCTGAACCGACATCTCCTTTGGAATGTATACTTGATAAGGTAAGTATTTCAGATTCCCTGACTGATTTGGAGAAACAAGAATGTCAAGAACTTATTGCAAGATACCACGATATTTTCTCAACAGGTTCTACTAACATTGGTAGTACAAACAAAGTACACCATCATATAGAGTTGACAGATCCTACTCCCTTTAAGCAGAAATACCGGCGTATACCCCCAGCGATGATAGAGGAGGTTAGCACATACATGAACTTTTAGCTGCAGGAATTATAAGGCCATCACACTCGCCATTCTCGTCCAATGTCGTCTTGGTAAGAAAACATGATGGGTCATTGAGAATGTGCGTCGACTACAGACAGCTGAATCAGAGGACAGTAAGGGATAACTATGCACTACCTAGGATAGATGAAATCCTGGATTCTCTGTCTGGAAACAAGTACTTCTCCGTTCTGGATATGAAATCTGGTTACCACCAAATTGAGATCCTGGAAAAACACAAGCAAAGGACAGCTTTCACTGTGGGGCCATTAGGTTTTTTCGAATTTAACAAGATGCCTTTTGGACTTGCTAATGCCCCGGCAACATACCAACGGTTGCAAGAACAGTGCTTAGGTGATCTTCATTATAAGACCTGTTTCATCTACCTAGATGATGTAATCATCTTTTCTAAGACTGTCAAAGAGCACCTTGATCGACTTAAACAAGTCTTTGAGAAATTTAGAGACTTTCAATTAAAATTGTCTCCCAAGAAATGTTCTTTCTTTATGAAGAGGGTAAAGTACATAGGCCACATTGTCACTCAAGATGGGGTACAAGCAGACCCTGAGAAAGTGGACAAAGTGAGAGATTGGCCTACACCTAAATCTCCTGAAGATGTTAGGCAGTTCCTCGGCTTTGCAGGGTACTATAGGAAATTTATACAGGATTTTTCCAAGATTGCCCGCCCTTTAATTGATATAATGGCAATAGGGAAGTAGCCTAGAGGAAAACAAAAGCTGCCACCATCTACTTGGAATTGGGGACCAAGTCAGGAGAAGGCCTTTGCTCTACTGAAGGAG
The DNA here is from genome assembly GCA_020458035.1 of Magallana ariakensis. NCBI lineage: Eukaryota > Metazoa > Mollusca > Bivalvia > Ostreida > Ostreidae > Magallana > Magallana ariakensis. Next base: position 54,458,076 of record CM035813.1, read on the forward strand.
AAATTAACTTCAGCACCAGTACTTGGTTACCCCGAGTTCAATATCCCATTTGAGCTTCATACAAATGCTTGTCAAAGTGGCTTAGGGGCAGTCCTGTACCAGGAACAGGAAGGTGTTAAAAGGGTCATAGCATATGCTAGTAGGGGACTTAGTAAGTCGGAACGAAATTACCCAACTCATAAGTTGGAATTTCTCGCATTAAAATGGGCGATTACAGAGAAGTTCTCTGATTATCTGACAGGTCAGACATTTTCTGTTTTTACAGATAATAATCCCCTCACATATGTACTGACATCAGCTAAGCTTGATGCAACTGGGCACCGTTGGGTTGCAGCTTTGTCATCCTATAACTTCAGCATCACATACAAACCTGGTAAGTCAAATACTGATGCTGACCTGCTATCTAGACTACCATCTAAGATGGAGACTATGAATGGAGATACAGTCAGAGCAGTTATGGATGAAAAGCAGCCCTACATTGAGACCCTCCCAGTCCCCCCTTCTATATGCCAGAAATTACAGACTTCTGATATATTAGATAAGGTTGACAGGCATATTGATCTTAAGCAGATCCAGAGGGAAGATCCTGTTATATCTTCTATTATAGACTATATCAGACAAGGAAAGAGGCCTCCAAAGAACTCGGCAAATAGTGAAACAGAAGCTATTTTGCATCAGAACTTTAAGAAGTTAGAGTTAGAAGACAATATTCTTGTCAGGGTGACACATAGAGACGGAGTTGTACAGAAGCAGTATGTTGTGCCATGTACATACAGTCAGTTGATTCTACAGTATTTGCACAACAATATGGGCCACCCTGGTCGAGACAAGACAATAGCTTTAGTTAGAAAAAGATTTTATTGGCCTAAGATGTATCCAGACATAGTTAAGTGGATAAATGACTGTGGAAGATGCATTAAATTCAAGACACCTGATAATCAACGAGCATCGCTTGTTAACATCACGACAACAGAACCCTTGGAGTTGGTATGCATGGATTATTTGACAGTGGAGCCATCAAAAGGAAACATCCAAAATATATTAGTCATGACAGACCATTTCACCAAGTTTACCATTGCAGTGCCAACTAGGAATCAAACGGCAAGAACAACAGCAGATGCTATTTTTAATGAATTTATTGTGCATTATGGATTGCCAAGAAAACTTCACTCAGATCAAGGAGCTAACTTTTGTAGTAACATCATTAAAGAACTCTGTCAAATCACTGGAATTTCCAAATCAAGAACCACTCCTTACCATCCTATGGGAAACGGAATTACAGAAAGATTTAACCGTACTTTAATTTCAATGCTTGGAACTTTAGATCCAGAACAGAAACACAATTGGAAGAAATACATTTATCCATTAGTACATGCTTACAATTCAACAATTCATGATTCAACAGGTTTTTCACCCTACTTTTTAATGTTCGGAAGAGAACCAATTTTGCCCATTGATTTAGTTTTTGGATTAAACAGAAATAAGGGTCAGAACTCAACAACTTCAGCATATATAGAGAATTTGAAAGATAGACTCCAGAGTGCATATCAGAAAGCAAAGACAGCGATAAAGAATTCTCAGGCGAAGCAGAAGTCAAACTATGACTCTAAGATCAGAGGAGTTTCTTTGAAAGAAGGTGATAGGGTTCTCGTTCGTGTTGTCAAGTTTGATGGAAGACATAAGATTCAAGACAGATGGGAAGATCATCCGTATTATATCATCAGTCAGCCTAACAGAGATATCCCAGTTTTTAAGGTCAAGAGAGAGGATGACCAAGGGAAAAAAAGAGTTCTTCATAGAAATCTCTTACTCCCTATTGGATCTAAGTTGACTACACCTGTTCCAGCACCCAGGATTAGGAAAAAAAGAAAACTGAGGAAATTGAGGTTGAGGAATCCATCCATAATCAGATAGAGTCTGATGATGACAGTATTTATCTGACAGCGGAATACCCTGTACAGAACAAAGATACGTCTGAGGATGGAAGCATTCCCACTTTGACTGGTGACGATCAGGAAAGTGTGGAGTGCCTGGAGGAAGGATCAAGGGAGGACGCTCCTAATCAGAACTCAGAGGCATCTGATGATCCCGATACCAGCAACAGCAGTAGCAGTAGCGATAGCAGAAGTAGTATTTCAGGAGTTCTTGAGCATACTCAAGATGAAATACAAGATGATGCTGATAATGATGCTGATGATGATGATCAGAATATTCCAAGAAGGTCAACAAGAGTTAGACAGAAACCAAAATGGATGGAGAACTTTGTATGCCAGTTAGCATTTCAACCAACCAAGTGGAAAGAGAAAGTTTCATGCTTTAAGGAAATGGCTTCGGAATTGAAGGATATGGACAGAGAAATGTCAAAAGAGTTTTTAAAAATGTTTACCAAGAAATTTTGATTGTATTGTTTTCAGTTTGTACATGTTTTTATTTTTTTTCCAGACTCAGAATTGGTAAGTCTCCTTTAAATGACGTGGAAGTCATTTTAAAAGGAGGGGGAGTTTGTAGGAGTTACAGATTTATTAATTTTTAAATTAATAAATCCATAAATAAAAGGTATTAATTTATTGATAATTAAATGAATATAATTATGTAATCATTATTGTACAAGTAAATTGCAAACGTAATACTTAAGTATCTAATAAAATCTTTTATAAACTTAAAAATCCGGTCATGGTCAGTTGAATAGAGCAGGCGGCTATCTTGACCATGACATAAATTGCCTTAGGGTTTAAATTACAGTAATTAAGGTTCTGGCCAAACATATAATGTTTCTAGGTATTCAATTGGTTTTTAGTTTTGTCTTCTTTGATTTTATTGGTTGTTGAGATTTCCCTCCAAATTCTTGGAGCTGGGTCTTTATATTTCTTTGACACATCAGAGAGAGTAGAGGTTCCATTATATTGAGAACTGTATTTAACTGACTTTTGAAACATGACAGACTCTACCTCTTGGTAAGTTAATATTACTAATTCTAATAATTTTAATATAATAGTTTATCATTTCATTAACAGTGAATTCTATAATTTTGGCAAATTATAACAATAGCTAATCATGCACAGTAAGAGTGAATGATTTTGTAAGATGTAAACGTTTTAATAGATAAGAATAACATATGAATATGTTCACTGCTTTTATCCCTTTATATTGTGAACATAAGTGTAAGTTTATTAATGTAAACTTTATAATAATTTGTAGTTGACAGTCATAAGCGATACCAGCTGTATAGTACATTTATATATACCATAGAGTAATGTACGAGGGCATTCCCTTAGAATGGTATGTTTAACCATATTTTGTGATTTAAAATAATATAGTGATGTCTTTATAGATATTATAAATGAATATGATAAATATAATTGTTAACCTATTTTAAGATATGAATGCACAATGTAATTCATATATAAAGGAGGATTGATGTAAAGAGTTATTTCCCTTTAGCGCAACTTACTCCTATTGTACTATTTTTATGCCGTATATTTATATTGTTGTTATTTATTGAAGGGCTATTCATTTTTGTACTATTTATACCAATAAATTTGGAGATGCCCAGAACCCGAACAGGCGTTTGTTTGATTTCTTCAACATACAACAAATACCCCTGTTACATAATTTTTAACAATAAAATACTTCCGTTAGACAGACAATGGCATCCAAATGTATTGAAAACAAATTATTAATTGAAATCTTAGTACCCTTTTCAATCAATATCGTCCTCTCACTGAAACTATTGGAAACAAATATTATTCTTTGTGGGAGTTTGCTTACTTTTAAACTGTATTTACGACACCTTCAATTATCTTCATATCATTTAAAAAAATGTTTATGAAAAAATTGCAAACATATTTCCCATTTTTCCTGTTTGTCAGGTGGTATAACCCTCTAAATTTTGAAGCCTGTCAAAGGGGGTGCTTTCTGATACAGTCAATCTCATGATGAACCGTTTAACCAGCTGAAAGTTGATTGAGAGATAACTAAAAGATTACTGAATGTCATAGTTATATCATTCAGTCACCTTTTTTGATCCCTCTCTTAACATTCAGTTGACTGAATGGCACAGGTTTATCGTGCGTATGTTCTTGACAACATCAGCTAAAAAAATGATCAGAAGAGCTCAACTGAGCTTTCAGCTAAGATTAGCATAAAGGGCTGATTTCTTCATTTTACCTTAATTGCTTCTCTGAGAGGTCCTATTACCCATGTTTCCTTTAAAACATACCGTTTTTCTCCTTTCTGTGAGATCGCCAATGGCATAGGGAAGGGGATGCAAGTCTAGACATTGAACAGCAAGTTTTAGGCCAAATGGTTTATCTGATGACAGCTAATATAGGCGTCAAATATTCCGGAGGTGTTTATCTCAAACATCTTGGTGTAGAGGTGCATGGGTTTTCATGATCTGTCATTTTATGATGAAAGTTCCCTAGAAAAATCACATTTTCATTTTATTTTTAGCAAAAAGAAACAATAAAACAAAGACTATATCTCACGTAAATTAATTAAGTATTATATGCGTTGTAGGGCAAATATTCGTTAATCAAATTCTAAAATATGAATTCATTGAAAATAATTTTAATTTTGAGATGTATAACCAAGAAAAATTAGCGTACACCTAATTACAACTGAAAATAAAATTCAATAGGTGCGTTTCGGTATCGATCTGCTGTCATACATGTAACATGTACGCGACGCATATTCAGGTATACAATACTAAATGGTAACTGCTTTATACAGTACCGATTAGACCCAACCTAACAAAAAGTAAACCCAGACTAAACCCTGAGTTTACTTTCAGGGTTTACTCTTGGTTTACTAGAAAGGACCCAAACTTCATATAAACCCAGAGTAAACCCATAGTAAACCCAGAGAGAAAACTCCGATCAAAAGTAGACCCTGAGGCAAACGCTACATGTGTATTTTGAATATACAAGGGGTGGGGATTACAGGTAGTAAGACAATTAGATAAAAGACAAGTCTTCTTCAAATCTCAATGTTTAATGAGGACCCCAAAAGGAAACCGCGAGTTAACCCAAAGTAAATCCGGAGTGGACTCAAAGTAAACCCCAACTGGACACAAATTTTCAAACCCGTAGCACACCCCAAGTAAATCCATGAAAGTAAACCCGGGGTTTAGTTAGGGTTTTTCTGGTGTTAGTTTGGGTCTGACCGGTACTGTAGTCGATGTTTCTTAATTGTATTGTACTAATGAATAAATGTGCTAGCCTACTAAATTTTATCGTCAAAACAGATACGAAAAAAAAATAATCAATTAAAAAACGAGAGAAAAATTAAGTGTTGTCAGCAAATTACACCCCACCCAACAGCTCTCTTGTACATATAGCCTATTTAAAAGACATAAAAAATTGATGTAGTTTTTCAACGCTCTTTTTTTGTATGAAATCTAGGCGTTAGGAATTGAAGATATGGCATATACAGGGGATGAGTATAATGAAAGGAATGGCCATGAAGGCATCGCAACCCATTCTGCATTAGATGCCCCCAGGTATAATCAAGATTACACATGCATTTGTCTATTTATCGGCAATCATAAAATTGTAATTGACAACGATTCAGCATTATGTTTCAATAGGTTATGCTAACATTTTAGATCCAATTTATTTTGAGTACAAATACTTCTTTCTTCATATGATAAACCCTGCAGCTTTCTATTTTAATGAAAATGTTGCCAGGTCACAAAAAAGAACAAAGGAAGGAGAGAAGCAGTATTGTGTCTCGTATCTTAAAGGTCGACATGGAAGGGAATCGCAAAGAAAGTTAAAGTTGATCAAACTTTCAGCGGGCTTCATGTTTATATATAAATATCTTAAGAAAAATTACTTTAATATATACATGAGAAAGTATTTATAGTTACAATTATGATCTCTACAATACAGATTACATCTCTAATCTGGTGGATGCTGTGGAGAGTCTGCGTTCTGTCAATGACAGTTATTTGAAAGCCAGGGATGCTCTCAATCTACCAAGGAGACTACCACCACCTCTGTCACAGAGCCCACTGAAGCCATCTAAACAATGACAATCCAAAAACACGTCACCTATTTCAATGATAATTAACATTGATAGGTTTGTTAATTATTTGTTAACTGAAGAAAAAATTCTGAATATTATGCAAATCACTCTTTATATGTGTCACAATCACTCAGCTTATTAATTTGAATAATAACAATTTGCCATATTTCAGCTAGATTTAGTTTTAATGTGTTATTATCAATACTTTCCCCAGCGGATGCGAAACCTGCCATATTATTGGCTGGGAAACTGTTTCCTAATGGCCGTCACAACACATGCTGGCAGGATTTTCCTGTTGTCCCGACCAAGACGTCTCCAAATAAACCTGACGAACCGGCGATACGCAAGGTGTCGATACAATCTGGTAATGAAATGCACAACTTAAAATCCAATTTTAAAATAAATTATTGATGAGGAAGGAATTTGTTTCATTTTTTGTGTTTATTTACTTATTTTGAGCATGCTACAAGAACTTACTCCTGAGTTGGTTCATAATCCCCTTAAGGTCTCACACAAGGAATTAATTTCACTATATGTTACTATATAGCTTTAATTAAGTTAATTGATAAACAATACTCTCAGCATATAAATCATGAAAGACAAATTATAGTTAAATGCTTCAAGAAAAATTTAAGATCAGAAAAATAACGCCTAATGCGGCTTCTAAGAGAGATAATTGATAGTAAACACACCTACCCCCAAATACACGTGGGTTTCACATGTTGACAAACAGACTCAGCACCATCCAGGAAGTTGCATCACGCGCATCTAAAAAATAGTTCCACTGAAATTAGTGTGACAATTCCACTAAAGTAATAATTCTCCTAGCCACTGAGTCCAAAATCAATACTGTGGGCCTACAATAAGGCGCCAAAAAAGGAAGAGAGAAAAAAAAATTGTCTCTATATATATGGAACTACAATTGACTAAGTTCAGTTTGATTGGCTATTTCCTTGCGTAAGACCTTTAAGACAATTAAAAGTTCATGAAATTTAATAAAATTTGCCAAAAATGTCTAGTAGTTATATATCTCCTATATGCTAGTGTATGAAAATCTAATTTTGACCCTAAGGGATTAAAAAGTAGGAGATAACTCTTCTGAACAGATTGCTGAATTCTGGAGTAAATTTCTGTTAAAATTCATCTACAGTACATGATTTCAAAATTCAATAAAATTTAACCAGTGATTTTTTGAGAAAAAAACTTTGAATGAAATGAAACCTGAAATGTTAGAGTTTATGTGTGTGTGCTTTAAAATAAAATTCAACTCTAATTAAAAAAAATGATTAACTAAGAAACAGGAAGTTCACTTAAATATTAGAAATAATTAGCAAAAAGTTGTTAATTTTAATTAAAAGACAAAGACAGAAACTGGAAAAAATGGTGCCAGAAGAGTCTTCAATAAAGTACCTTGGAGCTTTGATAACGGTGGTCACTGATTAATGGCTAGTGATTAAGATAAGAGGTTCTTAAGCAATGGGGGGTGATGAGGCTTTTCCATCAGTCATCCAAGATGGGGTTCCTCTTAGAAGACATGGCAGCTCTAAAATAAATAAACAGTATGAAAGTTTACAATACATAAAAATTGGCACCACACACAACATCATATTCTTAGAAAAAGTCTACAAGTGCACAGTTCAATATAAATCATGCCAAAGAAAGGACCAAAGTGGCTGCATCGACATCAGTACAAAACAGGAAGCATTCCTCACAACAAGGGCCAGAAAAGTACAGGGACCACCAGCCAAGTCCATTGTCTATGTCCTATAAGAAGGCTAAGTAAAGAAGAGTTTCATGACATTGTACAGCAGCAGAAGAATGGAATATTCACAGTTAGCGATGCTGAGCGTAGAAGCAGCGAGATGAAGATTCTGCGACCCGGGCCAAGTGAAGTGCAGCCGGTAGACTCCTACATGGATGCAGAGTCACCGAACCCCAATTCCAAACTTTACAAAGTACTCCATCAAGAAAAAACTGCTAAACTATGGAACCATGCATTTAAAGAGCACTCACAGAAATTCCCGGACTGTGAAGGTTCACTGGACTGGAACCAGCATGGGGAGGAAAAGCGAGGCCTGGCATGGATCCTTTCCATTCGATGTAAGAAGTGCCATTACACCAGTCACCGTGAAAAGCTGTACGAGGAAGTCAGTCGACCAGGAAGGGGACGAAGAGCCGCACAGCTTAATGTGGCCATGGCTGTCGGCCACTTGGGTACCAGCCTTACTACAGAGGGTATGCGTGGTATGCTTCTTGGTGCAAACATCGAACCAGCATCAGCCACCAACATTCATCAGATCTGCAACAAAGTAGGCAAAATCATCACTGATGTGAACAAAAGCAGCATGAAGAAAATAAGGCAGGACATTCAAGAGCTTAACGAGAAATGTGGACTTGCCAATACACCTATAAGAGCGGAAGGAGATGCCCGGTATAACAATGCCACCTTCAGTGCGATCGGGAAAACACCATTCCAAGCTGCCACGCAAGTGACATACACTTTAAGTGAAAATGTTACCAAGAAGAAGAATGTTGTGGCAGTGTTTTGTGGCAATAAACTGTGCAAGAAAGGCACCCATCTTAGAGCCAAAGGAAAGGAAGTTACCTGCACAGGACATGAAGACTGCACTGCGACCATTCCTCCAGAGACCACCATTGGAGATGAAAAGAGATGGGCTGCGGAATGCATCGGTGAGCTGCAAAGCGATGACCGTCCACTCGTCATTTCACATTTCACCAGTGATGGAGATAGTGTCGCTGCTTCCGGTGCATCTGAAAAGCAAGGGCATATGATTGAAAACCTCAAAGACCTGCGCCACTTCTTTGACTCTCAAAGAAAACAGACTGCTAAGGCTCCATTAAGCAGTCACATGTTTCCTGGAAGAACAAAAGCTATGAGGGAATCGATGCAGAGAAGATTTGCCTTGGACCTGAAGCTTAGATGCAGGACCGAGTACGAAAACTGCTACAAACACTACTCCGGAGACCTACCTTTGATGAAACGGGCCATGTCATCTGCTGTCGGTTCCATCATCAGCTGCTACCAAGGACAGTGCGGAAAGTCCTGCCAACTTCATTCATTCTCCTGTCGCGGACTGAAAAACAACAAGTGGAACTCTTCAGTGTTGCCTCGTGATTTTGAATTAAGCATGACAGAAGAAGACAGATGCTTGTTAAAAGACTGTATAAATTTGACTTTGGGACCTAATAATCTTGAAAGAATTAAATATCACACTTGTACACAAAAATCTGAATCTGTGAATAGGGCATATTTAAAATCAAATCCAAAATGTATTACTAGTAGTAGAAATTTTGAAAGTAGAATACATAAAGTTGTGCACTCACTCAATCGGGGTCATGGAAATTCAACATTGGAACTTTGTGAATCTGTAGGGGCACCTGTTGTAAAAGGAAGTAGAGTGGTCCATCACCTAAAACAACAGCAAAATAGGCAAAATTACTTTAAAATGAAACAAAAACTATTAAAATATAAATTTCAAAGAAAATTCTACAGACTAAACGATATCAGCTCTACGATAAAAAGTCTGGAGACACTTATAGTAAATCACTTACAGATCCAAAATTAAACAGGAAGTAGCTAAGTGTGGGGGGGGGGGGGTAGGGGGTGTATGTAGTTATCATGTATGAAATGTTTGTTATATTATACCTATCATGTGAATTTTGTATTACATTTAATGATTGGTATGTTTTAATAATGTGCGCTGAATGTATGGTAATATGTGAAGGATGAGCGTGTGTAAAATGTGACACGTTTTTTTTTTATGAGGGACTCTGTTCATGTAAATATGTGATATTTTTCATTGTTTATCTTATTAAAATGATTTCAAACAATTATCTTGATATTCTTACCTGTCTGATGTACACAACAAAGAGGACAGAGACGATTGGTAGAAATACGGGTATACAGGTGTCAAATTTCACTGTTGATGACAAGACAGCATCCCGCATTGTTTATCCGCCATTGTTGATTTGAACAAGGGAGACAACTCCTGAAATTTGAAAAAAATGCAGTTCAAATAAAAGTTACATGTTTCTCTTAAGGTCTCACACAAGGAATGAATTTCACTATATGTTACTATATAGCTTTAATTAAGTTAATTGATTAACAATACTCTCAGCATATAAATCATGAAAGACAAATTATAGTTAAATGCTTCAAGAAAAATTTTAGATCAGAAAAATAACGCCTTATGCGGCTTCTAAGAGAGATAATTGATAGTAAACACACCTTCCCCCCAAATACACGTGGGTTTCACATGTTGACAAACAGACTCAGCACCATCCAGGAAGTTGCATCACGCGCATCTAAAAAATAATTCCACTGAAATTAGTGTGACAATTCCACTAAAGTAATAATTCTCCTAGCCACTGAGTCCAAAACCAATAATGTGGGCCTAAAATAAGGTGCCAATAAAGGAAGAGAGAAAAAAAATTGTCTCTATATATATATGGAACTACAATTGACTAAGTTCAGTTTGATTGGCTATTTCCTTGCGTAAGACCTTTAAGGCCCATTGTTTTTAATGTACTCATAAACAGACAATTCCAAGGCATGATGGTTCGGGCAGATTACAATAAAACTTTCAGACATGCTGGGTGATGTACTGTAATTTCTCTGTTGTAATTTCCTACCAACATCAGGTATTTCCAGGCATCATTTGCACTCTCTGGATGTTTCCTTATTGACATAATGTCCCAGCTACATATGAATAAGTTAACAAGTCACACATTAAAATAACATATAGTTGTTTATAAAGGTAAAATCTTTCTCATAAATAAGTTTATTTATGCTGAAGTTTTGGCAGAAAAGAAAGGGATGTTTATATTTTTTTTTCTAAAATACAGTATTGTTGAACACGTATGTTCGAAAATTTTGTATGCCGGGAGGGGGGGGGATCTGAGGTCAAATTCCGGTGACTTTACTATGTGGATTTCCAGATGGCCAATAACCCACCTTCTCTCTTTTTCTAGATATGTGGATTCGCGCATGTAGTACATATTTTATTTGTCATCATACACACGTAAATAGTTATATAAAAAGAAATTTATGCCATTACAATTTGATTAATCTTTAGTGTATGACTGAAAAATAAAATGATGGACTCGAGAGAAAAAAAATTACGTTCTTTTGGTAAAAATGTTGAGTATGGTACGTAAATAATGCCTAGGCCTGTGCACATACTAACTATCTGTGCATTGTTCTTACGTTATGGGAAAAAAGTCCCTAAAATGATAAAAAGGAGACAGTGTGATTGTTAACAGTCGGTGTTAAATGGAACCGGTGCATCTTCATGATCATGTTCCTCAACACTGTCTTCTTCGCGCGTCTGAATCGTATTTGCATTAAAAACAGGTTCAAACTAATACCCCTGAACAACAAATTCTGGGCCAAAAAAGTGTCATTTTTTCTAACCGAAAGGTTACTGAGATTAAAAATTTTTTAATGATTTTTCCATATAACTTCCCATGTAAAAACTTGACGTCAAAGTGTGGCCCCATCTCCAAGGAATCATTATCTGAACAAACTTAAATATAAAACACTTGAGGTTATTTCAACACAAGGTTCAACTTTTCTTAACATGAAGTTTTGAGAAAACGAAATTGAAAATATTTCGTTTGTATATTCTCTAAAAACAAAGTATTTTATATCATTATGATTTGTTCGTTCCCTATGTGATCATGATTTAAACAAACATTTCCCTATATTACAGAAGGATATTTTATCACCAAAGTTTTAACTTTTGTAAACAAACAGGTTTTGAGCAGGATATTAAAAAACAATATTTCTATTTATTCATATATAAAAAGTCAACCATATAATGTGGCTTTACCCCCCCCCCCCCCCTCCCCATCAAAAATACGATTTAATCATCTGTTCTGAAATATTTTGAAAAGATGCTTTCATCCCAGTTTCAGCTTTTCTGGCTAATTGTTTTTAGGGAGGAATTGTTTTAATAAATGCAAAACCCTTAATAATAAAACTATTTGAGCCTCCATATAAGACCCACCGAAGGATCACTTTGTTTGTAAACCTAATATACACTACCTAAGGATAGAAACTCCATCAAATAATTTATTACGACTAAACCCTACCATATTCATTACGAGATTGACATGTGTACATACATGTAAACATCATCAATTTTGTTCAGTTGATTATTTGAGAAACAGAGAGGCACAAACCAGCGTTTAATCTAGAACACTCTTTATAATGGTTACAGACATCGAAATAGATGGTCTAACATCGAAATGATTTTTTTCGGTTTTCAATACAAAAGAGTTTTACATCCTGCCAGCCTCCAGTAAATAGCGGGAAATTCGATTTGTGTAACTTCAAACGTGCATTTAAGCTTAATTATGTAGTTTTTCTTTAAAAAAGATTATGTCCAATTGTAACTTTTTCAAGCACTTTGATGGTTTGAATATAAAATTGCCATGACTCTCCTCCCCATTTAAAGGTTTATGTGGCTTATTTGGAGTAAAATTTTTGACACGAGTTTGAGTTTAAATATACATAATGATTCTTATAATTAGACGTTTCACAAACTCTAGGCCTGTAAAATATGTTCTTTGTTTAGGTATTTGTCTCAAAATCTTTGCTACATTTCTGATGAATATTAATGTGCTCCGCCATTTGTAAAATCACTGCGCATGAGTGCGGGAAAACCTAGTATTGAAAACACGATAGAAGAACAGTTTGTTTACAAATTAGAATCACGTTTTTCATGTCTTAAATTAAATAATTCTTATATCAGATGATACCCGAAGCATTATTACTCCGTTATTCATTAATCAGTTGTTAATGTAGAACGATATATATTGCTAAATATGTGTTATAAAGATGAAACACGATTTTAGCATCAACGACACGGTAAAAGGAGTGAATACCCTTATCTCCCCGAGGAATGCATGTACTGAGGGTGTTTATTTATTCTTTATTCAAAAATTTCTCTAAACGTAAATCCACTTGTGGTTTATGACTTATAAAGTAAAGACATGGAACACATACGAACCTGACTAGCAAAACCCCTACGACAGTACAACTTCATGATAACACTAAAGTTTAATTCGGCTTTAATTCCTATTCCTTCAATCTACGTGGTCTCAGATAACAATTTTCCCTTTGTTCATATCCTTGTCAGTCTGTCTTTTTTTTCCTTCTTTACTAAATCTGTCAAACTTAACGGTATACATATCTTTCTCGTCGTCACCATTGCTATTGTACTAGAATGAGCGTGGTATCACGTGACCGATTTAAGGCGGGGTTTATTCAAATGCTGTATTTATTGTGGACTCCACAATAATCATAAAAATTATTTATTAATTTCTATATCTTTTAAACTCGATTGATATTAACTGCGTAATTAATTGTGAAGATATAACTTTATATGACATATTAAAAAAAATGAATCAATCAAATATTTCTTACCATTAAAAAATATATACCTTTAAAATTTGCCTTCCCCTACCAATGTGGCGCCAACTACCCCTGGGATCATGATTTTTTAAAAAAATGAATCTACACTATATGAAGATGCGTTCACACAAGATTCTCTTTTTTCTGTTCTAATGGTTTTTAAAAGGATATGTTTAAAAAGTTTCCTTTATTTTTTCCTATGTTAAAATTTATCCTCCTTCCATTAACACTGGAACACCACACCCCAGCTTGGGATCACAACTTGAACAAACATGAATCAAATTTGAATAAACACAACTTGAGATTGCTTCCACACATCTTTTTTTTCTTCATGGCCTAACGGTATTATAAAAGAAGATTTTAAGAAATATTTCTTCATTTGTAGAATCATTTGTCCTACCCCTCTTAGAGTTGCCCAACCCTACCCTCAGCAATCATAATTTCAACAGACTTCAATCTACACTACATAAGAGTCTTTTGAGACATGTTTTGAACTTATCTGATCTAATGATTTTGGAAGGTATATTTTAAAACTCTTTATTCATTGCTATGTAAAAGTTTCCTCCAAAGTGTGGCTCAACACTATACCAAAGGGGATCACAATATATACACACTTTTTAAAACTACATTAGGATGCTTATAAAACATGTCATTTTTTTCTAACCAAATCTTTTTTATGATGAAGGCTTTTAAAGATTTTTTCGTATTTTTTGCCTATGTAAATACTTGACCCCAAAGTGTGGCCCAATCTTCAGGTAATAATTATCTAAACAAACTTAAATTTACCTCTCTTGAGGTTCTATAAACACAAGTTTCAACATTTAATTTGTTGACATATATTTTTGGAAATAACAAGTTTGAAAGTTTTTTTGTTTGTATATTCCCTTGTTAAAAATATTATTATTATTATTATCCATTTATTCTTTCGGTGATCATGATTTAAGCAAACTTTATCCTAAAATACAGAATAATTTTTCACAAAACTTGTTAACAAACAGGTTGTAAGCAGAAGATTTAAGGATATTTTTTATTTCTATTTATTTCTCTATATAAAGTCAACCACCTAACCATCTTATGTGGTTACTTTCAAACAAATTTTGAAATCCTCTATAGGTCTTGCTGTTGCTGTTGTCTTTGCTGCTGCAGCAGTTGTTTTTATTTTTGCTGGTGCTTTTTTGAAATAGTATATTCTTGTTGTGGTTTGAAACTTGCAGTATATTTTATATTATTGATTAGGTGTTTCATTTTCAAGTGTGGCTCATATACCCCCCATATAAATTGTAAGCATCCAGAAAAATGAGAGTGAGCTTAATCAATGGGTTCATAATCATCTACATATGGATGGTTTGCTTTGTCATATATTTGTGATATTATCGAAGTCCCTCATTTTAATCTCTGGATCCGTTAATAGTTTCAAGGTAACTCCTTGCGGAAGAGAGAATTGGGAATAAAAATATAAAATAAAATTGACCCGTGGTTTAAGGGTTGCGTCTTATTTGTTTGTTCTCCGTGTTTCCAATGGCTTGCATAATCAAAAGCGATATTTTGAAAAACAAAACTGGGATTCAATCCCTTTGTTTCAAATTTAGGTAACATTCATTGTGTGCTGCTCCTCGAAATTTTCCTGTAACATGACAGTAATCCCGAACTCGATCAGTTCCAAGATCCCTTGAAGCAATTGTGACATTGATCTATCTTTTTAAATACATCGTCTTCTTGAATAGATCTTCCGTGAAAGTGTCTTTAGGTTTCAACATTTTTTATGCAAATCCTAATGAGGTTTGTTTTGTCAATTTTGTTACACTGGGTGTTTTGGTTTCAGTTAACACGATAATATTTTTTCTGTAGTACATTCAAAATATACATAGACGACAAAACTGACTCTCTGTTGTTTTGAAACATGTGGATAGTTAATCCACTTTTTTTTCTACGCCGGCATTTCTGTTCTTTCCATGGATTTTACAGTAAAAGTCAAACTCCTCGGTGTACTTTATTTGCACTCGAAATTGTATTCTAGTAAAGTCCAGTTTATCTGCATATGGAACATACTTTGAAACCCTCTGTTGGTTTTTGATTTTGGACAAAACAAAAGCCTATTGCAAGAATTTTCTGCCAGTGTTCTGTACATTAACAATTGCATTTTTCGCCCTTACTTTGATTGGTAAAACTATAAACTCCAGCCTTTCAATGGTACTTGGAAACATTCAGCTGTAACTCGATCTCTTTATCAAGTGTCAAAAAATTCCTTTCTTTTCTTTAGTATTCCAAAAATGAAGTCATGATTTTCTTGTTGCTGTCTTGCAGGCTCTTATCAAGATCTTCATTTTTAAAGGCTATGTGGCACTTTCTATGGAAATGAGTTCCACTGTTTTAGTTGCATCTTTCTTCTCCTTAAAAACGAACTTGCATGGTTAACTACCGTGTGGTGCTTCGCACTTTTTTGCAAGGCAACTTTAAGGGCTTTTCTAACACGATCTTAATTTGAGTTTTAAGAATTGAAAGGGTCGTGAGTGATAAACTTTCAGGTTTATGTTAACTGCTTCTTCTTCTGTTATACAGTCCACTGTTTCATTCTTAATTTCACCTCCTCAAATTTGATTGTTCTCAAAAGTTCTATTAGGGGATTCCTTTGATGAGAAATGAATTCCATCATCTTCAGAAGTAGATTTTGTTTGCTGATTTTGTTTTATTGTCTAAGGTAATTATCCTCTCGGTTGAACTGCATATTGCATATTTTGCGACTGTGTTTTGAAACGTTGTGTGCAGTTCGTTACTGACGGAATATTCTAGATGTATGAGCATTCATATGTTTCCAAATGTGTTGCAATTGACTGATACGGGTTTCTGAAATTAAAAAAATAATGTTAAACTTTCTTTTTAATAAAAAAGTGTATCGATCTATATAATTACAGATTATAATATCATAGCTTTAAGACATTGGAATCTGATTAAGAAACCGAAGTTTCAAAACAATCGCACGGCCATCAACATCCCTGTCACCAGGAACGGAGCTCCACCCACCAAAGTAGGCTCATATGAACTAAGTCGGACAGGTCTTCCCGATAATGACGGGGACGTGTTACGTTAACGCTCTCCTGTCCGTTGTGAGCTAGTAACACCACCCTATATCGGTACACCGTATTCATATGCAGCGATGTCTCAGACTTGAAATGATAATTATATATAAAATCAATCAGTATAAAAAGTGTTACATGTATTTTATTGATTTATAATATTATAAGCATTATAGAATTGCATGTATGTAACATTTCAATATTTGGACTAATTAGGAAAGTATCTGCTAGTTACTGCAAATCCTTTAGAAATCCAACTTACCCTGACGTCTTGTCCCTGCAGATTTATGAATTTGATAATCGTCGAGCCTAATATACCTGTCAGATTGACCGTATACTTTTCTTTGATTTGATAGGATAACTTTTCAATAGTCTCACTGATTTTTATTTTGCAGCTTCAGATCAATTTGACCGGGGCAGATATAAGACGCGTTCTTGCATCAACGCATGTAGGTCTCACCGCCATTATCTTGGCCATACATTTGTCTGTTATCGTCTTGTTTTTAAAATAATTGATAAATTATAAATATCTCAGGATAATTAATTTGCGAGTAATTATTTGGATTTGTGTTTTCAACGGTTAAAAAAACAACAAAGATTTTCTCGTTTTAGTCCTTTTCATTTTACCAATCGTTAGGCTTACACTTCAATATAGTTGTAAGTACTGCGTGTACTGTCGTTTTAGCTTGTAATCTGGGTCTCATCCCATGTGTGGTCTAATGGTGGAAGGAAGATTTGTTATAAGTAATTTTTAAAAATGTATTTAAAGGTAAATATAATCCACAGTAGTCTTGTGAAATTATTTTTCAATGATTAACTAAAGTAAAGGTTGCTTTAATGAATATATATTTAGGCCTGTATAAAACACATTATTGCATCTTTTTTAATATTTTGTATTTTCTCAAATAATATGAACAATTAATTAATCTTGAAATACAGAATGATCTGCAACAGTTTTGAACAGCTACACTACACTTAAATAGCCCAACCCCCTACAATTTTCTAAAATAATCAGACATATTAGATGACTTTATAGGTATTCTCACCCCGGGAGGCTACCAAGAGGCTATTCCATAGTAACTCTATGGGAGGCTACGGTGTTGAAATAAAAATCAATTGTTAATAAATCAAAATCAGTAGATGACATCATAGGTAACCTCAATCAATCTGTTGGTTAATCTCATTACTTCACGTAGCCTCAGAGGCTACAAAGAGGATAATCCATAGTAACTCTGTATGTGGCTACTGTGCTAGAATCCTATTCAATTTGTTAATTAATCAAACTCATTAGATTACGTTAAGATATCATCACACCCTGGGAGGCTCTACCAAGAGGCCATTCCAAAGTAACGCTATCGGAGGTTTCTGTGCTGGAATACAGGTTTTTCCTCCTATTGCAAATTTTGAAAAGATGCTGTCATTCCTGTTTAAGTTTTTCTGACTGAATGTTTTTAAGAAAGGACTAATTTTAATTAATGCAAACCACTTAACAATGCATCTAGTTCAGCTCTTCTGTAGGTCCCACCCAACGTTCATGCTGTTTGTTAACTTAATCTACACCACCTTAGGATACTTCCATCCATTATTTATTACGGCAAAACCCAACCTATATGAATTTTGATTTGAACAAAGGTGAGATTGGAATGTGCACATAAGTATCATCAATTTTGTTCTATTGATTATTTGAGTTACAGAAGGGCACAGACCAGCGCTTAATCCAGAGCACTCTTTATATTGTACATGTTTATGTAAACCGGAATATATGGTGTAACGTCAATATAATTGCTAGCGCTCTCGAGCGCTAGCAACTACGTTAGTCTTTTTCACTTAAATACGCATGCTCGACTCCATAGTAGGGGATTCTGGGAATACTGTACTACTGTAGATAAACTGTACCATGTGAATTTCGTTTTATCATCTTTACACGAAGTTTTGTGTTATATTGTAAATGTCAAAATAGTAACAGTCGCTTAGGTCTTATTATGCAAAGTTATTTTAAATATTATAATAAATATCTAGCTTTATTTTAACTACCTTCAAGCTCGGAAAACAACCTCTGATATGTTTTCCGAGCTTGACGGAAAGGCCCGAGAAGATATGATTGCAACAAAACGGTACCAATGGTTCTTGAAAATTTTCACCTGGAAGTTGAAATTACAGTATATACATAATGATTAAGGCACAGTCAATGAGCTATGCCATTGCCGATGCTTCTGTGTTTTATGATGGCTACAGCGCTAGCTCACCATTCTTTTTAAAAGATAAGCTTGTAATAGTATAATTATAATCAATATAATTCTTTTTTTTTATGGTTTTCAAGACTAAAGAGTTTTACATCCTGCCAGCCTCCAGTAAATGGCGGGAAATTTGGTTTCTTTAACATTAAACGTGCATTCAAGCTGAATTATGTAGTTTATCTGAAAAACGTTATGTCTAGTTGTAATCATTTTAAGCACTTCATTAGTGTTATTATACAATTGCTATGTCTTTCCTCCCCATTTAAAATTTGCCATGCTCACATACACGATTCTGCTTTCAGACCACATATATTTGAGCTTACAAATGCTACACTTTATTCGGTTACAAGGTTAGAATTCAAAACCCGAAATGTGGCTTTATCCTACCCTAAACGATTTGAACTAATTTTCGTAAACATTACACGTGGATGCGTCCACTAAAGTTTCAACATTTTACACCCCTCTGACTGTGGAAATGTTTTATCCTCCATTGCGTCCCCACCCTAGCAGCATAATTTATTTTTGAAAATGTAATTTTTACAACCCTTGCATTACTGAGACATCCTTGTTTTAGAGATATAAATACAACAAATGTGTTTTACTTATTTGCAATCGCTTCTTTGAAAGCATGCACAATCAAGTATTGTTGATTACCTTTTGTGAGGAAACATTTGACAAAAATACGATTACCTGACTACTTCATAATTATCTGGGGATTTTCACAATTATATGTAATTGGCATGGAATGTATGTGTGATTGCATTGGCTTAACGGTTTTAATTTTTTGGTCTTGTTTTACTTTTCATAAATCAACATATGGAGTTCTTTCTTATGTTTTTTACATTTTAAACATTGAGATAATAATCAAAAGATGAGCAATTTACTTTTAGGAACCTTATAGACAACAAATTATGTATTTATTAAAATTCTTTTTTTTTCCAATCTGCTTTTTTTTCAAATTTAAAAGATTTCTAAGATCAGGAGTCTGTATATTTTGTATTTTTTGTATTTCATTTCATCTTTTTTTTCTTTTTCGAAAACATACAAATTCCAACTCATAATTCTGCATTAAATCTTTGTTAAAGCTACGATAAACCATTTGGGTAATAATTGGTCTTTTAATGTTTTGCACAGGCTAATAAAGTACTTAAATGTGTTGTTTATTTTTTTTTTATTTCTGTGTTTAAGTGAAACTGGTTCATAATATAGTATATAATTTCAAAACATGTTACAGTTTATCCAAATTCATGTTAAGATGATGTTTGGAAAAGGAGCTACTGAATAAAAGCATTTTAACAGAAAATCAAACAATATGCTCATTTGTCACATGGCTCGCCTGAAAAATAATGTCGTCTGACGGAAGTACATTGCTAACTATTAAACGCTTTACTATGTTAATAACAATACAGTTGCAAGTCTGAATTCCATACAAACATAAAATTATTTATCCCAAAATTATTTAAATAAATTCTTTTAATGCATATTTATACTACATGTAGCATGTTTCTCGTTAAATTTTACAAGAAACAAAAAGAAACATTTACAAAAGTAAAGGTATTGCAGAGGGTTGTTCCTTACACGTTTGGTTTTATATAACTTCACATACAAGATACTTTAAAAATTACTATCCCCTGTTCAGTGTAGAACCTTAGTGACGTCTTAGATTAATGCTTTAAATTAATATGAAAATTCTTCATACCTGCTTGCTTGCAACCGGTTTTTTAAAATTGTTTTTATATGTATTATAGTATTTTGTACATGTATAATATATGAAATTTTACCCAACCACCCTCCAAATAAATTGTTACCTCTAGCCTGCATTCATCAAATAAATTAATCTAAAGCATTCTAAAAGAAGCTTGATGCTATTTCGCAAACTTTAAACCTATGGTTTTGGTCCCTTCATGACCCGCAGAGGTCATGACTTGAGGAAACTTTAATCTACAATATATCAAGAAGCTTAACTACAAGTTTCTGTATTTGGCTCTTGGGAAGGTGTTTTTTTTTTTTAAAGATCCGACTCTATTTTTTCTACCTCAATTCTCTTCCTTTATTTGGGCCAGTGTTTCTGGAGGATAAGTAAAAATGGTTTAAAAAATTGTGTACAGACGGACAGACAGATAAACGGACGATTACCGGATAAAAGGTGATCAGAAAACAATATGCCTTTGAGCCATTACAAATATGTATATTTTATCATAACATTTTACATTCAAGTTAACTTATACTAAGAAAGATACAATAACCATATTTAATGTTATCATTAAAGATATAAAGAACGACATCTTTCACTCATAAATGATTGATATTTTTATTTGATGTGGCCATCAAGATATTAAATAGTTTCAATATACTTGTTTCTTAAAAAAACTGTTGTGTTAGTTTTACAACAATCATATATATCATAGTTATGGATTTATGTTATTTTTTTATCGAGAGAAAATTTTTATATACTTTAATTCTTTGCAATATTCATGTTAAAGAGATTGTGGTGTATTAGGTTTGTGTAGCATTTAAAGGGTTTTATACATTTTGATACTTAAAATAGTTCATGCTAAATCACTTTTTAACACAGGAAGTTGATTCGATGCAGCTTTAAAACTTTTTTTTGCGACACCTTTAATTATCTTCAAATAATTTCTTCAAAAATGTTAATGAAAAAAAAAATGAGGAAATATTTCCTATCTTTCTTCTTATCAGGAAGTATAATCCTTTACATTTTGAAGCCTTTAAAAGGGGGTTCTCTCTGATACATTCAATCACATGATGTACGTTTGCCATTCAGTCAACTGAACGTGGACTAAGAGATAACTAAAAGATTACTGAACGTCATACTTCTGTCACTCAGTCACCTTTTCTGACCTCTGTTAAAATTCAGTTGACTGAATGATACATGTTCATCTCATCAATGTTCTTGACAACATAAGCTGAAAAAATTGATCAGAAAAGCTCAACAGAGCTTTCAGCCCAGATTAGTTCAAAGAGATGATTTCTGCATCATACCTTAATTGCTTCACTGAGATGTCCTATGATCCATGTCTCCTTTAAACATATATATTGTGTTTCTCTTTTCTCGGAGAACGTGAGTGGCATAGGTAAGAAGATGCTAGTCTCTGCATTGAACGACATGTTTTGGGCCAAATGTTTGATATTAGTCAGTCAATATAGGCAGAAAATATTCCGGATAAATTTGCCTTAACCATCTTGTTTTAACGGTACATGTATTTTTATGATCTGTCATTTCATGATCAAAGTTCCCTAGAAAAAATACATTTTCATTCATTTGTAAGCAAAAGGTAAACACACAAATATGTTTTAGAGTGTCGGACCAAAGTTTTTAGAAAACAATACGACAAGGAGGTATTTAATTTTTTTTATTGCAAATTGCAAGATTTGAAAAAAAAACCAATGTTTTCAATAGTAATACAATTTAATAATGTAGCAGCAATTCATACAACGATGTGCTGCCTAAGAAACTTATATCTTATACTTATAACTTTGCCTTGTTATTTCTTTACGAATTAGAAAACAAAATAGTCTATTCTTTGAAGAATAGATCTTTTTATCGATAATTATATGACGACAATACTTACAAAATGTTAATGGTCTTTTACATAGCAGGCTGCAAAATAATTTGAATTTGTTGTGGAAAATAATATTAACAAAATATCACAAATTATGTATTACAATTCGAATATGTTCAAGATGGATGTTTAAATATAAGATGTCTATGCGTAAAACCAAGAGAACATTCGTGCATATGTGCGTCATGTTTGGGAAACAAACCAATTTATCTTAACTGTGTTAATTGCTCTTGATATGTAAGACAAATTTTAAAGACTGTGCGACTTGTTTTAACAATCGATTAAATAAGCATAATAATATCTTTTAAATCCCAAGCAATAACTTCATAAGAGCATGTCTACGAGAAAACCGTGCAAATGTGGAAAAAAAAAGCCGTGGTAGTAAGTTTCAAGAATGAACAAAATTTTATCATAGCTTTAAAGGATACTTATTTAGAGTCAGATATATGATGTTTGTTTTTGCACAAGATGTTTCTTTTTATAGTAACAGCCAGTATTGCTTTCTGGTTAATATGCCTCTAAAATACATAAATTTTAAGGGAAAAATTGTCAAATTCAGTAACTAATTATAAAATGTATAAACAACATTTGAAGAAAAGAAGACTATATTCTTAAAGAAGATGTTCCAACAATTAATTGTTGCATATTTTGTTTCATATTTCTATACACACAATGATGACCCAAGGGCGCACATGTTGGCAGGATGCCAAAAAATGTTAATTATTCATTTTTGTCAATTTGTGAGAAAGAATTTCTCAGAAAGTGGCGCTTGATTTTCTAAAATTTTATGTCATTATGTTTTATGTTTTCTTACTAATATATAAAATCCACCTTTGGACTCTCAAGGACTAAAAAGTAATCGATAAATAAGAAAAATCCAATTTCAAATGAAACAAATCTTTTTTGTATTTTAAAATTCTATTTTACAAGCGATTTTAATAAACTGAAGTCAAGAAATTAAATAAAAGTGAAAAAATATACTTATTATGCAATTAATTAAAAAAAAGGTTATCATCAGTCTTTCCCATAGAAATCTTATTCATTATATTTGATTTCATTACTATTGATAGAATTGTCTCCCCTGTTGCACTCTTCTGTAGAGAAGGTAAACTTGTTACAATGTTGACATAGAAGTTCAAGTTCAAGCAGAAAATTGAGAAATACAGCTAGTGTTTTAAATGTATATTATGTCATTGAATGATTTCAATTGCACAAAACTTGTCCCATCCTAACATATTAGAGTCTGAAGGAGACTTATAATTAGTCTAAACAGCTCCGGAACACCATCATCATCACCATCTTTATCAGAACATGTTATCTGCCCGGTGTCGTTTTATCAAAAGTTCATCCTGTATAATGGACCTGTATAAATGTCTACCTTTGCGCTAAAAAGGTCCACCTCGGAAAATAAAATTGCCAAACAAAAAATGTCCAGGGTAGGCCCAAAATCGTTGTTTATATCTTTTCGATTTGGAGTCTTTCGTTACAAAATAATACATATATTAGGTATTTTTTGTAACTATTTAAAGAAAAGGTGTAGCATATACGCAAACAAGCTATGGCGTGAATCGATTGGACAAGGAAAATAAGAGATTGAAATCAAGAATAAAAATCTAACAATAAGACACCTATAACTTATCATCTATTTCTAGTACAAGGTATAATGTCAATTGTTACAGCGTTTCTATATGTTCCTTGCATATTTGTTTGCGTTGTTTAAAATTTGGTATTTATTCTCATTGCTTCTTTTGTGCACTTTGTATAAGTGTATATATTAATGATTATCTACAAACCAACGTACTCTGCAGTTAGGTTTTAAGGGTAGACACATGTAGGCATTTGCCTGTTTTAATTTATTAAGCGAAAAAATAATTGTAAAAGTGAGCCTGCCCATGTGCACCTTTTCAAAATGATACGCATTTAAAATCCTATATCATTTTTGTCAATTATTCATTAATAATACAATCATAACGCTACCTGTAAGCAGGATCATTGCTATTTTTGATCCACTGAAGAAAAGATGTGCTGATAACTATAGTTCGATTTTTTTATCCTTCTTTTTACATAATTATTTTTATAGGATTCAGATCTTTTTCTAGATTATAATATTCGTGGATTTAGAAAAGATGAGGTCGGGGTCCGCCTAGAGTGATAAGTTAGTTCTTGAGAATGTAAGTACATCTAAAATAAATGAAGACCCTACCCCTCTATTAACAGTTTACCCCATCTGGGCAAAGATTAGGGTTGTACTTGTTCTTAGAATGAAAATTTATAGGTTGTAAAGGTTAAAAAGAGCTGGTGTTAAGGTTATCCCCTTCCCCCTTGATCTTCACCTGCTTCACTTACATATAGATAAATCATTAAAATGTGGTCCCAAATATCAATATAGACATCATTATTTGATTTTAATTGGACTTTATTTAATCATGACCCAGCATAAAAAGACCTGGGCTGGGGAAAGAGAATATTGCAAATAACAAAATAAACTTTTAAACTTCTTTCCAAATGACATTTTGGCAGGCTTGATATCGGGTGCCCCACTCCTCAAACAATAAAAGATCAATAATTCATACCATCATATATCGCGATTAATTAAGAAACTTCAGTATCAATGTTAAATATATACCTTTTTCGCTGATGAATGGATTAATACGAACATGGATTTAAATGAAGAGATTAAAAATATGTTTATCATTAAATATATATTATTTTAACAAAACTACTCATTATGGAGATGAGAGAGAGAGAGAGAGAGAGAGAGAGAGAGAGAGAGAGAGAGAGAGAGAGATTTTGTTTGTTTCAATATAAAACTGATTTATGTGAATATGTTTTTTTAAAATTCACTATTAAATACAAACTCTTATTACTTGTATACTCCATACATAAAGTTTCAAAGATTATGTTTTTGTCCCGTCAGACCGTCCGTCAGTCAGACAGTCAGTCAGTCCTGCTTTATCTGTAAGTGCAACTCATCTTAAACTGCTGTACAGAATATCGTAATATACGAAATTCTATAGGTATTTAGTACACAAGGTGTATAGATATGCATAATATCAGAAAATTCTGATTCCATTATTTTTCTGGACAAATATGCCCTTATGGACTTAGAATTTGGCCGTACATGTATATGAAAAAATGACAATAACAAACCGTCACTATCTCAAAATCCATAAAACAAAATACAAATTCAAAGCAGAGCAACACGGACCTCCAAGATAGAGGTAGGATCAGGTGCCTAGGAGGAGTGAGCATCATCTGCTGACCGGTCACAGCCGCCGTGTGCTCTTTGTCGTAATCGGGAAAATAAAAACCGCAAAAGTCCGTAGACAATTAGGTAATTAATTATGGTCTAACAATTAGTATGAAAAACGTCAGTCAGCATGCGACTCAGTGGAAGATTGTATTTGCTGACAAGGTCGTCGTATCGACCATAGAACTTACGAAAAGATGACTTTAAACGAGACTGTTGATAGTCCTGTTTTATCAACTTGTTTGTCAGTAGCTTGCCTCGTCTTAGAAACTGTTCATACGAAGAGCATGCCTTGCGTATCGAATTAACTAAGAGACAAAAACACCATATGCAGGTGATGAAAGTATATTGCTACATAAGTAGGGTAAGTTGACTTTAGAAAAATTGAAGTCATCGCGTTTATTATAAAGTTTTGTTGTTAGGTTACCATCAATGTCCATTTCCAGTAAAATATCCAAATATGAAACAGATGACGCTGACTCTGTGGTATCTTTTATTTCAAGTTCACTGGGATATATCGAGTCGACGTAAATATGGAAATATCAATTGTTAATTGATAATACGTCGTCGATATACCTAAATGTTGAGTTGAAGGCCACAGCGAGTGATTTATTTTTTTCACGTACAAGTTTTTGAATAAATTCTGCTTCATAAGAATACAAAAATAGATCTGCTAACAATGGGGCACAATTGGTACCCATGGGAATTCCAACAGATTGTTGGAAGACTTAATTTCCAAAAACTACATAGATGTTGTCTATCAGAAATTCAAGCATCTTTTTGATGTCAACTTCAGAATACTTGTGTGTGCAATCAGAATAGTTTTTTAGATTTCCAATGACAAGGTAAGCATTTATACGACTTCCATTTTTATTGAAGAAACAACTGTCGATTATATCAAAAAGTTTGGATTTTAATTTGTCGTGGGGAATGGTTGTATAAAGCGTTGAAAAATCGTATGTTTTGATGCTATTGATTTTGCTAAGATTTTGTGACCTCAAAGTTTCTAATAATTCTTTAGAGTTTTTTAGTATCCACATCTTATTCACACCACTTCTGGAGTAGATTGTTGTACAGTACTCTTGAAGCTTCTCCTTAACTTCTGTAAGAATTTTAGTAAGGAGTAAAGAGAGAGGTTTGGTAGAACATTTACTGGAACCTGCTATATATCTCTGTTTGTAAGGACTTTTCTGAAGCTTTGGAATCCAGTACAAATAAGGTAAATCAAATTGATTTTGTTTATTGGGGATATTAAAGGTGTTCATAACCGATTTATGATTTTGAAGTATTTCCTGCTTGGAAAGGCTGCTATGGGTGTAAGTAGGATTACCATGTGTAGAATCGAAACCTAGTTCTTTGAAAATGCAATTAATATAATGCGCCTTACAAACAAAGACAATGTTGTTACTTGCCTTATCAGCAGGGACCAGTACATACTGATCATGCAATCTACCTAGTTCTTTTCTCACTTCTGCATTATTAAAAACAGAATGATATATGGTTTTCAGTTGACCTCTCAGTCGTTTAATACGAGATTTTAATATACATCTGATGCTTTTAACCCACTCTGACAAGGTATCAAGGTCTTCTTTTTCAGATTTTGCTCATCGCTTGGCGTAATCTATATGTAATATAGAAGTGAACAGTTCGTAAGCGCAACTCCTCAATTTAACAGCTGCATAGAATTCCTAAAAACTGTGTAGGTATTTAGGATATAACTTGTAAATATGCATATCATCAGGAAATTTTTATTCCATTATTATAATGTTGTTGTTGTTTTTAAAGGCATGAATGCTATAAATTTTGATTTGATGATTATTTGTGTACTAATGTTCATGTAATTATTGTGCTATTCATTATGTGTAGCATTATCAAGTAATGCGGCGCACGGTGTTCTTTCATTAATAGTGGGATGTATAAGATTTTTTTTAAAACTTTAAGTTTATTCCACTTCAGTTTAAATCTAAATTCCCATTTTTCCATGTTACTCTTAACCTAAACTTTATTTATTTTACAACGATTGATAAACAAATTCTACAAAGTATATGAATATCTTTCGTTGGCACGATTTCAGTGGCGTCGGAAACAAACTGAAAGTGGGAATGGGGGTGGGGAGGGGCTAGACTTATCAAAAACCTTCACCCCCCCCCCAAAAAAAAATGTGAAAAAAAGGTCTTTGGTTATGGGTATGTATAGCTTTGCAAAAAAAGAAAAAAAGAAACGGGGAGAGGGGAGGGCTATTACCCCCCTCACCCAGTTCCCACGCCTATGGATTTAATGGCATTGATTTAAAAAAACACCATAAATGTGTTGAAGCAATCCTACAGTTAAGTAAATAAGTTTTTGGCTTGCTTATATGCCGTTTTTTCCATTATATACATATATTCAATGCAAAACTACAGATTCTGGAGAGTTTTAAAAGTAGAAAAAATGGCAAAATAACACAATATATATGCAATATTATGGAGAGTCTAAAGACAGACTTTGATTTATTGTAAATATGGAGGTTTTCTTTTAACTTAAAGCAGATTAAGTAAAATCTAAGTGCCACTTTTTGACTTTTAAGCTTTTGAAAATTGTATATTTTCACAATTTTACAAAAAATTGGAAACATGCCAGATTCGTGACCTATCTGCACTTAACAGGAAGAATATTTGGGAATCATCACAAAATGACTTAAACTAATGTATCTTGTTACTACCAATTCTAAATACCCTAAAACCTTGAAAATTAGCCGGATTTAATAATAAGCCGGTTTTGAAAATAAGCCCCCTATTATTTTATTATTATTTTCAAGGTTTTAGGGTATCTTTTTAAATTTATAGTTAAACTTATCTCAGAATTTTTAACAAAAAATTGGTTAATTTTGCACAATTATATTCTTGAAAGGGACATAAATGTTATTAATAGTAACAGAGCTGCAGAGTCTAGTTTAGATTGACTACACCAAAATTTTTTTGTGGCAAATTAAGTTATATAGATGCACACTCGTGCACACAAAATATAAAGTTGATCAGAGAACCTTGCTCCCACCACATTTTGCATGGTTTTCTCGTAGACATGCTCTTAATATGACATAGTAAGGTACTTTTTATGTACATATCTTAATACATTTAAATAACAACCTGCGCCGACGAGATTTAAGTCAATCAATTACAATTTTAGAATAAACACCTCATCGATTGATCAGTACATATGACGTCATAAAAATGAATGGAATTTATTTTAGAATATTGCATACAGTTATTATATTCAAATGAGGTAAAGAAAAGATTTATGTCAAATTATCGCTTTTTGTGATTCAGATAATATCGTTTCTGGAAAATATTTTAGCACCGAGAAATTTTTACATTTCGTTCTATTTTGCCTGAATTTCTTATAACAAATTACCAAAAAAATCTTACCAATGGAATAGGCAAAATTTATATTATGCAGTGTTTTAAATTAGAGTTTAAGAAGAGTATATCCATTTAATTTTCCAGATCACTAATGTCGTTTATTTATAATCTCCAAGTTGTAATTATTACCGACAATGACGTCCTACACTGTAATATGGCATCATATTGACTTTTTGCTTTTAACTGTATCATCTTACATGATTGTACAATGTATCAGTCTATTTAAGAATCTTAGTAAATCACATCGTAATGATTCAAGACTGTGTAAGAGAAAGTTTAAAACGTTTATAAAGTAGTACAAAGTATAAATTGCGAAATATTTAAGCATGGGTTAAAATTTGACATTTGTGTGATAGAGGTCTGTTTTTAGATCTGCAAAGATTAAAACAAAGTGCACAGGAAAGGGTTTCAATCATTTAGCAACTGGTGGGTACAACTTAAAACATCATTTCTCTCGGGAAATAAATATTATATCCCCATTAATATCCGAGCTTGTTGGAAGTCTCTGGTTTTTCATTATATTGATGAAAAAGCCGAGATGAGCATGCGACATACAAAAATGTTAAATCTGAAATGTTTAAAGTTTATAAATTTTCAGAATACAAATCAACAATATGAATCAAATTTATGAAAGGAAAAGGAGAAGTTAATATAGAAAGTCAAACATTCATATAGAAAGTCAAACATTCACGGTGTTTTTACTTTTTTAGAGTTGAAAAACTATTGAAACCTTAAGTATTTTGTATTTACATATCTCATTCGGTATAATAAACAATTTATAGCATAAATATTTGGATTATATACAGATTTATTTCCCCAGAAAAAACATGTTTCCCTCGGGCTTTGGGGAAATATGATTTTCTTGGGGGAAGATCTATATCACCATCATTCAATAAATTTATAATGTTGCCTTTAGTCTCCACCCTGCCACATTTATGTCTTTAAATCGAACAAATCATATGTTGTCCTCATACGCAGCCAATGACTGTGTAATCATATCCAGTATTGTTTTCTCTTAGAAAGATTTCAGATTGCAAAAAATGACTAATTGTTAAACATATACTGCATTTTAGCAAAATATGTGACACATGAAAACCCCTATATACTGCATATAAAGGAACCCTATTTTACCTTTTTTTCTTGGTGTTTTTTTTTTTAAATCAACAATTGTCTTTCTTTCAAAAAAAAATTTATAGTCGATCTCTGTCTTCAAAGATAGCGTTGATTACTGGTAGTAGCCCAGCAATTCCATTTGATGCGTGAAAATTATGTGCGGAGTCTAGTTACGATGACCTGATTGATTAGAATTACATGCCCACGGTATTATTTAAGAGACTTTAAATAAACAATTATATCATCGACATTAAATTTAAATTTATAGTTATTGTTTTACTACTTACAATACCGATCAGACCCAACCTAACACTAGAGTAAACCCCAACTAAACCCCGGGTTTACTTGGGGTTTACTTTGGGTTAACTTTTTGGAAATTTTGGTCCACTCAGGGTTTACTTTGGGTTTACTTGGAAATTGCTTTTGAGGTCAACTGTACGCACTAAAATGTGAAGCAGACCCGTCAGTTATCTTACCTTACCATCATACTGCCTGATATTCCTGCCCCTTGTATATTCAGAATACACAGTTAGCGTCTGCTTTCAGGGGTATACTTCTGACCGGGTTTACTCTCTGTGTCCACTCTGGGTTTACTTTGGGTTTACTCTGGGTTTACTCTGGGTCCACTCTAGTAAACCTGGAGTAAACCCAGAAAGTAAACCCAGGGTTTAGTTGGGGTTTACTTTCTGTTAGGTTGGGTCTGATCGGTACTGTAAATGCAACGATCAATATCTTTATTGCGTTCGTTAAATCCTTTAACGCCATTATCCCGGTACAAACAAAAATAAATTAAAGTAGTTCAAGCAAGACTTCCCAACAAGCAAATAACAAAAAAAACCCAAACTTTGGCATTTTTAATATGTCCTATTCAATTATGTACATTTCCCAATAAGGTATAACGAGTTATTTCAAAACAAGTCTCGATACATCTTAAATGACAATTCTACAAGTAAGTTTTTCATTTTAAAAAAGTCACAATTTCACAAAATTTAAATTTCTTATTCAAATTTGTAACTATACCTGCACTTTTTATCCTCCAGTTTATTTTTCTGTTAATGCAGTCGAAATAAAAATTCTCTAGAAAAAAAATCAAATTAAAATCATTATTTTTCTTTTATTTTAGGTTGGTCAGGAATTAATTCATTCACATAATATTATATAGGAAACTGTCAACAAATGCTTTAAAGAAAGTACATTCTAGTAAGTTTATATACGTTTCTTTTGATTCTATTGTGTGTGCACTGCACGATCAAAATTTTAATTAGCCACTATCATACATCTGTGCATAATGTGAAACATTGAAATGAAATATTTTTGAATGCATGGAAGCCTCGCACACAGGAGCCTAATTAAAGTTTTATAAAGTAAAACATTAGCAAGACCTTTAAAAATCTTGTTCATACCCGTAATTTATATTTCTAGGCATACCAGTGATTTATATTTCTAGGCATAAAGAAAATAAAATATTAATATACATATACAGTAGTAATGGTGGGCAGGAGGTCTTCATTGAAGTGATCGTTTTGAACAGGGGTTCAAATGATCAGGTTACTTGGGTGTGCGCTAATTGAAATGCTGAAATTCTGGCCAACAGATCAATTAAAATATACATGCAAAATAAAATATTCAGTGGTTTGACACACACACACATACACATTTTTGAAAACAGATACTTTTCTTTAAAATATTTTTTTTCCATCTGCCCCCCTCCCTACTTTGGGACAGTCAGGGGCGTAGCTAGAACTTTTTGATGTGCACGCCAAAGGAGGCAAGGGGTCTGGGGCCGCCTGTAGGTCCTCCGTGGGTCCAGGGCAAAGCCCTTGTGGAGGCTCAAGGGGCAAACCCCCGGAAGATCATGAGTTTTAACGTTCTCTGCAGACAAAAATCTACGCTCTGCTAGTGTAGAAAGTATAATATCCAGCTGAATTTAACTAATTTAATAAAAGAAAATGAGCGAATAATGCGGGTAAAATGCCTTTAATAGAATGGATAAGATACTAATTTTTTTAAAAATTTGTTTCAAATGATGTATAATTGAAATCACATTGATCTGTAGCTCTTAAACGATCCTTAATGGTTGTGATTATTAAGTCTGTATCAATCTCTTGAAAAAGCTCGGTTTAGGGACAAAGGAAATTGTTTAAATTTAGATAATAAAATGTATGATTTTTTTTCTTTAGTATGCTTTCTTTGGTGATTCACGCGGGATATGAAAGTTGCGGCAGAAAAAATACACAATCCGCGTTTATTGTTTTATTTACATCTTTCTTTTAGCAAATTAATTAATTGATAGTAGAGATTAGTTAAATTAGCTATATTATTGTTTATTAATGTACATCGGTACGTCTATAATAATATTTTAAAGAGTTGATCTGTGCTCTGTTTTCTAATGAAAACAAACCAATTTCAATAAACAAAATCTTGGAGTGAGAACCCACATTAAAAATACCATTTTATACCTCAACAGTTAAACGTTTAGAAAATAATAGAAGTCCATACACTCAAGGCAAAAATCGCATATAGCATTAGATAATGTTGTTGCTAAAATGGCTTAGTTGTTACAGCACTAGACATTATACTTAAATAATAATAATAAAGAACTGGGCTTTTTAGGTTGAGGGTTTGATACCTCAAACATCTGAGGCATCTGTTTCTGTTAAATTTTCAAACCGTCTACAATTAGAAATTCTGCCATTGCATGATTAAAGTATAATATCAAAAAGGTTTTAAAATCATGGAAAAACTGAATTTCAAATCATATTTATCGATTCAACGATGGGTATTTGCGCCCATAACATTTGCTCATCTTCTTTCATAATATAAATACGTGTTCTTGCCCATTTACAAATTTAAAGTAAGTAGGCAATACCATAGACATGACATAAGTTATATTGTCAGCAATTCTGATGATTCATATTTCATTATTTTTTTCTTTCTTCCTTTCTTTCTTTATTTTTTATAATTTTGTAGTAGGTATGCCCTCTCACTAAATTTTTTTTTATAATTTTGTAGTAGGTATGCCCTCCCACTAAAATATAGGGAATAAAGATTGAATCCCAACCCAAAACTTCATTTTTATAGGTTTCTGCTCATATCATGATCAATACAATCCTGCCGAAATTTAATGAGGCAAAGTCAAAGACCAAGGTAAGGTCATCTCAAACCAAACTCTTATCCGCATCCCTTGTCTTCAGTTTATCTTGAATTACATGAGTTCAAAATAGCATCAATAAACTCGTTAAACCACTCAATTACAATGTACCAAGCCACACTACCAATCAAAGCCACGGCTTGGTCAACTGAGGGATTGACTATTTATAAAGTGATTTTTAAAAAAATAAAATGTTAATTGAGCAGTGTGCACATGATAACGCAGTAGCCTCGCTTTATATTCGCAGATAGTGACTAACCATGGTGTGAAGAAAACTATCACTTCAGCTGAAATATTAATCAGTCTGTTATATATGCTAACATTATGTTAGCTGCAGCTCTACCAGTGTTAGGGAGGCAATTCGGGATAAGATGACGTCTGCAGTATTTCCCGTCAAGCTACTTTAATACACATACGACACTCGGTACTGGTACAATTAACATATGCATAACATAACTATGCATCTCAGCATGATATTTGTTCTTCGTGTCTTTCATCGATCCAATCGCAACTTCTCGGGCCTTTTCGATAGAACACGGAGACGCGAGCTCTGACGGCGAGGCCCGAGAATTTGTGATTGGCCTAAGCGGTCTCTAAGGATGGTTGTTACCAAGACGTTACGGCACGCATTATCCGATTTGGAACAATTTATTCAGATGGAAGGCTACACCCACATTTTATTTGATGGATATTATTATATAAAACACAATTTTATTATAAAATACATATTGCTCCCGTGTTGGAAAAAATAAACAAATGGGGATAATAAAAACTTCTCTGTAAAATGCAGTAAAATAAATAGTAGTTTGACATATTTTTTAATTTATACTTTAGTCCAGTAATTAATATTGGCAGTGCATTATATTATCAAGGTGCCGTCTTTTCATACTCATCCAAAAATAGATATCTCCAGAAATACGATGATAAAAAAACAACTTCCAGGAGAAATGGTGCGTTTCTGTATATCCGACGACAATAAGACTATGATAATGTTTCAGGAGGTTATTCAAGCACTTTATTTAACTTAAGATCGGTAAAGGGTGAACAGTTGATATCCAAAATGTGCATTACCCTAACAATTCAAAGCTTTATCAAGAAATATTATGTCATGCGCACGTGATTATATATTGTGCGCACGAGGTAATATGTCGTGCCAAAGAGATAATGCATGCATATCGTGCGCTTGAGATAATATGTTGTGTGCACGAGATATCTAATATATCAATATATAAATATATGTCTAAACGCACCATCGTAGTAATGCAAACATAGTTCTGAAATAAAGAGAAATAACTCAATGATATTGGTATTTAAATTTGTCCAAATCGGTGTTGTACAATTCCACTGGAGATTAATTTCCTTGCGCGTCCAAAATGGGACATTCTTGTCTTAAAGACCATCAAAAAATATGCATGGAATGTATGGCAGCATCACAGTATCGTTTGCTTATATTTGGCCGATATAAGCAGAATGTAATGTACATTTCGGAAATCGCATTTTACACCTGTTAAATAGAAAGTATGATTTAAAGCGAAAACGCCCCCATTGGATTTCTTACATTCATACTTGTATGTTACCCGCAGTGCCAGGTACCTCTCCGTATCTGAGTCGTCCCAAGGCACAGCGGCGACTTGATGGAAGAACTTCATCTTCGAGCTAGCCAGGACGACCAGCAGACAAAAAGGAACAATAAGGAAAAAAGACTAAGGATAGCATGGTCGAAACGGGTAGAACGGACTCAATCAAGATGTTAGCATGATTCTTTAGTCAACAGTACAAGGGGATGTAGAGAGAAAGATTGAAACACTTACCAACATTGTGTATAACATAGGAAAAGTGAGGTTTGGGACGGAGAAAGGAAATCAGACGAACGATCTCATAGAACAGACCCAAATATACGGGAGCAAAGGATAAGAGAATGTCAGAACAATAAACTGCATTAATAAACAGTTTAGAAGTGCAAATGACCTGAGGAAAGCAGGAATAACACAGCTGTCAGATGACATGAGATCATTTTTTTTCAAGACAACGCAGAGCGTATCAATTGAGAGAAAGGAACAAGAAAGAGTAGAACAAAGAAAGGTTTGATTACAACCCATTCAAGTTAACAAAAGAGCCCCTAGGTGAAGAAAAATCGAGGAACACTTCACTGTCCAAGGAAGAAGTCAAGGTGTTTTTGCATGAAACACATTTTGTCCCACTGGGAGAAGAACCGCTAGGTCAATGGCCACATGAGGTAAAAGTGGGTCGACTTGAGACAATGATGGATATGAAGGAACCAACATCAAGGAATTGCAGGAATTGGGCAGGAGAGCAATATTGGGGCCATCTCCCGGACTAAAAGAGGTACCATACATGGTGTACAAGAAGTGTCAAACTTTACTTAGGAAATTCTGGCAACTTTTCCGAGTAATCTTGAGAAAAGGAACTATACTATTTTACTAAAAAGAGGTAGAGGGATGTTTTGTGACGAAAGAGAAGAACTCTAAGACAATCAACCAGTTTAGAGCAATATTATTGCTAATGTGGATTTGAAAATATTCATGTCAATGCTAGCAAAGCGGATATCAGGGTACTTGGTGGACAACAGATACATAGATACATCTATACAGAAGGCATACAAGGGTTCTCCGGATGGGTGTAACACACAAGTGTTATAAGCTAGCTCATTAAAGAGGCCAAGAAAAGAAAGAAGAACTTTGCAGCAGCGTGGTTAGACCAAGCCAGTGCCTTTGGATCTGACACCCACAAGCTGA
Source organism: Magallana ariakensis (assembly GCA_020458035.1). Classification (NCBI taxonomy): domain Eukaryota; kingdom Metazoa; phylum Mollusca; class Bivalvia; order Ostreida; family Ostreidae; genus Magallana; species Magallana ariakensis. The sequence continues at coordinate 54,494,104 of CM035813.1, forward strand.
TTGAGTCGGCGATGGAGCTGTACCATATACCAGAGAAGGTTCAAGAGATTGTCAAGAGCTGCCTTGGAGGAATACCGATCCGGTTCCCTGTTGATGACCACACCAAATTCAGACAGAGAGTAAAAAAGGGATAGTCACAGGATGTACAATCTCCCGAATCCTGTTCGAAATGGTTGGGGATGTTGACCAGAACTGCAACAACAGAGACAAGAGGGCCAAGGATAGACTCAGGCATTCATCACACCAATTAGATGCTTCATCGATGGCATCACAGTAACAACGGCGGAAAATAGCGTTTTCTTGGCACAAATGCAAGTTCAAGCCAAATAAATCTAGATGTCTTGTATTGAGAATGGGGCGTGTCAACAGGCTAGTGAAGATGCAAATTCAAGGCGATGAGATTCCATCAATAGTAGGAAACCCATTTAAATGCTTGGGAAAGTGGTCTATCGAATCCCTCAAAAAGACAGCATCGAGGTTTCGTATATGGTTAAATATATTAAACCAGGAGAGTACAAGGCTTATATAAACCACCATGGAATCCTACTAAGAGTAATATGGTTGCTCCTTATATGCGAAGTCGCAACTACTACAGTCAAAGCCATGGAAAGGAAAGTGAGTGGGTATCTGAGGAGATGACTTGGAGTTCCACTATTATTTACATCGGTTGGACTCTACAGAAACTCAACCCAATTACGCATATCAGCTGTTTTTTCTGTGGTAGAAGAATTTAAGGTAGCAAATGTCGCCTGGGGATGACTTTAAGAGACTCATCAAATGACAGGATTGTCAGACCAGGGATCAAGAAAAGACAGGAATTAAAAACGTGTTCAGCAAAAACATCAGTGGACCAACCAGAGAGAAAGCTACACTAACGAAACATCATTGGAAACACAAGCTCTGGACGACAAATCATGGAAATGTCACATTTCCAGCAGTGATCAAAAGCATCAGCAGCAAAGAGGCGCACTTTGGTTTAGGCCGAAGTTGGGCACACAAAAAAGCAACGAAAAGCCATAGCAACGGAACTTGGAAAAAAAGGGGTCTTCATGAAATGGGACTTACCAGAACGGGAGTTAACACGAACAGCACTGTGGATCAATGCCCAGTTTAAGATCTCTTGTCTACTGAGGTCAGTTTATGACACACTCTGATCTCCTGCAAACTGGCAACAGTGGGGACTAAGCGAAGACCTAAACTGTAAGCTGTGTGGAAAGAGAGGAACCATGGCGCACATTGTATATTCTATCAAGATGCCAAGTAGTAATGGCTCAAAGGAGATATAGATATCGACTTGACAAAGACCTGCAACAGCTGACATACGAGCGGCTAGACGAACATCATTGTTTGACAGAGGCATGGTTGGGAGCTTAGATTGGATCTAGACTGGAAGTTAGTTTTCCCTAACATCGCGGAAACTAACCTACGACCACACACAATTTTGTGTCCCAGCAGTCAAAGACGCTTGTCTCAATACAGCTTTACGTAGAGGTCGGTTAAAGACGGTCCCCAGCGCAATTAGTATAGAAGCTGCTTACAAGACTAAGACTTTCGGGAAGGGCATGCAATACGGAAATAAGAAGGTTGGTAGAAGCAGCAAAGAGGTTATCATGCTGGATATGGGACCGTCGCGACAATCTGTGCTGGAAGTCGCGATCCATTGAGTTGTGGATTGGCTACCACTGTTGACCCAATAACTAGAGGATGTCATGATTCAAAATCCAAACATCTGGTGAAGGTTGGAGACTATCTGATGATAATTAGAATCGACAGGCGAGCACAAGAAGTGGAACATACGGTACGAATATAAATATACCGACAGGCATAAAATGAGAGTGTCAATTAAGCTGACAGATAGCAGAAATCAATCTTCTTTAAATGTATACTACTATTTAGTAAACTGCATGTGTTTAAAGTTATGTATTGATCACGAACATGTTGTAGGATGTATCATCGCTCGCTGTTTAATAAAGACAATTTTTTTTAACCAATAGGATAAAATTTGAACACTTTTTTTGTATACATGCATAGGTATAAAACAGGAAACAAATACAAACAAAATATTCGCTGATCTTTCAAAAGAAACGACGTATGTTATTTGTTCTTGAGAATACCTATAAGGGTAATAGTACTTATGCAATAAACGAAAACATAAATAAAAAAACATCGCAAAATCAATGGCGGACAAAATATCGGATCTTCAAATTTCTCTGTACCTTGATTCTCCTTGTTTGATTCATCTGTTGGGGAATCTTTTTTTTATACACCACTTCTGCCTTAAACTTTTTGAAAAATGCGACTTTAACTTGAAGTTTTAGTGGTGCGTAGGCGTCCTGCTCCTCAGATTTATGGCGCAGCCGCAGTTGTATCGCAGAAATGATGAGTGCTATTCCTCCTTTAAAACACTGCTGTGATGTCATTTCTTTGTCCCAGCAGTCTAAAATTTTACCTGTGACGCTCCGATATTAGTGAGCTTCTTAATATCAGACAGTTACCAGTGGTTACAGTACTGATATCTTTCAAAATCGGACTGTCTCTGGTAAATCAACAATGAAATTCAATGGCAGTGTTTAAGTTCGATATATGCCTCAAACACTTCTGTATGAAAAAAATATCAGACAGATTTTGGTCCGAACGGGCCTCGAAACTCTCTGATATTTTTTCATACAGAACTGTTTTCGGCATATATCCATTACATAAGGATCTGAATCTGTAGGTATTTCGATAGAAGAAGACAATGAATCCTAGAGCCACAGTGATACAGTAGGGAATGACAAAAACCAGAAGGTTCAATACACCCAGACACAGAATCGGTATGACGCGATTACAGATGTAAAATTCGAGGGTTTTTTTCAAATTCAGAGTATAAGTTCTGATACAATGGGATCCGGACATTTCGATGTCTTGTGAAGTTGAAGTGATTTCCCCTTTTTTTTTTTTTTTTGACTTCGTAGTTACATGTACCCATCTCTATATTATCGCTTTATGATCCCAAAGCGATTTCATGAGAGTATTGTGACCACAGAGTGAACTGAATATCGCACGTTTGTGTATCAAATGGAACATACGTGACGTCAATGGAGCACTGTGAATGAAACACTTGATATCGTCTCCAAATTACAGTTCCGTCAAACAGCAGTACAACGTTATAAAAAAGAGCTGCATAGCTTTCTGAACTCGGTAAAAGCATTATTAAGGACAAAGTCCGGCTTCCATACTACGCTCTGCGGGAAAGTGAGTCTGTTAGCCAGAAACTGTACCGTGTCCCACGTGAGGAACTCGTCCCGCCATTCCATCGTTAGTACGCCGTGGTATGACGAGTTTCTCCTCCAGTTCGCTAAGCTTGTTTATACTTATCAAATAGAAGGTCACTTGCAGGTCCGTCGGACGCATTTAATTTAAAGTCAGTCTCTGGTTGCTATCGTAAGTATTTATCTTGAACATATAGTTTTGCAAACGTTTTACCACTCCCGCAGACATTCCTCAATCAAACGGCAGACAACCTTAAACTATATATGCCAATTAGAGAGAGAGAGAGAGAGAGAGAGAGAGAGAGAGTGAGAGAGAGAGAGAGAGAGAGAGAGATTTGACATTTAGGTCTCGGCACGCAAAAACATCGAATTTCTATTCATTCTATAAATGAAAACACATAGTTTTATTCAACAACAAGGCACTATAAATTGGTATCTGTTACCATGTCAAGCGACACTTAACATTGTAAAATTGCAAATTCCTTCTTCTTTTCATCTATAAAGAAATATTCTGAATTTTCAATAATCAAAGTTGAAAACCTACCTCTGTTTTGTTGTTTTTAATATTATTACCTATAAATGTCGCCATCCAAACCACTATATATTTTTAAAGACAGTGGAACTGTTTACCAATACCTTCCCACCACAATATTTGAATAAAAATCGCTATAGTAACAATTAAAGTATAAAAAATCTTGGAAAGAAAAAAATCAGGTGGCATGCATAGATTGTTCTTTATTTATAATGTATTAAGTTAAGTGTTTGTTGTTATTATCAAAACCCTAATATATTTTTCATAATCTGCGTTCAAAGGCATAGTTATGAAACACAAAGTTTTTGGTACTATTAATTTCAATAAGATTAACGCAGAAATTCATATTTTTAAATAACAACGGCAATTATATTTAGCATGATGCAATGTAAATTCATACTTGGTTTTCCTCAATAACTTTTTTTTTTAAATTTATTTACATCTTTTTACAATACAAACATACAAATCTAGACAACAAACATGTACATATAACATCAACACAATTAAAATCACAAAGTACATTGATACAGCTAAAATGAGTTTATACAGTTTTGAAAACGCCTGTAATGTGTATCAGAATTAAGTTTAATTAAGAAAACGAATAAAAGGAATTTTAAGTTTGCTTAAAATGCTTTATATATATATTGATTTTTCAATTTTCCTGCTTACGAGTTATCGCACTTTTAAATGTGTATTATCAAGACGTAGAGAGTGCTATATGTGGTCACGTAATGCTGGTATCACCATTTGACCAATGAAATTAATCGCGGGAATTATTGCGATTCTCTTTGTTTAAAAAGACGCGCTGATTCACTCTTTTTAGGACGCTGCACGGGTAACACTTTTAAAAACCGATTCTTCTCCTACTGACCATTTATTTAAGGAATAAGGAATCATTCTTTGAGTATTATGAGGTGATCATTTTTGTCAGGGCGTGATCAAATCAAATAAAGCCCGAAGGGCTTTATGATAGATTTGATCACGCTTTTATGTTTTGTGTTCATTCATATATCAACATTCTATCTTATCTTGTAATTATAACGTTGCGCCTATTCTTTATGATTAAAGATATTTTCAGGTTTACATCTATTTAAAAAACATTAGCAAAATTATGACCACCTTCCCCTTCGACAATCTCTCTGGAGATTTTGGAAACCATTACTAAAGATGTCAGGGAACAATAGAGATAACGCAATTCAGAAAACTATCAAAGCAGCAGTTGTTAATCAAACTAATAAGTTAGCAAACGGTATGTCCATTAGTGGTTTTGTAAGTACATCGGTCCCAAAAGAAGTCCGTGTACCTGATAAATTGAAATCAAAGATATGGTCCAAGCTGTATTTGGATTTTGGTAGTTTTCTACTCCGGAACAAACAAGGTAAGGAAACATTTTCCCTCCAGGTAGAGAATTTGAGGAAGACATGTATGCTTATAATTCACCAGGTTCAGAAAAAGGACACGGATGTAGAATTATCTTCTAAGAACGACTGGCTTACGGCTTGGAATAGGTATATGGCTACATGTATTTATTGCATAAAGTATCCACACGAGCTCGCTTAACTAGCAAAGCATCTAGTTTAAGTTATTAAAAACATTTCTATTTAATCTAAACTTAGATCATATCTTTGATTCGTTCTTATATTACGATGTACAATGTAGTTATTGCCAGCAAATAGTTGTTTTATGGCATCTGTATTATTGCAACAACATAAACATGTATATCATAGATTATACTTTTAAAAGACTACATTCATATCATGAAGTTTCATTCGTTTGTGGGTAGTGATTTTCCAGATGCTGATCGTAGACGATTGTATAATTATGGTGGATCTATATTTACTTTTCCGGACTGGGATGAAAGCAAAGAAGGATCTGGTTTTGACACATGGATTGTGTGCAGTACTAGTTGACATTAAAGGCAAGTCTTATACAGGCTAAAAATAGGAGAAATTGTAAAGATAGTGTTGAAAAAAATTAAAAAGATGGATGATTGGAAAGAACTTCAAATATGACTACAAATTGTCATCAGTAATTCATGCAATTTTATTTTGATAAATCAGATGCAAAAGTCCGAGACTGTGTTGCATACCAGGAAGGCATAGTAAACTGCTTTGAGCAGATCCCATGTGTTGAGCTACTGAAAATTATGGTGTCCAACGACATGTTTGAGAGGCTAACTTCAAAGAATTCTGGTAACTATTTAAGGAAGCTGGATGGTCAACAAATTAACCATCAGATTTAACTAAAATTTTAAGATATGGTTTGTTTAGCTTTTAACTTTCACTTAGTAAAGAAAATGTCAATATGTTAAACATTTTAAATGTGGGTATGTTCTATATCATTATATAGAGCTCTTCTTCTAAAAGGGATGCATACGGTCTAAAAACGGCCACGACCATCGAGCCCTCTTAATCTGTATATTGTTTTAGCTCACCTTGGCTGAAAGCCTAAACGAGCTTTTTGCTTTAAAAACTTACCCGTTGCATCACCAACTTTTTTATTGTCTTTGTCAAATCTCTTTATTAGAATACAAAAACAATTGTAAACAGACTTTTTAAAATATGTTTGAGTTCTAAAATTTTATTTTAAAATGAGTGTACTTTTTTGTTTTAGAAAACATTCAGTTATCTCTGCTAGATTGTTCAGGAGGGTGTGTTAAGGAAGCATATGGAATCTGAGTTACATGTAATTCCGTGGAATCACTAATCTTAGTGATTTAGTACCTATTCAAATATTTAAATAACGAAACGTAGACCAAAAACAAATACAAAATAATTTGTTTACAAATTTGTTTACAATTTGTTTACAAATTTGATTGTATTTACAAATATTTACACATTAATGACGGCACGACTGAAAGTTGAATGTCCTGTAAATTTGATCGGAAAGCTTTGTAAACAGATTCAAAATATAGGTAATCTAAGAATTCTAATAAAGTATTTTAGTGTGATTTATTGAGAATGGAACAAAACAATATTGGAAGAGATGTTGATTCTATCAATCATTCCTAAAAGGTATGTAATTTTGCTTTCATTTTTCGGCCAGGCTTTCCTCTGTCGTTGTTAAAAATCCGACTAGAACAACACTACCCCGTATATATTGGACCTCAAATTTAATACTAATCAATTTGAATAGTTTGATCAATGCTTAACTTGAAAAGTGCTGCTAGAATCCAGTGTTTTGTGTTACTTTGATGTAATACACCGTTTTCTATGCAAACTGTATAAAAGTTATGAAGGTTTTTTAAGAACCGGATAAATAACTATTTGATCGAGGAGAATATCGGATTCTAGCAGCAGTTTTGATAAAACTGAGATGTTTTGCCTTTAGTTGATGTGCTTATTGTTTGGTTTTTTTTTTTTTGGAAACCGTGGGGTAGTGCTGTTCTATTTCATTTTATGTTAAGGAATATACGTATGTATATCTCGTGATAATGCATCGATGTGACAGTAATGTACTACCCGATTTTATTGCATTGACATCTATTTCAAAGAATAATACTTATTTTTTTTTGACCGATCCAAAACAGTAATTTAATATTACATATAACAGTAAAAATAAGAGGCTAAATTGCCCATATGCCTCCTTAACATATCATCGCAATTTATGATAACCGACAAATTGAAAAGTCAAATTTTAAAGATCTGAGAAATATTCCAAAGTGCCATCGAATTGCAATTTTTCTGATATTTATATTCATATCCGTTTTCAATAATGTACCACTGTGTGTGTGTGTGTGTGTGTGTGTGTGTGTGTGTGTGTGTGTGTGTGTGTGTGTGTGTGTGTGTATCAACATGAAACGTGTTTCTGTTTGACATGGTTTATCTAACAATTAGGTTACATTATAATTTTGATGATAGATAGGTAGACCAATTGGACATCTACAAGTTATTAATTTTATGGTTTCTACATCAATAATAACCGTATTCTAAGTAACGGCCGAAAATAGCAGATGAGTATTTATGAAATATATTTCAGAGATCAATATCCATCGAGTATCAAAAATATATCGCGGGGGTGTTAACCAGCAGCAGATCAGGACCAACGCGGGGGTGTTAAGGAAGAATATGGAATCTGAGTTACATGTAATTTCGTGAAATCACAAATCTTAGTTATTATGTACATACTCAAATATTTCAGCAACGTAACGTAGACCAAAAACAAATAAAAAATACTTGAGACAATTTTTATCACAAACTACATTGTATTACGTAGATTTACACATGGATGACGTCATGACTGAAAGTTGAATGTCGTGTAAATTTGATCGGAAAGCATTGTAAACAGATTCAAAATACAAGTATTCTTAGAACTAAAGTATTTGGGTGTGATTTATTGAGAATGGAACAAAAGAATACTTGGAGAGATGTTGGTTTTATCAATTATTCGCTAAGGTATGTAAATTTGCTTTTATTTCTCGGCCAGGCTTTCCTCTGTCGTTGTTTATGATATAAAAATCCGACTAGAACAACACTACCCCGTATATATTGAACTTCAAATTGTACATGTATCGATAGTTTGATCAATGCTAAAATTTAAAAGTGCTGCTAGAATCCTATGTAATGTGTTGTTTTAATGCAACATACCGTTTTCTGTGCAAACCGAATAGAAGGTTGGGAAGGGTTTTTGGGAACCGGATGAATAACTATTTAATCAAGGGGAATATTGAGATCGTTCGTCTTCACTTGATATGTTTATTGTTTTGTGGAAATCGCAGGGTAGTGCTGTTCTATCTCATTTTATGTTAAGGAATATACGTAAGCTATTTGTAGCTGTCACGTGATAATGCACCGATGTGCAGTGATGTACTACACGATTTTATTGCATTTACATGTATTTCAATGGATAATACTAAGTTTTTGATACGATTCAAAAAAGTTTTTTATTCTCACGATTTTGAATTTAACAGTCTTAATAAGACGCTAAATTGCCCATATGCTTCCTTAACACCCCCGCGATGTTTCTGTGTGGGGAAACCGCTGCAAAGAAGTTGCCAGAGATGTTAAATCGTTATTTGAATAAAATATGTAAAAGAATCTCTTTCTCTTTCTGTTAAATCAAAACATAGTGATAAAAGATATCTGATGATTAATTATAAGTTTGAGAAATGCAGAGCTGCAGAGCATAGCGAACAGATATTTTCTAAACAATACATGTATTTGAACTTTAACTTTTATTACAATTTTTCGACTTGTACAGTCCTGTCTTAAAATATGACGATCCGCGCATCAAAATAATCTTTTCTTATGATATTAAATTTACAACACATCAGATTGTTGAATTATTTGATAATTGATAAAATTTAATTTCTCTTTTTGCATAACTCCATAAAATCACTTTATTCAACGTGTGATTTTATATTTTAAAAATATACCTCCATTCTGAATCTATACATTTTAATTTTTATTGTTTAAGCAATATAATTTTTAACATATTCGTACGATTTTTTTATCGTACATTTGATAACATGCCTTTTAATAAATTATACATAAACCACAAATCTTTTAGTCTCCCAGCGGGCATTTCAACGTTGAAACAACGTTGTTTCAACGTCAGGCATCAACGTTGAATCAACGTTGAAATAAGGTTGCATATGAAAGTTGAGGCAACGTTGAAAATGTAACGTTGTTTCAACGTCAAAATTCAACGTTAATTCAACGTAGAAATGATGTTGAAATTTGGTTTAAAATATGTAAATATGACATTGAAAAAAAGTTAAAATTAAGTGATTTTTTGTGTAAAATGTTGCTTATAAACACATTTTTGATTATGTTGTGCTGTTTAATGTGTTTTGACACTTTATTGAAAAAAAGAAATAAGATCCAAATGTAAAAAGTCGCCCTTCATTTAAATCCTAGTAATACACATGTACATCTTTCGCTAAGCAGCTTGTGTATAAAGTCCTCGTTAAAAAGTTGAACTTGGCATTTCATAATGTTTTACATAAAGTTGTAGGAAAATGAACACAAAGAAACCACGCGTACATTCCGCCAAATGGTAGCCATGCTTGTTTTCCATGATATGGAACAAAGGATGTCAACACCAAAACGTAGAATCCACAATAATCAGTTCATCATTTGTGCTCTGCAGGTTGTTCTTAATCAAATAACTCCCAATATATTCCAATGTAAAAAATAAAAGAGTCACAATAGTCCAAAAGATAACATCCCGGCATTTTACTGTACTTCAAATCCGTGTAGTGACTGCACGAGGTGTACCTAAGATTTGAATTTCTTTGTTCACCACTAGCGTCTTTAGCGGTCAAGCTGACATAAAGCAGCCTGGTAAATTGCATAACTCCCAAGATCAGCAGTGCTTGCTGTAGTAATAGGTCCGCATCCCCTTATCACTGACCTAGTTAATGCAATTAGCCACTTGCTGTATGCAGAGCTCAATCTCAAATTTCTTGTATCAAAACAATTTTTTGTTTTAAAATGTAACGTGAAAAAAAATTATTTAACATTTTTTTTTTAAATCATTGATATTAATATTGGATAATACAACCATATAATAATTTTATTCAGTCGAAATCAAATAATTCAGATATAAATTCAAATTAATATTAATATTTGTAGAACACATTATGTAATGCTTCCACAATTGACAAAATATAAGTAAAAGCTAAATAAAAAAAATAAAAAAGGAAGTTTCAAATTTGAAAATATGTGTTGAGGTTCAATATTAATACGTTGTTTCAACGTAGAAAAGTGGTTGATGTCTTCAACGTTGAAAATAGGTTGGGTCTTCAACGTGGAATCAACGTTGAGATATGGTTTGGGTTTCAACGTTGAAACCTCAACGTTGAACAAACGTTGAATAATGGTTGATCAACGTTGCAACTTGATTTCAACCATTCCTCAACGTTGAAACAACGTTGCGTGCCCACTGGGCTGATATTGACTGCCATAATTTTTTTTTTATTTATGGCTTTGGTGCTTGGTGGGTGTTGAAAAAAGACTAAATTTATGCGAGAGGTAGTTCTTAATAACATGAAAAACAAATTCTAATCACTTCAGTCATAGTCTGGACACAGCTTTGTAGAATAATTTAGTTTTGTGCTCGAAAACCTGTAATATGCTAAAAAAGCAGGAGTTCTTACCAACTTAAGACTTTTAAGTGGTAACATATGTTGTTAATGAATTGAACTAAGTCGATGAACAGAGCATACTGCATTGGCAAATCGAACACCTAGTTGTGTTCTTTAGTAGTACGTTTACATATATTGTAGAACTTGAAACCCAATCCGAACAGCTAAGAAAAGGGCTTACGCATGTGCATATCGATCACGTAGTTGTGTTCTTTAGGAGTACGTTTACATAATTTGTAGAACTTGACACTCCATCCGAACAGCTGTAAAATATATAAAAGCTTACTGCATACCTATCTATCGAACACCTAGTTGTGTTCTTTAGGAGTACGTTTACATATATTAATTTATTGTAGAACTTGACACCCAATCCCAACAGCTGTTAAAAAGGCTTACTCCACGGGCACATAGGATAGGATTTCTTAGGGACAATCCTTCCCTGAGGTCGAAATTTGCAACAACAAAAAACCAACAAAATACCTACAAACACTTTTAAAACTTATTTGTATTATTACGAGGGTTGTTCGGAAATTATTGAGACAACGCAAATATTTTCCTTTCTAAGTGACGAATTAAGGTAAAAATTGGCATAAACTTTGAAGAAACCTAATCAAATAATTAAACAAAGTTATATTAAAAAATCTTTAATATTTTGTTTACGAAGGTACATAAAAAAGTCGGTGGTAGGGGTACCCGGCGCAGTCATAAACTGGGAAATAAAATAAACTTTAACAATAACTTACTTAGTGTCGGATGACCAACAAATTATAGGAAAGTAAATCAAATTATATATGTTCATGTTGCTATTTATTGTGACTAACTTGTGTGCAAGTTTCACTAGTGTTCGAGTTGAGATACGGAGATAATACAAATATATATACCAAGCAATAGAAATCTGGTCACGACGGTTTATTGAATTTTGACGTCAAGGCGGCGCAGCGAATATACATCAAATTGGTCGGAAACACGGAAGAAGACCTTTACAGGCCAAGTTATGGCTTATACACAAACTATACAAGACAAAGGAGTCAAGAGCTCCATTTAATCGGATTTTTTTTTACAAATTTTTTACTAGAATTAAAACAAAGGGACTAAAGATCTACTACTTTTTAAACAAAAAACGATGGACACATTTTATTAAATATGTACAGAATGACTTTAACAGACGTTTCACAGAAAGTTAACTTTTGGGTAGAAATAACTCGATTTTTTCACAAAAAAGGTCAAGAATGGAGAAAATACTTAAACGTTGACATCTTAAAATGAACAAAATAGATGAGAAATGAAGAATAATTCAGGTGTTCCGTTTGTTTGTAAGACGTTTAAAACATAGGAGCAAGGAAACGCGTTAAAATGACGTTGCGATGAGTTTTAGGTTGCGCCGGGTCACTGGACATAAGCAAGTTTGTCAGCTTACCAGAAATGATGTGATGAAGCTATTGACTGGAAAATGTTCACATTAATAAATGGTACCCTGGTTAACTTATTAGTGAAATTTCAATGGTTCATCTTTTTTCGCAAGGGAGTAAGAGTAAATGTCTCAATAATTTCCGAACAACCCTCGTATAGTTTATATATACGTGTTACAACAGTAAGGTTTGAATATCTCAGTTGGTTTCACCGCTGTCACTTACCGCATATTAAAAGGTTTTTCTGTATCCTGGCTCCATTCCACCCGTTGTCATGAATTTTCATTTTTTTTTAAATTATCAGTTTTTCATCTTCCTAAGCCAATGGTTTCTGATCCGCCTTGCTTCTCACAAACCCTTGAATGAACAGGCATATTAATACTAGGTTGGAAACCCAGCTCTCTGATTGGTCTCATTCGGGTGTGCATGATCCAATCAGAAACGTTTTATTTTACCGGAAACTGCGAAAAATAAACAACATGCGGTCTGTGATCACTTCAGCTGACTAAGATGGTAAGTACGGCTACGAATTTGAGCGTTTTCTTGATTAATGGATGTATTGATGTATTTGCGACGGTGCAACAATTTATAACTGTTAATTTTAACTTTCATTTCGTTAAGGGTTGTAGGGGAATTTTGGATTAAAATAATTTCGTGGCATTTTGTTTAATTTGTGTACAAAAAGTAAATAAGTTATAAGTATTATGTAATGAGATGTATCCAGTGAACTATTAGAACTATTAGAAGGCCTAAGAAATTTTTGTTCTGTGTTGTCACTCTTATAATATCAATAGTTTATTCTTATATTTAATCCGTGAACATGGCCAATATCAACCACTTACATTTACGAATTACTGATGAATGACTTACTACATAATGAAAGGACTCACTTACTTTCTTTATATTTGTAAAATACTTCATTAGTAAACTTTATATTTTTGTGTCCAGAATGGAGTCGTTAAACGAAAAAAGTGCAGAATTTGCACTGAAAATTTAACAAAAAATCAAAGAAGACTGATCTTCTCAGATGCCTTCAAAGTTGTTGGTCAGCTGGTGGAAGTCCTGGGGTACGTCCCTAAGAATTCAGACGGACTCTCGCCATGTATTTGCTTTTAATTTGTTGTTATTACAAAATTAACAAGATTTCAAAGATCGATTTTGACTTGAACGATAGTTTTGATCAGTTAAAAGCTGAAAAGAGAATTATAATTACTGAATTGAGAAAATGTTAAGAAACAATCTCATCTACATTTAACGCCACAATTGTTTGTCCCAAATGGAAGACCAAGTCCAGTGACATCAGCAGTAACATCTGAAACCCAACATGATATTATTCGTGAGAGAAAACCATATAGTCCAGCTAATTCTATTGGAAAGAGACTTATCAAACATACACCAACTCCAAGGAAGACTAAGTTATTTAGAACAACACCAGCAAAGACTACTTCATGGGAAATTCCCAAAGCCAAAAGAAGACTGAATATACCAGATTCTGTTTTGTCACCATTTAAAGCAAAGGTAAAGTTTATGTGAAAAAGAAGAACATGTAGCACATTGGAAGTCATTTGGTTGATTGTCAATAGCTGTAGACTTGTATTAAATTATGGTGTCAAGTATTTAGGTTTCAGAGAGCAAGAAATTGTGAACACATGTAATAATCAAATAATCTCATTTGATTGTTTCATTTAAGAGACATTTTACATTGATACTATATCGTAATATGAATATCAATTTACTGTTGAAATGTTATGACAAGCCTGTATTTTAAATTTCAGGTTCAAGTTCGTTCAGCAACTGAGAAAATAAGAAAAACGATAGTGAAGGAAAAAGGCTTACATGCTGTCTTAGTAGGAATTGTAAGAGGACAACAGCCATCAGTTATAGCTAAGAAGTTGTTTGATGTTCCACAAATGCAAGAGCACATTGTGAAGCAAATTTTGAAACTTAAAATCACTGAATGTATGAATATGTGTAAGGTTAAAGACACATCAATCTTGAGAAATACAGAAGTAGATCATCTGACCCTAAATTTCAATAAAAATGCATTTGAGCTACAATATTGACACACATTTTTAAAAGTTGTGTAAAACGGGGTGATAATGAAGTGGCTTTATGTGTCCTGAGGTCCCTGCTATTGCGGTACAGAAACGAGAAAATTTCCAGACTTTATCATGTCGTCGGACATATTTCAGACCGTGGTGGAGCCACTGATTAGGTAACTTTATTTCTAAATAGCATGTCCATATTTCTTGTGTATTTAAACTAGCAAGTTCTAAATGTTTGACAAAGGTAACATTTTTTATCTTGTCTTTAAATATATACAATATTGAATCCAACCAAAAAATAATTTAGTACACTTATGTGTCTTTTATGTATAAGGTAAAGTGTTTAAATTAAGTGTTTGCTTATTTTTAGATAAAAATCTTGTCACATTTGGGACTGTCTGTTGGTCCAGATTCTGTATCCAGAAAGTATGCGGAAATGGTATCTCGACAAAAACTATTGATCAAACAGCATGTGAAATGACATATTCAACAAAGTCAGTTGTTATACCAAATCAATAAGACCAAAATTATGGCGGCAAATCTGAAGGCTGAGATAGAACCAAAAAGAACAGTTGCTTATACTGTGACCAAAACATCAAATTTACTTAAATCATGTATATCAGGTATGTCAGAACATTTAAACTACTTTGACATGTGCTCAAGTTACAAATGTCTCAATAAGAGGTAAACATCATGCAAGAGTGAACCCTTCCCCTATAGACTCAAATTTGTGTACTAGTGTTGCATACAGTAAGAAAACAAGGTTACACAATAATGTCATTCCTCATATTAGTAATAGCACTTCTAACATTGCATTTCCTTCCCTACTCTCATGTGCAAGTTACCGTGTTTCCAAAAGTCCTAGTGTGCAGTCTTCTTCTAAGAAAACTCTGGAATATGCCTCAGCATATCTTGAAAGAAAGAAGGGCATTGATAATGCAGAAAATAGTATACCTGCATATGACATTATCGGCGACAATATAGTTCTCATGAAATCCCCTTCCAATATATCAACAACAAAGAAAGTTTGCACTGGTTTTTGAGTGTTGCAGTGCAACGGTGCGTAGTTTCATCCTTGCCGTATGACAGACCAATTTCAGACAATCATTCATTCATTCCTAGTGTACTTGATTGTGATGCATTGGAGAAGAATATGATATTTCATATATTAAAGGTTGCTACCAAGTATGTAGACTGCCTATGCCATATGAAGCATGCTTACCAAAGTATTTGACCACCATCATATTGAAGAGACATCCAAGAAAACAACATTCTTCATTGTCGACCTTCTTGACAAAAGCGAAAACAAAACCGAGGAAATGATCTCTACACTGGAACAGATCCATGAAAATTACATAGCTCATACAGATGATGACCCACCAACAGTTATTGAGAAAAAAGTCTTTGGAGGTGATATCCTCACCAATGAGTGAGCATATTCTGCTCAATTGGCTATGATGAATGGACAAAGTGACTTCTTTCGCTTAGCAGGTGGTGTACACAGGCCTGAAGGACACCACCGATTGATGATTTTTTTATTGGTATCCATGCATGACTTCCTGAGGAACTGTTCTGTTCATAGAAGTTAGTTTATAGTTATTTTTTCTTGATATAATTTCTAACACAATTTCTAATACAATTTTTGTATGTACAAAATTAAATTGAAATGCTGGATATGTACTACATACTGAAAACAACCTGCTCAAAGTCACACTCCCAGATAATACTTCAGTATGCCAATAAAATTAGAAATCTGCTACCTATACCAAAAAAATTTGATTATGATGTAAATGTATGGTACAAGGGGTTAAATATTGGAAATTATATAAACATGATTCTTTCGAACTGTTATGTTTACAAGTTTTCATGTTTGCAAGTTGGCTTTGATATTATTGCAAGGCTTGGTAAATGTCTTGTTAAAATGCTTTTTGAATGCTTTTAGTTTTGTTTAACTTATACTTGAATTTTATTTTTTATTAACAGTGTTCTTCCATTTCATTTTGGTTAATGTCAAATATATTAGCAAATAATTTTATGAATTGTATGGATAATCTATATATTACTAAAACAGAGAAAAAAATATATTGGAGATATTTTATGTTAAAACAAATATTGTTCATAAAAGAGATTCCAAAGTTCGATTTTATACTTTTTTTTATTTATTTCACAGTTCATCTATCAAGAGTATTATAAAGTCTTGTCCGCAGCAGAACAAGGAACGTTATTCCAGTTAAGGAACATAATACATAGAGTAGACGTGGAGATGGGGCTGTAGACAAATTCAGGTAATGATTAAATGCCCTTGAATACCTCCGGTACATTTTTATCATTGTCAAAACGATCACACTTATATTCATATGCAAAAGAAAATAATATATATTGAAAGAAGGCTGCCTTTAAGTTCGGATCTAAATAATTGTTGCAGGGCGCATAATGCATTTGTAATGGACTGTCTAGATGCATATATTCTTGGAGCTACTATGGAAGTTATGCAACTGGAACATTTTGATCATTTGCCAATCAAATGGAGACAACCCCCCTTACTTATGACAGCAGACAAATCTGATCAGTACCAGAGGTTATTAAAACTTGGCCAGGGAATTTTAGAAAAGCATGTTAAACAGGATAAAGGTAAAACCAATCTAAATTATAAAAAAAATTGACCCATTTACTTCAATTTTATAATACGTGTTTGTTAGTTATTTGTCATCAAATTAATTTAAAACTTATCATTTCATAGACAAAAACCTAACCAGAATGAGTGAAGAAGCCAAAGAAATTAACATCTAGAGTCTTTCAATAAAATGCTGTTTAACAACGACCTGCAAAAATTTGTTTGCTCCTGTGGAAAACAATACAAAACTCTTGGATTCTTCAAACGACATTTGGTAAACATTCATGACTGGGGATTTAGAGATAATAAGGACCCAACTCCTGACTCTTCTTGTGAAAGTAAAACAGACAAAGTTGCCAACTACCGCGCATCTTTAATGAAAAATGATTTATTGCTCAGGGATACGTACGATGCATTTTCTATGTGTGATGGAGAACGTATTATTTGAATTATTTTGTGCAGATGATCGAAAAAATACCAAATATAAATTGTGGTTATGGAGATTTGTGGCTTATATTATAGCCCTTCTTTCACCATCAGGCGTATGAATACATGTGGAACTGTGCTTCAAGTACCACAGTTTTTTGTTTTGGTTTTTTTTTTTTTTGGGGGGGGGGTATGTAAAAATATACCTAACGATAATCTTGTTGAACTTATGGTGCAGCTGGTCAAAAAGAAAATACGAGTACAGTGATCAACTTTTACATAATTATGCAAGTGCAGAAAAAGTAGCGCCATCATCCCAGGTTCAAGACGAGATCAAACAAAACTTACAAGAAAAACTCAAGCAGAAACCAAACGGGAAAAAATAGAACTAAAACAGACAAGTCACCGGACATAGAAGTTATGGTAAACGAACTAACGAAGGGGAGTATCTTTTCGTACATTCCTGGTAGAGAATTTTAATCATTTAAAAATCTCCAGGATGATGCCTCAGAAAAGGTGAATTTGCCTAAATTACACACCTGGGTTTCCAAGCAAAAGGAACGTTCATCATGTGAAATGATTTGAAGTAACTGGATATATTATCATGATTATAGGTATTTGATAAGCAAGAGTCCGATTTATTGTTAATGATAGACAGAATTTATTTCTATAAATATTGTTTCATATTTCACTCAGTATATAACAGGTCTTTATTAGCCTCAAATAAAAAATGAAGCACATTTTGGCCAGTTTTATTGATTTTTTTTCATGTAGGAGCATAACATGCTCTGATATTAATTTGATTGTTTTTCCCGATGATTAACTTTTGAGTTAATAGTAAGGAAATTAATGTTTGAAAATTTATGAGAAAGGTATTTGTAGAATAATAGGCTCAGAATGCTCACAAAAAAATGATAAGAATTCTAATATATTAATTTTTGTTGTTAGTTTTTTGCAAACCAACAAATTGTATTAATCTAGGTGTGGTACATGTAAACAATTACCAGCAGATAAATCTTTGGAATCAGCCATATTAAAAGCCATACTTGTATTCAAGTGAAATATCATACTTGTAGTTTTTCTTCATATAATATCTTGTAAAATGACTTTTTATCTTCCCGATCAGAAGGTTTCATAAAGGTCATTAAATATTTTTAAAAAATGGCTATAGATAAAAGATAGATAATTTATTCAACATCACTTTCGCTATTACTCAATCCGTACATTTCATCATCACCAAAAAGTTCATTCATAATTTCTAATATTGAGATTACAATACTGAAAGTCCATATAGAACCATATTCAATGACATCATCTACGGAGAAAATTTTATCTGCATTTTCAACCATCAAAGAAACATTGTCATCCCGTAACACACAAAGGAAGAGTCTGCCACACATTAATCTTTGTAGGTGCTTAATTTTCTGTGTAAAATAAGCTTATTTTCAACAGTAACTGCTCTTGTAAGCGGGTCTTCTTCTACAAGAACATCCTTACACTCATATAATGGGTGTGTTGTATGTTGATCACTGTTCTGTCACGTGAGGACGCCCTGGTCCGTCTTGTACAGAATGTTTAACCTCTTACATTAACAACAACTCCCAGGAAGATTGTCAATGTGTATTTGTTTGAGGTAAAAGACTGAAATATAAACAAAGGATACAATGAAACACTTTGAATTCATACAAAATAAATTTACATAATGTTATTAAGTAATACTTGATATATAGTAAGCAATACTAACACTATACATTAAGCTTATGACACTTATGGCTTCCATAGAAAAAAAATTTTGCAGCATAACACTTAGAAATATAGTTAACCACAAAAACTAGCTTAAAGCCATCAACAAACATTCAAGATAACTTGAAATATTATCAATATTAAGTTTAGCAAATAATTCACAGAAAGTTGTCGTCTGCAACAAATTAAAACAAGCCTATGTTTACATTTGTTGCAGACGACAACGCTCCAATATGAAAGCTTCAATTAGTACACATAAAACTGATTATGTCTACTGTAAAAAGTACACACATGTTGAAATCATCTTTTTAAAGAATAATAAACAAGTTTTAAATCATTACTTACTCTGTCGTAGACTAAACTTGACAAAATATACAGAGCGCGGTGTTCAACCGCATAAACAAATGGCGGGCTTTGTATAACAATTTTACCGAAAATCACAAGAGAGTTCTAAAATGAAAAATCAATAATTAAAGAAAGATAACTCTAACTCTAACAATGAACAGAACACTCCCCGCTTGATGACAACGTCATCACTACATATCTACATTACTTAGACATGCATATTAACATGGTAGCAGTAGAACAACAGTTGGACGGGTGTACAAGGTTGCTTGTCCATCTCTTACTACGCGCACTTCACACTTGCGAATTAATCCGTCTGAAGACGGGAAAGTCTTACGAATAATCCCCAATGGCCAATCATTTCTTGCTGTCTGCTTGTCTCACACTAAAACAACATCACCTTCACACAAGTTTCTTTTAGGTTCATGCCATTTCTTCCTTTGTTTAAGGGTCTGTAAATACTCTGTTTCCAGCGGTGCCAAAACATGTCAGCCAGGGCTTGTACTCGTCTCCACTCCTTTCGGAAAAGGTCTTTACTATCGGACGTTTCTGTAACAGAGGTAATTTGCTGAGGCTTCTGAGTGAACAGCAACGATGGTGACAACGGCACAGGGTTTTCTGCATCTGTGGTGAGAGGAACTAGTGATCTTGCATTCATTATGGCGGATACTTCAGCAAGAAAGGTTGATAGATGTTCATGAGTGAGACCTGTCCCAGGAACATCCGTTAGAAGAGAATCCAAGATCCTTCTTGAAATTCCAATAACCCTCTCCCAGGCCCCACCCATGTGGGACGCATGTGGGGGGTTAAACAGCCAAGTACATCCTTGGGAGTACAAAAATTGTTTCACACTGCTGTCCTCCACATTGATAGCATTGATGCCAAGGTTGTCTGTTGACCCGACAAAGTTTGTTCCTCAGTCTGATCGGAAAAGTTTGAAAGGACCCCTGGTTGCCATAAATCTTCTTAAAGCGTTGATAAAAGCTGAAGAACTCAGCTCTTCCACTATCTCTATGTGAACTGCACGAATAGTTAGGCACGTGAACATCACTGCCCATCTTTTGCTGCACGCTTGACCTCCACGTGTCTTCCTAGTTACGACTTGGCATGGGCCAAAACAATCCACCCCAACATTGGTGAATGGCGGTCCGGGTTCAAGTCTGTCTGATGGAAGGTCAGCCATCTTTTGACTACCAAGGTTTCCTCTTAGTTTCCGACATTTAACGCATTTATAGATTACAGAGGACACTAGTGACTTTGCTCCTGTTATCCAGAACCCTGCTGAACGAATGGACCCTTCTGTGATGTGTCGACCCTGGTGTTTTATCTGGTCGTGATAATGACGGACGATAAGTGCGGCAATGTGGTGACGTCCAGGAACAAGGATAGGATGGTTCTCTGCTTCTGTCAAACTTGAGTGTTTCAGTCTGCCTCCTACACGCAAGAGACCGTCAGTACCAATAAAGGGTGACAGTTTGAATATTGAGCTGGACTTTGGTAGACATTTCCCTGCTTGGAGACACTGAATTTTATTCTGATAGGCTTCTTGTTGAACTTCCACAAGCAGATGTTTCTGTGCTGCTTCAAAAGCATATACTGTCTTCCACTGGGAACATATACGCCATCCTAAACAATCCGCGCCATTAACTGATTGAGCTATGTGTTGTAGGTGAGCAATAGTTTCAACTAGTTTTCTCCAGCTCGAAAATCTACTGAACCGATGAGTTCCAAGCTGGTCATGAGGTGGATCCATCACGCTGGTTTTTAAAACAACTACCTCAGCTCTAACTTCTTTGTCCTCATCTGGGTTCTGTAGCTCATGTGTTTCCTGTGTAGAAACATGATCGTCTAGAAGAAAGGCTGGTCCTACTAACCAAGGATTGTCCTGCATTTTAAAACCTGCTATAGAGCGTGTTGCCTGATCTGCTGGATTATGATTTGTTGACACATAGCGCCACTGTTGAGGTTGGGTGGAAGCTCTGATCCTCTCAACTCGATTGGCTCATACGTGTAAAATCTTCTAGTGTCATTTTGAATGTAACCCAGAACCACTTTGCTGTCAGTGTAGAAAGTGAAGTCCTTGATGTGAAGATCTAGGTGAGTAGCAATGGATTCCGCTATTTCCACCGCAAGTACTGCACCACAAAGTTCCAACCTGGGGATGGTGTGACCATGCTTTGGTGCAACCTTTGACTTGCCTAAGATGAAACCCATTTCCATGTTTCCATTTTCGCTCTGGTATACAAGGTATCCAACATCGGCTACTGCTCGTTCGGATGCGTCTGAGAAGATGTGTACAGATTTGTTGTGTGCACTTGTCCATGACACTGAAAGGTAAGTACGACGGATATTTAAACCATGAAGATCTTTCAAAGAGTTAACCCAACATTCCCATGTTGCTGAGTACTTCAAAGGTAGGGGTTCATCCCAGTCACTGGTACATCCTACTAACTGGCGCATGAGTAACTTCCCATCAATGATGACTGGTGCTAAGAATCCTAAGGGATCAAATATGGAGTTGATTGTTGAAAGCACTCCTCGTCTTGTAAATTGCTGTTCTTCAGTTGAGATGTGGAATAAAAAGGCATCCGACTCCAGATTCCAAGAAACACCAAGAGTATGTTGAACTGGTAGAATTTCATTGCCAAACTCCAGGTCCTTTAAATCTTTCGATAGGTCCTCAGGTGAGAATGCTTGTATGACTTCGTCTCGGTTTGAAGCTATCTTGTGAAGTCTCAAGTTTCCTTCAACTTTCAGTGCTTTCTGTGTTCTTTGAAGCAAGTCTATGGCTTGTTCAACTGTAGGTAGTGATTTAAGTCCATCGTCGACATAGAAGTCTTTACACACAAAGTTGCTGACATCAGAACCAAGACAACTGTAATTAACTGCAAGTCTAAGGCCGTATGTAGCTATCGCCGGAGAGGCTGTGTTACCGAAAACATGTACACACATGCGATATACAACAAGAGGTTTGTGAAAATCGTTTCCTTCATGCCAGAAAAATCTAAGGTAATTGCGATGTTCCTCGTTGACTTTAAAGCAATAAAACATCTGCTCTATGTCAGCAACAATGGCTACTGGTTCCTGTCTGAAGCGAAGTAACACACCTAGGAGGCTGTTTGTTAGGTCTGGACCTGAACATAATACATCGTTCAAGAAGATGCCATTATGCTTCACAGCTGAGTCGAATACTACACGTACTTGATCTTTTTTTCTTTGGGTGGTAGACACCAAAGATCGGTAAAAAACCAGCATTCTTCTCCTTCTATACTGGGTGGCGCTCTTTCAGCATGGCCTTTTTGAAACATCTTCTTCATGAATGCAAGAAATTGCTCTTTCTTCAAGGGATTCTTTTCCAAGCTTCTGTCTAAACTCTTAGCTCTTTTCAATGCTGAATCATAGTTGTTCTGCAGCTTTTGACGATTTGGCTTAAACGGCAGTGGTGCGGTCCAAAAGCCATCTCTGTCTCTTTTGAACTCGGAACTAATAGTCTCTAAGAATGCTCTGTCATTTGCAGACAAGCCAGGTTTTTCATCATCTTCTGTTCTTCTGAACAAGTTTTCCATGTGTGGTTCATAAATAGAGTTACTCTCAGACTGTAGAATGTCCTGTTTTTCACATAAACGAAATTGATTTTGACAAGGGTTGAGTATGGTACCACGTCCACTATCAAGAATGCTTGTTTTTGTGACGTTGAACTCTTCTGGCAAGTGAGAACTACCTAAACAGGTTTCACCTATGATGGCCCGTCCTAATGGAAGTTTTTGTGCATAGGGAGTATTTGCTGGTCCAATACGTTGGTCCAGAACATGGTGAGCTTGAATGACATCTCTTCCAATCAAAAGCATAATTTGCGCGATATCATCCAGGGGTGGAATGTACTGGGCGATGTCAAGTAGATGAGCATAGTTCTGAGCTACCTCCTGCGTTGGAATATCCTCGCGATTGTTAGGAAGATGGCTGCATTCAATGACAGCAGGAAGTTGAAGTCGGACACTCTGATCCATCGATTCCACTACTACGCCGTAGGCTCTTCTCCCAGCAGCTCGTTCCTTTCCTGCACATGAGGTAAGTATGTATTCCACATCCTGTCCTTCAATTCCGAGTGAATCGAAGAGTTGTGAACTGGCTAAAGTACGGTTACTTTGATCGTCAAGCATGATGTATGCACGCACACGATTGTCAGGATGGTCTTGAAGATGTACATCAGCTAACAGAATTTTAGCACAAGATTTTCCTGGAAATCTACCACATATCTGAGTGCACTTTGAAGTAATGTCAACTGGAGCCTCCCCGCTGTGAGTTGATGCAGCTGTATGTAGAGTCACTGATGGTGTATCGATATGTAAGGCTGTAGGATGACTGCTACTGCATTCTTTGCATGCCACTTTCTCCTTACAGTCTTTCTTGATATGAGTAGTTGAGGCACAACATCAAAAACATATTCTCTTTTCTCTTAAGAATTTCATTCTTTCCTGAATACTCTCCGATCTAAAGGTTCTGCACTTATTCAGCGGATGGTCAGTGTTGTGTATCGGACACTTTCCAGGGACGGAAACATCTTCAGTACTACATGTACCTGCTGTGCTCTGAGCTTCATGATGAGCGTTAGTTTTCTTCACAATAACAGAATTTTTCTGAACATAATTTGACACATTTGCATTCTTCCTGACGAATGTTGTTTCATAGAGAAAACTTGGGTTGTTCCTGATGCGACTTTGTTCTCGTAGAAATTCAGCGAAGTGGGTGAACGGTGGATATGCCGTATGATGTTCATTCATGTATCTGATCGCTGATGATGTCCATCTTTCCTGGAGATTGTGCGGTAATTTATTTACGATGGGATTCACACCAGTTGAGGAGTCATAATGACCAAGTAGTGATTTCATTCGTACATCACACTTAATGGACTCAATTTCTGAAACTAAGTCTGACAGTTCATAGAGTTTCTTCGAATCCTTTGAAGTTAGCTTTGGGAATGTCTCCAGTCTTCTCTTTAATGACGACTCTATCATTTCTGCAGATCCGAATCGTTCCTCGAGTCTCTCCCATGCTCTCTGTAGACCTCGTAATGGGTCAGCAATGTTAGCCGACTTTATGCTTAAAACATGTCTCTTAGACTCTGGTCCACTCCATTTTAACAGAGAATCAAGCTCTTTAATAGGGGAAACATCTAGTTCCCTCATCACTGTCTTGAATGATACTTTCCAGGTCATGTAGCTTTCTGGTCGATCATCAAAGGCTGAGAGTCGAGAAAGAAGTAAGTCCTTCTTGAGGAGATATCGTGTAAAATCACCTGTGACCGAGTTGATTGGTGAGAAGGAGGAAGCTTCTGGGTTTAACTTTCTGTTAGGTTCCACTGGAGGAAGTACACTATGTCTGTCATTTTCTGTCTTTACACTTGTATCACATGTATCCTGAATATGGGGTGTGTTGGTAGAAAACATTCTTACACGATTGTCTTCTTCAACATAGGCTTTTGTTCTATTGAAGGGATCTGCAGGTTCTGTATCTGGAAGCAAACTCCTTGAAATCTGAGATTCTTGGTCGAGAGCATCAAGAACATTTGCCTCCGCTTCAAGTGCTGCTGTTTCTCGTTTTTGTGCGAGTAGCTCTAAATTAACTGAGAGTTCAGCTTTTTCACGTTTCACTTTGGCTTCGTCAAGGGCCATCTGTTGATCCAGTACGGCTTGTTTCCTTTTCAAGTCAGACTCCATCTCAGCAAATCTGAGTCGCGCTTTGGCTGCTTCTAGCTTGGCTTTGGCTTGAGCAATGAGCGAGCTCATATCACTTCTTGAGGATGAATGTTTGGAATTCCGTGAAGACGTTGACGTGCTGTCGTTTTCTTTCACTGGTTCTTCCATAGCTGATCGCCTGAGTACCAGATCTTTTACTGTTCTGTCACGTGAGGACGCCCTGGTCCGTCTTGTACAGAATGTTTAACCTCTTACATTAACAACAACTCCCAGGAAGATTGTCAATGTGTATTTGTTTGAGGTAAAAGACTGAAATATAAACAAAGGATACAATGAAACACTTTGAATTCATACAAAATAAATTTACATAATGTTATTAAGTAATACTTGATATATAGTAAGTAATACTAACACTATACATTAAGCTTATGACACTTATGGGCTTCCATAGAAATAAAATTTTGCAGCATAACGCTTAGAAATATAGTTAACCACAAAAATTAGCTCAAAGCCATCAACAAACATTCAAAATAACTTGTAAAATTATCAATATTAAGTTTAGCTAATAATTCACAGAAAGTTGTTCAAATTAAAACAAGCCTATGTTTACATTTGTTGCAGACGACAACGCTCCAATATGAAAGCTTCAATTAGTACACATAAAACTGATTATGCCTACTGTAAAAAGTACACACATGTTGAAATCATCTTTTTACAGAATAATAAACAAGCTTTAAATCATTACTTACTCTGTCGTAGGCTAAACTTGACAAAATATACAGAGCGCGGTGTTCAACCGCCTAAACAAATAACGGGCTTCGTATAACAATTTTATCGAAAATCACAAGAGAGTTCTAAAATGAAAAATCAATAATTAAAGAAAGATAACTCTTACTTTAACAATGGACAGAACAATCACCACAGATACAGTTTTTTGCGCATATTTCACAGCATAAGTGGTTATCACCTGCATCAGATGTAGTAAGATAGGCTGAGGAGATTATTTGTCTACGACACTCATTTTCTGAAGAAACAAGTCTCACAATTTCTTGATCAATTTTTTTAAAAAGTTTTTTGTTTTTCTTTACTAAAAGGATCTCTTCAGAATATGATCCATCTCTGTCAGCTCGCCCCATTTGTTGTACAAAAGTATCTTAATCATGTGGTACCCCATAATGGATAACATTGTTTAAATTCTTAAAATCGACACCCATACCAGCAGCATTCGTACAAATTAACACACGAATTTTCCCTGATTCACTCCCCAAGTCAGTGCGAATTTTTTCTTTAACATATTCTTTTGTCTTGCTATGGTACATATTTACAAACTCTGTATTACCGAGAAGTCTAAAAAACATACAACGAGAACAATCCTTAATTGAAGTACAAAAAATTAAATGCCTTCAAAACCAAGTTACTCTTTCATAATTCCTTTGATCTTCCAGTTGAATAGCGTCTCGCCATTTCTCGTTCCAAACGAGAAGTTCTGGACTACCAAAAACAAAGTGATATAGACCACTTTTAATTCACTTTTAATGTCATCTGCTTCATTGCCGATGTATATTGGCTTGAAACCTAATTCTTTCAGGAATAAACGCATATAAAGTACATGTATCGTATTATAGAAAGTAAACTGAAAATAAAATTTAAAGATAATAAAGTAAAATAAAGCGGCCATAACTCAAAATGCTCGGACAACAACTGTGATTTTTTTTTTTTTCAATCACTATACATTATAAGAACTAGAACATAAGAATTTACTGTGTATGGCCGAAAATCAAGAAGTGGAACGGAAATAGATATGCTTTTTGTAAAGACATAAATGAATTCCGGCCTTATAGGGCAATTCCACATATTCAATATACAAATGATCTTTGATATATGGATGTGTTATACGAATATACAGGTTGAGTTCGAATTTGGTTCCGGTCCGATGATTTTTGACAGAGTTATGCCTCTTGAACTTAAAATGATAAATTCACTGTCATTATCTCAATAACAGTTGCGCATATTCAACAAAAAAATATAAAATGAAGACTTAGTATGATTATTTTAAAAAGAAGATAAAAAACTTGCTATTGGCACACTTAAATGAATCTTTACTGATTATGAATTACTTGATAAGTTTAACTCACTTTAAAATTGCGTTTAAGGTAATTAGGTCACGACTGTTCGTTGTTTTTTTTTCATATATTTTGTAAATTTTAACAAAAATCTTGACATATGCATCTACAAATTAGTCCTATTGTGTTTGCTGTGGCATAAAACAGCAAGTAAAGAAAAAAAGAAAACACACATTTTTTTTTATTTCATTTTAATTGTCACTGAATGAAGAAATCCACATTTTGACATCCCGGAAATAAAAATGCCAGATAATGTTGTATTTAGACATTAGCAGTTTTTGAGATAACAAATCATATCTTTTAAGCATTAAAAAGTGGCAGTTTGAAAAGAGACAACGGGTAATTAGACAAGAACAAAATAAGGACCAAAGAAAGCTTTTGCATGATAATGATTTTTGCATTGTTGTTGTACAAAGGCACAAATATATATTCTAATAAGTCACCAGTTCCATTGATAGATATTGGATTATCTACATTTTATTGGATAAAACATCGCTCACCGTTTGATGGACTACTTTTGGGGTTTTTTGTTACATGCACCAGTAAAATCATACATACAACTATAGGTAAAACAAAGAACCATTTATCTAACAATTAAATTACACAATTTTTGAAGATCGACAAGAAAGAAGTATGGTATCAATTCTTTACAATAGCTATTTTGGCTGCAGTTCTTATACGGCAGATAAAATCATCAATTCAAAACATCGCAAAATCAATGGCAAACGACACACACAAATACCAATTTTGTTTATATAGAGGATACTTTTACCACTTTGAGAAAACAATTGAAGAGGAAAAAATGTCGATGTGATGCTTTCAAACAATAAAATCTTGCATGATGTCAAAAAAGATATTTGTATTCGGTTATAATAGGTGTTTCATTTGATGAAAAAGAAGCACATTAACTGTGGATTTTGAATAAGCATGGCAATCCATTTGCTTTTTCCTGCATTACTTGCGTTTATCCTGACAGACCACACGCCTTAACCACCTTATCAATTTAAGAATTTAAAACCCGAACCTCCTAACCATAACAACGAGAACATCCTTATCAACAATTCAACGTCATTCAAAGACAACTCTTAATTATAAAGGCCACGATGTCAGTTCTAATGACATCAAATCATGTAAAAATCATAACTTAATATTTAGGTCAAGGCGAGCAAAATCATCAAATTTTCATTCATTCCCTAAATAAAAACAAATTGGTCTATACAGTAAACCTATAAGTTGGTTTTTGTTGCCTTAGCGACCGACTCTGAACATAGTGAAATTGCAAATTCATTCTACCTATAAGATATATAGAAATATTTTGCCACTAAAATTGATAACCTACCACTATTTTATTGTCTCATTTTATATGAAATAAAAACCAGTTATAAAATTGCTACAATGGAAAGCACGAAGAAAATTAAATGTCATTTGTGGAGTTTTTTTTTTAGTAATCCGAAAAAAAAGATTCCGTTGGTTCTATATATCAATACCAACGTCTTCACACCTCATTATCTAGATAACAATCTATAAAAACAATAAAAGTACTAAAAAAAACTAGGAACTAGTTGTTATTCAGCAAAAACATATATATGTTTTATGATATACGTACATAAACATATTCATGAAACACAGTGGTGTTGTTTTTATTAATTTTCAATGATATTCTCGCTGAAATTAATATTTTTACACAACGACGGCATTTATATTAAGCAGCATGATGCAGTTTTAATTAAAACTTTGTCTTCCTCAACAATAAGGATTTAACTTATTACATGTACAACGGTTTTAAATTTTCGTTCATGATATCTTAATTACATAGCCATAATAGTGGGTAACGAAATAATTCAGACCAGATTGTTGCCATCACCGGCAA
Source organism: Magallana ariakensis (assembly GCA_020458035.1). NCBI lineage: Eukaryota > Metazoa > Mollusca > Bivalvia > Ostreida > Ostreidae > Magallana > Magallana ariakensis. Next base: position 54,523,245 of record CM035813.1, read on the forward strand.
ATAATTCATTGAACATATTTTTTACCCTAAAAACTCGGTAGCCACGACTATGGGACATATATCGACAGTTATCTCTTGCGTTTTTACTCATCAAACTTTATCAACAATGACAAGGACTACATCACGTTAATGCAGAATATAGTTGTCCTGTACATTTTTTTGTTCTACACGGTGCATGTTCACTTGATTTTCTTGTCTGCATATTAGACATGAAGTCATCTTCGATAATTTTAAAGGTACCAGTGCATGAACGCGTGGTATAGAAGAGTAAGAGTATGAAATGTACATCAAGTAAACTAAATCATTTGACGATGGAAAACTTGACTTTTGATAATTTGTATTAACCAGTTGATGGAGAACGAAATTTACCTTATTGTGCTAGTGTAATTTAAGGTTTTTATTAGACAGTCAAAAATTAAATGTAAACTACATCATTTTATGATGGGAAACAGGACTTTTGATAATTGGCATTTACTAGCTGAAAGAAAACAAAAGGTACCTTAATGCACTTCAGTATTTTAAGGGCTTTTAAATGTTAGATAGATAGCATATGCATACATTGAGCCTCTACCATAACTAAAGGTGTTTGTCTTGAATAGAAAACACTTCTTTCAAAGTACAAATATCAGAAACAAATTACATGTGAAATGAAATAGAAATATTAAAACAGATTTTATGTTCTGAATTTGGCCGTATTTGATTTCATTCTTTTTTACAACATCGACCGCCAACACTACAGCTAGGCCCTGGAATGTATCAACTTTCTATCCCAAAAAGTGTTTAAAAATACATTGAACTATTTGAGGATTTAGATCACACGAACAAATTGTGATTATATATTATATGAAAACTTATTATGTCTGTTGGATCCACAATTGTCGATTTTTTGTGAAGTAGAAGTGATTTGTCAAACTTTAGTGGCTTTGTAATTACCCATCTCAACGCTATCGCTTGATGAACTCAAGAGACCTTGTATGTATAATGTGACCACAAAGTAAACTGAATATCGCATGTCTGTGTATTAAACGGAACATATGTGACGTCAATATAACACTTGCTTCATACGATTTCCAAGTAGCTGTCCCATTAAACGTTAGTATAACGTTATAAAAAGAGCCGCCTAGCTCTTTGAACTCGGTAAAACCATTCTTAGGACAAAGTGCTTTCACACCGCGTGTTTCGGAAGGTTAATCTGCACATTGGAAAATTTACCGTGTCCCACGTGAGGATCTCGTCCTTCCATTTAAGCGTCAGGTACGACGTGGTTACGAGTTTTTCTCCAATTCGTCTAGCTTGTTTATACTTATCAATTCAAAGGATACTTGTAGGTCCCTGCTGTCGTAAGCAGTGGTCTTAACCAAATACTTTGTCAAATATTTTACCACTTCAGTGATGACGCCTAACGCATTTGGTGAAAGCATTAGCAGAAGGGTTAAATCACAGAACAATGTACCCCTTGTAGATACCTGTATAAACATATTTAAAAATTGCATTAACCATGGGCTTTATCATCAATTTCCAATACATGTATATAGTGCCTAATATTTGTAAACTCTGGAAACAAAAGAAAAAAAAATGTTTTAAACGAGAAGACGAATGGCTGATAATCATACCAATTAGTGAATTAAACGCCAAAGTATCTTCTTCTACAGACATCAATAACTTTAAGTAAACAACAAACGGTAGGATAACTATAAATGTGAAATTTTGAAACAATTTAAGCTTTATGTTTGAAATTTCTTGAATTGGACTTTGAAAATGGCTTAAATGAGAAACTTTACAATTAAGTTTCTGCATCACTAATGTTTGTCGATGATTGACAACTGGAAAGTCTTTCCATTTGAGATGAATATTGCAGTAATTCAAATGCTAAGTATATCACATCGATCAGGAAGACAAAACCAAAATGAGACGAAATAATGCAGAATATTCTTCCAATTATGCCGCTTATAAAAACAGTACATTTACTTTGAGTAGATTTGTTACACAAACGAGAGAGAGAGAAAGAGAGAGAGAGAGAGAGAGAGAGAGAGAGAGAGAGAGAGAAATGACTGTGTATAGATATTTCTTACCATGATCTTAGAGAATACCAACATTTATATTTAGTAAATCTTTCTCTTCCTTTATTACCGCTTCTTTACTCTGCCCATCTGAATTTCTGTTCAGCGTTTTATCCTAAATTTGAAAAGGGTAAATTTACGATCTTTAAAATGCTAAACTCGTGTACATTCTCATTAGGGGTAATTCTTTATTCTTTTAAGAAAAGAAACAAATTAAATACTCATTGAGAGTGCAAAAAAATCGTGATTTTAAAATCAGAAGACAATTGTTATATATTCTACCGACGAAGGTATTCTAGCCTGGGTCGTATTTAAAAGTTATAGTAGAAACAAGCTAGTCTGAAATAAAAGATAATTTATCTGATGGGCTTTAAATTTTGTTGTTAAGTACTTGAAAGGAATGGGAGTATGGAGTGTCTAAAGGCAAGAAATACAAATACTTCCTCTGACATTATCCAGGTATGCAATCGACATACAGACGATTTGATTAATTTGATTAACTTTTTCTTTTTTTAGAAAGAATTTTTTTGTGAATTTTTAAAAATTTTATTTATTTCGACGATTGATATCTTTCTTTTCTAGCTATAGACGAAGAACATTTTTGTATATCTGTGTACTTTTAACTAAAGTTAAAACTAACTACGTGTCTAGTTGATCTTGCAGAAGAAACGAAACAGAACATTACAACATTTTTTACGATGATGTTCAAACTAATGAGTGGATCAATTATATTAAGCTTTTTTCCGTATCTTCAATAAAATTGATTGGACATTGATTTTTTAAAAATAATTTGCGCTATAGTTTATTCTAAATATAGGCATGTCCTTTAAAATGGTTTAAACTTAACTTACATTTCCTTTCAAACTAAAAGTTCATGCTTTGAGAACTACATGTAAGTAACAGTCAAAACAAAATCGTGAATTTATTTTTCATTCTTTCTTCTATTTTGCAATATTCTGAAATATCCTAAACTAAATGATTTGTGTTAAACCGCTCCAAAGCTTAACTTTAAAAAAAAAACATTGACGAAGACACAAAGTTCCTATCCGTAAGATTAAACTTTTTCGCGTTTGGGACTTTTCTAAACTCATGGTGATTTTTTAATCAATTACTTTCTGAAAGAATTAAGGAAATCTAATACGCTAGTATAGTAGCATAAATGTCAAGTTTATTCACATTTTGATACATTTTTTCTTTTTTAACTGCAACCTATTAACTACAATACTAGCTACAAACAAAGTATTAATGAAATGAAACATGTGTAGATTTTTGTCAAATCATGCATGTTTGAATTACAATCAATTTAGGTAAGATTTAGAGATCACGTGACCTTGTTCAAGTATGGCAGCTTAAATTAAAGCACTGCATTTTCGGCCAGTTGTATGTGATTTATGACTATCGTATCCGTTTATCTTATCGTATACCTATAATTCATTTTTGGGACTTGTGGTAGTGCAGAGTAAGTGATCTGTGAAAATTGTGTTTGCATTCTGAGTATTTGCATGTTAAAAATGCCGGAAACCAGGGGTAGTGGAACAAACAAAAAGACTCATGATAAGTGCTCACCGAGACAAACACCGGCTGCTACATGAAGCAAAGCGCCCCAGTCCCGGACTACCGTTAGACAATCAACCAACGAGACCAAAGCACTCAATTGACGATTTGAAGGCCTCTGTTGAAACGATTGAAAACGACTTATGGGGAAACAATACGGGTATCCATACCCAATTAGAATCAATCTCCAAGCAAAACCAGGGCACCTATGAAGAAATAACAGCTCTACGTATAGAAAATACGCAGCTTAGGAGGGAGTTGGATCTGCTTAAAGCCGTAGTTATCAGGATGGAACGACGAATGACAGTATTAGATGACGGGATAACGGACCTCCGTAGTAGATCCATGCGGGACAATATTTTGATCCACAATTATCCCCACATCCCAAATAAGAACCAGGCTGTAACGATGCCTAAAGTTTTCCGAGAAACGAGGATAGACGAGGACTTTATACGTATACACAGAAATGGTGTAAGGGCACAACATAACGGAAAACCTGTATCTATAACGGCAAAATTGTCTGGCAGCTCAAAAAAAAAGATGAAATACTTAATGCACAGAAAGCAAAATAAAAACTAAAAACAGAAACTACCTTTCTTTATTTCCCTACAGCAACCACCTTCTATAGTGGCCACAAAAAACAAAACTTATGACAAATTTAACTCTCTCCGCAGGCAGAATATTTCTGCAAAGTTGCACCGAGACCACACGCACTCCCGATCACACTGGAGCAGACACGCAATACCTGGACTCGTTTGAAGTTAAATCTACTGATCCAGTTGTGAAAGACGGGTCCGAGTTCTCCGCGATCGGCGCCATGGTGCATACGGTAGAGGATGTGCAAAATATGTACCGCAAAGGTTGTGTAGATCCGCACGCGACTGTCACCACCAGCCGTATCCTCGTCTACAGGTTCAGAGGGGAAGACGGCAAAATAGTGGAAAACTACCACGACGATGATGAGCACGGTGCTGGACGTCGGCTTCTTCGTTATATGCAGGAAAACGAAATCCATAATTCGGCATTTGTCGTCACCAGATGGATGGGAGAAGGTCACATCGGTCCCCAGAGATTCACAATTATGGAATCTTTGATAAACTATTTGGCAAACGACGTAGGCAGTGACTAGAGAAATGTATACTTTCTGCTGTTTTTTTTTTTATCTTGTCTTATAGTGACTCTAAAAAACTGTTTTATACTCCTAAAACTGTCTCAGCTATGCATTGTATGACATACATGTATAATAGTAATATACAGTGCACCAATATCCTCTCTACATCACCTCCTGCGCTTTCTATCCAGATACAACAAATACAACATACACTGGGTTTAGGTAAAGTCAATCTATTTATATCAATATTATATATTTTAATTTTTTTTTCCTAATATAAAATACTTTGCGCTTTTCTTTCCGGAATTTTTATAGCCGCGCCTTTTTGGTTTGGTAATAATAAAACTCTCCCCAGTGTCTTTTCCGGTATAAACACTAACTAACTTATAATTCTGGTCAAAATACTCTTTAGCAAGGCAACCATCTTCATGCTAACATCTATTACTATATCTATCCTCCTCTTTTTCTTACCTTCTATATTTACCTGCACCAACGAAAGGACATTTAGGAAAATGGGACAAGGCTTAAGAGGTATGGCTGATTTTAGTAGTAATGTTTTTTATAGTACCGTGGTGTTCACATGGCTGGAGTTAAAATAATTTCAATTAACTGTCAGGGTCTTCATGATTACAAAAAGAGAAAAGATGTATTTTTCCTATTTTACAGGCAACAAAAATGTAATATATTATGCCTGCAAGACACTGATTTTACTGAAGATATTGAAAATGATATAACAAACGAATGGGGTTACACTGCTTATTTTAACTCCTTTTCTTCCCAATCAAGAGGTGTCCCAATACTTTTTTAACAATAACTTTGATTTTATCGTACATAGAAAAAAAATCTTACGATACAGGTAATTTTCTGGCTCTGGATCTTACAATTGAAAATAGTTGCATAAGTTAAATAACAATATATGGACCTAATGAAGATGATCCCAACTTTTATGAAAAAATCTCAGACACATTAATTTTGAAGAATTTAACAATAGACACACTATTGTAAGTGGTGATTTAATCCAGATATAGACTACACAAATTATTTACACATTAATAACCCGAAAGCACGCAAAAAGGTACTGGAAATGGTTTATACTCATAATCTACTAGTTGTGTTTAGAGAAATAAATCCTCACAAACTTAGATATACCTGGAGAAAACCAAACCTTTTTAAACAAGCACGCTTAGTTTTTTTTCTGATATCCCAATCTCTTCTAAGTATGGTTGAAGAGTGCAATATTTTAACAAGTTACAGATCTGATCATTCTCCAGTAATGCTAAATCTGAAATTTAATGAATTCAAACATGGTTAATGTCTGTAGAAATTTAATAGCTCTTTATTACAGGACATTGAATATATAGAAGTAATTCGACAGATCATTTCGAATATAAAGACATATTACTCATTACCTATCTATAACAAAAGTAATATAGAGAATATTAAAGACGAGAAAATTCAAATTATAATAGATGATCAACTTTTTCTTGAGACTTTGCTATTAGAAATTAGAGGCAAAACTATATCTTACTCAAGTTATAAAAAAAGAAAATTAATGAAAAAGAAAAAAACCTTTTTGCAGTGATAACTAAATTAGAAATAAACTATGAACAAAATTTACAATCCATACAGAACAAAAAGAAAGAATTAGAAAATATTCGAAATCACAAACTTATGGGAATTATAATAAGATCACGTGCGAAATGGTTAGACGAAGGTGAAAAACCCACAAATTACTTTTTAAACTTAGAAAACAGACATTATACAAACAAAATCATTCCCAAACTTATAAATGAAGACAACAACAAAGATAATATTACTGAACAATCTGAAATATTAAAGGAAGTTGAGTCATTTTATAAAAGTCTTTACACAAGAAATACCCACAGTAACAAAGAACATAATCTTAATGAACATTTTAGTAGGTACAACTGTGCATAAGCTTATTATGCAGAAATGATATCATTAGAGGGCGAAATTACCCACGGAGAAGCAGCTTCTGTTTTGATAAATATTTCAAATAATAAAAGTCCAGGAAACGATGGATTTACAACAAAATTTTTTTTAAAACAATTAAGGCATTTTATTGTAAAGAGGAATTATCTGTAACACAAAAACAAGGAATTATAACATGCATACCAAAAGAAGGCAAAAGTAAATTCTATATTAAGAATTGGCGACCAATAACATTATTAAACGTAGTTTATAAAATAGGATCTGGCTGTATAGCACATAGAATAAAAAATATATTAGAGAAAATTATTTGTACCAATCAGACAGGTTTTATTCCAGGTATATAGGTTAATATTTGACTTAATGCATTATGTTGAAGAAAATGATATTCCAGGTCTTTTGTTGTTAGTGGACTTTGAAAAAGCCTTTGACACTGTTTCTTTGAAACTCATAGACAAAGCTATCTCTTTTTTTAATTTTGGTCCATCAATCAAAAAATGGATATCAGTCCTTCAAAGTAATACATTATCTGCAGTAACACAGGCAGGATGTCTGTCAAATTTTTTCAAACTCGAACGTGGATGTCGTCAAGGCGACCCATTATTCCCATTATTCCCATATCTATTCCTCATTTGTGCAGAAATTCTATCAATTAAAATTAAAAATAATAAAAACATAAAAGACATCCAAATAATTAAGACTGAATATCTTATCTCCCAATATGCTGATGATACTGTTTTAATCTTAGACGGCTCTGAAAATTCATTAAATGAAGCAATCAAAGAGTTAAATATGTTTTACGCATTATCGGGTTTAAAGATTAATCTCTCAAAAACTCAAGCAACATGGATTGGTAGTAAAAAGTACCCAATAGAGAAGATGTGCAAAAACATTAACCTCCAATGGACAACAACTTTTAAACTTCTGGGCATATACTTTGATGTAGACCTAACAAGTATCCTAAAAATGAACTATGATAAAAAAAACTAGTGAAAATTAAAAATACAATTAAATACTGGGAAAAGAGAATTATAACTCCTCTAGAAAAAATTACACTTATAAAATCTCTATTAATCTCACAGCTAAATCATCTTTTTATCTCATTACCTACTCCCTCAAGTAATTTTCTAAAAAAAACTAAAAGAAATACTTTTTAACTTTCTCTTGAATTCCAAGGTTGATAAAATAAAAAAAACCCAAATAACACACGACCATGAAATGGAGGGGGACTGAAAATGGTTGATATAGATAATTATATTAAAGGATTGAAATCCTCATGGATCAAACGAATTGTAAATGGCAGCAAGGCAAAATGGATACAACTATTAGAACACCAAATAAATATTGATAAAACCCTATATTTAGGTTCAGACTATATGAATACATTATTAAAGGAATTGAAAAAATCCTTTTTGGAAAGACACATTAATAGCCTTCCAAAATATACAAGAGAAAACTGAAATAACAACATGGAATGAATTTATCAACCAGCCAATATGGTATAATAAAAATATAGAAATAGGAAACAAGTCTCTTTTCTATGAACAATGGTTTAAGAAAAAAATATTACTTATATCTGATATTTTGGATGAAAACGGTATAATGTACAGTAGGGCCGAACTTAAAACAAAATTTGACCTGAAAACTAATTTCCTCAATCATGCAAGTTTACATAAAGCCATTAAAGGGGCAATGAAAAATTTGAATATCAAACCCGGCAGTGAGAATCCTAAACCCAGTATACCATCTAATATTATACCATTTTGTTCTTCAGAGAAAGGAACCAAACCTATGTATAACATTCTATGTAAAGGACAAGTTATACCATTTGGACAATGTAAATGGGAAAAACATTTTGTAATTAATGATTATCAATGGAAAAAAATTATGATATACCTTTTCAGTGTACAAAAAGCTCTAAACTTATATAGTTACAATACAGAATTAATTAGTTCATATTGACAACCAATACCACTCTTTATAAATATGGTAAAAAGGACACGAAACTATGCTCATTTTGCAACCTAGAGGATGAAACTATAAAACATTTGATGTCGGATTGTACCAAATCACAAGAACTTCTATCCATATTTGAAAATCATTGCTTAGATAACAGCACACACTATGCCACAAACAGTTTTACATTTCTTTTAGGAAATCTTGCACCAGATGCAAAAGAAGAAAATATTATATTAATGGTCATTAAATCATATATCTATAGAAAACGCTGTTTAAATGAAACCCTAACAATTCAAGGACTACTTTCAGATATTAGAACACATCTCACCACTGTAAAATACCTTGATACAAAGAAGCGTAAATATGAAAACTTTAACAGAAAATGGGAGAAATGGTTATTTTTTTTTAAAGTAATAATCTGGTCAAACATTTAGATATTTTTTCTTCTTCTACCTCTCCTTTTGAAAATTCTGATAGTTTTTATCACATTTAATAGAGACCCACACAGGACCATATACCACACTTGTCGTTATGTTTTTAGTTACAATTATTCAGCCTCTCCATTTTTGGCCTCAGTCTCTTATTTGATATTAAGTAAATACACTGTACTTTCCTTTTTTTCACATATCCTTACAAATGTTGATTAGTTTTATATCAAGTACAGCAAAGTTATTTCATTCCAGGTGCAGTCTTTCCTCTCTTCATACCCTTTACCTATTTGACTTCTGTTCTTTTCAATGAATTTGTTACAAATGTTCATGAGAAAGAAGATTTATATTTTATTGTTCTCAAATATCAAAACTATCTCATGATCATCAAAAATGTTTATATATATATATATATATATATATATATATATATATATATATATATATATATATATATATATATAAATGCCTCGAATAAAGTATAAGGGAGATACAAGTATGATTGGGTGTCCAAGTAGCTTAGTGGACAATGCCCTCGCTTATCACCGCTGCGACCCGAGTTCGATCCCCGCGATCGACAGTGGTTGTATGTGAAAGGGTGTGGTGGTCGCCCACTTGGGCACATGGGTTTTCTCCGGGCACTCCGGCTTCTTCCCACATCAATGACCCCTCGCGTAAACATCCGTGCCAACGATTATGTATTAATATATATTAATATAAGTTGTAGAACTTGTTTATCAATCGTTGTAAAAAAAAAATAAAGTTTAGTTTGTTTTTGACAAGTATGATTTTCGTAATACTATGATAAAATAAAGCTTTCCTTAATGTTTGTTCGCAAGCATTTCATAACAGTAAATAACCAACGCTTAGACAGTGTACAATAATCCCTAAACTTAAGGTAATGATCCATACCACGCAAAATAACGTTGCCAACGTTATTCACGCGTTACATTATTACGTCAGTCCGTGCTCAACGTTTATAATAATAATGACAGACGTTACCTACCCTGACAAAAAAGGTAAATTAATTTCTGAGAAAAGACTTTTATAAATGTTATTCATACAAAGTTAAACATCAGGGAAAAGACGAAATTACACTGTTCGCAGTTATTCAAATCACGCAAATAAAGAAATTCATAAGGATTTCCTGGTGGCTAACGTAGAAACACAATTAAACGACTATATCAAATGCACATTGGGCAGTCGTGTTATTGAAATTCAACATATGGCTTACCGCATGGTGTTTAACAGTGTGGAACACTGCTTCACATCCGGGACAAAATTTCCAAAAAAAAAAAAATTAACAAGCGTGTTAACATTATTGTGCCGATCATGCAACACCATCAGAAAAATTACAAGCGGAAAGAGAGATGGCTGTGGAAGATTCGAGATCAGCTACAAAGTTACGATTGATATATCAATCAAGTACAAAAAAGGTGCATACCCTAAAGGCCACAAAGCACACGATAAACGTATATTTATAAATATCCTCTCAAGACTAACCCTCTTTAATGATCTTAATGTATATATTTTCCGTAATCAATAGTAGGAGTTAGCCTACAGATTGTTTTGTCCTTAAACACATTGATTCCAGGTTCGTTTTTCGGTATACTGTATATGTACACAATAACACATTGAATATGGTTAATCTTCTTACATATTTGCGCCAAGTCGATTTCTCATTAGGGCCCATTCAGAATAATGAAAATTTTGAGAGAAATATCCCCCATCGACTCTATGGTTATCATGATAAGAATTCTAGAAAATGACACCAGTGGTCAGAGGGACACGATTTGCAAGGGGAATAATTAAGTAAACGCAAATGCTGTCAATATTTTGCTAATTACGGATTTACATACACTTAAAGAGCCACAAATACTTACCATGAACTATTACTTTAAGGTCTTTCGATTGTTGCATGACGTCATTGTGAGCATTCCGGAATATTTTACCGTTATCGGTTATAATATTAGTGTTATGTGATGCATGGTTTTGCCAATATTTCTTGATTTATACTAGTGTTTAACACATTTTAAGCTATGTAAAGTGATACGACACTAATGTTTAACAATTTATAGAGAGTAGTATGAGTTGAAATCGCTGAATTCAATGAAAAACTGATAAAACCGTACATAGGCAAACTTGACAGAGACTACAATTCATAATTTTTTACCTGGCAAGGTAAACATTTCTTTGCAGATTTCGATAGGATATATAATGAATTACAAATGTACCAATTTTCAGTGAGTTCGAACCATTATTTCAAAAGTAATAGACTGTTTATGTTGCTAAACTGTACTTATTCATGGTTGGAAAATTGTATTAAAATGTACTGTAAATGTGACAGCGTTCATATTGGGAAGTTTAAATGGCCTTAAAATGTTAAAATACATAAAATAAAGGATTGTGATTAATTTCTTTAAAAAAAATTGGTTTATTATATAAAAATCAGTAAAAAAAATTGTGATGTGGGAATGGAGAGCAGTCGTCGCAATAATTGCCATGATAGTGTACCTGTGTTAGCTACTACAGCATGAACAAAATATTTGCAACATACCAATATTTAAGTTCAATTTGAATGTTTACATATTAATCTTGAAATTAAAACAAAAATTACACGGATTAAACCATAAAAACATCGAGGGTGGAGAAACCTTAATTGTTCGGTACATGAATTATCTTTCTAAATAAATAACTTAAAATAAATTGGCACGTCACCGGCAAGGAAAGAGGGACAAAAGCATCGAGGGTGGAGAAACCTTAATTGTTCGGTACATGAATTATCTTTCTAAATAAATAACTTAAAATAAATTGGCACGTCACCGGCAAGGAAAGAGGGACAAAAGGGGGGGAGTCAATATTATCTCACTAAAGGAAACTTCTCAAGTTTGTATCTTTTACGAATGCACTAAAAAATTCTCCTCTTAAAATTTTCTTGCACATTTCATTTTCAATCGGCATTTTGTTAGTAAAAATAAATGAAAGCAGGCCATCGAGTCATCTAATTTCCCACGACTACCCTAAAATCTTCTTTACACAAAAACCAAATTATCAACACTTCATTCCTTCTTTTAAAAATTGCCATTTTTCTTCAACAAGTTCAATGGGTTTTGTAAAAGCCTGTAAAAATTATTTCTTTTTCAAATGATCTTCTTTATTCCGATGACTTCTAATTGATTAAGCACAAAAAATTGAATTTTGAAAAAACTGCTTTGCCCGCTTTTTTTTGGAAACAAAGTAAACAATTTTTAAAATGCACATTATTCGTATAAAACAAATTCTTGAGGTTAGGCAACACAAAAAAAAACCATGAGTTTTCTTAATTACCTTGTTACAAAAACGTTATCAGAATTTAGCAACACTTATCATTTTTTAAATGAAAAAAGAAACCAATAAAAATTAATATCATAATCATTCTTAAAATGGGTTAAATCAATAACGTGAATTTAATTTAAGGAGGGTCATCTACATGTCATTTGACTACTCTATATCTAAACAATGTTTCTGTATATTCATTGTGCAGATTTATCCACGTCTTTACACATAAAAGTGACATCCACAATTATACTAATCCAATCTGGCTAATCATTCATATCCCTTGGCTTGTTAGCAAAGCTGAAGGCCATGGCACTTTTTTTTCATTTCTAATAAAACTTCAAAATGCATACGGTGTACACTAGTTAGTAAAAAAAGCATACAACTTCATAATAACAACAAGCAGTATCAGTCATTTTAGTTCCAAAGTTTAAACATAGACATCTCAATAAATCTCAATTATAGCACCTGCCCCATAGCAATTTATTTTTATGAAAAAAAATGATCAATTATGATTAATATGCAAATTTGTTTCAATTTAGGAGCTGCATAGATGGTCAACAAATAATCCATCAGGTCTACCTTAAATTTGGAGATATGAACAACTAAAAACTATTGTTTGATAAAGAAAGATCCACCATTTTTTTTTAAATTTCAATTTGAGTATTTACCTTTATATTTATACAGAATTCTTCTTCTAAAGGAGATCAATACAGTCTCAAAATGTCCATGACCATCTAGCCCTCTTAAAATATAGAGTTAATAGTACAAGTAATTCAAAATTCTTCTGCACTTACATGTAACCTAATGCAAAGATTTAACAATTAATTGACAGCATTTCAATGATGGCTAACATTTTGCAGATTGATTATAGAGATACTGCAGAAGACCTCTGACATTAATAAAATTTGGTTTTGTAAGATGAAACAATGACAATAACAAACCGTCAACCATCTCAAAAATCCATAAAACGAAATACAAATTCAAAGCAGAGCAACACGGACCTCCAAAAAGATAGAGGTAGGATCAGGTGCCATTGAGAAGTGAGCATCCTCTGCTGACCGGTCACACCCGCCGTGTGCTCTTCGTCGTAATCGGGAAAATAAAAACCGCAAAAGTCCGTAGACAATTGAGTAATTAATTATGGTCTAACAATTAGTATGAAAAACGTCAGTCAGCGTGCGACTCAGTGGAAGATTGTATTTGCTGACAAGGTCGTTGTATCGACCATAGAACTTACGAAAAGATGACTTTAAACGAAACTGTTGATAGTCCTGTTTTATCAACTTGTTTGTAAGTAGCTTGCCTCGTCTTAGAAACTGTTCATACGAAGAGCATGCCCTTGTGTATCGAATTAACTGAGAGACAAACACACCATATGCAGGTGATGAAGGTATATTGCTACATAAGTAAAGAAAGTTGACTATAGAAAAATTGAAGTCATCGCGTTTATCATAAAGTTTTGTTGTTAGGTTACCATCAATGTCCATTTCCAGTAAAATATCCAAATATAAAACAGATGACGCTGACTTTGTGGTATCTTTTATTTCAAATTCACTGGGATATATCGAGTCGACGTAAGTATGGAAATAACAATTGTTAATTGATAATACGTCGTTGATATACCTAAATGTTGAGTTGAAGGCCACAGCGAGTGATTAATTTTTTTTCACGAACAAGTTTTTGAATAAATTCTGCTTCATAAGAATACAAAAATAGGTCTGCTAACAATGGGGCACAATTGGTACCCATGGGAATTCCAACAGATTGTTGGAAGACTTGATTTCCAAAACCTACATAGTTACTAGTAGATATTGTCTATCAGAAACTCAAGCATTTTTTAATGTCAACTTCAGAGTACTTAACAAAATAGTTTTTTAGATTTCCAACTGTCGATGATATCAAAAAGTCTAGATTTTAATTTGTCGTGGGGAATGGTTGTATAAAGCGTTGAAAAATCGTACGTTTTGATGCTATTGATTTTGGTAAGATTTTGTGACCTCAAAGTTTCTAATAATTCTTTAGAGTTTTTTAGTATCCACATCTGATTCACACCACTTCTGGAGTATTTTGTTGTACAGTTCTCTTGAAGCTTCTCCTTAACTTCTGTAAGAATTTTAGTAAGGAGTAAAGAGAGAGGTTTGGTAGAACATTTACTGGAACCTGCTATATATCTCTGTTTGTAAGGACTTTTGTGGAGTATTGAGTTGTTCAGAAACACAGAGGAAGCTGACATTGCTCCTTCTTATCTGCCACAGGTAAGTTTTGAGGTTTTAATGTACATGTATAGCTCCATAATTGTGTGTAATGAGTAAATTTAAGGTTACAATCTGTTCGGTTTATCTTAATGATGTCAGTTTGTCGTCTATGTACTATAACATTATTGATGTTGTCAATGTATGTTAACAAAAGAGAAAAATAAGCTGCAGTGCATTTAAAGTTAATGTTGAAGGATTTTCAATTTCAAGTTTTTCTGTTGTGAATTTTTATGACCTTCTTCAGAGAAGATGAAAATGAAAGTGATAGACATTACAGCTAGTTCTGATAAGCAATCAAACACTGAAGCATGATCTCCAGAAAGTTCCCACATATTGCGGGATGTGCTGCATTAACTAGCCAAAATCCATTATAAACGTAATACTCCACATCATTTATTTGAGTTGACAGGAATGAAGCATCAGTTAGGTCCTACAGCAGGGATTTTTAAATGCCATAGAAGCAGCAATGGAGTTGTGCATTGGCTAAAGCTGCTAAACCCTCCTCTTCCAAGTCATATTTATATATGGTTGCTTCCCCCTGTACTTCCACGCTTCCATATGTCAAGCCGTACTCTACCGTTCTCCTTTCACTGTCTGTGTTTAACATTTCTTCCAACACCATGCAGTATACCTCAAGTCTTCGCTAATTATCCTCGTCCTTTATATCCAACTCGATATTTAACAACTGCACTTTCCCTTTTGATTCAAATCCATTTTATTTTGCTTCTAAGTGCTTTGTGTTTAAAAAAAAATCCGGGTTTTTGTAATTAAAAACCGAACACTTTTATGAATTAATGTCAGCTCTAGTTACAACAGAACAGTCAGAAATAAATCTTATAAAGTCAGGAAATAAAATCAAAAGGATAGGTCAATGATATAAAAGTTTCGATATGGCATAAAATGGGATAATATTGTGCAAAAATAAAGGTTAATTTTTTGTTGACATCTTACGAAATATTTGGTATAAGCTAGTGTGTAAACATATGACTATGGAACTCATAAAAACATTGTTAAAATATTATGTCTTTTGAATATACTTTAATGCCCAAAATATCTGTTAAGTTTATTCTTCATTTAAAAATAGGAAGCAAACTTAATATGATGCAGAAATTTTAGATTAGATTTCTTAATTTTAGATTAGATTCCTGCTTAAAAGCAGAGGTAAAATCTTTTTTTCAGTGCAGCTGTTACGTGTCATTAAGTTAAAAAATATATTTTTAACTTTTTTTACTTTATTGCCCCAAATATTCAAAAACATATAATTATAAGATACAATTTTTTTTCTAATTATTAAAGTGTTTCAAACATCAACTGAAAAAAAAGTGCCATATGCATTCCATGTCTTCGGTCTCGAAACGGTTTTTAAAGAACAAAAGAAAGGCGTTTGAATACAACATTTTTGCAACTTTGAGGTCATCATCCTTGAATCATACCTTATTTTTTAAATATTCATGCAGAATAATTTTTTATCGCGTTTTTCTTCTTCTTTTTTAATGTTTTTCCTTATAAAAAAAATAGGACAAGGAGGGGGGTGTTTTAATGAAAAAGGTCCAACAATCCAATTGACAATTAACATTTCAGTTGTTTACAAAATATCTTGCTATTTTGTGACTAACTTGACTTGGCCATCGTTCTTCCTGCAAGAACATTTATAAAAATATTTTTATATCATTGTCCGGATGTTTGTTGTAATCTATGCCATATTTTACATATGATTTTGCTATTCTTAATTATTTACTAGCATCATCTTTTTCTTTGATCGATTTTATACGAACTCACATGTTTTTCTGGGTTATAGTAAAACATGTCATGTTTTTGTCGTTTTCGTAGAGACCTTTAACCAAAACTATCTTCAAGATCTTGTGTATATAATTGAATATTATCTTCCAAGAAAGGTATTGTATCACAAAATCTCGAAATAAATTTGAGGAAAGATGTATTCATTGAGAAGGTTCTGTGTACCTCAGTAATCAGTAAATGCTCGCGCAGTACAGTTAAGGCGGCCAATAAAAATATCGGCGAATTTTTGTAATGAAAACACGTATACTTTAGTTCATCGGACATGTCCTTTTTAAAATCAATAACAGTCGCTCAAATGCAATATATTTCTGAAATATATATATAATAGTACAATATTTTATGTTCATAGTGGTCACGTGATATGGCAGTCGCATGGTACAAGCAGATGTATTTGTGTTTTTGAGGTCATTCAAAAATGTGAATATTGCAAGGGCATAATCATGTCAAAATTCACAACCGAATTATAAAATAACTTGATGTTATATAGTAGATTTTAAAATATGCTGTGAACTTTGTAAGATAATATTATTTGTTAGAAAAAACCATAATTTATAATGCATATGTTGAATAATTTTGAAGGTCACAGTGTTAATTTCATTACAAAATAATTAATTTGTGAGATTTCACAAGGATCTTAGAAGTTTTTAAATTACATAGCATATTTCAAATTTACATGTAAAAGTTTGTCATGATCAGATAAGTGTATGCCCTTGCAATAAAGTGATTTATTTAGGTACCCAGCTTTAAAATATACGATATTTTATACAAAACCGAGGTTGCCTCTTAATAGGATGCATAATTATAACAAATTGAAAATAAGACTATATAGGTAGCATTCTACTAATAATAATGTTAAACAAAATATTCATTTATAATTTTCCGTTAATCTATGGAATTTATTTTTCATCGCTAAAAAACCGCATGATAGCCTTCAATGACTTAACTTAATGCGTCATTTTGAAGCATATGACGTTATATTTTGTAGCACAGCGAGAACGACCTCTCGCTTATTTTTCAGTGTGTACGATATAACAGACATCGAAATTGTAAGTAATAGCAGTCGTTGTTCTTAATTAAAAGAATAGTATAAATTAATTTTGCTAATAAATGAACTAATTAGTACTCTCGAGGTTTGTAATATTCTGTGATGTCATAATGCACATTTCCCGTACTTTTTGTCTGAACGGAATTCATTGACAGCCTTAACTGTGCTGCGCGGTTTAAATAATTGAATAGCTATTCACAATGATCTATTAGTACACAACTGTATTAGATAGCCAAGGCATCATTGGCACATGAGGTCATAATGTATGACCTATGTGAAAAGCCCGCCAAACATTCTGTAACAGCTGTGAGGTCAATCTTTGTGTAGAATGCGTTCCCAATTACCTTGATAAGCTAAAGTCCCTAGACCTGTCACATGACACCGTTGTTTTAAAGAAAAGGAAGATTGAATTACTGATTTCTGAGTGTAACTTCCATCTAGGCAAAATATGTGAGGTTCATTGTCAACAAAGTTAAAGTCCAATATGCATAAGGTGCTGCATCGGTGCCCATAAAAACCATGATACTGTATAACTGGCTGAATTTGTCAAAATGAGAAAACAAGAAATTAACTAGATGCTGTCATTAGACAGTAATACCTGCACCAAGTGTTTGCCCCTAAATAACACTGTTTTGTACCAGTTTTAGTAAAATAATGGTCACATGCAATTTCCGGTAATTTTAAGAAATTATAATTTTCATAAAGGATGAGTTCCCATCCCATAATACACATGAGCAGCCCTTTATGTGCAATTTGGGGTTGAACTGGTAGCATGTGAGTTTTAAGGTTATTAATAATCTTAACATTTCATGTCATAGAAAATATGATCTATATAATTATTACAAACAAAATTAAATTATGCCCCCTCCCCTCGGCGGTTGCCGGTTCCAGATTTGCTACTTAGTTGCCAACATCATCTTGCACGAATTTAGAGAAGGGGTGGAAGTGAGGGTCTATACCCTCCTCCCCTTTGAAAAAAATCATTTATATTAATAGCAAAATTACCAAAATACACCTCGGATCCCAATCCCCCACCCGCCTGCAATCACACACTCCTCATGAATAAATAAACAAATAAACAAATGAATAAATAAACAAATAAATAAAAAAATAAACAACGAAAACCTTTACATGTAGCTGCAACAAAGAAGATTGTAAACAGTACAAAATAAATAATATAATTATATTGCGCAATGATTTCCAATGCAGAACAGCGACGACAGAAGATATAATTACTGATTTAAGGTGGTATAAGACACATATCCATATTTATGTGAATAAAAGTGCGTTAAAATCAAGATTCTTTCGCGGTGACTTTTTAGAATTTTAAATTTTTTTCATTACATGTATTTGGCAAAAAAAAAATAAGATTTTAAAATTTTCTGAAACTTAAGTAAAAATAGAAAAGCCCCGGTAGGATTTGAACTTACATACACGTAATTAACGCTCTACCCCATTGCGCTTCACTGTTAGGTAACATTATTTTGGTAGAAAATATTATATTTATATTTTATTGTTTATTTCAAAAGGGAGTACATCAAAATATGCAGGTGTTTTGTACCACCTTAAAGCTGAAATGTGTGCTTTACATAGTTATTTACCTACGCGGCTATGTTAAGGCTGCCCGAATTGATGTGTAGAAAGTCACTTGTCTGAACTTCATACGATATGACGTAATAATTAACTTTGACGTCACGATCTGCATTCCTTTCGATAGTTCTCAAGGAATGTATCGTAACGAAATAAGTGAATTTTACTGAATATTATTAAACCGCGTGGTTCCTTTACATAGACGCTGTTTTAAATACTAATAATACTAAATTCAATATTATCATTACTTAGTATAAAAAATCGCAAGTTTTAAAGCCTCGTATTAGGTAAATGACTATTTATAAACTAATGGTTTTGGAGACTCGCCCTGCTAGGCGTAAACTAATGAATGGAGATATTTTTATGCATGTAAAAACAGTCTGGCGCAAGTGAAAGATCAATTCAATCTTTGTATTTTTTGCGTGAAACTGGTAGAGAAAATAAGTACCAATGTGAATCATGCTGGGGGAAACCTACCAATTTACCCAATGTTGTGTAATTCGAGCTTAAAAAGTACAAATGTGCCTAAGTTCGATGATGGGACGCAAAGTTTTGACAATATTTCAAATAAACGAAATATTTATATGAACCCCCAGCAAGAACTGCAAAATACATAACTTATCGAAGGATTTTTAATAAAAATATATTTGATTTAATGTCATTTATCACTTGCGCCGATGCGATTTATATAGATCATACGCTGTGTTAGGATACGCACGTCACGTGCTTAAGAACAACGTATGACGTCACAAAAATGCATCAAATTAATTGTTGGATATCGCTGTCTATTAATGTAACAAAGATTTAAAGAAAATCGCCCGGGTAAAGTGTTTATTCGATAATTAAAACAGTATCGTTTTCCGATATAAATTTAGCCTCGGACAGCCTTAACATAGCTGCGTAATAAAATAGTGGTTTTAAAGAATAAAGTCATGAAAATACATGATATTACAAATAACTGATCTTTGGCTGACGTTACCTACACAACATAGGTCTACAGGTCGCATTAGCGGGTACTAGTTTTACCCACCTCTTCAGTTAGATGGGTTTCACGTGGTGAACATCACAAGTAATAGCTTTTTGAAAAGCTTGCCTGACTAAACAAAATTATTCAGTGGAAGCATGCATGTAACAATTAGGCTATATATATGTTATGAGAGATGAATTTTAATGTTCGCGGCTTATCAAAAAAAAGAAAAAAATTCAGTCTTGTTCTCCTATCTAGTGCCTGTACATGCATATCACTTAAAATTAAATCAGTTTTCATTGTAACTTCAATTCAATTACAATTTCTTATATTCAGTTCCATTTATTACATTTTCCGAAAGAATTGAAGGGGGTGGAAACCCATATTATTTCCATTTTGTATGTATATAATTAAGAAAAATGTCTGCTGCAAAAAAAGAGAGGGGAGGAGGAGGAGGCAGCCCCCTCCTATGCTACGTGCCTGTGATGTGTACACATGGTGTGCTCTGGAGTATTCTCATGATCAAAATTTGGACTCGTCCAGTAATCGGCGCATAAAAACTATGAATGGACATATTTGATCTGTATGGCGGCGCGAACTCCAGCCTTTTCACTCACGCAATATCTGATGGTTTGAATGAACTCACCATTGACATAGATCCATTGAATTTTTTGACATTTGTTTTGTAACAACTGCATATATTATACTTTGGATTGAATGTTTTAGAAGAAATCTATAGAATTAACATACACATTTGACTAGTAATTGTTTGATTTAGTAAGATACGCGAGTTATACCCTTTTCAAGATGAATGAAATTGTCCAATTAATCGAAAATCGGGTCACATCCCGCTTCGGCGATTTTTTTCCTCCTGTAAATATTCCAGCTATATGAGTATATATTTGTTTTAATCCAAACTGATGATTTTTTTTATGGTGATAATCCAACACCACTCATTACTTACATTTTATCATAATAGACAATACATAACAACTTGTTGTGACGAGTTCCTCCCCTTTTTAAATAAGGCTAATCTATTTTAAAATCAGGATTCCTCGCGTGCATGGAGAACAGCCCTTTTACTTGAAAACTCTTGCTCATTGTTGCTTATTACATCCCATATAACATTTTCATCAATTGTGAATGTAAATATTGACATGTTAAACAAGCATCGGTTTATCTTTTTTTATGAAAAATCTTGATATTTCTTGCTTCCATTGTCTGCGCTGTTTCGGAGAAGGCAACTTTCAAACCTTAGATATGTATGACGTCATGACTTTGACATCGTTTCCATATCTTATCGCATTTCTACAGTTTCTGTCATTTAAATTGCAAAAGTTTCATTTGTCAGACTTACACTTGTGAGTTCACCCCATATTGACCCTGTGACATTTTGTATTAAATTTTGTATTACATGTAAGAAGGTGTAGATACTAATTATGTTCATATGAGTTATAAAAGGAATGAAGGTGTCTTTTTTTCTTAATGTATTATGATGCATCAAATATAATGTAGGCCATGACCCTATGGGATTGTGCTGACCCCATGAAACAGGAAAATACAAAATATCTTGAAAAAAATGTTGAGATCCCGACCACTACACCATGTATATTCGTGTTTCTAAAGTCATTATGATGCATCAAATTGTGTAAAGTACATGACCCCAGGAGTTGTATTACCCCCCCCCCCCCCTCCCCTGAAATAGGAAATGATGATAACGGTTGATAACTTTTGAGATCCTCACCCTAAACCATATTTATTTTTGCTCTTCGTGTCAATGTGCATCAAATGGTACATGTAAATAGGTTATGCCCCCTTGGAGACACCCTGAATTTCCAGAACTGGAAATAATAAAGTATTTTATTTTATTCATATGACGTGTTTTACCCATATTGTGGCTAATTCCTAGCCTAATGATGACCCTGCTTTGTTAAGAACATTTTACAATTGCCCCGAATACATACAACATTTTGTTAATCTTAAGAATTAAAAAGCAATTTCCAGAATGTTAATGTGCATCTAGAGGAAAATACCAATCAAAGAATGATTTAAAATTTGCTACTGTACATGTAAAAATGAAAAAACACCCCGAATCTTTAGAACCATTGTTGATTTGGGGGGGGATAATCAATTAATTTTAATCATTTATTGTTATTAATTTTAACTTGAATAGTAGTTATTGATCCCCAGGTAGAAAAAAAGACATCTGGTCATATCTCAATAGATCATTTGTCAATTATGCAAGGTACGTGTAATTTGATTTTTTTTTTAAAACAAAACATTTTTTTAAGAGATAAAAAACGTCATTTTATTTACAGACTGAGTTTAAGGAGGTATCGATACATGCATGGATCCAGAAATTTTTTTGCAGTTATTTGAGTTTGCCGGGGGGGGGGTCGGTGGTTCCGAGGCATATTTTGGCAATTTTATATTGTAATTCAATGAAATTTGAATTTTGAAGAGGGGGATCTGGACCCTCCTGACCCCTCAATCTAGATCTGCGCATGAGATAAATGTTCATTTTCTGCTAACATTTGACTACCAGGATTAAAAATGATTTTTCAAAACCTTATTGCAGATCAATAGGACAGTCCCCGTCAAATCCCAAGAAATGATGTGTCTATTCATTAAATCATTAGAGGGGTCCTGGGATCTAGGGTTTTTTTGGAGTGATAAAAGTTAATATTTTGACTCCCTGGATGAAATTTAATTTTTTTAAAACCTTATTGCACATCTATAGGACAGCCCATATCATATCGCAAGATATGATGCGTATATTCATTAAACCATAAAAGGGGTTCTGGGATATAGGTCTCTTTAAGGAGTGATAAACGTCAATGTTTTGCTATATATTATTGGAATTTGAATCTTTAAAACATTATTGCACATCTCTAGGACAGCCCCAATCATATCCCAATATATGAAATAGCTACTCTAAAAGTTGTTAGAGGAGTTCTGGGAACCATACCTTTTTGCCAAAAAAAGCCACTTTTTGTTGCCCACCAATCCCCGTGATAAAAAAAACTGAAACCTGATCACACTTCAAAATGACACCCCAATCATATTCTAGAAGATCAATTGCCTACTGCAAAAATTCTTGATGTTTTTGAAACCAGATTTTTTGTAAATCAAAACGTCATTTTTCAGCCACCAAATGACCCCAGGACTAAATTGAAAGTTCCAAAACCTTATAGCGCATCTATAGGATACCCCAAAGCATATTCTAAGAAATGATTTGTCTATTGTTGAAAATGTAGGAGTTATAGGGAAAAGGTTCCTTGTGAAAAAAAACGGCATTTTTACCAATTATTTGACCCACAGGATTACCAGAGAATTGTTGAAATCCTTTTACAAAACAACATGACACCCCAAATCAAACTCCAAGAGTTCAGTTTGCTGGTTTATAAGATGTAAGAGCAGTCTGAGAAAGTAAAACGTGACAGAAGGACGGACGGACGGAACAGGGTAACAACAATATACCTGAACTTTCCTAAGAAAGTACGGGTATAAAAACGAAACAGATAAAAAATTGAGGCAAGAATTATTCCAAAATAAAACAATACAGATGCAGATTTACAAGCCAAATTAACTAAAACCACTACAGAAAATGCCAGGTTAGCAATGAAAAGGACAGGCACAGAAAAATCAGCCATAAGAAAAATGATTCAATTTTCACTGTGCTTGATTTTTTTTAATCACTAGTTTGTTATATCATCGCTTGATTGATGACTTCTCATATTTATCACCAAAAAGGATCCTAAACATTGCCAGCATAATGATGAGCATTAACCATATTTATATTGCGTAGTCTGTGTTGGAGAAAATGAACCTGGTGTCAGTGGTAACAGCAAATATATCACACGTGTTGATATACACGGATCTGTTAAAGAAACGCAAACATTCGACTGTGACTTATGGCCTGGCGAAATAACAGTACAAGTCAGGCTGACCTGTTACATGCCACTTAAACAGTGAACAATATAAGACACGTCGGAATTAGGAATTTCAAAGTGCTTACAGTATCACTAGTAAAAGGGATTTCATTGATTTTGTAATTTTTCATTTTAGAATTAATCATTTTTCATTTTTCATTTTAGAATTATTCATTTTTCTATCTTTTCGGAGGTCAATGTTGCTCTGCTCTGAATCTGTATTTCGTTTTCTGGATTTTTGAGATGGTTGACGGTTTGTTATTGTTTTTTGTTATTTTTTTTTTTGTTATTTGTTATTGTTTGTTATTTTTTCATCATATAATTGTAAAGCATTTGTGTAGAACTTAGACATATTTTTTTTATTTTTATATATATAATATATGCTTTCATACCGAGAACTATAAATAAAAAAAAAATTGAACGTTTATAACTGATTATAATCAAAATTGTAAATGATTCACTTTGATTTGTTTTAGATAAATTAGAAAATTATCTATTACCAGGACTTTGTTCAAATTTATATAGAAGCTATTTGAAAGCGTTATGAAATCTTTGTTCAGGTGTTACTTATATTTTTGAATTACTTTTGTGTAAACATATGATTTAGTTGTAGCATAGATAGTTTTGTTCTTTTTGATCGTATTGACGGTCCAAATTTAAACACTTCTAGTTATTCAAACATTTCTTATAGTGAGTATTGGGTTAGTGGGTTGCAAAGCAACTTTAAACAAACACCCTTTTCTTATTGCTTACATCTCGTGATATAAATGTTATTACTGTTTAAACTCTGAAAAGAAAATGATTGACATACAGGCTTGATGATTTAAATATTGATTGTTACAAATACCTGTGTTTTCAAAACTTTACCTGACACTGAAGTGTATCATGTGATTTCAAAAGGGGTAGCAACTGACAATAACAATCAATATCTGGATGTTGGATAGTGGAGTTCTGCAATTTATATTTGGAAACATAATAGGTAAGTTCTATAATATTCTCAAATGTTTATCGTTTTTCAGTGGTTTTCATCTTTTGATAAATCACCATAAAACAAATCTCTTACAGAACAGAATAATTCTTCTCCCTGAACAACAGTTCCTAGATAGCACCTTCACGTCAAAATAAGTTATTTAAAGGGACCTAGATACGGTTTAAGATGAAAACAATTATTTCTAATGTTTATGTTTAAAATGGTTAACCTGTGTCTTTTGAAAGATTCATGAGAACTTCAATGTTAGAAATCTAGTTATAAGTGAGATGGAGAGAAAAACTCGCCGTTATGTTGATAATGTTAACAAAGTTCGAGTCGTATACTTGTTTACAGATAATGTAAAATAAAGAAATTACCCTTATTTGGCAAAATAACTTGTGGTAAACAAAATAAACTGATTAAGGGTAACCAATAGTGATTTTATCAACAACTAAAAGCAATATTCGATTGAAACTTATACAAATACAACACAAGTAAACAATAGCAGGACTCAAACTTTGTTAACAAAACAAGGAACCCATGTAAGTTGCTTGTACCTCGATATTTGACTTTCAAATTTTGGACAAAGCATTAAAAACACACATTATGACCATTGTATAAATCAAAAATGATAAAAATATAAAAGTTTGAAAAATTTGAGCTCAAATCATGCCGAAGTCCCTTTAATATTGTACTTAATCATTAATTTAACAGTTAAATGATCAAAACGAATAAATCAACGGGTAATCAAATTTGAGTAAAGGAGTTTACACTTTTCAGCTCACCTGACCTGAAAGCTCAAGTGAGCTTTTCTGATCACATTTCGTCTGTCGTCCTTCTGTCCGTCCGTCTGTCCGTCTGTTCGTCTGTGTGTCCGTAAACTTTTTACATTTTTAACATCTTCTCTAAAACTACTGGGCCAAATTCAACCAAACTTTGCAAAAACCACCCTTAAGCAAAGGGGATTCAAAGTTGTGAGAATTAAGGGCCACACCCGTGTTTAAGGGGAGATAATTAGAAATTATTGAAAAAAATTGAGAAAATTTAAAAATTATTCTTCTCAAGAAACATTCGGCCAGGAAAGCTGAAACCTGTGTGGAAGCATCCTCAGGTAGTGTAGATTCAAAGTTGTGTCAATCATGACCCCGGGGGTAGGGTGGGGCCACAATGGGGGGGGGGGTCGAAGTTTTACAAAGGAATATTTAGAGTAAATCTTTATAAATCTTCTTCTCAGAAACAAATCAACCAGGAAAGCTGACACTTGTGTGGAAGCATCCTCTGTTAGTGTAGATCCAAAGTTGTAAAAATCATATCCCCCATGGGTAGGTTGGGGCCACAAGGGGGGGGGGTCGAAGTTTTACATGGGAATATATAGAGTTAATCTTTAAAAATCTTCTTCTCAGAAACTTATCAGACAGGAAAGGTTAAACTCATGTGGAAGCATCCACAGGTAGTGTAGATTCAAAGTTGTGAAAATCATGATCCCCGGGGGTAGAGTGGGGCCACAATGGGGTAAATATAGAGTAAATCTTTAACAACTGAAACTCGTGTGGAAGCATCCTCAGGTAGTGTAGATTTATAGTTGTGAAAATTATGACACTCTCCGGGGTAGGGTTTGGCCAAAATAGGGGTCAAAGTTTTACATAGGAATATATAGAGTAAATCCTTAACAACATTCTTCTCAGAAACCAATCAGCCAAGAATCCTAAAACTTGTGTGGAAGCATCCACAGGTTGTGTAGATTCAAAGTTGTGAAAATCATGATCCCCGGGGGTAGAGTGGGGCCGCAATATGGGGTCGAAGTTTTATAAACGAATATATATTGTAAATCTTTAAAAATCTTCTCAGAAACTAATCAGTCAGGAAAGCTGAAACTTGTATGGAGGCATCCTCAGGTAGTGTAGATTCAAAGTTGACACCCCCGGGGTTTTACATAGTAATTTATACAGTAAATCTTTAAAAATCTCAGAAACTAATCAGCCAGATGATTCTTTATAATTGTTTAGACTTTGGCCCCTGGACAATTCTGTTCGGGTATAATTTTCACAAAAAAACGTTCAATGGCCCACATGTTTTGTATTAACCTTTCTTGTTCTAAAAACCTGCAGGTTAATAAATTTTCACAAAATGTTTGGAGGGAGAAAAAAGACGCTATCCCTACTGCACACAAACCAGTGTAGAGTGGTAACCAGATAATCCCATGTTATGCAATGTCAGTTTGGATAACATATTGACGCGAGAAACCTAAATAACATGTACGTACCTGTATCAATTGCGACGTTTGTTTACCGAACTTTCGTACTTATTTGCATTTTAAATTGAGTATAATTTTCAAAAAACCAGATGCTACTATTTCGCTGAACTAACGGTAAACGAATCAATAAATTTTGTTAACTTTATCATATAAAACAGCATGAAAAATTTGCAGTAAGCGATCTATGACAATATCATGAAATTGTAATCAAGTAAATGAAATATATTGTAATTATTACATTTTTATTTATCTAAATGACATTAATGAGTTATTAATGACATTTTTTTTCTATTTCAAAGAAATTGCGATTCCATCGACTTAAGCGAAAAAAAAATTTAGAGTGTAATAGAAATAGTTTTTACAAGTATCTGTCATTACAACAGTAAATACAATGTTTGCTTGGGTATTTATTTTAAATATTTTTTTTAATATTCGTATTTGATTAAAACACTGGAAGTGCTGAATACTATGTGAATCAAATGGCAATGTTTCGTCATTCTTTCATAACGTATTTATGATTTCACGCACAACATATATTGGCTTTTTGCTGCATTATGTGTTTACTTCATCTTTTAAAAAGGAATATAAAAACTTATTTTAGTAAAATGGCGTTGTTTATCCATGAGAGAGGAGGGAGATTGATAAAAAAATTATTGCTCATAGTAGTCTTGAATTCCAGGTATTGTGCTATCAGATGCAATGAAATAAAAATATAGATACGCACTGAAAGAAAATTAGGGGACCATGTTTCAACAAATGCTTGCAGGTCTCATGTTTAAAATACACCAAGTATAAATGAGGCAACGAAAAGAGCTCTTGTCGTCGTAAAGTATGTTATTGGGTAAACATAAGCAGTCTGAAGTTTTTTGGGGTTTAGTAACGACAGAACCAACTTAAAAAGCTTCATTCTTTCACCCCAATCTGTCTTCAACGATCTCATCACTGGACCATTTAGGCGCGGAACCTGTTTAAACACATGCAATGTGTTAGAACTTTTATTCTTTGCATGAAAAGTGCGGTTGATGCTTTGACAATTTGATAACCAAAACGTGTCCTGAGAAATTATTCTAAACTTGTTCAAAATATCATCTGTCGGTGTTTTGCACGTATCTCTATACTTATTTCCCTTGGTTAGTCTTTTGTTATAATGTCAATGTTTAGACTTGACTAATATGCTACAAAATAAAGATTCTTTTGTTTAACCTATCTGCTGAACTTTGGATATCCAATCTTTCAAATTACATAACTAAGCCGTTCAGTGTCTTAGATATTGTAACATATCCTACCCATTTTTCCTCATTATAAAAGATTAATCGTTTGGAAGACCTTCAGGGTTTTATAATGCTTTGAACATTGTAAAAATGATCTCAAAAAATGATAAGTAAGTGGTTTAATTACTCAGTAAGTTATTCATATATTTCTATTTTACAAGGTATGTTGTTCAAGTTAACTTGATATTTACCGAGATCAAGTGATCAAAGGATACTTTTGAGGCTAAATGTTCCCATTGCTTAACAAAATTTACAGGATAAACAAGTTTTTTTTGTTTGTTTTGTTTTGTTTTCGGTTTTTTAAGGGGGGAGGGTGTTTTTTTATATCAAAATTAAGCTACCTGAAACAAGTGATAAATTTGTTTGTCATTTTTTTAATCTTTTTTAGTTTTGCATGTGTTTGAATCATCCGACAAAACAATGTGGTCTCCGCTGTGAACAATGTGATAGTCCTGTTTGCAGACTGTGCATGTCTAAAGAACATTTGGGACATAAATCAGTAGCCCTATTAAAACCCTTTCAAAACAAAAAGGAAGTGTTACATAGAGATTTACAAGAATTGGAGAAATACATTGTTCCCAAATACAATTCTATTGCTTCAAGTATTCAATTTCAAAAAGCTGTACTAAACAAACACTTTCAGAAATTGATAACAATTTTAAATGAACGAGGAGAAGTATGCCACAAAGAAGTAGACAACCTTATCAATAACCTGAAATCTGACGTGGATGAAATGAAACACAAACATTTAGCTGTCCTGAATATAATGGAATATGAAATCAAACGCACCATGTCTGAAATCAAAAAAGCAAAGCTTTAATTAAGGCGTTTTCTGAAGGCTTCAGATGTTTGCCGCGTCTCTGAGTACAAATCCAGAAATGCTGAATTCAGAAGATTGCCTCCTTAACGAGGCCGAGTACAATTCGAGTACGCATGCTTTCACGCAGCGTTTCATTTGCATTGTGACGTCATCATTTTGCTTGGTTGACGTCATGGCGTTATGGTTTCAACTGCAGATATTAAGCGAAATTTGTCGAAAATAGCTCGTTTGAGGTGTAAGTAAAAAATGTGCAAAATTGATACATTTAAAGCAAACTCCCATAGGGTCCTATGTTAAAAATTAATCAACTTTGACATGAACCCCTAAACAAACGATGTGGTAAATGTCTGATTTTTTTTATCTTAAAATAATAACTATTTCAGTAGAAATTCATGTAAAAAAATCATTAAAAATCTAGGGCAGAACAAATTAGACCCGGCCTCGTTAACTCAGTGTATTCTTACCAAGGATAACTGCACTTAGCGCCGGGTTTTGGGCCCTTTTCGGTCGCTTCCGTTGCGTCTATTTCTTAATCTGATATCAATTTTGTGAGTCTTGGTAAAATGGGTAGGCAAACCCGGGCCGGGGCAAAATAAAAGCCGGGGCAGATCGAGATTTTTCAATTTACGTCAAAAATAATTAACCAATGTCATTGAAATTTTCAGGATATGTTACGGACCGGTGTATCTGTATTCGCTGCAAATATTGCTGCACAAAAATGCGTATTTTGGAATTTATTGACGATTGTTGATTTTCAAATTGGTAAAATGGGTAGGCAAACCCGGGTCGACATTTTACGAGTTTGTGGACTTATTTAAGAAGAAACTTAACATTTCATTTTAAATTCCGTTAAAACATATGGAATACTAGTTAGAAATTGACATTTATCAAACGGAAAGTAATAATTTCGCAATTAAAAACCTGTTTTAAGAAAAACCGGGTCATTAAAACTGGATCCGATCACCCGGGACAGACTCAAAAATTCCGAAATGAGGATGTTAGCCATCACAATATTGTGACATTGCCAATTCGCAAGGAGGTATCATCATAAGAGCCTTAATTGATAAATTTGAGAAAAGTGATTAATAATCATTTTGGGTGCTACACATTAATTTTTACTTTTTAAAATTAATAAATGAATATATTTAAGCACTATTTTTATTTAGCATAGTTTTTTGAAGTTTTATTGAGAACTAATTATTTAAAAGAGTGATAATACAAATGAATTAGCATGCTGATCGAGGGTTTTATTTGTGTTTTTTTTATTATTATTTTGTAAACAAGTACTGTTCTTTTCGTGGTTAACACCCCCAATATCTTACAAGCACCAAATGAATATTAGGATAGAAATAAAAACAATCCGGAAATTATCTTAAACATATTCGTAGGAGTTATAGGCAAATGCACGGCACTATGGACAATTAAATAGAAAATTGTCACCCGAGTTTGTTACACCTGCGCATTTCTGATTATACCATTACATAAATCAGAAGAAAAAAAATATCCATGTGGGATAACATAATTATAGACACGCAACTATTACGGAATTATCAAGTTTGTCCCGGGTGTTCGGATCCGGTTTTAATGACCCGGTTTTTCAGTCTTAAAACATGTTTTTAATCGCAGAAATATCAATTTCCATTAAAGAAATCTTTATTTTTAAAACGTATTTCATATGTTTTAACGGATTTGTACATGAATTATTAAGTTTCTTCTTAAATAAGTCCACAAACTCGTAAAATGTTGACCCGGGTTTACCTACCCATTTTACCAACTTGGAAATCAACAATCGTCAATAAATTCCAAAATACGCATTGTTGTGCAGTAATATTTACAGCGAATACAAATATACCGGTCCGTAACATATCCTGAAAATTTCAATGACATTGGCAGATTAATAACGAAGAAAATTAAAAAATCTCGATCTGCCCCGGCTTTTATTTTGCCCCGGCCCGGGTTTGCCTACCCATTTTACCAAGACTCCAATTTTGTTAAATTATTTAAAGAGTATATTCAATTTCCAACATGAATTAAGATTTAAGTCTGTGATACAATAAGCTCATTCTATGTTTTTCTCCTTACAATTTTCGAAAAAAAAAGAATTTTCGCTTATCTGCCCTTCACCAAACATAAGATTGATATTAATATGCATGAGAGGTGAAGCTGACATTATCAGAATGGTACTAAAATTAGACTAGCATTAATAACAATGCCATGTATAAAAATTTATGTGATCACACTTTCACCATAACCCTATCTATTCTATATGGTATAAGAATACTATTGACTATGGTTTCAACAATTAGACCACGCCCATGTAAGTACAGAAGATTTTAAATGAACAACTTAACGTGATGGAAAACATTGTCCTAGTTAGCACATAACATGCTACCTTACACGTCACGTGATAAAATTGTGTATTTACAAAGT
Source organism: Magallana ariakensis (assembly GCA_020458035.1). Lineage (NCBI taxonomy): Eukaryota > Metazoa > Mollusca > Bivalvia > Ostreida > Ostreidae > Magallana > Magallana ariakensis. Next base: position 54,554,959 of record CM035813.1, read on the forward strand.
TACTTGAGGTGAGAAATCACGTGGTGAATTATAATATTCAACATGCATCAACCTTTAGTTACAACAGGGAAAGTGAAAGTAAGAAGAAGCAGTTTTTTTTTCTCATTTAAAATATGAGCGCATGTTTGTCTATTAATCTCCCTTTGGCATAACTTTAATAATGCAAATATATAACTACTGTTAATGTTAAAAGGATAACAATAGACAAACATGCGCTGACTATGTATGAAGTCAGTATAAAAGTGGGCGTCCTCATTATTGTATGGAGATTCAAGAAATCGTGATGACCCCCTCCTATGAAAACAAATTCGTACTTGGTAACAACATACTTTTATTTAGCGCAGTTACGTAAAGTTGCAGTTTAGATGTTGATCATTTCTGCAATTGAAAGGAAAATTCTACTTTTAAAAGTTTATTTTCTCGCAAATATCGCATGTCCTTAAGTGCAGTCATCCTTTTATATCTCGGAAAATCAAAGGAGATCAGCTTATGGAACAGTTTGGTTCTCTGTCACCATTATTTTTTTTACAACAGAAGAAGAATACTACACCATGGCGAACCAGGGACCAGTATCCTCTACTACAGACCAGTCACCGTTGGTTATACCCCGGATCATCACATCTTTTGATACTGGGAGTACAAATCTAACCAGTGTGACCTGTCTGCAGAATGATTCAGAGGTTAATGCGCTTGGCGGTGACAGCATCATGAAACTTTACAGCCACCAAGGGAAACTACTGAAATCAGTTGAAATCAAATCAAAGGAAAATCCATGCGACATTGCAGTGACAATGAGCGGGAAACTGGTTTATGCTGACTACAGAGAGAGAACTGTAAATATAGTGAAAAATACAGAGATACAGTCAGTAATTTCACTTTCGAGATGGAAACCTCGCAATGTCTCTAGTACCTCAGCTGGTGACCTCCTGGTTTTCATGTGCTGTGATGATTTAAAACAAACGGAAGTTGTCCGTTACTCCGACTCCAACGAAAAACAAAGTATCCAGTACAATGACAATGGAAAACCTCTCTATTTTATCTGGTTGCATCAAATACATCACTGAGAACAGAAATCTAGATATTTGTGTATCTGACCGTGATGCCAATGCAGTAGTAGTGGTCAATCAAAATCGAAAATTCCTCTTTAAGTACACGTTTCGTACAAATGAGAAACCATTTACACCAACCGGCATCACTACAGACAGCCAAAGCCGGATTCTCACAGCAGACAGTAACAACAACTGTATCCACATCATACAACAGAAAGAACAGTTCCTCCGCTTGATTGAAAACTGCCATTTACTCTCTCCTTGAGGCTTATCTGTTGACACCAGAGACAATCTCTTCGTGGCTGAGAATGACCCAAGCAAAGTGAAGAAAATTCGATACTGCAAATGAATCAATCAAAAGTATATTTGATATGCAAACATGCTGTATATAATGAATATAATCAAACTAGCTATATTAACACATATTTTCATTTTATCAGATTGTCTAACTGGATCAATTTATTTTGCCTTGTGTGTCGATATGGACTAAAACTACTTTCTACTTACCGGGGTATATATTTCAAATATAAACAAACTTAAAATTTATTGACATAAACAGCTCGATCTTTGATAGCAATGTAGCGAGGCTACAAATGAACTTTGACGCATAATGCTTTTAAAAAACATACTGACTCCTGTACATGTACATTTGCTAAGACAATTTTTTTTATGCATCAAAAAGTGTATGTTGGTTGAATTTGTTGAATTGTTTGAAGTCATTCCCATATGTATGTTTGTAAATATAAACGCTGTCCGGAGGAATGTTTTTTTAACGTGTTCAATAAATGAAATGAAAGAGACTCATTTCTTATATTTTACAGTGATATTATTTATACTTTTTGACATAATACCGGTGTCATTTAGTGAGACTTCCTTCATTGTGATACTTTCCCCTGGAAGATTACCTATTAGTAAGTCTTTCCTCTAGATGGGTGGTGGAGAGATACTGTGGTGTTGTTAACATTCGTGGGCATCAATTTTGTAGATTAAGTGAGAGAAATCATTGTTTCAAGGATATGTAAATACGTGGCCAATTATACTGTGAATGTAGTATGTTATAAGAAATTGCGAAGTGCGAAGTATACTTCTGAACGAAATTCTTACGCATGTAAAGAAAAAACAAAACACGATTTAAATCATTACAAAACTGTAAAAGTGTTTAAATCTCAAGTCAAATACATCAAACTAAGGTTCCGTAGTTATAAAATGAAAAATGACAATAACAAACTGTCAACCATCTTAAAAATCCATATAGCGAAATACAAGTTCAAAGCAGAGCAACAGCAACACGGACCTCTAAAAAGATAAAAAGTGTGGGCATCCCCTGCCGACCGGTCGCACCGGCCGTGTGCTTATTGTCAAGATCATGAGAAACGGAAGAAACCGTAGTCAGTCCGGTGTATAAATAATGGTCTAACAAGTATGAGAAATGTCATTCAGCATGTCTTAATGAAACATTGTACTTGCTGACAAGGCCATTGTATTGACTATAGAACTTGCGTAAAGATGATTTTAATCGAGGTTCTTGATATTCTTGTTCCAACAACTTTTTTGCTTGTAGCTTTCCTCGTTAAAGAAATTGTTCGTATGTAGGGCATGCTCTTGCATAACGAATAATCTGAGAGACATAAACCCCATATGCAGGTAATGATGGTATATTGCTACATAAGTACAGTCAGTTCAAGCATTTCTTTTAGATCATAAACCATAGTATAGCATAGCATTTAAATCTCATAGAATAGCATTGCAATCTCATACCATAGCATTGGAATCTCATACCATAGCATACAATATCATAGATTCTCATTCGTCATATCATACCATAGCATACCATACCATAGCATACAACATGATTTTAACTCGGTTTTAAATGCTTTTATTTTAAAGAATTAATGTTCACATTGCAGATTAGTGGTAAACTTTGGATTTTTATCATTTTACTTCGAAATGTTTGGAACTCTTCTGTATACGACGGCGTTTTTGTTTAAATCTCATAGCATAATCTAGCATAGCATAACAACATATCATTAAGCCCTTCATTTCAATTTTTCAAACCATAGCATACAAATCTCATAGCATTGCAATAAAATCTCACAGAATATCATTCATACCATAGCATCGCATACCATAGCATATCACAAAACTGTAAAAGATATGCATGAAATGACTGTAAGGAAATTGACGATTTAAAAATTAAAATCATCACGTTTATCATATAGTTTTGTTGTTAGGTTACCATTAATGTCTTTTTCTAGTAAAATATCCAAATACGAAACAGATGTCTCAGAATCTGTGGTGTCTTATACTTCAAGCTCACTGGGATATATTGAGTTAATATAAGAGTAAAAGTAAATGTTGTTAATGGATAAAACATCATCAATATATCTAAATGTCGAGTTGAAGGCCACAGCAAGTGTTTTATCCTTTTCTTGCACAAGCTTTGAATAAATTCTGCTTTATATGAATATAAAAATAAGTCGGCCAATAGAGGAGCACGATTTGTGCCCATGGGAATTCCGATTGATTAGTACTTGTGTGTGCAGTCAGAATGGTTTTTAACAAAATAATTTTGTAGATTTCCAATGACAAGGTAAGAAAATTTACGAGTTCCATTTTTATTGAAGAAACATCTGTCGATGATAACAAAAAGCCTAGATTTTAGTTTGTAATGGGGAATGGTTGTATAAAGCGTTAAGAAATCGTACGTTTTGATGTTATTGATTTTGGTAAGATTTTGTGACCTCAAAGTTTCTCATTATTTTTTAATGAGTTTGTAAGTATCCACATCTGATTCATACCGCTTCTGGAGTATTTTGTTGTACAGTACTCTTAAAGTTTCTCCTTCACAACTGTGAGAATTTTAGTAAGGAGTAAAGAAAGATGCTTGGTAGAACATTTACTGGAACCTGCTATATATCTTTGTTCGTAAGGATTTTTGTGAAGCTTTGGAATCCAGTATAAATACGGTAAATCAAATTCATTTTGTTTATTTGGGGAAATTAAAACTAATATAATAAAACTATATTTAAAGATTTTCATGAAGCTGTCAATGCATAGTTAAAAAGTAGAGCGAAGTATAGACACAACTGTGATCGGCCAAAGCCGGTCACAAAAATAGTCTACAGCAGCTGAAGTCATAAATTGTAACTTTGAAAATTCATTACTATCTGAACTCTCGTATTATTCGTATTCCCACTATATAACTTGATATACAAAATGTTTACTTCGTAGGAAATATTAATTTATTTTTTGATATTGACAGGCTTGGAATAATATCGAGATGATATTCACATCACTTTAATAAATCGTTTCTGATTCGTAGTACCGTTGACGAAAAAGTAAATTAATTAACCTTCGCTACTCAAAACCAAGCTGATATCATAAAAGATAACCAGTCAAGACAAGTAAACTACGGACGAGCAATGCAGCGGTTTGCTAGCAGAAAAATTCCAAGGAGTTGTGAAGTATTAAGGGAAAAAAACAGTTCTGTAGTGTAATTTTTATGAGCACCGGAATATCACAAGAGACCGTTTGATGCCGAGGAATGGACTGAGCGCAAAATTGAACTCGTGAAATCCAATATTTACATACTGTGCTAAGTGAGAAAATTACAGCGATTTGTCTTCAAACCCTTTATTTTATTTTGACTTCATATAAGAAAACAAATGTTGACTATGTTGTCTGGTTATATTGATTATGTAGAGGGACGAAACATTGCCCCTGCGAAGCGATCCTTAAAATGTACATGTACTATCCTCTTCCATCCCACCGAGGAGAGTGTTATTTGCGGACTCCGAACCGTGACTGCAGAAAAACACATGAACATGTATAACGAGACTGACAATGCGCACAGTTTGACCAAGAACCTGACAAGTTTTATAACATGTTGGATTCCCAGAATGCTAATCTACGCAGGCGCATTCGAAGTTTTATACCTACGTAAATAGTCAGCACACGGGCTGTTTTATCAAGGATATATTTTGTTCAACTGCGCTATTAAAGATGTTCATCGGTCAATTTAACCTAAACCTGTATTTAGGGCAATTATAAATCTCAAGAGTAAAATGTATGTTTAAATTAATTATAAAATGAGAGAACGGTTATTCATATTTAAACTTTTTCTATATATCTATTATGTGTGGCAGGTGTTTTGACAAGTGTTCGATACATGACCTTGGCAACCTTAATAGGGTTCTTCTGATATTCTATCGGTATTGGTTTTGACTCACCGTTTTAAGTTATATATTAACTATAAAATGGCGGATGCTTTGGTATATTGTTTTTTTATAAAATCAAGATAAGAATTGACATATGTACATGTCACTTAGGGCTAGGAAAAAAATCAAAATATGTTACACCAAGATTTGACTTAAACAAATTTTACGAAACCAATTTATTCTTCCAAATGACTGTAAGGGAAACATAAGTACCGCTATTTGTTAATTTTTTAACTCTAACTCAACATTTTACTTAGAAAAAACACTCTTAATTCAGTATTCCTGTTTACAAATATGTTCATTGGTTTCATTGATATGCCTAATTTTTTCTTTTCATACCATATTTCATAAGATTACAAAAGGATGTATATTTGTATGACGGTTGTTAAGCAACCCTCACTGCACACGGCTCATAATTATGTTGACTGGTGAAATTACAATCGAGAAATATCCTGTAATACAATATCCTTGTTAATAACATTTTGACGCGGGAAACCTAAAGACATGAACCTACCTGTATAACTGCCGGGTTTGTTTTGGGGTGTTTTTTTTATCAAACGTTTACTTATATTTGTTGAATAGCTGGATTTAATAATGATTTGAATCAGATTATAAATATTTTTTTTTAATGTTTGCGTAATCTATGTTACAACAGACATATATTATGTATACATAAGCAATAACGGTACAAAAATATAAAGTTAGCAATACAGCTCGTACAGAACAAGATACTACTAACATATAAATACTGAAAGATCACCAAGTTTGCTTTTGAAAACATCTAAGACTGTTGACCAGTGGTATATCAAATTTTAGGTCAAAAGTAGATCAATAAAATATTAAATATGATCTTCAGAACAATCATAATTTACTGGTGTTTGTTTAGTTTTGCACACTTATACTTGTTGATGTTGGTGAAGGAGAAAAAAAATGGGTAGATTGTGTAGCAAACTTTAATGTATCTAATTAGAAATTGTATGATTAAAATTAAATAAAATTGAACAGTGTCATTGTAATGATCCGGTTATTAAGATATATCAAAATGATATAAAGTTTAACTGTGTGTTCAAATTTATAAAGGTTGAACCACATTTAGCAGAGATGAAAACTGATGAAAATAGATGATGACGTCACTATAACTGACATTGACATTGATCTTTTGGTTTGACATTGAAATTCGATAAAAATGAAGTCTGAGCAGTACTTGTGATTACCTTGTATGTCCAAATTTCATATCTTTGCTATAAAAAAGGAACACAGGTTACACATTATAGCATCAAGTTTACCGTTGAAGGATTCAAAGTTTCCAGTTCCCCAAGAACAAGCAGTATTTCTCAATTTGTACACAATTATACACTATTTTATGTATTTAAGAAAATCGCTCTAAATACTTATTTTTAATCAGTGTTTCTTGCTACCTTTTATTGTAACTATGGTTGAAGACAAAATTAATGCTCATGATAAGTCTTTCAAAAAAGAAACGAGACTAACTATGCGCACAAATAGATCAGTTTCGTAATTTGTTCGTATCCCAAAGTGCCAAGCATTTGAAGTTTCACTCCAACGAACAGTCTGAGCTGACTAATAAGTCAAAGGGAAAATTTTGTCAAACTGCGCCATTTAAGATTTTGCACCCTAATGATAAATTTACGCCTCTTATATCGCCATATAGTGAACTCGATGTTCACTGATGCCTTTCATAGACAGTTCAAACGATCCCGAAACGTTCATTGGTCTACGATACCGAAACCTGTACAAAGTCAATTATAAATCTCAATAAATCTCAAGGATATAAGATACGTGAATGGCTATCAGAGACAGAGAGAACGTTTATTCTTGTTTTTAGCTTCTTTACACATCTAAATTTATGAATGCTGAATTTGGCAACCTTATTTGGAGTCTGATGACAGTCTATTGGTATTTGTTTTGACTCACCGTTTTGAGTGATTAACTCTAAAACGGTGCATTGATAAACTGCTGTACAATATCAAGGTAAGTATAGTAATATGTACATGTCACACCTAGGACTAAGATGAAAATCAAAATATGGTACATAATGAATTTACCTAACAAAATTTAGTTGGCCTATTTTCTTTTAAAATTTCAGCAACCGATATATGTGACCGCTATTTTTCAATCATTAGTTTATTCTAAAATCACACCATTGTTGTCAAATACGTTCAATAGTCTCTATAATACTACTTTCTTTAATACGTTAAACCCATTTAATTCAATTCTAAAAGAATAATCATTTGCATGCATGTTATTATTTTTAGCAACCTGCGTTTTAAATAAATCCGTATGTTGACTAGTAAAATGTAAAATCGAGACACATCGTGTTATGCAATGCCCGCCTAGATAATATATTCTAGACGCGGGAAACCTAAAGACATGGACCTACTTGTATAACCAGCATTGTTTTTTTATTTATCAAACAATTGTTCCTACATTTATAATTGCATTTTGTGATGATCTTAATCAGATTTAAATAAGTTGTTAGCTATTTTTGCTTTAGCTGTGTTTTTAACCGAAAACGAATCGTGAAATAACGTATTCATAGTTGCGTTCTCCAGGGATTTGAATTAGATTTTGAATAAGCTGGTACTATTTATTCTACTATTCTTCTTTGAAATACCAAAGCACAGCATATTCCTCTCTAAATTAATATCTTTTGAAAATTCTCTTTAATTATCCATTTGAAGTGAGTAAAACATGTAAACTATCAAAATTGCCCATGAATATATTACATGAAAGTAACGGCAAAGGATTTCATATATGGAAGATTTTCTTGCAATCGGTATACCTCATCCGAAACGAACTTCATAGACGGATTCAGCCGAGGATTACCGAGTAGTATATAGTCAACTATTTTCAACTGAGTTTTCCAGAGGGATACACCGGTTATTGAAATAGTGAAAATGGCTGTCTGTTGGGCGAGCGAGCGGCTGCCAAAAGGGTACCCCTATTGTACGGATAACTCCCCCTACAGTTTTCAAGATGGAAAGTTGTTGTTTTGCAGTTGTTTACTTTATATTATATAATGTACACCTTTAAACTACTTTTAGCAATTAATTGAAAATACTGGAAGTGCTGTATAAAATGAGTCTTTTTGTCAAGAAGGAATATAAGCTTGTTTTTGGAAAATGGCTTTGAGTATCTTGATAATTAGCTCTGAGAGTGGGGGAGATTGATAAAAATCGATTGATCAAAGTTATCGTGCCTGCTAGGTAAAGTGCAATAAGATGCAATTATATATATATATATATATATATATATATATATATATATATATATATATATATATATATATATATATATATTTATATATATATAAGTTATCTCAAAAATGATGAGTATGCTGTTCAGTTACTCATCATATTCTATTTATATATTTCTATTTTATAAGGTATTCTGTTTACAATTTTTTTAGTCAATGTAATAGTTACCTAGATAAAGTGGTCAAAGGAAAATTTTGAGGCTGAATGTTCCCAATGTTAAAATATATGTCGGTTTAACATTTTTTCACCAAAATAGATCTACAAGAAACAAGTGATTTTTAATGGGTTTTTTTCTTTTGTTTGAAAAAAGTCTTTGATATTCTTTCCAGGAGATGATGCAGGCTATATTGGAACTAATATTCAATTCGAGTTTCACGTACTCCATCCCCGCATGGATTGTATTCATAGCGGTGATATTTGCTTGTTGTCTTCTGTATTGGGACAAAAACTTATCCAGACTTCGGGTAAGGAAAATGTTCATTTTCTATTCTTAAACAACAAATAAACTCATCAATTGATTGTACGTCCATATATTTAAAATTATAATCAAATTGTCAAATATTGCAGATGAATGGAAAACCAAAACCTTTCAATGTTACTCACAATTCCTTTGAAGTTAGATGGAACAAACCAACATTTGCGTTCCCCAGTCGATATATGGTTTATGTACGAGAGGCATCAGCTCCCGAGGATTGGGAGTGTTTTACGTCCACTGATGGAAAGCGCTCGATGAAAATCACCGACCTGTCTCTCAATACTAAATTCATTGTCCGGGTGTGCGCATGCGCGGGTACAGAAACTGGACCTACTGGAGATGAAAGTGATGTCATAACTACGAAGAATTTAGCCTTCAAAATAAAACAGGAGTCCACTTTGCTTCATTTTCACCCAGAAATACCGAATTCTTTACCCATGTATGCTGTCCAATATGAAATAGACGAAGATGACGACAAAAAGACTCGTAAGATAATCATAGGTGTGTTTTTAATTTATTCAGATTATAAAAATGAAAATTACTTTAAAAATTTAGCTAATATTTTTTTGCACAATATAATTTAATATTTATTTATTGAATGTTTCAAGTAAAACATTTGCGTTTTTACAATATATCAAATGACACCTTCTATTGAGAGATTACTTTCTTTTATTTTTTTAAACTGCATTATATTTTTTAAAAAGGCGCTTGGATTGAAATATATAAAACAGAATCGGTTGTAATAGTTTTCAAAATTAAAGATTAAAGGAAACCCAAATACAATTTCAATAAATGCAACGCAAAAGCAAAATAAAATGATCAACTCAGAGTACGTACACCAAGGTTAATATTTAGTACTATTTTCAGGTCTGGTATAAAGTTTGTTAGTGTTTTGTTCTGTATATTACTGCATTCAAAATACAGTGACCAGAGACTTTTCGAATTCTCCCCTCGATATAACGTAATGAAATCATTGATTATGCATATGAAAAAACTTTTGAAAATATTTATAATAAAATACAAATTTCTGGAAACTAGATAAGTAAACATGACGGAACGTATCTGATTCAGCTACTTCAAACAATAAGAGAAAAGAAGTTCATTTCTAATAATGACTTTACTACACAATTAGGCAGGGGAAACGTTATGTTTTTCTAATGTTTGTAAAATATTTAAACTAATAAAATTGTATCAGTTAGTCTAAAACTTCTCCAGCACCTCTTGAATGAAAATAAAACTCACATATTTAATAAATACAGGTTTATTTTATAGGTGAAGCTCTTGAAGATAGTTGCATTCAAAATGGTAAAAGTATATTGTTATTCAGCACGCCCCATTCTGGAAAGACCACTCTTTTGCAAGGAATTATGAATTTTATTTTTGGCGTGTCGTCAGCTGATGGCTTCCGATTGTGTTTTGCTCCGGAATTAACGGTCAAAGTAAGATCAATTTTCTAACAATGAGACAAGAATACAATTTATTTGTGAAGATGCAATTTATTCAGTGGATTACCAGAATACAGATTATTTTGACCATAATACACCTTGCCGAGGATGTATTTCCGTACGATAAATTTTGTATAATATTAATGTAAATTTTTACCTTAAAATTAATGAAATATCAATTTTATATAATGTCAGATGTGTGTAATAACTTTGTTAAAGAAACACATGCCTATTTTTATATAAACAAATCTCCACAATATAAAAAGCAACAAAAAAACCCAATTTGATATTAAATTTCCAAAATGTGCCTGCCGCCAAACAAGCCTGATATACGGTTATTCACGTCCATCGATAATAGTATCATCAATATTAACAATTTCAAATCATCGTAATGATAAAAAAATATATTTTTGGTAATTGATATATTTATAATATGATGAATGCTGCTAAGGAATTACATGTATATTATTTTTGTTTACAGAGTGACCTGTATAAATAATGGGTTACAGTATACGAATTCCATGAGCATGAAGGAGGACGATTGGATTATCCGTTTACAATCATTGATATTCCTAGATTTCAGGGGTCAAAAAAGGAATACTTTCTGAGAATACATGATCAAATCACTTCTTATCAATCAACAACTGACTGTATCTGCTTTGTAGCGCAAAATAATACTTTCAGTTTGCCTTATGAACAAATTGAATATATTAAGTCCATCAAGCATATTTTTCAAACCGATATGGATACAGACTTAAGCTGTTGTTTTTTCACATTTGCTGATTTAGGGCCAACTCACGTAAAAGAAGTCCTTGATTTAAATAGCATTGCATCTGATGACTCATTTATGGTAAACTGGTCATGCTTATTCAAGAAGATTGACCACGCAACCATGTTTTTCTGGGTAACCAATTTTCAAGGTCTTGGCAAGTTTTTTAAACATGTAGAAATATCAGACCGGAAATGGTTGCTGGATAAAATAAAGAACGATCAGTCGGGTCCTGGTGAAACAAACGACGAACTGATTTTGCAGATCGCAGAGTTACAACCTGAAGTGAACGAATATCTCGCAAAACTTGGAGAAGTGAAGACTCACTTTGACACGTTCATTGCTCACAAAAATGAAATCAAGTCAACTGGAGATTTTTCATTCACTATCGAAGAAATAAAACAAACAAAGGAACCACTACATCCAGGAAAGCACGTAACCAATTGCACTAATTGTTTTTTAACCTGTCATGAGGACTGTAATATTCCTGACGATGCCGGGAAAAAAAACTGTAGAGCTATGGATAGCAAAGGATTTTGCAATGAGTGCGCCGGGCATTGCGTATGGCATCATCATAAAAATATGACATTTATTTATCGTTATGTTGGCGTTAAAGTAACAAAGTCCTATAAGGAAATGAAGAAAAGTTACGAAGAGGACCACGGTAAGCCACTGGGTTTTGATGAGTATCTGGATCATTTAAACAAAGACATTGAGGCTCTTCTTGAGCGGCTTCACGAAAACGTCGAAAAAATCAACAATAGTAAAAATGAGCTGCACGGTATCACGAAACGTGAGCTGGGAGATTCAGTTGATGATACGATCGAACAAATGATCAAGTCAGAAAAGATAAAGAAAGAAAAAGGCTACGAACGAAGAATCGCAATGTTCTTAGAGTTGAAAAAATACACCCAAATGAAGATGATACAAATCAAAAATAAGAACTAAAGATTTAAATTGCATTTGCCGAAGTGAAGATTGTCTTCTTCTATTTTCAGAAAAGTGACCCTCTTTTTTCATAGCTATAAAAATATATAAACACGATTACGGCGTGACTTGCAATTACATTACAAAACTCAAGACGTTGACCGACACCACCAAAAAAGTTAAAATTTTCCCGAATATGATAATAACCCCTTAACCCTAACCGCCCCCCCCCCCCACCTCCCCGAAAAAATGGAGCAAGACAGTATCATAAGAAATATGTATTGAATGGCTCATACTTGAGCTGAAGATATGAGTATTGTTATTTAAGAATTTGCTTTTTTCTTAATTTACAATGTGAGTATATTTAACGCGTGTGGTATACATCCAGTAGCTGTCGTGGGGACCTAGCTGCTCCGAGACACGTAAGAGCTGGAGTTGGCATGTAACTAAACTGTACGAATGTTGCAGTAGAGGACAAATGGATTAATATTATTTGTTTAAAAAACACACCTCGGTAAATGCAACATGACTTTTTTCTTCCACATTTAAGCGTTTGGATTCCAAAAAAAAGGAGCAGCTAGGTTTTGCTGGTTATTTTTTTGATAATTCTTCAAAGACGACCAAATACAAGAATATCAAAAACATTTTCTGCTTTCAAACTTCTTGCGTATGAAACTATACATATTGGACAGAAAAAAAATAGAACCCCACAAAAAATCCAGATATGCATTACATTTAATATTTAAGAGAGAAAAAACATTATTGAATGTGTAAGAAATGTAATCAATAGTTTTTTCTTTATTTCATAATTTCAAGAATAGTAACTACACCTCTAACAATTTTATTAGCGTGTTTTGTGTATAGTATAATAAGCTTAATTATTTGGTTTTATATTAAAATATATGCTTTTTTTATTCCACAACTCTTTTGAATTTTTTGATTATTGGTTTATTTTTTTTTTGAAGATTTCTGTGTAATATATTCTCATCATAATTAGCTTTAACGAAATAAATTTATATATTATTGCTTAACGTTATGTATAGATGTACCCTCGCTGTCCTGAACTGTATATTTGACTGTAAATTGACAGTACTTATAACACTATAGTTGGTCTTAGGTTACTGTTTACATCAATTTTTTAATGATTTTCTTAATAAATACACAGACCTGTCAAAGACAATTGAAATCAATATATGGCAAAAATTCCTTCTTTTTTCTTTCACACGTTCCCTCTTTATATCCGGAGAAAGACGTTTCGGGGTTTAATAATGGGAAATGTTGACATCAGTTATCCATTCGGGCATTCTCGGGACTCCTTGCAAGATTTTTCCACATATTCATTCGAGTACTTTTCATGTCATTTGCAAAATTCCCGTAGACTTTTAATTTGTGGCTGTGTATTGAAACCTAGGCTGAAGCAACAGGGAGTTTTTCAAATCATTCTTGTGGATTAATGTAGTCTGGGCCCAAAGGTATTTATGATTATCGAAATATTAAACAAAAAGTGGTGGAAGCAGCGTTAAGGGGTTTTATTTTAAAGCGAGCGAGTCTACAAGTCATGCATTGGATATTGTAAATTATAATAACAATTTACACAGGTCAATTTCAGCTGTACATATAGATGTTATTTTTACGTTAGGTAGGCTCTTGTGATTGTATGCATAGTTATATAATTATGCTTCTATCCTCACTTAAACATTTGGTTGCTTATCGATACATATTTGTAACATATCTAACACACATATTGTCTCTAACTACCCCTCACATAGTTTTTCCCCCGACATTTTATCGAGAGTGTTGAATTTGATGACGATATAGATTTTTATAATCATAGGCATTTATATTTTATCTGTAATTTTTATCAAATTGTATAATCCTTGAAGACAAATAAAAAGCATTGTATCTATTCAGTTGTTATACATGTATAACTTCAAAAAAGTATGCAGGTATTCCTGTAATGTGCATTTACAGTGCCAAGTAGAATGCATGTCTTTTTTGTACCTTTTTAAAGCATTTTTTTCTGCAAACAAAATTGGGAGAGAAAAATCACATATACGTACATGTTATTTTATATTGACAGGTAGAAAATCTTTTGAATTTTGTTGTTCTGTCCATTTTCCCGGAGTTTCTAAATAACATACTATTTCTGAAGTACATTGAACTTATATCTATACCGCAGAAAAACAAATGATATTCTTTAAATGATATTTTAAAGTGCATATATATTATGAAACTTGTGAAAAAAGTAATCGGAATTGTTTGATGATGTGCACTAATATTTTACATCTACTATATGTCAGTATGATATTGCCTCTATATCTTACTGAAATTAATTGTAATTCACAGCTAAATAGAAACTGACATGTCTGAAATCTACACGATCCAGTTTTAATCAACGTATTGATCGGTCGAAACCTTTAGCAACCTAATTCAAAAAATATTCACGGACTACACGAAATGATCATGATGGTGCCAGACTAAATTCAAATATAAGACCAGTTGGCTATTTCTTTTATTTAACGTACTGATGTACATTTACAATAATTTAGTTACTTTTACCCACAGTTTACGATCAATCCATTAATTTATTAAAACAAATATGTACAAAATTAATATAAACAATAAAAGGTTTTCCTTGATGATTCATGCGGATTATGAAGGTAGCTATCATTACAGAAAAAAAAATTACATTTCAAATTGTTTATGCATACTCGTAAATTAATATATTGTTCTTGTGCCCAAATCCCCAATACAATGTTGTAGATGCTTTTTAAAAATGCTAGATTTTTAGCCATATGCAGACGATTTTGCGTTTCTGTAAATATATATTGTAAAATCAGTTTTGAAAATACGTGACGTGTATTAGTGCGCTACGATGCAGACCACATCTTACACTTAGTGAGAAACAATTAAGAGAGCACCTCTAAAGTTTATTGCAACAGTTCGTTTTTTGACCATGCATTAAAAATTAAACTCATATGGAGAAATCACGTACACTTTATTCATGAGCTAAAATCCACGTGACACTGTTCTCATTAATATTCATGTCTGTAATATTATCTCCCTTACGAATGAAAATTACATACCTTTTTGTATGATATTGGTGTTATTACGTCAAAACTTTCATTTTTTGAATGAAAACATGTGTTAAGGCAATGCATAGATTATCTGTGTATGTTTTTGTCACCACAATCAGTGATTCACACTTCAAATTCACTTTAAATGCCTTCCTATTGAACCATTAGATTATCTAAAAATAGGATTATACTGGCTAAAATGATTAAATAAATAAATAAACAGTTGAAAAAATCAGCTTGGAACTAAATAGAATTATAACCTGAAAAATCTCATTCAATTTATAATGATAATTCTTATAGAAATATGCAATAATGATTCAATATAAAGCCTAAATGCCTATTGCAAGTCCGATAGCTTACTGAAAAAATCTTTAAAAATGCTAATTTGAAAGTAAAAAGGAACCGACAAGACGTGTTTAATTTGAGTCAAGATTTCTGACACAATTAGTTTGCAATATAAATTTTGTAAATATATGAGGAACAACTTTACCTATGAATGGCAAGTATTTTAAAAATAATTCCAAAATCCCTTCATGACGTCTTTCATCACTAAAACACACTATATTCCTACAACGCCCCGCTTCAATTTTTCAGATTCAAAAGGAACCGCCATCTCAACATCTCATGTAAACAAAACAAGCACATTCCGATCCCGGATGTAGTAAATAACAAAACCAAATGAGGAGAAAATATTTCCGAAATACTATTTTTTTAGTGATTTTTCTCATTCCTTTCTATGTACTGAAAATCGCCATTGTGATAACAATATGGCCGCTATGCAAATTAGTCAAATGTGCACCATTTCTCCATATGATGAAGGGGATCATGCAATTGACTGATCTCTCTCTCTCTCTCTCTCTCTCTCTCTCTCTCTCTCTCTCTCTCTCTCTCTCTCTCCAGATCCACGCATATGAAACTGGATCAATGAAATATATTTGCGCTTGCACAGCCAACATAATACATTAAAACAGTAACTACTGAAACACACGATCCTTTTATTTATAATTTTTTAAAAATTATAACCCGAAACGTTCCGACCTAGTTAATACTCGATCAGCAATGGACAGAGTTTGTTTACGTACGACTTGCCAAATATCTGTCTACCCTTTGATGAATCGAACTGACGAGGAATGTAAAAATATCAGGATGAAACTGATTAATGTCCATTGTATTGTCATCTAAATCAACATTGTGAGTGTGAATACAGTTAAATGTTATTGTTTTGTCATTAACCTTAATTATCAATACATACAGCATATTTATTTATAACAAATGGTGCATGTAAGCTGGTCGATCGCGTGTGAACAGTTGAAGGCTCCACGTTTGGTAAAATGCAGAGTTAAATACCAACATACTAGTATATGAAACATTAAACGTGAGTTTATCCACAAGGTATCATTGTAGCGATCGCTGCCAATCAGGACATGTCCGTCCTCAACAGCAAAAAAACGCAGAAAACAAAGGGCCGACATAACCGTTCGCGCCATCTGACGTCACGCCATAGACATCTCGTACGCGGAAACAAATGTAACTGTCAGATCCAGATAAAAGATATTCATTAAAATGACGTAGTTTGTAAAATATTCTCTAACAGCAACTGTTTGATCAACGTCATTAAATTACTTATAATATAAGGATTTATATAAATGAAATTTCATTGAAAAATTAAGAGCAGTAACATTACAGCACATAATGTCCTATAGTCTGTCCCAAGATATTTATGCAGCACATTTGATTGATTTTTAATAAAAAATATACATACCTGTGAAAGAAGTGCAATTAAATTCGATGAAAGGGAAATTTTCCAAGATATCTTCATTGACACATTATCATTTTTCACTCAAAAACAATTGATTAATCACAGGATCGAAAATAGATTTCTTACGGAGATTTATGATGGGGAATATTTACATCTTTCCTTCGTTCGGAATCACTCGGAATACCTCGCGCAATTTTTCAACGTTATCTTCCGGGCTTACTGCAATACAAAATCCCCATAGAAATCACATTTTTTAGCCTTGTATTGAAACCTGACAAGCTAACGGGGCGTTTCAACTGAGAAATCTTGGAAATTTTTCATACTTTTGAATGAACATCATTTAAACCCTGAGGTATTTTTATACCCCCGCTCCGAAGGAGGAGGGGGTATACTGTTTTACCCTTGTGTGACCGTCTGTCCGTCTGTCCGTCCGTAACAAAAATTTCTGTTGCATTTATCTCAGCAACTATTTATCGCAGATGTGTGAAATTTTAACACACTATTTGTTAAGGCATGCCATATCGTAGGATATATTTTTGCACCAATCAGACGTCAACTTCCTGTTAAATGAGGACTTTGCTTATTTTTTAACCAAAATTTTCAAATAAATTTTCGTCAAAGATTTTTTCAGCAACTATTTATCGCAGATGCTTGAAAATTTTACACAGTATTTGAATAGGCATGTCATATCGTGGGATATATTTTTGTACCAATCGGACGTCAACTTCCTGTTAAATAAGGACTTCGTTTATTTTTAGCCAAAATTTTCAAATAAATTTTCGTCAAAGAATTTTCAGCAACTGTTTATTGCAGATGCTTGAAATTTTTACACAGTATTTGTATAGGCATGCCATATCGTGGGATATATTTTTGTACCAATTGGACGTCAACTTCCTCTTAAATGACGACTTTGTTTATTTTTAGCCAAAATTTTCAAACAAATTTCCGTCAAAGAATTCTCAGCAACTGTTTATCGCAGAGGCTTGAAATTTTTACACATTATTTGTATAGGCATGCCATATCGTGGGATATATTTTTGTACCAATCGGACGTCAACTTCGTGTTAAATGACGACTGTTTATTTTTAGCCAAAATTTTCAAACAAATTTTCGTCAAAGATTTCTCAGCAACTGTTTATCGCAGATGCTTGAAATTTTTACACAGTATTTGTATAGGCATGCCATATCGTGGGATCCTATACAAAAAATAGTTATACTTAGTCATAACTTTTCTGTAACTAAAGTGTAACTTTTATGTACCCAAGATTTAGGTACATAAAAGTTATAACTTTTTTGTACCTTGATTGGACTTAAACTTTTTGCACTATAACTAAAATGTACCTCAATTGAACTTAGAAACTTTTCAGTATAACTAAAATGTACCTACATTGAACTTAGAAATTTCTCAGTATAACTAAAATGTACCTACATTGAACTTAGAAATTTCTCAGTATAACTAAAATGTACCTACATTGAACTTAGAAATTTCTCAGTATAACTAAAATGTACCTAAATTGAACTTAGAAACTTTCAGTATAACTAAAATGTACCTACATTGAACTTAAAAACTTTCAGTATATAAAATGTACCTACATTGAACTTAGAAATTTTTCAATTTAACTAAAATGGACCTACATTGAACTTAGAAATTTTTCAATATAACTAAAATGTACCTACATTGAACTTAGAAATTTTTCAATATAACTAAAATGTACCTACATTGAACTTAGTCATTTAGTGTATGCATCAATATCACATTGATTTTTTTTGCCGTAATTTTTTTAGTGTCTCTTATCCAAAATATTCAAGTCTAAAGTAGACCTTTTCCCCAATAAATATAAAGATAAATATAAAACATAGTTATAACTGTAAAATTTCTTTTTTTTTAAATCACCGTAAGTGTTTGGGGGGGGGGGGGCAGTACAAGTAGGTATCACACACTGGGTAGTTAAAATCACTAAGATTAGTTTAAAAACAATGACATAACCATCGTAACGGGAATCCAGTTCATCAATTGCAACAAAAACACCTGTCCAAAATTCCATTGTTTTTATAAGACACGAAACACAGGAAATCACTTTCCGCCTGAACGCACACACATCCTAGGTTAACAGTAAAGGGTGTCTAAAGAGGTCATGATTAGTCCGTGCTGTGTTGACACTGATGTTTGTTTAAGATAAAAAGTTCTATGCAGAAGTTTTTGTGTGTGTTTTGATCAGTAGAAATTTTTATTTTGCTTCTCGGCCTCTGCAAGTATTAGTTTGTTACGTGTCTGTAGAACATCATAAGACATTCATAATTTCATTTTAACAGTTAAATACTAAGCTGCAGCATAGACTATATATTATCACTAAACAAACTTCAAAAAGTAACCAGTAGGTCTACCCCCATGAATGATGGAATAGAGTAGATTTCTTGAAATTGATTGAGAATTTTCCCATAAACATCGAATGCATGGAAATAAATGGGGTAGGGGAGGGGGGCTGGTGGTATTGTTTGTTATGATGAGATGTATTCACATGGGCTTATAAATTCACATATTTGATTAATAGAAATGTTGTTAACAAAGAACAGTGTTGCTATTTCCCTCTGTTTATTTTCCCTGCACTAACTCTCATCGTAATTTATAACAGGACATGGCTAAAGACTCTGCTTTTTACTTTGTGAAACATGTTTTATTAAAAACGATGTTATAATTTCGGTTTAACATATTCATCGCATGAAAAATGCATTGGTATTTAAATGCATGCAGATTTTAAATTTCCCTCATGTTGAAAAAAATATTCAAAATGGCGGCTCTTGAGACCGGAAATGCCGAGTTTTGATGATCGGTTAATAAACTAAGAGGTTGTATTGAAAGAAAATAATACTAAAATTTATTTCATTAAAATGCAGAATTATTACGACAATATTTAGTAAATAATATTGTGTTTTAACTAAAAGAAATTTTAAAGATTTCTTCCGGTATTAATCGTGTCTGTAACGTGATTGGTCAAAATTTCAAATTCTGATTACCGTGAATTCTGATTGGACAATTGCCATTCCGCCATAAAATTTTGAAATGGGTAAAGGAGACAGGAGCTGATTTGAAGTTTTCCCTGATTTATTCAAGAAATATGCAGAATTAGAGCTTCTTGTATGTAGTGATGAGACTGCAGGCAGTCTTTCCATAAAGATAGATATTCATATGACCTGGATAATATGGCTTTACTTGTGGAAGACCATTTCCATTCAGGGTAAGTCTGATATACAAACAAATCATTTTAAACAGAATGTTAAATAAATCATCTGTGTTTGCTCATTTCAAATTTCAGATTATTATTATGTACTTGGAAATGAATCCCATTTTGAATATTTCTAGAATTGCATGATTTAATTATCTATTTATCAAAGTCTATGCAGGCATGATGTATATCTAATGATCACTGATGATATACATTCTATAATCAAATTTTGGCTGAATTTTTTTTTTTTAAATGGTATCATTGTTTTGCAGAAAAATCCCAACTAAGTCCAGCAGACTGTACACCAGATTGAAGACACATCATTAATACAAGATTAAAAACGTAAGTGTCTGTGTTTATCAAGAATTCAAAAATAAGATATACAGATTTTACCAAATATATATTGTATATTTTTTAGTATAATAAATTATTGTAAATCAGAGAATAAAATGGCAACTGCTGTAATTTGTTTTCAATGTTACTGATATTTAATACAATTAATGCTACATATATTGAAAATTGTCAAACAGTATCATGTTTTAAATTTTATTGCCTTCTTTTAGATTGATAGAGGATGAAGATAATAGCTTATGAAGGAGATCAAGTGCAATCCTTCCCATAGAAGTACATGCAGCCGTATGTTAACAGAAGCCAGTTAAATTCACCTGCCAGGTGCTGGTCACATATATATTCAACATGCCAGGTATGCTGTATAATATTTTCTGTTTTCTGTAAAAGTTGTCAAGGATTTTAACAATTACAATGTAAGTACATGTAGTAAGAAATTGCCATAATAAAACATTCTTTTTTATACATTTTAGGAACAGATTCAAGAAACAGATTCAAGAAACAGATCCGGTTGTTTGCTGATAAATTACTGCAGGTCATTGATATCTAAAACCAGGACTGTTTTGAAAATCACTAGCATGTTAGGAACCTAATACATGTTTTATAAGAGTTGTGGTCAATTTTGGTTTACATAAAATAATGTTTTTCAAACTTTCTTTTCAAATTTAGTAAGAACATTTGACATACATGTAATCCCAAATGCTTTTATGTTAGATTATTGTTTTAAATCATTTACAAAATTTACAAATATGGTCTGTAATAGTTTGTGATGGTGTATGATTTCACTTGTTGAGTGATTTCTCCTTGCCAAGGCTTGGGGATAGAAATCACATAACTTTATTATTTGATAAAAACCATTTACCATCACAAACCATGAGAGATTCTCTTTACCAAATGTTTTAATCATGTTTTATTACTTCTTGAATTATAGAATTTTCCATGCAATACTTTCGAATGCCATTTCAAAAGAAAAACTTCGAATCGCTTGTGACATTGTCACAGTGTAATGTCAAAAATATATTACACAGTGATATCCACAAAATTTTGCGCTTACAATCTGATAATTATTTAAACAATCAAGTGCTTTATTTGGTAATTTATGTGGGATATGAATGTGGCGACATTGCAGATAAAATACATAACCTGCATTAGTGGGTTAGGTATTCTTAGTTCTTAATTTATTGTAGGATTTGACCAATCGATAAAAGGGTCGTGTAGATTTCAGTCTGGCTGTTTCTATAGAGCTATGAATTAACTATAAATTTCCGTAAGAAATGGAGGAAAACATACTTGGTAGATGAAAATATAATTCAATAAACTCTGTAATATATTGATTGACAAAAACAATGACTTATTGTGTACTTTTACTCACATGAACAGATATGATTTAAAATTCCTATTCAAGAGCAAAAACAATTTGATGAAAAGTCCTTTGTGTCAACATAGGGGACATTTTGTTCATCTGTATAACACCTGTACCCGGTTTTTTATTTACCTGAAGTTTATGATAAATATTTTGAGCCTACATCTGTAAATTTTCTGTGTAACTTTTCTGTACCTAAATGATAACTTTTCTGTACCTAAATGATAACTTTTTTGTACCTACATCTATAACTTTTCTGTACCTAAAAGATAACTTTTCTGTAACTATATGTATAACTTTTCTGTACCTAAATCTATAACTTTTTTGTAACTAAATGATAACTTTTCTGTAACTATATGTATAACTTTTTTGTACCTAAATGATAACTTTTCTGTAACTATATGTATAACTTTTCTGTACCTAAATCTATAACTTTTTTGTACCTAAATGATAACTTTTCTGTAACTATATGTATAACTTTTTTGTACCTAAATGATAACTTTTCTGTAACTATATGTATAACTTTTTTGTACCTAAATGATAACTTTTCTGTAACTGAAATTTGTAACTTTTCTGTACCTAAATGATAACTTTTCTGTAACTATATGTATAACTTTTTTGTACCTAAATGATACCTTTTCTGTAACTAAAATTTGTAAATTTTGTACCTAAATGATAACTTTATTATAATTTTTTAATAGCTCTTTTGTACCTATTTTTATTTTATGGAAAAAATAAATTGTCAATAGTTACACTTTAGTTATGACTTTTTTGTACTTAAGCAAAAAGTTGCAATTTAGGTATAACTTTTTGATGCTAATTTGGAACCATAGATGATCAGATGGTTCCAACTTGTGCTAACTTAGTTATGACTTTTTTGTAACTTTTTTAAGGGTTTATAGGTATAACTTTTTAGTGTTTTTTTTTTTTGGTATGGGATATATTTTTGTACCAATTGGATGCCAACTTTCTGTTAAATGTCGACTTTGCTTATTTTGCATATTCACATCAGAGCGGGGGTATCACTAGTGAGCATTGGCTCACAGATATCTTGTTAAATATTGAGTAATTAAGCAAAATGTGAATCCAGGATATCTTGGGACAGAGTATAAAGGGTTATGAAGTCATTGCACTTAAAACCCAATCAGTCTGATTTCAGGTAATGTGTCACCAAACTCATTATTTATATATGCATCATTATGTCACTACACTGATTGCCCAGGGCTACATTTTTCACCAAAAGATATATACATGTAGCTGTGCGGGGGACAACAAAAATATCAAAAGGGAAAAAGCAGTCAACTTTCCCCTTCTTTATGCTATCTACCATATATTTGGGCGTAATGTGATGAAATCTCTTTGAATTAAATTTATTCCTTTGATTTGTGGGTGAATTGACCGCATCCTCAGGCAATCAAAATACACTGTGACAAATGAAACAGACTTTTAACTTCAAATGACAGAGTAACAAACCTCTAAACTACAAAGGCTACTAGCTGTGAGAAATAGATGGGGTTTTCCCCACAAAGATGGCTGCCAAGGGACTTAACTTTTGTTCAGTGTGGTTTGGTCAATATGACCAGCTTCCAGTGATTTATCGCAAAAGTTCAGTGCTAATGGCCTATATAGCGCATTCTGAAAGTATTGCATAAGCAATCAGTTTCCTTACTGGCATCCCCTAATTTATTTACAGGATGACGTATATAAACTGCTAAATCTCGTCAAAATTAAATGCAACGCTACTTCTAGGTTTCAGTAGTAGCTAGGGAAGCTACATAATGTTTTGCGTATGAAAAGTTTCCCGGGATGAATATGTCCAATAGGGTTAGTATCTTCACTGATTGAGCATAGCACTAACCTGATCATTAATACATGGTACTAGATCAATACATTATAAAACTAATAACATGTTGATGAAAAGTAACGAGAGTCAAACTTTGTAAATAATAATTGCTTTGTCGGAGGGAATGGTACAGTTTGATATGTAAAATGTCTCTCTTCTCTTTTCTCACCTTTTATTATATAATACTAGTATAAACACTGAGTGTTGTACTAGCCTTATTGTAAGTACAAGTCACTTCTATATAAAGATTATTTTCTTGAATAGCTATTGATACATGTATAATAAAATAAAACAAAGTCAAATTGATACGACATATGTAGTTTATTATGATTATGAAGCTATAATGCAGAAAGTTTTAAATCAATTTTACCTAACCATTACAAAATAAGTTTTAAAAATGAAGTTGGAACAAAATTCCTCTCCCATTTCACTGTTAGGGGACTAAGGCCATCTTTTAAAAGTTGATTGTTTGGAATTGCTGCATGGGTGTTTCCAGATCCAAGAGGGAGGGAAATTTTTATTTATTTTTCTAACTGGAAGTTTAACTAATTAAAAATTGGTAAAAAATAAAAAATATCGATATAATATCTATATAATAAACAGTGGAACTTATTGTAAACATTGTAGGACAAATTCTTTTTTTTTTTTTGCTGCCTAATAAAATTTTATCAGCAGGGGTATACATGTATTTCAATGCGGCGGGAGGCAATTAATTCCAAACAACAATAATTTTATTTTCGTCTAATATATTTAATTTCACTTTTCTTGTATCATTTTATAGAACATAAATAATAATTTTGATATAATATATGATGATAGACCCAAAATAGGTGATGCTTTAAATTGGGATGACATTGATAACCAAAGTTTTGTTTGTTTCAGAGTTATGTCATCATATGTGAAAGCAGGGTTAGTGAGAAATATTGGTAGAAAGAAAAGAAAAGTTGAAAATGAAGATCAAAGTGAATCGTCATCCTCTGGAGTAAGTTTTATTTAAGTGGTAATCATGGTAATACGTACAATACTAGTATATGCCTCCAGCCATAAAATGACCTCGTGAAAAATGCTGCTAATGCAAGTAGAGTGTTACCGCGTTCGGTCATCATTAATTTTCCGTTTCATTATCTTGAAAACAGTTGTACACATTCAACTCAAATAAAATTTGACATATTACTATGTCATAGGAATATGCAGGTTAAGGTCAAAATTGGTCCAATTATGATGATTTTTTTGACAGAGTTATTCCCCTTGAACTTAGAAAAAAAGAAGAAATATTCAGTCTCTGTGCTATTACTTTTGAAAGGACAAATATATAAAGATAAAATTGCATATACTCAATCAGTATTTTCTTATCAGAAAATACAGATCAAGATAAATGCTGATTAAATTTGGTCAAGGTTTGATGCTTTTGACAGAGTTATGCCCCTTGAAGTAAAGAGAAAAAAAAATATTTATCTTCTGAGACTCTGCAGACAAATTTAAAACAACCAGTAACTATGAGATTTGAACTTTTGGCTGTCTGCGGGGGCATTTGTGACATTTTGCCACATCTACAATTTAAGATAATGTTATAATTCAATATGTTATTCTTATTCAACATTTCAACATTTCAACCTATCAACTATACATATACATGTATATGATTATCATGTCTAGATACATCCAATGTTTGTGTTTTTGTTTAAAGGTTGAAGAAAATGAGACAACATGTACACAGTTCAAAGAAGACTCTGGTGAAAGGAGACCACCATTTTTAAGGACCCCATCATCAAAAGAATGTAAAACCACAAGCAACTCAGAGGAAGCTGATGATAGCACTGACACGAGTTATTCAGACGAAAGATTGAGAGATGGAAGAGAAGGAGTTTATCTGGCCACTAAATGGCAATACGTAGATTTAAATAACATCAACATTTTCTACAATAATAAACCTGACCCTATTGATGAGTTAATGCAGGATGTTAAAATTGGCATTCTGAAAAACTATCCAAACTTTCCAGATTTTGAAAATACTGTTAAGAAGTTCAGCAGTTATACTAAGGAGAGTTTATTGTTTTCTTGCAACTTTGATGAAATTGTTGATAGCATCAACAAACCCCCTCTGGACAGGATGCGTTTGGAAGACAGCATTATAGAGGATGTAAGATCTGACATAGAAAGGGCTGAAAACGTGGACAGAGATTTGGATCTTACAGATTGGTAAGTGATTATAAAAATCATACTCTGAATAATGTTTTGAATAAATGAAAGAAAAAATAATATTCAGTACAAGAGGCCATATAAAATTAATATTTAGATTCTCATCCTGATTTGCAAAAAATATGGGGTGGGTGGGCGGATTCTATTTATTATTTTTTATTTTTAGAAAAAAAAATTTTCACCGTTCATGTTCTAGAAATAACAACTGCTCTGTTCTTTTAAGTTGTTAATGCTAATATGAGTGCACAAACCCACATGTAATCTTTTAATTCCATTTTATTGCTAGCACTCTCGAGCGCTAGCAACTACGTTAGTCTTTTTCACTTGAATACGCATGCTCGACTCCATAGTAGGGGATTCTGGGAATACTGTACTACTTTAGATAAACTGTACCATGTGAATTTCGTTTTATCATCTTCACATGAAGTTTTGTTTTATTGTAAATGTCAAAAAAAAAAAAAATAGTAGCTTAGGTCTTGTAATGCAAAGTTATTTTAAATATCATAATAAATAGCTAGCTTTATTTTAACTACCTTCAAGCTCGGAAAACAACCT
The DNA here is from genome assembly GCA_020458035.1 of Magallana ariakensis. Lineage (NCBI taxonomy): Eukaryota > Metazoa > Mollusca > Bivalvia > Ostreida > Ostreidae > Magallana > Magallana ariakensis. Next base: position 54,581,486 of record CM035813.1, read on the forward strand.
CGGATATGTTTTCCGAGCTTGACGGAAAGGCCCGAGAAGATACGATTGCTACAAAACGGTACCAATGGTTCTTGAAAATTTTCACCTGGAAGTTGAAATTACAGTATATACATAATGATTAAGGCACAGTCAATGAGCTATGCCATTGCCGATGCTTCTGTGTTTTATGATGGCTACAGCGCTAGCTCACCAATCTTTTTAAAAGATAAGCTTGTTTCAACTTAAGTGGCTTATGGTAACAAACAGGACTGGAATCAAATGGTAATCCACATGTTTAGGCAGCCATTCAAATGTTTTGAATTTTTTGAATACCAAGCCCGATTTTTTTTCCCGAATTTTTTTTTCAAAATAAAATGCATCAGGGCGGGCCATTTTAAGAGGGGCGGGCGGGGATGAGAATCTAAAAATTAATTTTATGTGGCCAGATTGACAAAAATCTAGGAAGTACTCAAATAAATCTTAATTCCCATGAATTTTTTAAATTTCTATGGAAATTCTGAATTATGTGTTGATACAGTAACGTTTCATTTTTACAGTGTTCCGTCTCCAACGGAAGACCTTATTGTTTTTGTTTCAGGGTATAAACTTAACACTCGCCCACTTGCCAAATGTGTGGGCTCATAAATTTTAAAACATGTTCGCCCACATGGCGAGTGAAATTTTTGGTAACAGAAATTCCATCGATATATTTATATCGGTATTTTATCGGGTTTGTTATATTCCAAAAATCAAGATGACGTAAACGCTTCATCAAACGTCTATCATTTCGCTTACTGTAAAGCGTTTCAATGAAGAATACTAAATCAAGGTGGCGAGGCATACAAACAGCTCACGTTTTTTTTTTTTTAATATTGGAAAGATTAATTAGAAGCGGGGTCGGTCTGAGTCACAGTCATGAGATGGGTATTATAAACTTAATGAAAATTTTAGTGAAGTTTAAACCCTGTGTTTGGTTTTGTTTTCCCAATAATTAGGATTGCCCTGCTGTTGCTGTATATAGTGATCAGTCTGTCTGTCCATCTGTCTAACATTACAAAGTTAATATATTTCCATATCACCTTTACCCACTCTGCAGGGTTCGACACTAACCTCAGTCCGTTAGTCATAGACTAATAGATTTTCATGGGATTAACAAAATTTCTATCTAGTCAGTCCGGTTGGACTAATAAAAAGTTTTGCTTAAAAAATTGTGTGAATTAACGATGTGCGATTGTCGACATTTTACTGGAAAATCCTGACTATTTTTTTATTATCTAGCATATAATACATTGCAGTGATTATAAAGTTACCGAGCGAAAACAACAGAGGTATGCAGGATATTATGGGTGGCTCGATTATTTCTTTGCCCTAAAGGGATATCCGAGAAAATAGGTGACAAGCGCACATTTTCACAACAATGGATTCGATAGGGACGCTTATGTGTATAAAAAAAATTTGAAACGAATCTTCTGTGAGTTGTTTAATTTAAATGAATTGTGTTTAAATCATTTGTCATAGATTGCTTCTGATTTTAAACCGATTTTTAAAGAACTTACAGAATGAAAAGAACAAGGTAGCTTATAGCCCGGGTCTATTGCACAGATCTATTTATAACATCTGTAATGGCGGCATACACCATGTACACGGAGATAGTGAATACGCAGCTCATTGTTATGTACGACATAGCACAACACAACTAAACCACTGCAACACCTAGAAGAAAAACATTATGGTATATATATTACGCACCCCTTTCTTACAAATTCTATTTAAAAAGTGCGTATTATATAAGGGAAATACGGTAATTCATTTTAATTTATTTTTGACGGGCAAATAAAATTGCCTGCGGACTAGTTAAAATAAACAGGCACTAGTCCAGCTGGACTAATGCATAAAAAAGTTAGACGTGTCGAACACTGCTCTGGCCCATACTTTCCCAACTAACTGCATTTTGCATGTTTTGGTAAAGGGTGCCGTTTTACTCTGAAAAATTACTTGCTTTGAAAAAAAAAAGATCAAAGTGGGTTAATTTCAGGACCAAGTCATCGCACTTTGAAAAAAAAAATTTTATTTCAAATTGTGCTGATATTGTCAATATTAACAAATTTTGAAGAAAAAAAAATTTAAAGATAAAACTGTCTAAGGTTTGGTGGAAGTCAAATAGCTGATAACTTAAAAAAAAATATCATCTCTATAAATGTAAGGTACGTAGATCTGATGGTTAATTTGTTGACCACCCAGCCTAGATCCTTAAGTATTTTCCTTTCTTTTTTCTGTAAAGGTGGAACAGAATATGGTTTCCTGCTGTTAAGGACTTCTTGTCGTCCACATTGTCATTAATCAAAGCCATTCTGTTTCCAATTGAAGAGGATGAATCTGTTACGAAAATGAAGGAGCGCTTCAGAAGGAAAATGAGAAAAAGGAAACGCAAAGAAATAAAATATGCAGGAAGAAGTACTTTAAAAAATGTTTACAAAAATCACTGTGAAATGTTTGGAGGACTTTTCTTTTTGGGAAAAAAGTATGTATATATATTATTATATATAAATGAATATGTATGTTGACTATTTGATCCTGAAATGTCATTTAGTTTAAAGGCCACTGAAACTTTGGTCCCTAAAACTTTATTTCGAGTGAACAAATTAAGATACATATTTAGCTAGCATTACAGAATCAGGTATGGTGTAGTTACAGACATAGATTTATCATGTTTGTATAAGTGACATGTTAAGGTATAAAAGAGTTGCAGATTGAAGATATACTGCAGTTTAGACATACATGTATAAGGTACATTTAAGTAATACATTTATTTATTTATTATTTAAAGTATGTAATATGATTTTTGGGGCGAGCGCACCATGTGATCAAATAATGAATTATGATAAATCAATAAAAATAAAAGTAGCAACGTAACGTAATATATTTGAATGCAAAATAAAATAAACATACCTAAGATTTTTTATTTATTTATAATTATAAATAGAATTTATCTCAGATACAATGTTGTTGAGTAATAAAGATTTTAACATAATGTTCAATGCAGTTAATTTCCTCTTTTCTTGCAGCATACATTTTTCTTAAACTTACAAATAAAAAATCGACTTAACATAGAGCCCCCCCCCCCCCCCGTTTTAAAAAAAAAATATATTTTCTATGAATTTACGTATAAAAAAAATTTGCTGATCATATAAGGAAAATGGATCCCCCCACCCCCCCCACGGGAGCATGTAATAAATGGAAGTGAAAATAAAGATACCATTGAGCAGCTAAAGAGCTAAAGGCATACTACGCACTCCCCATTCCTTACCTGGATTAGAATTTTCCTGATTTTGAGAATTTCTTTTTCTTTTTGCTTGTGGAGATTTTTTGAATGATGCTGCCATGCCCCCTTTTAAAAAACGTGCCTGGAAATTACCGTAAATATAGTGAATAAATAAATGTGAGCATTCATCCAAATGAGAGCAAGTTACAGCTGTTTCCTATCTCTGAAGAAATGTCCCCATTCGTTAGCTCTGCAAGATTTTGAGAAGATTTTCTTATTTATATTTCAGCAGATTTACAATAACTACTTAGAATAATTTGTGACGTCAAAGTTCACGTCGGTCAAGTGTCGTCTGTCTCTTTGAAAACACCCTGAAAAAAAAAAACTACGCGAAGTATACTGTTTTGTTTACTTAAAAAGCATGATGTTCTTGAAATTACACAATGTATCTGTTTTTCAAAAGTTTTACTTTGATTATCGCGAGAAGGTATCCAGTCTAGTGAGATCGAACGCCATTGATAAATTGCTTTGTGGGTCGATATTTACTGACGCCGAAAAATTCTGTCGAATCATTGTGTAAGAAATCCATTGTGATGTCACTCAAAAGGACGATAACTCTGTTAGTCATATGTAATGGAATTACGTTGTGTCGGCAGTATATTTACAATGCATGTACATAGTCTTTTTATCTTGTTCTCGTGAGAGTGTGAAATGGGAAACCATATTTACAGGGAACTGCTGGTCCGATAAAAACAGAGCATTTCTGGTCTGAGTAACTGATGCCAAAAAAATCTGTTGAATCAATGTGCAACTAGTCCGAATTTTCTATTCACACACGCCTTGCTGGTAGAGCTCGCTTCGCTCCCCGGCGCTGCGCTCGCTATTATGTATCAATTTATAGGTACAGAAATTTAAAGTTTGATACATGTATCAACATAGAGAAAAATTAGTTTATCAACTTATTATAAGGTACCTCACTACATCGATATACTTATTAAGACACTACGTCACAAAATGGCTATTTAAATGTTTTGTTAAATTATTTGTATGAATCAATTTGGTTGTATATATCCTCATAGCTTAGTGGTTGAAGTATCGAGCTTGTGAACCGCAGATCATGAGTTTGAAATGGCCTAGGGCTTTTGTTCATATTTACTGAATTAATTTTTTGAAAATCATAATTTTTATCCAAATTACATATTTATTTTGCATATTCTTCTTACGCATCATGCTATCGATCACAATCAAGTAATTTATTAGCTGCTGATTTGAGAAACTATTTCAAGGTGTAGTGAGCCACATTAAAAATTAACGTTTCAGTTAAAGATAATCATGATAATAGAAATTAAAGTAAAAAAATAACTGATTAAAAAGTAATTCTAATCAATTAACCTGTGAAAATAATTTTCAAAATTTTTTTGTGTTTTCCTGCAAACTGTCTTTGATACCCCCAAATTATGATATTGATAAATCATGCTAACTGTTTTAAATTATATTTCTAACAGCATAAAATAAAAGTATGATTCATTTGCAATACAGTTGACACAAGTTCAGCACATTTATAAATTGGTAAGGTCCACAGACATAGATTAAGCAACTTGCATCTCAAACAACAAACATTTTTGATTGTGATTTAAATTGATCGATCAGATAAAAATATATTTAAAATGATGTTAGTGGCCTCATATCATGCATATTGGAATGCCATGATCAGATGAGCCCTGCATCTTTGATTATCTATGGGTTTTTTTTAATTTCAGAAGAGCAATAGGAGGAACCATTGTTGTGGGTGATAAAATAGTGACCAGTACTCCAGATTTTGCATACCCATTAGCATCAATACCACAAGATGGATACACCCTAGAGAGTTGTAGACTGCTGTTTATAGTTGAGGTATTCAATTTTTATTTTTTCCTTAGACACTCTGGACCCACCATCACCAACATTTTCAATTCATTCAACTCAATTCTCAACTCAAATTTAAAAAAAAAGAAAATACATAAATTTTAGGTAAAAAACTCAGACTTGAGGCTGAATAATGACTTGAGGAAAGCTGGTGATGGCAGGGCCAGGTCACCTATTACTATCAGTTAGTAGCTGACAGTTGTCAAAATCATTTAAGTAAAGTTGGTTAGCATTTTAATGTTGCCCGGTCTGATTTTATGCATTATTTTTGGAAGAAAAATATATTTTTTTACTTTGAAAATTTCAAATTTATATGTATTTCTTGTGGGTCAGACATGATGCTGAAAAAACATGATGTATTATATTATTATTGAGAAATTTTGTTAAAGTTTTTTTTTGGGACAACCCTTATCAGAGTTTTTGACCTTTTCCAGAAAAAAAGATTTACATACAGTTTACAATTGTTTATAGTTACTAAAATGCCATAGTTTGTTTTTCAAATCCTATTCATAATATAATTGGATTCATGAATGGAATCTGTGATTGTACAGCTGAAGTTGCGTGAAATTTTTATGATATTGTCTTATTTATAGGTGAAAGGGACACCAATCAACAATGCTTCGTCTGAATGTTTGGAAGAACAACTTGACTCTTATGTTCTTGGACAGGTTGAATCTGAGCTCTTTGCACAAGCAAAGACCTCCGCAATGTATCCAAATTCCCTGGGAATGATATGTATGGAAACCAAAGTAAGTGATACTTTAGATTCCTTATTAAACCCAAGGAATTAATATTCGCGTAAAATCGCGAGAAGCAACTCTCGCGGATTTTAAAATCTCGCTTTTATTTTTCCGAGAGTATTGAACTGTTTGAATTATAACAAAAAAATTGGTGCTCACGATTTTATATTCTCATGATTTGATACAAAACAACGGAATTACGAAATTTAGTACTCGGGTAAAATAAGGAATTTACAGTAATTATTTCTTAGGTTATTCAGTTGGCATCATTTGTTGACTGTCATGTATGCATTAATGACAAGTAAGGCATACCGCATCTTTTTGTTAAAAACAGAGAGAATTAAACTATGGATGTCAGTGAGTACTTAAGTATTTAACTATTGATTGACCATTGACTAAAATTTCATAGGTACTTAAGTACTTAACTATTGATTGATCATTGACTAAAATTTCATAGTCAACTACTCCCTATGAAGTAAATAAAATCTGTATTTTCTAATGCATCAGTGTTTTTGTAAGTAATCTATCCTACTAAATTTGTTAATTGTGGTGTTCTTAAACCTGGTCAAAACATGTGAAGACAATGCTGCAGTAAAAATCAAATAATTGTTTTCTGAAATTCAACAGAATATTTTGTGCCTAATTTGATGGTTCTTTTTAAGTTAAATATCAATTCAGTTTGACATTTATAATTATTGAGTTGGATGTTTAAAATTCAAAACTTGATACTCTTTCACATTATTTGAATACATTTTCAAACTTTACAGTTAATATTTGTCTATCTGAAAATGCCAAAAACACATTGCAACGCAAGTTTTCCACTCAGAACTGAAGGAAAGATTCACTATACCAGACCTTTCGACATGCTAAAAGCAATAGATAGAGCAGAGGTGTGTGAATTTTTGTACTGGCTTGGTTGCATCCAAAACCGCTATGGAAGGAAACTCCTCGTGTGAATACAGGATCAGGTGCAAGGTTCAAGGAAGAGGTAAGTAAAACTTAATTATAAAGTCTGTCTGCAGTATTTGAACATTTCAGACAGATTTCAGCAAAGATATGAACAATTTTCAGCATTATCAGCAATTTTTTCCAGAAAAAAAATAAACAATGCATAAATGTTTCAGAAAGATTTGGTTTTCCTGTCCTTTTAGGTCTTCTGAGCTGAATGTTTAAAGAACTAATGTTATGGCTATTTGTATAGCATTTGTAAACTTTTTTGAATGTCGACCATATTTCCAGAACCGGTTGGCCAATTTTTGTCTTTCTTGTTGCAAAGTATCCTTGGCCATAAGTTTTCCATTTTGTTCTGAAAAAAGGGATGTTGCCCTTAAACGCTTGAGATAAAAGGGGAATAAATATTTAAGTAGTGGTTGTTAAAAAATTGTATTAATACACGGAAGGTCTGAATGGGACCACAATGAGGATCTAAATGTTATTTAAGACTGTAAAACTGGATATAACTGTTTAAAGCTTTTGTTTCCAAACCATATTAGTTATTATCTCAGGAAAACACATTTCTTAAATATATTTTTGTAAAAATCGTGCAATAAGACATGCATTTGATAAACTTGGGCATTGTTGCTCAGGTTAGTTATTTAACCCATGGACCTCATATAATGCATTTTTTTCGTTATTATAGGCTTTTCAAGACAGGATTCTGAAGATGTGTGCAAAACAGGAGTAATTCAGATGTCCTCAATATCGCATCAGATTCACCATTATTGCTATAGGGTTATAAGAGGAATAATTCTGATGTCTTTAATATCTGAAGAATTTTCAAGGATTGTGAATACATGTATGAATTGGAGTTTGTTATGCAACATATGATATAGAATTCTGCGGTTCAAGTTTCATTAATTCTTTTTATAAGATGTACTTATTGTTTTTATTGTTAAAAATAAAATGCAAAAACAACATTCTGTGAAAGTGAAGCTAAGTCACGCGTTGCCTTAGTGTAAAGGAGAACATGCTCATTGTTTTTAACTCACCTGAACCAAAGGTTCAGTTGAGCTTTTCTGAGCACCAGTTGTCCGTTGTCTGTTCGTCTGTCCGTCCATCCATCTGTCTGTAAACTTTTCACATTTTTGACTTCTTCTCTAGAACCACTGGGCCAAATTTTACCAAACTTGGTACAAGCATCCATATGGGAAGGGAATTCTAAATCGTTAAAATAAACGGCAAAACCCTATTTAAAAGGGAAATAATTACAAATCAGTGAAAATAGGTTGTTGTCTTAAAAAATCTTCTTCTCAAGAACCACAATACCGGAAATGCAAATATTTACACCGAAGCTTGTTTATATAGACAAAGTGAAGATTCTAAATTGCTAAACTCATGACCCTGGACAATACTGGGGCCCGAAGAGGGGTTCAAAGTTTAACATAGAAATATATAGAGAAAATGTTTAAAAATCATCTTCTCAAGAACTACAATGCTACAATTTGTTAGATTACAATGCAAGCATCCTAAGATGGCTTTCCACCCACAAAACCAATGTTTCAATTCTTTTTCTGAGCCAATTTAAACCAAACTCTACACAAAGCATCCTTAAGGGGAAGAGCAAATGAAGGGCCTGGTCCCCTTTAAAGGGTAAATAATTTAGAATTATTGAAAATTTGTTACTATTTCTCAAAGATCTTCTCAAACACCATTTGGTCATAAAAACTGAAACTTGTGTGGATGCATCCTTGGGTATTGTAGATTAAATCTGTTCAAATCATGATCCCCGAAGGTAGGGTTAGGCCACAATGGGGGGTCCAATTTTTACATAGGATGATACGGAGAAAATCTTTTAAAATCTTCTATTACAAAACCAAAAACTTATTTAGAAGCATTCCTAGGTAGTGTAGATTCAAGTATGTTCAAATCGTGATCCCTTGGGGTAGACTGGGGCCAATATGGGGGGTGTGAATTTTTACATATAAATATATAGAGGAAAATCTTTTAAAATTTCTTTAAAAAAACAAATTGCCAGAAAATATATGGAAGCATCCTCAGGTGTTGAAGATTTAAATTTGTTCAAATCATGATCCCTGGGGGTAGGGTTGGGCCACAATGGGGGGTCGAATTTTTACATAGGAATATATTGAGAAAAATCTTTAAAAATCTTCTTCTCAATAACCATTTTGCCAGAAAATCTGCAACTTGTGTAGAAGCATTCTTAAATCTATCATAAAGCCCTTCAGGCTTTATTGGATTTGATCACGCCCAGACCAAAATTATCACCTTATAATACTCAAAGAATGATTCCTTATTCCTTAAAGCTGACATGAATTCATAAAAGCATTTGGTCGCCATATTACATGTAGTTTCGATCGCTCCTCTACTGCCACTGGGGTATATATACCGGTCGAGAAAGTTACGGTCGGTTGCTTTCCGATCGAGGCATTCAGGTTGCACGGACTTCTAAATGCATGAACTACACAATGTAATAAAATGTTTGTAAAAAAGAATTAAGGAAACAACAATAAATAAAACACAAAATATATTAATTCTTTGAAAGAATTTCCAAAGTATCCGTATCATATTGCACAGATAGTGCTGCCGTACTTCGCATGCTCATCGAACACGTGTGTCGTTCATACAGAGTGCATAACGTCTGCTTCTTTTTGAAGACCATAGCGGCACTACATCAAGCACAGTAGATAAATGATAGTAAATCCAAGAAATTAACAAAGTAACATCGTTTCCATAGTTTCTACAAAAACATCCCGTTTCTAAAATCCATGCGATCATTGACATTGCTCGATCGTTCACAGTGTGTAGTTTGCGCATGTGCGTTGTTATAACTTACACAGGAAAACGTTCTACAATTATCGAGGATTTTGAAATTTGTGTTCCTGGGATTTCAGTCTGCCTTGTTTCGTTGTTCTTTGGATATTCCTTACCAGTGCAGTGGTTGTCATAATATTTTTTGTTTAAAACGCGTTTCTACAAGTCTTTTCGTCCAATGTAACGTGTTCGGGTGAATGAAATATCTGAATGCGGTGAAGCATGAATAGTGCTATCGGCCTTATATGGGGGGGGGGGGGTGTAGCGATGAGCAGAACAATAGAAATCGACAACTAATATGGCGGTAGTCCGAGATAAAAGGGAAATAATGCGTATTTATGAATTCATGTCAGCTTTAAATAAATATGAAATTCTAGTACGTGTTTTGTATACAAATTATGCATTTAAGAACAGAACAATGTTTTTTTAATCACTTGGATAGCTGTAGAACTGCGCAGCTGCAGACTTATTATGAAGATTTAAAAATATGAAAAACAGAAACAGTTGATATTCAAGTTCGTTTTAATCATGAACCTTGGGGAAGGTTGAGGCCTCAATGTGGAAGGGCGGTTGATGGTGGAATTTGTACATTGGAATAAATAGAGAAAAACTTTTAAAAATCTTATTCTCAGAAACTGAAACATCAAAAGGAGCTCGATGTTTAAGAATATTTGTAAGAAAAAAATATGAAAATCTTTAAAAACAAGATATAGTTTAGTGAGTTGTCTAGATATTTTGTATTTGATACTCTAAAGATGTTCTAAGCTTTCCTGATCATTTATGGCTAGCTATTGATGCTCAGGTGAGCGATGTGGCCCCTGGGCCTCTTGTTCTCATGATGGAATGATTATGTCGCAATGATAGGTACACTTATTTTGGCATTTGTTCTTGATGCACATTTCTATATGGATGTTAAAGAGATCAAATCTCTTTATCTTGGAACCAAAAAGGTAATGTGTGAAAATTGTCATTTGATACAATCTGTATATTAATTTGATAACAATTTTTCGTAAAAAAAATATTTTTATCTGTCATTGTTCTTATAACCCATAACATTTATTAAACATTTGTTGATGCATCTCACCAGAAGCAAAGAAAATCAGGTATCTTTTAATTTTTAGTTAAACACTAGCAAATGGTCCTTAGAACTTTCTTTTATTGTGTTGAAACTTAAAGTCTGTTGGTTCCTCAATCGCGGTTGACTATTTATGTTAATGCGAATAAGAACACAAGTTATTTTTCCACTTCTCTTTATTTTAGATTTTTTTCAAGTTGAAATTGGTCACCATCACAAACGTAAACAATTCAAGACTACCTCACAATTTAAAGTGCCAAGGCCTGTGCTAATCTCCTTTATATTCTAATTCATTTGACGATATGAAAGTGAAAATCTCACTTTTTTGATACGATTTTGTGCGCGAAAATCTGTAAACTTAAATATGTAAATTGTGAAAATTTTATCAGGGATTTCGATTGAAATTCGTCAGATTTTCTTAAAATTGACGTCATTAGACCATGATCGTGTCGTACAAACCCACGGCTTTATGCACCATGTTTCTAAGACAAGGTGGGAAGTTTCGCAACTATACTCGTGGACAAGGGTATGATCCGGTGTTTACAAAAGTCTTCTTGTGACAGAGCAACGATATAACACCAGCAAATTGAATATAATATAAAGCACTAGAAATGTTCAACGATGCTTTTACGATGAAAATTGTAAAATTTTGGGGACGACCCGGGAAAAAGGTATTAAATTGCGGTAAAGCGCCTTTTTCCATTATTCTCTAATAAACTACGAAACACATGCACCAGAGTAATTGCTTACACCTTTGGAAAAAGTGTATGATATGATGTCCGTAAACTGTAATTGGATTTTACCTGATAAATAATTATTGAGAAATAAATTAAAAACCTACTTTCATTTTCGATAAACCAGCCCGAAATAGCAAAAATGATAGTAAGGTGGTGGACACGCTTTGGTGGATCCAAATCAGTGGGATTTTGCATCTAAATATACTAGATAATATTCCGCGCAAGCGCGGGAATTAACACTCAAAACATTTTAAAATATGATTCAATGCTTCGTGTATATGGCCTCTAATCTTTTTGTTGCAGCTGACTTGAAAAATAAACCTGCAAACTTTTTCATTTCTTTCAAAGCAGGGAGTGGCTGTACAGTTCGTTTTTCTTTTCTTATTAGGTCTTTAAGCCAAATTTCACTATTATCACTGTCCCAAAAAGGAATTTCAGATAAAAGACTGTAACCCTACCCAACCCGATTCAAATGCCTCGCTTTTATGCATACATTATCTATTCATACAGACGTAGAGTTGTTAACACGATGTGTTTATGTTTCACAAATTAATGTAAATGGTTTACTACCAATCTGCATTATTATACTTTCATGTTAAATACTGAAATCTGATTGGTTTAGACGAGGTTGACAATCCATCCTCATACCCTCAGCGTTAGCAACACACTTGGCAACGGGCCGATAGAACAAATTGTTACATGCGCGTAAATTATGCGCGTACGGTTCGCCGTAGAACTCGCGTCTTTTCTATATAAAAGCAGCAAAATTTGCTATAAAATTAAGACATTCAGTATAATAAAATAAATAGTGCCTGTTTGGGAGGGTACCAGTTGAAATTGACACCCCTCGAAAACCATTGTCAACCTCCGCTTCGCGTCGGTGGACAATGGTTTTCTCGGGGTGTCAATTTCAACTGGTACCCTCCTAAACAGGCACTATTTATATAGTGGTACATGGGTCACAGATTGACATGCTACTATAGTCTGTCCCAAGATATTTATGCTGCACATTTTGACGATTTTTAATAAAAATACACATACCTGTGAAAGAAGTGCACTTGTAATCGATGAAAGGGAAAATTCCCAAGATAACTTCATTCACACATTATCATTTTTCCCTCGTAAAAATTCACAAGAACGAAAACAGATTTCCTACGGAGATTTTTAATGGAGAATGTTGACATCGTTTCTCCATTCGGAAGTACTCGGGACACCGCGCAATTTTTCAACGTTATCATCCGGGCGTCTTCATCTCCTGGGCAATGGAAAAACCCCGTAGACTTTTTATTTTTAGCCGTGTATTGATACCCGACAAGCTAAAGGGGGCGTTTCAAAGGGGAAATCTTGGGATTTTTTCATACTATTGAATGAACATCGTCAGACCCAAGAGGTATATATAAATATCGAATAATTTAAGAAAGTATGCGGCAAAAATATCTTGGGACAGACTATAGTACTGAGCGATGTGGTCCATGGGCCACCAGTTGTTTTTAATCAATAAAATTTGGACTAACCCTTCAGTTATTATAATGATAATGTTTAATAAACATTAATCATCCAATAAATCTTATAATTTTATCTCACAAATCATAGCCTATATTTCATGCAGAACAATTTTTGTACAAATATGATCTGTCCTTGTTTCTGAGCCCCAGGGGTAAGCATTAGATTGATTTCACAATAATTTTGAAATTAAGCTTTGATCTTAAAAAGGGTATTTCAAAGTTTTTTCCAATGCATATCGTTTTCGTGGTCCATAGCCAAAGTACATGCCCTTTTCGAGGTCCGGATCAAACAATGTTTTATTTCCATTACGGTCATGTATTTCATATGCTATTATTCTCTCTCTCTTTCTCTCTCTCTCTCTCTCTCTCTCTCTCTCTCTCTCTCTCTCTCTCTCTCTCTCTCTCTCTTTTGACGATTTCACAATTCTGACTTGAAAAACTTCGCGGGGGTGTTAAGGAAGCATATGGGCAATTTAGCGTCTTATTTAGACTGTTATATAAAAAATCGTGAGATTAAATAACTGTGTTGAATCAGATCAAAAACTTAGTATTATCCTTTGAAATAGATGTCAATGCAATAAAATCGGGTAGTACATCACTGCCACATCGGGGCACTATCACGTGACAGCTATAAATAGCTTACGTATATTCCTAAAGATAAAATGAAATAGAACAACACTACCCTGCGGTTTCCACAAAACAATGAACATATCAAGTGAAGGAAAAACATCTCAGTTTTATCAAAACCACTGCTAGAATCCTATATTCTCTTTAATTAAATAGTTATTCATCCGGTTCTCAAAAAAACTTCCCAACTTTTATTCCGTTTGCACGGAAAACGGTATGATGCATCAAAACAACACATAACACAGGATTCTAGCAGCACTTTTTAATTTAAGCATTGATCAAACTATCGATACATGCAAAATTTGAAGTTCAGTATATACGGGGTAGTGTTGTTCTAGTCAGATTTTTATATCATAAACAACGACAGAGGAAAGCCTGGCCGAGAAATAAAAGCAAATTTACATACCTTTTAGCGAATAATTGATAAAACTAACATCTCTCCTAGTATTCTTTCGTTCCATTCTCAATAAATCACACCAAAATACTTTATTAGAGGTCTTAGATAACTTATATTTTGAATATGTTTACAGTGCTTTCCGATCAAATTTACACGACATTCAACTTTCAGTCATGACGTCATCAATGTGTAAATCTACGTAATACGATCTGATTTGTGATAAAAATTGTCTCCAGTATTTTTCATTTGTTTTTGGTATATGTTTCGTTGCTTAAATACTTGAATATGTACATATTAACTAAGATTTGTGATTTCACGAAATTACATGTAACTCAAATTCCATATGCTTCCTTAACACCCCCGCGTTAAAGTCCTGTATAACCTTGCCTTTGTGAATTCTTATGGTTAACATATATACCTGCAATGCTTTATACACGTATAGCAAAAAAATATTTGAAATTTTAATCCTATTCATACTTAAGTTTGTGTTACATGTACCGAAGAAATCGTTATTACAAGTGTGATTTCTTGACACGTTTTGAGCAACAGTGCCAAAATACGTACTTCGTGAAGCGTTTACATGCACCGGTCGACTTTTATACATGTACATTTAATAAAAAAAAAATTGTTAGATTTATAGCTCTGTTCTTTGTGTTTTAAATAAGTTACATTGATATCACCATATTTCTAGGCAGTTGTTAATGTTAAATTTAAAAAAAAAAAATATTAACAGATTTTAAAAGATCGAGATTGAATTTGAATAAATTAAAAAAATAAAATAAAAATAGACGTACATGTATATAGTCTTCTCGTCGAGTAGTTGATTTGATGTAAGTTAAAAGTCTCTTTGAGATATTTTATTTAGTTCAATCAAGTTCAAATTCCATTTGCAAATGAGTTTATACGACAACGTCACTTGGAATTTCATCTGTCAAGCAGCACGCGACCCATGTTATTGTGGGAGTTATTTCTATAGCAAAGCCAGAGATAACACTGCTGTGGAGATTGAATTACCTACACTATAAATAAACAACCTTGCATAGGACATTAACTCCTAAATATGACGGTCGTTGAATAATGAAATACCCGTACCTGTGTTTGCCGGTAAAAATTGTTTCTTCATTCAACCAACATCAATAAGGCCCTGACGAACAGTGGGTAAATATATTCACAGTCAGGGTTGTTTTTTTTTAAATTGAAGACATGTCGCGACCTACTTTTGAAACAACAATTTTAAAGGGAGGAATTTAATAGTCAAATTCTTGGGTTTTATATCAAATACAGACACAAGCTCCATTTTAACAATTCTCTTTAATTATGCTATAAATCAATCTTTATTCGCGTGTGAGAAAATTTTACTAGGTTTAATTAAATGATTAATTCTCATTAATGCAAACATGTTTCGCCGTGAAACGTGTTATTTTATGTCTCATATTTATCATAAGTATAATATATGTACACTGTCGCGATCATTGCAAATCGGTATATTGCTGGTAAATCGCGAAATTCAATAAAAATATAATAGGCGCGAAAATAAATTTACATAAATGCGAAATATAGTAAAAACGGGTAGCTGTAGACTGTCAGAAATCTAGTTAAAGAACTGCACAGTAGCTCCTCGGGGAATTTAGGTTGACGGACCCATCACCGTGAAACCCGAATTTACCGTGGAGCTTAAGTTCTGCAGCTATCATAAATCTTAGTAGGCTAGTCTCGTTCAACCAGACGCTTGGCTGTCTCCGTAAATCTCCGACGAGCAGATCTGCTCGTCGGAGATTTACGGAGACAGCCGAGCGTCTGGTTGAACGGGCTAAGCATAGCTCAGCGCTTATTGTCGTTAGACTTCTACTTCCGGTGCATCAAATAACCGCCCCCTATGAGCAGAAAATTACATCATTTAAACTGGTTAGGGAACCAGTTTCAGAGATTTCCCCACATAGTTGCACGGGCTATTTTGAATCTAATGTACGGGCTATTGTGAATCTAATGTGAGGGGCTTACGTACATCATTGCAGTGGCTGTCACGCAGTGATGAGGAAATATAGTGCTTATACAGAAGATGAAATGTAGAAAAATCAAATCGATTATTTCTAACTAAGCTTTCACAAAGTAAATGTTCTTTAGAACCAAGCTAGGTTAGCGCTTTTCAGTACTATCAGTACTTTGATTTTTCTATTAAGCCTCAGTCACAAGTGACTTGTAGTTCGTGCTTCTACTGGCGGATTTTAATTAAAATCTTGCGGGAAACGCAAGTGCATCTATCTTAAGCCTCGGTCACAACTGACCCTACGTGTTTGGTGATAGTGCGTGAGTGTGCTACGGGTTTTGCCAGTCGTGGCTCCCGTGGCTGATAGTATAGCGTTAAAAATCGTCTTAATTAAAGTGATTGAGTGCAACGTAGGACAAACGGACGTTCGACGTGTCGGTCGGAGGTGTCGCGTACAATTTTGAATAGAGACGGGTGTCCACTCGCAACGTACGATGCACGTACACGTAGTAACCGTGTTTTCGACTTACGATTATCGTGCAACAGACGTATACATGTACGTTTGTCTTGCGAACCGCAGTACATGTACATGTAATAATATTCGCGTCGAAGGTCACTTGCAAGTCAATTGTACCGACGTCTTTCTTTGCCCCACGACAGCTGCACGGGCAGTTATTTTACGCATTAAATAAGGATAATATTTTTTTTTCTTTAGTTATGTAATGAAATAAATCTGCCGTAAGCAGGTGAGTATTGAAAGTCAAAAGAACTCGAAGAAAAAGAAGAGTATTATTCTGTAATTGCTGCTTTGGTGAATAGACTAGCTAAACTAGACGAAACAATAAATGAAGAATGTTTTAAAAACATAATTTATCTTTCGTATCTGATACCATTAAATATAGAAAATTTCTCTAAAATCTAGAAGAATGCCTGCGCAAGAATTTAATTTCAGCAAATTAATTGTAAATAATAATTTTCCTAGCCAATATTTAAACTATAAAATGGTTTCTTTAGTGATTCATGCGGGATATGAAGGTAACGACATTGCAGAAAAAATACATATCAACGCGGGCTATGTAAATTTGTTTCTGCAATGACCTCTACCTTCATAACCTGCATGAATCATCAAAGAAAGCATTTTATTGTTTTTATTTACATCTTTCTTTTAACAAATTAATAAATTGATTGAAAAAAGTAAGTAATAAAATTCAATTCACTAAAGTACTGTTAATGTACATCAGGTAGAAACAGCCAAATCGTCTCCTATGGGAATTTGGGTTTGACATCATCGTGGTTATTTCGTGCAGTCTGTGATTTTTCTTAGATCGCTGTAGGTTTCGACCAATCGATAAACAGGGCGTGTCGATTTCAGTCCTGTCAGTTTCAGCCGCTGTAGATTTCGACCAATCGATAAGCGGAGCGTGTATATTTCAGTCTGGCTGTTAGAGCTATGAATTAACTATAAATTTCCATAAGAAATAGAGGAAATTATACTCGGATGTTAATATAATATCTTTGAATACTGTTTCATTTTTGTTAACTGATTGTTGAAATTTACGAGGTTTGAGGAAACTTTCCATTGACAGTGAAAATCCACATCGAATTACATGTACTTTGCTTTTACAAAATGTTATTATTAAAAGAGTGACACCATTTACACTTCATTCATATTAAAAATCAAAGTCTACACTTTTTATCCGGTATTCTGAGTTCGATGTCATAATGAAATCAATGTTTAAAAGTTTTTTGCAGGGTCCTCCGCGCGTTTGGAGGAGCCGTATGATGGGGGTGTCAATAGATTGACAGAATGTGTTTATATAATATCAAATTGTTTAACATTAAGAGGGGCTGGAGAATCATTAGCTGTTCAATATCCAATTTTCTTTGAATCTATGAATATGGAATTTAATGAAATATACAAGAATACTATAAAAAAATAAACTGAAATTACCGAAATTAAAAGTAGGTTTTTTTTCATAAATATAAAAGTCGTATTTGACTTGTATATATATCCATCATTCAACTAATGCATGAGATAAAGCGCTGATGGCATGACTGTACGCACTGCATGTAATATGATTTTAGGGCAGCGAACTTGACTATGACCACTTTACGCTGATATAAGTTTAATGCACTACTACATGTATTACATAGTAGTCATAACGGGGCAAGCAACTGAAAGGGCTAAGGTCCAAGTGCGCTTTTTTCTATTGCGATTTATGTCCAAAAACGGGGATTGAATTCAAAATATTTATTAACATGTCAAATGTCTGAAAAATGCATGATAAACGAATTCAGATATACATGTTACATTTGACGTTCCTCGCCAGAGAGAGAGAGAGAGAGAGAGAGAGAGAGAGAGAGAGAGAGAGAGAGAGAGAGAGAGAGAGAGAGAGAGAGAGATTTTGGCTTGAAAATTAGAGAGAGAGAGAGATACTCAAGAGAGAGCGAGAGCGAGAAAAAGAGGGAGAGAGAGATACTCAAGAGATACTCAGAGAGAGAGAGGGAGAGAGAGAGACTCGAGAGAGAGAGAGAGAGAGAGAGAGAGAGAGAGAGAGAGAGAGAGAGAGAGATTATAAATGCTAATGAAAGCACGACATAATATATAAATGAACGGCATTAAAACTAAATGTTTACATTTTATGTAACAATATTAGCCGTAGCCAAGGTTTTTCCGGTTGTAACATATAAAAGCGGAAGTAAATGACGATACAAACCGCATTGTTTACGCACTCACAATGTACTTCCTTCTTGTTTTCCACCAATGCCTGCTCGTTCATACAATAAATCTCTATCGGATCTGTAACAATAAATTGTAATGTTTTCCGTCGTGAAGTTTTTTCTTCCTTTTTTCTTTCCTCTTTTTCCTGCGCGCGTATAAATAAATTCATTTTTTTTAGTTTTGCGAAAAAAATCAGTTCGCAACCATATGTTACATTAAAAGTTAAAAATCAAAGATTTCTAAACTTAACTATAACAATCTAAATTGTTAAATAGATAGTCTTAAATTCTGAATCTTAAAACTTTAATGTAACACTAACAAACAATGAGTTTGATAAATGTTTTCAGAGTATTTTTTCCACATTATACATAATCAAACTATGCTATTTTTAAATAAATTGTTCGTACCAACAGAACAAAATTAATGTAAATAATTATACCTTATTTAGAGTTGCACTTAATTCCCTTTCATATCATATTATTACCCTTGATTAAATTAATATTGCAAATTGTTCTTGCATTATGATAAGGCGTATTTTTTTTCCCGTAAACTTGTATACGCATAAAAATAAATTCATCGTGATTACTAATATCTACTGGTATCACGCCTCACTAGTATTGATTACGTTAAGAGGGATGGATGGCCTTGGCCTTTTTTAATTAAGACTGTATTGCTCTCCTTAAGCAGAAGAGCTCTGTCTACAATATATAGGAAATTATTCAAGTTTAATTTCGAAGCTAAAATATTTGAAAAACAGTTTATAGCAAATAATCTAATATCAGGTCTAAAAATATAAGAGAAATCTTATGTGCAATATGTTTGATCACAGAGTATATGTGCCATGGCCTAATGAAAATATGTATTCACTATACATATACTTTATTTAAATAGTATTCAAATTTTCCTAAACAGAATCTGTAGAATTTTTACTAACAATATCTTTTTTTTCAGTTATTGCAAAATTTAAAAAAAAAAAACTTCAAACAAAATGAAATATTCTTTATATCAAACATATACAGAGAAAGTTAAGTTACATAATTATGTATTTTTATATAGTGATATACACATAAATTCTTTAAAAATATATGAAAAATAAAATTTTTAATAGAAACTGTTTTGAACAAAGGAGTCAATTATTGTTAGAATGTATAAAAATGTATCAAACTATCGTCCTTCGTTTCAAATATACCGCATGTTAAAAATATTATATAAGGACGGGCACTGTGATGATGTCATTTACAATTTACTGTTGACACTCTGAAGATATAAATGCATGCGCGGATCTAGAGGAGGATATGGGGGACCCGGAACCCCCCCCCCCTGAAAAATTCAAATTTATCGAATACATAGTAAAATGACTAAAATATGAATCGGAGCACCCCCCCCCCCTGCTTAACAAAATATTCTTTGTGTTCCGCTCTCCCCACCCACCCACCCACACCCCCCCCCCCCGAAAAATTATCTTGATCCGCGCATGTATATGTATTAAGGTTCCTCAACCAACACCAACATTTTATTTGATGGATCGATAACGAATCTTCTTTGAAATATAATGTCACAAAACAGAGACCAATATCGGCTTTCAATTATTTTATATGATTTTTTTTTTCCAGTGAAATGGGAAAAATTGTTTCGACTGCAAGCAGGGTATTTTAGAGCTTAAAACTTGGTTTTCATTGATGTGTAATATAATTATGAATAAATACATGACAAAGATGGTCTGGTCAACTTTTTATTTTTTCAATTAAAAAACAATATTTCTAAAAATTAAAATTGTGTGTTATTCATTTATATCTTTTAAATCTATGGATAAAATCTAAAGAATAACAAATAGTCACATAAAGCACTTATCAAATAATGATATTTTACAAAGAAATTGAAACGAAAATGCAAACTTTTAAAAAAAAATTGCAATTTATCAAATTTTGTGTTTGTTCCGATGAAATATTTGTATTTTGTACCGACAAGAACGTTTTTGAATACAGATACTGGGTAAGACTACATGTAACTCCTGTTAATTCTAGGTCTGTCTTAAGATAGTGAATGGAATAGCATGCATCTGGTGTTTAATTAACTTTCTTTGTATAGAATTTTACCTTCCTTAAAGTCAAGATATACTCTGTGTTTAGAACTTTTTCTACCAAACTAAATAATGATGTTATCGTCATGTTGTAAATTTTGAATTTACTGGGTGGGTGTAAATACAAAATTTACAACATGACAACTACATGTACTGGGTAGGTGTAAATTATACAAAATTTACAACATGACAACTTGTTATGTTGTAAATTTTGTATTGACACCTACCCAGTTAGTTCAAAATTTACAACATGACATTATGTTGTACTCTGCATTACGAAACTCCGTTTGGGACCAAATAAAATATATGTGTACATCTGATATAACGAATTCTTGAATTCCATATAAAAAAAATTATTCATACAATGACATAAATACAATTGTATTTGAAGGTGCAATATATCTTCAACTTAACTACTCACAATCAAATCATGTCTTTTATTCACGGTATATAAATGCAGAACAATTCAAATCAATCAATAAATCCAATTTTGATGAGGTCATCAGGAGGCATATTGGAATTTTTATTTTTTCTTTGTATTTGATATGCAATAAAATATCGACCCCCCCCCCCTTTCTGAACAATATTTCCATGCTTTTTATGAAATGAACAGTGTCTTAATCCACCTACCTACATGTGTACATGTGTTTGAAAACTTGAATCCTGAAAAATTTTATGAATTAGATTTGAATACTCCAGAAAAAAAGAATTAAGACTTAACGCTTATTTTAAGAATAATACTTTGTTCAGAAATTAAACGAGAAAATGATGTTGTTTGTCATCTGAGCAGAAAATGCTGGATACGATGGAATATGTATTTATTTACATACACCAAATTAAATATGATCCCCTATTTTTCTTACTGAAATTTATTGTAAATTGATTTCATAGCTCTGTTGAAACTGACAAGGCTGAAATCTACACACCCATTTTATCGTTTGGTTAAAAACTTAAGCAACCTTAGAAAAATCGCGGACTGCACGAAATAAGTATGCTGATGTCAGACTCAAATTCCTATTAAAAGACTATTTCTTTTAGCTAACGTACATGTACTAATGTACATCAACAGTAATTTAGTTAATTTAACTTACTTTTTACAATCAATATATTAATTTGTTAAAAGAAAGATGTTAATATGAACTTTGATTATTCATGAGGGTTATGAAGGCATCAATCGTTGCAGAAAAAAATACAAAACCCGCGTTAGCGCGTTATGCAATTTTTTTCTGCAATGTCGCCACTTTCATATCACTCATGGATCACAAAAGAAAGCATTTTATTGTTTAAATAAACCAGTGTTTTGTGTTTGTTTTCGTTATACAGATAATAAATTTCTGTTTCTGATTTGCAGCAAGTATTAGTATATACAATGTACCAGTCAATATAAGGACAAGCGGTTCCACGGAGTAAATAATGTATGAATGAAATACTTTAAGGATGTGATCTACGCAAGTGTCAGATTACTGTTCATAGGTTGTCCTTAAAGAAGACAAGGCAAAAAAGTATGATTAAGGCGTACTGGTTACAGAATTCCAATAAAAAAAAATGAATTTATTGAAGTATTTGTCCTAAAATATGGACTGGAAAATTCCTCTTTAAAATTAAATAATTCTAGTATACATGTACTAGAATTATTCCACAAACCACATGATGTACTCAAATAAATCTATATCACGTGATTTTGTTTTGTTTTCCTTCATGAATGACATGTAGAGGCCTTTAGCTTACAAGTCTCTATGGACTTTTGAACCAGGTCTCGTGACGAAAAAGGTCCATCGTCTATCTGTGTATAAACAAAAACATTGAGAAAAAGGGTGGGAAGGGGGGTTATCGTCGACCCGGAGCGTTTCCTCATACCTGGTCCGTGTTAAATATGTGTCAGTAGGTCTACCTATCTATATATTTATATACAACTTTTGTCAAGACTTCTTAACCCACATTTCAATAACACATGCGTTGCATCATGTTAGTAGATATCTAAACCCTCCAAGCTCGGGTAAAAAGTCCAAAGAATTCGTTAATCTGACCATGTTGACCTAATTTACTATACGTTATCTGTGCCACTGGGTGACTGTGTTCAGGTAAAAACAGGTAAAAATGATTTCAAAGAAATAAAAAAAAATAAAAATAAAACAACACACATTGATATACGGCTCAAATTTCAACGTAACAAATAATTTATTCATAACAATGACAATGATGAGCAAAAAACAAACAAACAAACATTATTACAAACACATTCATTCGGTATACAGACTCTTCATTCAACTTTGTCTCGGCATACATTGCAACAATTTGACATCATTTTGTGTTATTATGAATAAAGCCTTTATAATAATTATGATATATAATATATAGAAATGGCGGGTAATGAGCACTAGATTACATGGCCAAATTACACGTAATTTATACTTGACAAGTTCACAATTCTTTGCGACTATGTTCACTGAACAAGTATACTTATAAAAGGGCAAAAACCACGAAGAGGATTAAGATTACTTGCAACCTGAATTTCTGGATAGGTACGCACGAATATATACGTACAAACCGACGTAAACAACTTGGGTCCTTTTGTTCGAGGGATTAACAATCCTACGGCAGGAAATACGGGATTGGAGAATGAGAACGCATTCACAAATGAAATGACGAAATACCCGTCAAGGCCATATCATGGAGTTAACTAATCATCAGTATGTATTTATTTTTGACTTAAAATTTCCAAGTATTCTCGACCACACGTCCAGATCAAGTCTCTAAGGAACAAAAAAAAAAGTAGGACGTTCGACTTGGAAGCATTAATACATCAAAATGGGAGCAATGCGTCGACTTTACTTTCATCGCGAAAAAAGAATCTGTTTACAAAGTAGCAGACTTTCCCAATCGGAAAAAACAACCTACCACAATAAATGCTTTTTTTACAATTTCAAAAGTTTAAAAAAAAAACCCAATGTCATTGGATATGATAAGGATTACGTCACTTTTTTGTTTAGTCCCGGTCAAGATTTGGAAAAAAACCCGAACACCTGGTATGACCAGACACTTAGCACTATAGGTTTCATGCGATGAGTGATATTTCAAATCTCAGTAACTAAAAGTCGCATGTTTCCTCTTATTTTAAACAATTTGACATTTTTTCTAACAGCTTCGGAAATCTCTCTCTCTCTCTCTCTCTCTCTCTCTCTCTGTCTCTCTCCTACATACACAAACATAACGTTTAACATACATGTACATAATTATGTAATATCAAATAATAAATTATAATACAATATGAATATAGCGATTTCTTTCTCAAATAAATGCAATCAAGTATTTTAAGAATATTTGTACAGCATAGTCTTCCTCTAACTACAGCTTCCGTTTTCATGCCACTATGAACAGTTATATATACATGTATGTACAGTTTGTAGAAATACCCGTAAACACAAACATCATAAATCAAAATCACCTGTTCATACACAAGTCCTACGTCATCGCTTCCTCCCATTAAAGTTCCTAATGCTGATACATATGTTACCGTTCTTCCTTTATTTTCGTAAATGAAAAAAGCAATGGGGTAACGTTTTTCGAAAAACTACGCGATCTAAATTTATTTATTTAGATTTTTTTTATCTTGTAAATAAAATATTCCGCTGAAATCTTATATAAAAGGTTTTTTGTGTGATTACTACTATATCTTACAGCTGATATCAAACTTAAAAATAAAAAAAAAAACGCCAAAAATAAAAGTATAAATTCAAGATTACATAGTACACAAACTTCTATGAATTCTAATTTGGTTAAAAACTACCGATAGTATCGTCTTTTTAATGTACATGTAAATACATAAATTAACAATAAGATCAAACAACAAGTTTGAAATAATATTTTTCCTTCCGATCACTCCGCTATATTTCTTAAGTTCTAATTTGCGCTGCAAACTAAAGCTACATTTTGGCATGGATGTCTTCTTGCTACTACAATCAAGGACAGTCCTCTGCGCACGCACGAGTTAATCATCAGTATCCAAATCCCGAGTGACGATAGCCCTGACCCGCCAACTATTGACCGTGACAAACACTGTACGCGACTGTCAAATGCCACTGCCATATAACCTGTCACGCTCGCCGAATCTACGTACATCATGAGGTATATATATATATATATGTGTTCAAATCTCAAAAACAACTCTCTCTGACGAATGACAAAGAGGTTGTGACGTATTACTCGACGATTGGCTGCTCTCCGAACCTTCTTGTCTCTGTGTGGACAGCACTAAAGCACTTGAAACTCGTCTTGCATCGTCGCACAGAAAATCGGTCTCGTGCACTCTGACGTCATTGTCGCAAAAGCTTCCACCGAACTTCCGCTTTTGCGTACACGAGTCCATGTCGTAGAGATTTTCACAGAAGCTGCCATCGAGATATTCGTCGTTTAAAGCGCTGCCTACTAGGCGATATTCGGTAATGCTGCCCTCCATCTGACTTCCGATAATACTGCCGTTGTCCGAGCTTCCGCCTTCACTGGCGTCATCATTGAGCGGGGTTCGTGCATTATCTATGGTGATTGTTGTGCACGTGGTATTCTCGGTGTCGTTACGACGCCTGCGCGCGACCACTCTAATGTTGCTATCACTACGATTATGCTTATTACAATTAATGACTTTATCAAAGCTATTACTAAAGTAATAGGAGAGTTTGTAATAAACAAATGGCCGAATCGCCAAGTCGATAAGCCCCACACATTCAGTGATTCGGCTAATTTCATCCACTTTCACGAAGTTAATGATGTCTCTATTCTCATGAAATTCATCTGCAGTCATTTCACCGAACGTAAACTTCCTAATCAGCTCCTTCACTTTCCTGCTTGTGTAAAATTCGTACAACTTCACTACGATATACGGTATCTTGAATACGGCAAACGTCACAATGATAATGTTGATCATCATGGACAGCCGCCTCTCTTTCCTGGAGTAGCTTTCAGAAAAGTACTTTTTGGACAGAAAATAAGTTAGGAGGTAGATAGCGAGAATCAAAATGAGCTGGAAAAATAATGAGAAAGTCACAGACAGCCAGAGACGAACTTCATTACTAACTCCTATATCTGAGTTTTCATCTACGCACTCGTGCGAGAATTCGTCTTTTTTCGATGAAATTATACTTGGAATATTTGTCAGAAGCGTCACTATCCAGATTGTTATGCAGGCAACATATGTGCGACTGACGAACTTCCTCGACTGCCCCCTATCGGTGAGCAACAGTAGCCGTGCAATGCTTAGCAACGCAACACTGAATGCTGCAGCGAACGTACCCACTTCGCTAAGGTACACGATAGTCTTACAATAAGTGGTGGTCATGATGTCACCATTGTTCGTCCATTTGATGACGTGAAAGGGCACTTCCGACAGGACACGCAAGGTGTCCGCTAGAGCTAAGCACCCTATGACGACGAACACCGGAATCTTGGGATACTTGACGAACACGAGCGTTCCCAGTACCATGGCGTTTCCCAGTAAGCAGACGACAGCTGCCACAACGACAATCACACACCGGACGATGACGACGATATCCGACGGCTTTTCTTCGTCGTCCATTTTTTTTTTCTCTCCAGTGGGTTATTTCTTTTGTATATTTATCTAAAAAAACAGGAAAGAAATTACTAGAACAATATTTATTAACACTACATTAACAATGATGAATCTTAACTGAATCTACATGTTAATACATGTATATATATATTTTTTTTTCATTATATGTAACTACTTTTTTTTAATCTGCATGCAAAATATAAATCAATACCCAACTTTCAAAATGACAGAAAATCTTTAAATTTATTCAATAAAAATTTGCAAATAAAATATCGTAGCACAATTTTCCATCAGTAAAAAAAAAAATCAATTTTACATCGTTAATTCGTGTAAGTATAACACGTTATGTGATTAATTCACTAATTTTAATATATATCAGAAAAATTCTGATTATTTATTTGGCTGGGTAAAGTGTATATTCTTCTTGAAATCCAGACGCGTACCAGACAAATGCGTCACATGCCTGTGTTGCCGCCCAAACATGTGACCTAATTATGATTTGGAGCGTTTTCTGGAAATGTGCCGAGATTGGCAGTGTATTACTGCGCATTCTTCTTCCTTTCCGTCGAACGCGAAAAGATTTTTTTTTATAACGGACCGATTTGGAACGAATCTATTCCTATCAATGAATATTACTGCTACGTGTCTATCTAGCAAAACAAAAAAAAAAAAAAAATCTACTGGTCGGCCCAGCGTTCACACATCTGTCAACGCACTAAGCGCGTGGTTATATAATACCCTATTAAAGGCAATTTGACCTACAAAAAAAATTCCAGCGATTATCTCAGTGATCATCATGAACTTTGGACCCCTTTTCAATTTCAAACAATTTCGAGTATTTATCAAACCCTGAATGGTGACATTTCGCAAGAGAATCAAAATAAACCGACCTATCGCGCCCTTTGTTTACATGCGTTTAGCTCGAGGCTAAAAAGTCGGTCAACATGTTGTTTACATTTTTTCTCGGAATATTTCCACGTCGCATTTGGGGCTGCGTTTTGTGTTTCAAGTGTTTTAATAACCAAAATGATGAAATTAACTATGTTACCAGATTTTCGTGATCATTTTTTTTAATCAAAATCTCCATTTAACATTCGCGACCTTAAATAGACACGTACGGTTACGTAGGTAGGGAACACGAGCATTACGCCTGCTCCAGTCTAAGTTCATCCCCGAAAACTCCTTCGGAAACAGAGAATGCATTCATACAATAAATATCAACCATTTTCAGAGATTGAATCGTCTCCAAGAGAGGAAAACATAACGAAACATGATAATTACAAAACACATTGAGGTCAATACTCGGTCACGACTGTTGTTGTTCTCGCCATAATCCATGCACATGACAACAACACAAGGTTTCATAAAATTACGAAAAACCAGGCAGCTAAACCTGTATTTTACAACGTATTCCTCGAATTAAATTCATTTCCTACTTACTTTACTATTGAATGGTCATCCACTGTCAGTAATAAATCCAAAATGATTAAAAACATGTTTACACTCTCCGTGCGGTTTGCATCACTACTCTGAGTTGGAATAGTGACCTACATTTAAGGGCGCATGCGCATGTAAATAAATTAGACGAAAGACAGGGCGCGTAAAAATTCATGAATGAACACAGATAAATAATAGGGAAAACACTTGTTTTCCGACTTCTTTTCGCTTTGTTTAGGGACAGTTTCCGTAATTTTGGCTCCATTTATCCTTATTCTTTAGATATAGAGGCGAGGTGTTTGCTAATAACATATTTAGGATTTGGCACTTGTCCAACTATCACATGCCTTCCTTTTGTTTTCATCAGTGGCGGATCTAACTAAGGCGTGAAACACAGAAATTCACAAAGTATTATGCCCTCCAACTTTTTTTTAACAACGGATATAAGTATTTCCTAGTATATATCTAAATGTAAATTTCTTTCATTCAGCATTTTTCTGGCTTAATTGTTAAAATCATTTATATTAATATATCCTACATTGTATTTATATACATGTATAACGTTATTGTATGTAAATATTGGTGAACTATTTAGTAGAGAACGATATTTTCTGTAAATGAAATCAGACTGCAACATTTTTGTTTTTGTATAAATAGTAATTACATGTGCATTGTATGCAGGCATGATCTGTACAAAATTAGGGATATTATTGTGTAAAGCACTGAAATATTAATAATTTCAGTTAAAAATATCAGTGAATTCTGTAATTATTAGACGCATTAGACGTGTGTGAAAATGGCAAACATTAAGATATAATTTATACATGTACAATGTACGTGTACATGTATTCATCTAATTAATTAAAGCACCCCATGCAGGTGGGTTGGTGGAGGGGGGGGGTGATGACCTGAGTTAATAATGGCAAACAATTAGTAATTAGACGCGTACACAGAGAGGTTAAATTAACATTACTATGCAATATATATACAATGTACTCCTATATTTTTTTAATTCATATTGAAACATGTATGTCAACTTTTAGGGGAAATATATCCGTTTTGTCCGAGTTGAATAGCAATCGTCAAGTATATAGCATAATTATAAAACTTTCTGAATATACTGCATGTACATGAGTTATTTAATTATATAAATATCTGAAGAGTGTGTCAGATTGCTACACATGTACTCGATCTTTAATAAAAAAAAAATCGCGCGGATCCAGAATAAAATTCAAGGGGGGGGGGGGGGGGGTTCCTAGAGATATTTCAGTTTGCCGGGGGTGGGGGGGGGGGGTCCAGGGCATATTTCGGTAATTTTACTATGTACATTTAATTGTCCGGATCCCCCACCCCACCCGCAGATCCGCGCATGCACGCGTGTACTTTACCGAGATATCTCTTGCATTATGATGATTATATGCGGCATACATGTTTACGATGGGTAGAAGAGAGAGAATGTGGCTTTTGATCAATACAACTGCTTACCTATACATTTGTTTATATCATTTAATACTATTCATACTGCGAACATGCCCGTGCACCGCGCCCTCTTAACTAGTACCAAATGCACTATGCGGTCAGAGAAACAATACATGCATCTGTCTTTACTCGACCCCCCCCTCCCAAAAAAAACCCCCAAAAAACCAAAAAGCAAAGACCACAATAAACGCATATGTAAAAATTCTGCAGCTTATTTGACAATGCTGTTATCTTTTAAAAAACAATATGAAGATTAAGATATATAATTATTAGTTTTGAAAGTCAAATAAATTATGAAGTATATACGATCTATTTTCTGATTCATTATGATTTATTACATGTAAATACAATGTACAGGTACGGAGTCGACTCGTACACTATACTGATGAAAATACATGCACATTTTTTTGGCACCAACATGATATATAGTAACTGGTGCATGTAGCCAGTTTTAACCTGCTGTGACGAATTTAGCGCGGACATAATGTAATAACATATTCGTTTATATATTTTAATAACAATTTATGAACCAACCTAGACAAAAAAAAAAAAATACACCATGTTTTCGTACGTAACTTAATTAGATTTTGGTTTATTCAGTCAATCTAATTAAAATTAGATCCTTCACGCTCCCGTATTTGACAGCGACATATCAAATACGGGAGCATGAAGGATCTAATTTTAATTAGATTGATTTAGTAGACTTTAGATCTTAATGAATGAATGAGATACAAAGCATATATACAGTTTTTCTAGTGTTTCATGCGCATATACATAAATAAACAGATAGATCAATGGCTATTTCACTGAATTTATACATGCAGTCAAGTTTTATATATGCAGCAATTGTGTTTATATAACGAGAGAGAGAGAGAGAGAGAGAGAGAGAGAGAGGTTGTTTATTATGCTCTTGTTTTCCTTTTTTTTTCTCTCCATTCTTTAGGTTAAAACTTTAAATACGCAAATACACCTGCGGATGTTTATGAAAGTACTTAGGTTTCATATGACCTTATTTGCATTTTTTAAATGTTCGAACATGTACAACACATTCGTGTAAATTATTTCTGTATAAATACTTCGTTTGAGGTTTATAGAGGTCTGTATAAAAATAAAACGGCAAGTTAAGTTTGTCTTTGATGAAGAGATGAAACAAAGGTTGAAGGACATTTCCTTATCTAGAAAATGTATATATATGCAGACGGTGATTTAGTTATAGCGAACAATTAAACTTTATACACCACATGCTAGCAAATATCTTCACTGCCTATGCTATTATGCCCAATACTTTACCTCATATGCCGTTCAGTAGACGATACAATCCCCAGTATGCTGACCAACACTTGAAACATAGTCCAATATACAGTACCGGTCGAGGCACATATCAAATCGGTTTCACAGTTGGGGAGTGGGAAGGGAGCACAAAACACCCCCTCCCCCATTTAAAAAAGAAACTTGGGATGGAGACTAACTTCGCCAAATTTCGATATTAGTAAAAAGTGGAAGAAGGGGCAGACAACCCCTTCCCTCTTCCCCCATACTTGTACATGTTCTATTACTCAAAGCATGACCCAGTATGCCGCTTAGTTAACATACTTTTAATAATAAAATACATCACGAATAAAAGAATGAAAGAGTGAAATATATTGAATGACAAAAGAATTTTAAAAAGCTTGAAATAAGTAAAGATTCAGCATTTGTTTTGTCAAGAATCCCGATATAGATCTAAAAGCGGATTGATGTGGTTGAAATACTCCAAGAGGCAACGTTGACCAGTTTTGAGGTACAGTCGATGAACTACGAGCCTCAGGGTAAATAAAGACGAGCCTTGAGGGAACCGCATTCTAAGTTGTTGATCTTACGAGAAAATACATGTAGTCGAGCATTTAGGGAACCATGCACATTCTATGCATCTTGCCTAGCCTTGGTTTTTGATCTCTTCCTCCCCAGAGGAGAGAAGCGGAGCGGAGACCCTTGCCTAGCGAACTTGTAATCTATGTTGTTGTTTTGAGACCATATATAGTCGAGCACCTTAAGGATTTAAATTCTTGTCTACATGTAAGTCTAGCATAGATAAGACCTTGGTACAGCAAAAAATACTTAAATAAATAAAACATAATTCGACAGTCCAAATTAAATAAATTGTTTACTGTTAGCGCTTTCAGCCATGTCGGCACTTCAGACAGTTATATAAAATTCATTTTGTATAACTGTCTGAAGAGCCGACATGGCTGAAAGCGCTAACAATAAACAATTTATTTAATTTGGACTCTCGAATTCTGTTATATATATATATATATATATATATATATATATATATATATATATATATATATATATATATATATATATATATTTATATATATATATATATATATATAACAATATGAAAATATTGTAATATGGTAATAAAATAAAAACTGTCTCAAATAAACTCCTAAAAAATATTCTACTGAAACGGTTCCACGACATATCATGTTTTACTTCACAAGAATTGTATTGTATTCCTTAAACACTTGAAAATCTCCCAATAAACTTCTCATGTAGTGATCAGTACACAATCTAATATAATGTCTAATACACAACCTAATACTATTATGATGTCCTATACACGACCTAATACACGACCTAATATAATGTCCAATACACGACCTAATATGATATCCAATACACGACCTAATATGATGCCCGCATGCGCGGATCTAAAGGGGGGATCGGGGGGGGGGGGGGGGCTCCCGACCCCCCCCCCCCCTGGAAAATCAAAATTTATTAAACCAATATAGTAAAAATATCGCAAAAATGCCTTGAACCCTCCTGGCAAACACATAAATCTTTCGGACCCCACCCACCCCCCCCCCCCCCCACACAAAGAAAATTTTTCTGGATCCGCGCGAAAGTTACGTAATCAGGACAGATCACATGCCAGTCATCTCTGTTCAATGTGAATGTACTTTTGAAAAAAAAAATGTAGGTCAGTTAAAGACTCGGATGAAAGGTGGAAGTAGGAGTTGTATCCCTTTGAACGTGAAAGTTGGTCTCTTTTGGACCAAATTCAGGATAGTTAATTTAAAAGTACCTAACGGAATGAGTGAACGGCCAAACTCTACCATTAGTCACTTTTCAAGACCAGGTTCGGGTTTTCATTAAAAAACTTGAAAATATATTTTGTCAAATTTTATAGACGCAAACTTTCTGGTCCTAATCAAATATAATAAGAATGTCTGTTTAAAGCATTGTTGATTATGACGTTAGCGGGTTTTTTTTAGGACGTGTCGGGATCTAGGACAGGCTTACATAGCGTATTTTTAAGTAAGTTAATGTACAACGGAATTCCATTAAATGATATGCTAAACAATGCACATACATGCCTTGTATACTCTCTTACAATGGAACATTGACACACACCAGGTATGCATTCATTCATTGATTAAAATAGTGAACTGAACTACATTTTAAATAACCTTTGGTTGAAGAATTCAAGATTTAGAACAGGATAGTATATTAGAAATCGGACATGCGTTTAGTATAAAGAGGTGAAGGTGGCGGAGAAGGAGGACTGCACCCCCCCCCCCCTCCACACACACACACACACACACATAGTCCAGCACCACCATCCCTCTTACATCCCCCTCCCCCACACACACATAGGCAAGCACCAGTCGCTCCCACCCAAACACATTTTCGTTTTTACATAATCTACATGTATGTTAGAACTAACAATTCCTTCTTATTATCTTGATATTAATGTAAACATGTGATTATTGAAAAGAAAAATCCATATAAACATGTTAAAACCGGTAACACACATACGAAACTATATATTTAATTGTATTCGTAATTTAAAAAAAAATAAATATTAAGAATGATCTGAATGACACTATCAAACCTATGTAAACACAAACAAACAAAAAAGCAAGAGGCTCTGGCGCCACATCCCTCACCTGAGCAACATTAGTCTTAAGTTTGATCAAAGCAGAATATCTGAACAATTTAGTAGAATGTAATTATCTTGTTTAAAAAGATTTTCAATATTTTTTCCACATACTCTTATTTTAAACACTGAACCCTTTTTGTTGTTTCATTGATTGTTGTTTCAACAATATAGAAAATGGAATCTCCAGGATATAATTATGAATATAGCATATGGAAACTAGCAATGCTTACACGTTCGTTAGAAGGTTGATGCCTTGGATAGCTGTATCCTCCAACTTGTCACTGATCAAGATCGCCTTGAATGAATGAAAAGACGGCGTAGGACTATAATTATGAAATCAATCAGAGACGTTGGTTTATCAACGCCAGTCTCACGGCATCATGCAGTTGGATTGATAACTGTCTCCAAGCATTTAGTGCCATCAATGATCGAGACGCTAGGGTCAAGTTTGTAAACTTGTATGCTAGTAATCCAATGTTGAATTTGCTGTAGAAGGAGATTTTGCTCTGTGAATTTCCTTCTTAAATACGTCTGCCTTTGGATATTTAATATGTTAACTATGAGAAGGTACGAACTTTTAAAAACAATGCCAAAATTAACAAAGCTACCAAAAAGAAATGATGGTCGTCGCCATATAACATCTGGAACAACTCGGGCTTTCATAGAAAAAAAAAACAACACTTTTCTGTGAAAGGCCTGAGGTGTTCTGGATGCACTATATTAAACATTTTTATTTTCATATAAACTGTGTAGCACAATTTTTCTTTTCCGCATGACATACTGTACAAATGTTACATCTATTATATCATGAGAATCAATAGTTTTTTTACTTTATTTTGTACGATGTTTTAAGTTAATATATTAACAGCTCATTTGTAAATCTTAAAATCCCATTATATATGATAAATCACGCGAACATCTCCATTAAAGCTTGTAAATGAATATTTTATTCAGGTGAGAATAAAGATAATGACTTTATCATAAAAAACTTAGTTGGATAAATACAATCCACGTGTTTGAGGAAAAGAATTCATCGCAATAATCAAAAGGCAGAATGTTCATATGATGCATCTTCAACTTGACATGAATTTACCAATAATTATTACAAGTCAAAATGATTTCTAATGTATATGTACACTCAGTCTGTTTGTTTCCAATAAATCTATAGTACAACTTATACATTGTTAATCGTATGTATGTATTAGAATTGTTTTGTAACTGTAAATTGATAATTATTTCCAACTGTATACACTTAATTAGTTAATTATGTTGCTGTTTCAAAAGTCATAGAAACACAAACAAATGATTTCCAATATCCGTATAGTTTACGTACATGTACTTTCTATACTTAATTTGAAATTAAAGATTAAAAAGTGAGTCTCATGATTATTTTGTAATATTATTTTTCGACATGTAGTTAAAAAGGCAAGGTATTTAATTTCTTGAATAGAAAAAAAAAATGAAATAAATATTAAACAATTTTGTAATTTCTGGATAAAAAAGGCGAATAAAAAATAGCAAAAATTTTAATGCTATGAGTTGGCAGTAGATACGCCATTTGCATCGTGATCATCTTGCGCTCAGCAGCCGCTGTCGGTCCAAGAGCACTTGGCTCCTCGTTTTGTACAGGCCTTGTTGCTATAGTAACAGTAGGTTTGTTCTGGAGGAACGATACAGTCTGCCTCGCTCTGGCACTCAGAACCAAAACATTCGTAAATCTGTGTGGAAAAGTACAACAGTACTTTTATAAAAAGAATTGTTACAGTATCAATCTTCATGAGAAAAAGCGGAAGCTATGTACAAGCAAAACAATAGACTAACTATTTACCGGGAAATGTTCGCCCCAAAGTTAAACAATATTGTGTTTACTATAAGTATAATAATGTGTTTCTTATTATGAAATTTAAATTATTTTACCCGTATCAAAAATGTATAAAGTCAAAACATATTGTGACGAAAACCTATAATATGTAAGGTAATATTGTTGTTATATTTCATTTGTTGTTGTTGTTGTTGTTGTTGTTGTTGTTGTTGTTGTTGATGATATACAATGCATAAACAAAACTTACGTCATTACCTCGCATTTACAGTTATTGACATAGATTTTTGTCTTCAGTGCAAACATTTGAAAGTCTGACAGGTCCGAAAAAATAAAATTCCAAAGACACAAGTTGGTCCGATATTCACCATTTACAATGTTTCCTACAATCAAACAAGATACTGTCATATTGTTAATTTAGAATTTACTGTCATGTTGTAAATTTTTAATTTTCCGGGTCGGAGGAAATACAAAATTTACAACATGACAATACATTACCGATACAGTTACATTTACACAAAATTTTACGTAATCAGCATTTATATCATTTTATTTAAAGAGTTTAGATAAATGAATTCTGGTAGTCCTTTAACTCAATTGTAATATACACATGTACTAATGTACTATAGTACTCGCCCACTATGAGGTATGTGTCCTCTACAGTAAAGTCGACGCCACACAGGGCGCCGTTATTCGCCGTAAAAATCGAGATGATTGAATTTGGGGTTGGCTGTCCAGTCTAATACATGTAATGAGAATAAATGGAATTATTCAATGTGTACACATAAAGAAGCCTATTTGTCTGCTATTCAATCTTATTTATAGTTTTCACCCTATTTTACACACACACAAAAAAAATGCAAAAAGTTTTATATAACGATGTGAGACACATATAATACTAGGACGAAGGTTATATTTAAAAAAAAAAAATGCATACCTTGAAATTCGTCTCGACGGTTACGTTGTATCTCAAAGTGAAATCCCCAAGATCTTCCACGGACAAAATCGTCGCCTTTATAGCTATTGAAAAGTCATCTCATTTAAAACAAATGAAAACAACCAAACCCTGAAAAAATACGTACAAACTCATATCTAGGAGAAGAACCCATTTGAAATTAAATTCTGACAAATGTACATGTATATTCTAATAAAGCGTCAATAAAAAATCTATCATCATATCAATTTAAAGAATCGGCACAAAAGGAACATAGTTTCATATGCTACCTATTTAAAAATATTTAAGTTGGAGTTAATGTACTCAAAATACACTAGAATGATGATTAAAAAAACCCAGCTTTTAAAAGAGAAGTTGGTTTTTTTATCCTACTGATCAACACAAAAGCAACATAGTTTTAAATGCTACCTTTTCATTTGGAGTTAATGTACTCAAAATACACTAGAATTATGATTAAAAAAGACCAGATTTTAAAAGAGAAGTGTTTTTATCCTGCTGATATCAGCAATTTTTTATTGATATTTCAGCCTAACAAAGAATTCGTACATGTATCTTTATATACCAGTATTATGTAAACAGACAAACATACTCACCAAAGCCAGCCTGACAGATGCTGGTCTGAAGATGCGCAGGAATGCAGGAGCACGAGGTCGAAAGCCTCACACAACAAGCAAAAACTAAGAACAACGCAACTTTTACAACCCTCATTTTTTACAGCTGAATTTAAGATACAACTTCAGCGAAAATAATTAATTTTGTGGTTTTTATATGCAAAAACGTTATCAAAATTAAAAGTATGTTTTAAGGTGTTACAAATTAATCCCAGAACTTTAACTGTCCAGTAATGTTCAAGATAAGCGATTGGTTGTTACGGTATGTCAAGTTTATCAAGATATCAAGTTTATCATGAGTTTATCAAGATCAGTATATTAATTTTGTTAAAATCGCAGTAGAAATTATATATTTGAGAAAAAATCAATAATTTTCCGTTGAAATCATGCAAGTTTATGTTTTATAACTGTACAATTTAGAATAATTAACTTTGTACTTTAATCTAGAAGAAGCAATACAAGCTGAAAAAATTACAATATAGGATTGATACGTGTATTAAGGAAACACATTTTATAGATTTAACGAATACAACATACACATTAACCTATACTTACATGTACCATAATCATCTATCTATAACTCTACCATTGCAACCAAGCAATCCCTAATGCAAACAATAAGTTCTGTCTTGAGTGTAGTTTCACAAAATATCAAAAGTATCCGCTTTATAAAAATTTCATATTCGCTTGCCAAGGGTTTTCGGTCCACTCCGCTCCCCATAAACAGGGGTTATGTGGAGGACCGAAAACCTACACTCCGCTCCCCATAAACAGGGTTTAATTTTATGTGGAGCGGAGTGGACCGAAAACCCATGGCTAGCGAAGATGATGAATTTTAAAATCTGTTCAGCAAAGGGCTACAAAAGAGCTATACAATTTTTTTAATCTAAAATGTTTTTGTTGCTTTTTGTCAGCCTTTGTAACAATTAGTAATCGTGTCATTTTCGGCCTTTTTAAAAATACAATTTTTTGTCATTTTGTACAAACTGAAGATAAGCAATGGTCCTATGCGCCTCGTGGTTCGCAGAAAAAATAAATTTACATGTAACTCGTACAATGTAGATTTTTTTATTCATCGTTCAGTATTCACTAAATTAATGGGATTTACCACGTCATGAAATAGTTTGTATTGTATGTAAAAATAATCGAATTGGGGGCGAGTTTCAATACCTGTTCGAATTTAACAAATCATCTTCGATTCGAAAACATTTTTAGCAAGAAAATATTATGTTCAATCAAATACTCTAAAAATCTGTAAATTATTTTTGAATACAAACTATTTGTATTTTCATAACTACAATTTTTGAGATTTTTTGTTCTCTATATATACAAACATTATGACCAGCTTTGCTCATCAAGACTGTTTGACAATGTATATATGTGAAAAAGTTTATATGACTGTACCTCTTGTGCCATTTCCTTGGTTTTGAGAAAATAAATAAATAAATTTAATAAAAAATGTGATAAAATACGAAGTTCAAAGTTGAACTGCAACTGTGCAATTGTGAGTTACTTTGTTGGAGGTGTGAAGCTTTCCGAAAACGCGTTGTCTGTCACTGGAACATTATTACAAACCGGGGACAGTCAACAAAAATAAACAAACAAATTGCTTCCAAGCCGGTGGTGAAAAAGCGACGTCTGAGCCTCTTGAATAGGGTTCAATACAAATACAAACTTTAATATAGCTCTATTTGATGCCCGATAATAAAAGAGAATTTAGGGGGACGAGTTAAGCACTGATGGAGATAATCCCCTCATTTTGTACCTGGGTCTTACCTGTCAATTCAAGTGCAGCCTGCGTGAGATTGAAATCACGGACGATAACTCCAGCAGTCGTTTACCTGTAAATAACACAGAAAAGCCCAGCTCAAATCAAATTAGACGAATTATTTTCATATACAGGGGTTTATCATTCAAATACGATTGATGAATTAAAACATACATTTTCCATTCGACGTGTTGCCTTTAGAAACATATTGAGAAGGGAAAATTCGTTTTTATTTCTTTTATTTGAAATTCAACGTATCTTGCATTGTGAAGTAGGATTAACTCTTGGTAGAATTCTTTTTAAAGATTAAAGGATATTTTGAAAACTTTTTTTAAAAATGTGTCTATTGGCCAAAATGACAAGTTCAGACTGACAAAGAGTTTTGATATATTAATGTTAACTTCATATTTCTTAGTTTCTGTCATTCATATGAGTTCTCAAAATGAGCGTGGTGGGTTACTTGTTTCTGGAAGGACTACTTGTTTTTACTGTTTGTAAGTAAAAATTGTAGAATAAATATTAACTTTAAAAAACATGAAAATTAATGTGGTAAAAATATACTCAAGTAAACTTAGACATTGAAAAATAGCTTTAGGAAGGTTGTCCTGAAATTGCGTAAACAAGTGACCTAATTCAGTTAAGAGAAGACACAAAAAGATGGAACTTGTGATACATAGGTTCATGTTATTTGCATTAGAATTTTGTGGTGATATGAAATATTTTTCGAGATTAAATTGGTAAAATGAAAACATACTACATGTACATCATAAATTCAAAATGCTGCGAAATGACAAAAAAATGAAAACCAGCATTTATAAAGAAATGAATATCGCGAGGAAAAGTACTTTTCGAATTAAACAGGTATTTGAAAAACAAAAACAGGTATTTGAATTTTTTAATTGTTTTTTCATTTGACCAGAAAATGTTTTTGACTCTAACGCAGTTCTTAAAGATTTCATAGTGCACTCTACGACAAGTTGAAGTTTGAATTTGTAGTAAAATTGCGACGTCAGCGTTTGAGGCGAGGCAACGTTGTAACTAATAACATTTTTAAAAAAAGATCTCGAAGCCGATCCTAAGGCGATTTAAAAGTATGTAAAATTAACGAAATCGCTTTGAAATGCATTTTCGTGATTATAAAGTCAAGCAACAAAGAAAATAATCAGACGAGTATGACGACATCTAGTGAAAAAAGAATCCCCCACCGATAGATGTTAAACGGCACATTTTAGTGAAAACAGACGTTATAAAATGCAGGGCATATTTGTAATCGTGACATCGTTCACATTGTATTGTGAAATATTTTCAAAACAAAGCTAGAATTCCATAGTTAATGTGCATGCGGGATACATGCTCAAAGTAAATGTAATTTTCCATGATGATTTAGGAAATAAAACGTAAAATGTAAAATGAAAACGATGTGAATGGTTAGCAACGACATAAATTCTGAGCCTTTTCGACTTGGCACATTGCGCCGCCTGGCAAAACTTTTTGTTACTAATCATTCATTTTCTAACGAAATAAATAAAGCATGGGTTTGACTTTTTGGGTATTGTTTTCCAAAGGGTCTTGGGACAAGACATACAAGTCGCAATACAAATTGCAGTAAACAGATTTAAAGTAATGAGTTCTGTTCACACAATTTTTAGACAACCCTCGTGTTTGTAGGTGAACGATTCTTTATGATAAAGAAAAAAATGTCTTACATGTACTTAGCTCTTTTCAAGGTAAGAATTTATAGATTTGTTGAAATCTTTGTTTAAATGGAAGATTTTCACAGATGATATAATAAATTATGAATCATAAACAAAAATAACGAAGATTTATTACCAAAACTTACAACTTAGTGTAAAAACAATTATTTTGAAAGAAAAATCAAATTATATTTTTTTTTTATCTCGCAATCTTTCTGTTTCTCTCCTTTACCATTAATATTTTCAATAGATGCCAATACTGCCCCAGACTGCACACCAGACACAAGATTAGTTACCATTCCTGAAACGACGGCCCCTGCCGCCACGGTTTTAAATTTAGCATGCGTTGATGTAGACACCGGGGCAGACGGAACTCTCACATGCTCCATCTTTTCGGGAAATGACGAAGGTGCTTTCGGTCTCGGTACTTCCTGTGACTTAAAGACAGTTACCCAGCCCGATTTCGATTTTGGAACTCGATCCTACTCGGTAACTAAATATATCTACCAATCAGATTTGACAAAGTTCAATATAATTTTGGCGGGACATTCAAAACTTGCATCTATTTTTGTTCTCCTAGCTGATAGTTCGAGTAGCCGATGGAGGTACGCCTCCTCTGACTAGAGACGTCACAGTTAATATTGAAATTCAATCGGCTAACGACAATGTCCCCGTATTTACGGGAGTTCCATATATGGTCACGGTCCCCGAGAATCACGCACTGAACACGATGATGCTAGGCATAGCGGTCTCGGATGACGACATTCTACTGGTTAATGGAGCAGATGAACTGCAGAAGTACACACTTGCAATCACAGGTAACTTTACCGTAATAAAGAAGAATCACTACTAGAGGGCATTCTAAAGTCTGTTTTTACTTTCATTTTATTCAGATTTGTTCTTAATTATTTTCTTTACGTAATTATGGCGTCATCTTTAACATTGATATAATATTTTGTTTAACTGTACTCTTTGGCTTTTCTTTTCTATTTTACTGTGTAAAAGAATTACTGACAGACATTACCAGGACCAGGAATTTTTTTTTTTGGGGGGGGGGATGGGGGGGGTGGAATAATTGATAATCGATTGTTTTTCCGTCGTTAAATATAACTTTTTTAATTTTCTGACGAGGTTCAAGGTACATGTACAACAAACAAAACAGTCAAAAACGTAGTCGCTTCTCAAACCTTTTGTCTTAAACAAAATGGAGTAATCTGTGCTATTGACTCTACCACAAGATATTGGATATTTCTGTATCACAAATTCTTGACTTTCACTAAGAATAATAATTATTCATTCTTTTAGGAGGAACAGGATCAGACAAGTTCTTCATCGGAGACATGGCGGGGCTTTACTTGAGGAAGAGTTTGGACTATGAAGTGACGCAGGTCCACAATCTGACGGTGGTCGTCACTGACCAGGGGCTGTTGCCACAGAAACAGGCGACCTCCACTGTCATGGTTACCGTGGAGGACGTCAATGATAACCAACCGGTCAGTGGTCACATTTTCTTTCCCTCTCTTTTATTTTGAAAAAAAAATCACATTAAATGTTAGTAAAATAAAATATCTTGTTTTGATTAAAAGCTCTTCATCAACATTCATCCATTGACTATTGATAAAAATTTGATCTAACGTGATTGGTGATGATAGATGATTTGTATTCAGTGAATTGTTTGGTTTTTTTTTTAAAGATATTGCACAGCGATCTCGATAACATCATAATTATACCACCACAAACCATGAGATATTTTAATCAAGTTATAATTTCCTTTCATATCGATTAATTCTCAAAGAAAACCCTAACGTCATTTTAACGGTAATATAATTATGCGTAAAATTCGCTGTGACGTTGAATCAGAGTTATCAAAAATTAGTCCATTGGTGATATCAAATGCATATTAATGCAATCAATAAATGCTACATGCAGCTACTTTTAAAAAAAGATAAAAAGTTTTTTCAGAGAGTTCAACTGTTAAAAGAAGTGTCACTATTGCAGACGTGTTCCAACAGCTACGTGTATTTGAGTATTCCGGAGGATCAGACTCCCCCTTCAGTCCTGATAACTCTGACGTGCACGGACGCCGACAGTGGGGCCAGCGGGACCTTGACCTACTCCATTGTGTCAGGGAATGCAGCGGGGGCATTTGATGTTCAAAATAATGGCGGGAACTGTGACGTCAGACTAGTGACTGGCGGAATAATTGATTTTGATACATCCTCCAATTCAGCCTTTCAAGTAAATATGTTTTTTGCCTCAAACTTTTTATTTCAAATTTTTCTTGAAAGTTTGATGGGGAGGACAATCTGGGTTGTTTTTTTTTTTACGTTAGATGCATACATGTATCTGCCAAAAAAAAAGACATAAGCACCCTCAATGTTTTTTGTTCTGTTGAATTAACTGATAAACCTGCATTTAAGTCAAACATGTACATGTTTATATAATTTATAAAGCTATCGGAATTATTTTGTGATCATTATATTTTTATGAATATTCTTTGAAAGTTGGTAGTACGTGCGATTGATGGGGGCACTCCTCAGTTGTCCACTGACGTCACCATCGATATCGCCATTACGTCAGTAAATGAGATGACGCCAGCGTTTCATCAAACGACAGCTACAGTTGACGTCAGTGAGAGTACGGCGGTTGGGACACTCATCTATCAGTTCACTGTCCAGGAAACGGATAAAGTTGACTCCACGAACCTACAGGCCACCATTAGTACCATACAAGGCTAGTCGTCTTAATAATAAATCTGATATCTTTACTAATACATGTACATGACCACATTGTCCTTTAAAACCTGTTTCAAATATTTAGAAATCATTATAAAGTTAAATTCAAAGCGGATATATACAGTTTTTTTGTTATTGTGTATTATGACGAACTAGTATTGCAGAATTAACCTTTTGCCGTTAACTGCAATACTGTTCTTTTGCAGAGCAATTTGGTATAGTTTTGCAAAGTGTTGAAATATCATTTATAAAACAACTGACGTTATGTCATATTTTACCAAACTAAGTAAATTTGCCATGCAACAGAACATTACTCGTAGCCGGAGTTACCATGACGGGGTCTATAGATTTCGTTTGATTGTGCACAGATGTGCTTTTTTCAAATTGTTTGTAAATCATATAGCTTCTGGAGATTCGGCAAAATTTGCAATGAACCCAGTCACGGCTGCTGTGTATCTCAAGGAACCTTTAGACTTTGAAACAGCAGAGACTCACACAATTACAGTCCAAGTGGCGGATCAAGGAATTACCCCTCAGAAAATGTCGACTGCTACGCTAACTATCAACGTATTGAATACAAACGACAACAAACCAGTAAGTTAAATTTACCATACTGTACACAGAGAAATATTCGCCTCTTGTTTAATTTTCGCCCCTTTCGCCCTCGCTGTAAGCGAGCGAATTTAAGACTGGGCGAATTCAAATATTTCTAATGACTTCTCTTTAAACACAACTGGTTCTGAGCGAATTCAAGACGGGGCGAAACTTTTTGCAATTGTAAAAAGACGAAAATAACACGGGGCGAAAAAAACCCTATATACAGTAAGTTTAACATGTAGAATGTTTATAAATCAAGCAACTGAGGTTTCCGATTTATACTATTATTCACCAAGGGAAATACTTTATAATAACATGTTTATTCAAAAAGGACAAAGTTAATTCTTTTAGTGTTTTATATATAGGTTTGTTCGGCGGTATATTTTGCCGTTACTTTACCGGAGAACACTGCTGTTGATAGTCAACTCCAGGATATTATTTGTAGTGACAGAGATACTGGGGCATTGACGTACGCCATCACTGACGGTAAATAAGAAAAAATACATGTATAACCACCTCATTCTAATTACATCTCTAATGTAATTTAGCGATATTGAATGTTGGTATGATCTATTTTTACCTCAATTTATTGAAGGCAATGCTTTAGACAAGTTCAAAATGACCGGACAACTTCTGAAATTGAAAAATCAAATTGACGCTGACACCGAGGCTACGCAGTACAGTCTAAAAATAGAGGTTGTTGATGCCGGACCCGCGCCTGCGCAGACAACCACCGTCACGCTGGCTGTATTCGTCACTGGTATAGATGACAATGTTCCGGTATGGGAAGCCCCAAGTAGTGGATCATACACCACATGTAAGATATATATCCTTAAACAGATTTCGGTTTAGTTATAATTTGCGCACTAATTATTTTTCTTTTGTTTAGAATTACCTTATTTAAAATTTTCATAGCCATTTCCGAGAATTCTGGGGTAGGTACTTTGGTGCAGCTGATAAGTGCTACCGACGCAGATTTGGCCGGAACTTTTGATGCTGATATTACATACAGTATAGAAGACACGACATCAATATTTGGAATTGAACCAAAGACAGGTGACATTAAATTTTATCAAGATCACAACATATAGATGTGGGTAAACATCGTCCAAATAAAACAGACCAAAAGACCATATTAAGTTAAGTTGGCAATATCTTCA
Organism: Magallana ariakensis; assembly: GCA_020458035.1. Classification (NCBI taxonomy): domain Eukaryota; kingdom Metazoa; phylum Mollusca; class Bivalvia; order Ostreida; family Ostreidae; genus Magallana; species Magallana ariakensis. The sequence continues at coordinate 54,626,022 of CM035813.1, forward strand.
GCTCTGACATTAGTAATTTTTTAATATTTTTTTTAATATTGGACAAGGTCTTCTTCTGTTGATATTGATATTATTTACCCCAAAAAATGGCATACAAAAAAAAAAAAGTAAAAAAAAAAAAAAAAGAAATATTTAGATTGATGTCAGCATTTCAGTTTTTGCGGATTTACATGTCAATGATATTTATGAAATTGCAGGTCGAATTTATCTTGCGAAAGGGGAACTGGACCGTGAAACGTTGGATACTTACGTCATAAGTGTTTCTGCGTTTTCGTCCAACCAGGAAGCGGCAAAGATACAGGGCACCGTGACCGTCGCCGTTCTGGATACCAACGACAACAAACCAACTTTCTCCCAGGTACAGAGAGAAAGGTGGAGGACAATGTATGGATACATTTTCTACTTTTTAAAACAATAGATATTTTCCATTGTCATTTTTTGTTTTGTTTTTGTGTTTGTTTATTATAGACTTCGTACCAAGTAACAGTTCCAGAAAATACAGGTGTAAACCTTGGAATTCTGACTGTGACTGCACAAGATCCGGATCTTGGAACCAATGGACGGAAATCTTATTCCATCATAAGTCCGTAATTTTCCAGGCTTTTTAATCCAGTTTTAAAATAGAACTTTGGAAAAATAAATTGAAGCGTTATACTTTTCACATTTTTGATCAGGTGGAAACACAGGAACCGGATGTTCTCTGGCCATAGATACAGCATCCGGTTTGATTTCTGCTACATCCGCGTTTGATTACGAATCTGCAAGTCTTTGTACGATTGTAGTCAAGGCAGAAGATGGTGGCACACCAACTCCGCTCTCTTCATCCGTAACTGTTTATGTCACAGTAACCGGAATAAACGAGTTCACGCCGACCTTTCCTGGAACTTTGACTGGCACAGTGCAAGAAAACGCTGCAGCAGGTACAAATGTATGGTTATTACTTATAGATTAAAATAACAGTTGAATGGTTAAATGGTTATTCATGATTCCAAGTAACAAATATTAATTTAGATATTTAGAATAAACCCTTTAATGTTCTATACAGCAATCCTCGTAAATGAAAATCTTATTTTCCTCTCAATTCCCGTATTACAACCAAAATTAATTCTGAATGACAGTCCTACTAGTATATTCTAGGATATTACATCTCTAAAATCATATGCAGCAACAAAAATCTACAGGCGATGATCCCTACAATTTCGAATGATAGAAAGTAATATTACAGTTGAACTTCGATATCTCGAACACTGATATCTCGAATACAATGGATATAAGTGATTTTTAAACTATTTTACCCTCAATATCTCGAATACTCGGATATCTTGAAGTCTTTAAACAGTACCATCTAGTTCGAGATAACGAAGTTTGACTGTATATTCTGTTTTGATAGGCACGGCCCTGTCTTTTCCTCCCGCCACTGATCTGGACGTGGGCAATGACGGGTCTATTGTTTACTCCTTGATGACACACACAGATAAGTTTGCAATCAAAAGTTCTACGCACGAACTGTTCTTGATTCATCCCCTTGACCGCGAAGCGCATGCTACGTATGAAGTGGTAATTCTAGCTGTGGACCAATCTATTGTCGGCAGTAGAACTGGAACAGGGACCATGACGATCACCGTTGATGACGTCAACGAATATCCTCCAGATTGTTCTATAAGTGCCGAGGTTGTTGCAAGTCCTCCGTTCACTATTGGCTTAGACGTCTATACGGTGATTTGTACCGATCAGGATTCGCCCGGTCCGAATGGCAACATTGTCTACACGATAAACGCGGGAAATACAAACACGGATTTTCGGATTGAGCTAGATGGCCGGGTTGTATTCAATAAATTACCGAGTGACGTAAACTATCAACTCACTATCATTGCGTCAGATTCTGCTGTGGTTCCTCTTTCAACGTCTATATTTCTCAATGTACTGTTGCAGGCAGACCCGGTGTTTACAAACATGCCCGGTACGGCGTCGATCGATGAATCGTCTCCTCTTGGTTCCTCTTTATTCGACGTTTTGGGAAGCGCCGCATCTGGATTTAAATCGTTTTCGATCATTAGCGGCAATACCGAAAATAAATTTAAAATCAATTCTTACACTGGCAATGTATTTATTTACTCTGCTCTGGATAGAGAGGTTACTGCATCTTATACCTTAGGCATCAGAATCACTGATTTAAATCTATCGAAGACTGCCGATAACACAGTTACCGTGACCGTTGTTGATAGTAACGACAACCAGCCAAAATTTGGTTCCTCGTTTTACGAAACGTCCATTGCAGAGAACATTGGTGTAGGAACATTGATTCAAGATTTAGCTGCAACAGATATTGATTCAGCAGGACCAAACAGCGCCATTTCTTACTCCATAGCTAGCGGTAACGCTGAAAGCAAATTCCAAATAGACACAGGTGGTCAATTAAAGCTAAGTGCTACATTGGATGCTGAGACTACTAAACTTTATATGCTGACGGTAGTAGCCTCGGATGCCGGAACACCGCCTCTAACAGGGACCACAGTAGTTTTATTGCAGGTGACAAATGTTAATGAATACCAAACGGAATTTTTGACTACAGGAGGTGCGTATTCGCACACTCTTCCTGAAAACACCGCTTTGGGCACTCTAATATTCACCGTCACTGCTCAAGATCTCGACGTGGGTTCTGCAATAACGTATGCCATCACGGTAGGAAACGATAACTCGTTCACTGTTGATCGTCAGGCTGGAAACATCTATCTCACTAAGCTGTTGGATCGAGAGACAACGCCTTCCTACTCGTTAACGATCTCTGCGAACAATGGACAAGGTGACGTCACCAACGCCATCCTCGCTCTGACTATCACGGACGTCAATGACAACGATCCAGTTTTCTCACAGAACGTTTACACGGCCCAAGTCATCGAGAATTATCCCATTGGAGGATCTGTTAAACGTGTGACGTGCACAGATGCTGATTCTGGAGTAAATAAGGACTTAACTTTGTCCATCGTGGCAGGAAATACGGGGAACGCTTTTCGAATCACTTCTGACGTAATCGAGGTGAATTCTGTTTTGGATTACGAAACGACAAATAAATACGTCATCCTGGTTGAAAGCAAAGATAATGGCAGTCCCCGAAGGTCTTCAACTGCAACCGTTGATATTGATATTACGCCTGTATATGCACAGCCACGGTTCGCGTCAAATGCACAGTCTATCACTATAGCGGAAAATACACAGATTGGTACAGCCGTGTTTGATTCAGACGCAACGATCAGCGGTGCACTGGAAAACAAGGACCTTGCTTATACAATAACTGCTGGTAACTCCGATGGAAAATTTGCTGTAAATGAATATACAGGACAGTTGAGTGTTATTGGAAATCTTGACAGGGACACCACAGCAAGCTACGACATTACGATAACAGCAGTAAACATTCAACAAAACACACTGCGTGATTTCGTAACAGTTACAGTAACGCTTAGTGATATAAATGACAACAAACCTATCTTCTCTGTTTCAAAATATTCTTTCACAATACCAGAGGATAGTCTTATAAATTCCGTCGTTGGAACATTGACAGCTTCAGATAAGGATGCGGGAACCAATTCGGTTATTAGTTTCTCCATTGTTTCTGGTGAATTCAGTTCTGATTTCATCATAGATTTGTCCACTGCGGTCTTGAAAGTGAATACTGTGCTTAACGCCCCACTAAGAAGCTCGTATGCTCTAATCGTTCAAGCTGTGGATGGCGGGACTCCATCTCTTGCTAGTACCGTTGAAGTAGACATCATTATAACGGATATTAATGACAACTCTCCTATTTTTAGTCCGGCAACCGTTGTAGTTAAAGTGAACGAAATGTTGAACATAAGCAGTGCTCTCTATTCCGTGCACGCGACCGATGCCGACGCTGGGGCAAACGCCAGATTGACGTACTCAATTCTTTCTGGAAATGGCGATCTTCGGTTTTCCGTAGATCCTAACAATGGAAAAGTCCTTCTTCGAAACTTGCTTGATCGTGAAGCTGTAGGATTGTACAGCCTTATTATCATAGCTGTTGATGCTGGAAGTCCAGCAAAAACGGGGAGCCTGACCTTAAGTATAGAAGTCATGGACGCCAACGATAACTCTCCGTATTTCATTGGCGAGCCCTATTCGATTACTCTCGGGCGAGCAAACCCAGTAGGAACATATCTAACCACGATAACTGGTAACGACACGGATATAATGGACAACGCTGTCATTGAATATTTCATAGCCGGTGGTGATGTTACAAACACTTTCTTCTTGAACAAAGACACAGGACGGGTATCGACAGTGACGTCATTAGTTTCATCTCCGGATACATATTCCTTGGTTATTCATGCAATAGATAAAGGAGTTCCGAAGAAAACCTCTACCACCACACTGAGCGTTAAGATAGATCCTCCTTACTCGCCGACCTCAAGCGATTTCTCTTATAGTATTGACGAAAACGTGGCTATAGATACGCCTGTAGGCACAGTGATACCCGACCCAATACATAACCCCGGTACAACGATCGAATATACGATTATCTCAGGAAACTTCCATAACAACTTCAAAATTGGCGCGAACGATGGCGTTGTGAAGGTAGCACGCGCTATAGATCACGAGGAACGAATCAACTATTTTCTCACCGTACAAATTCAGGATACTGTGAACACTGGTCTTGTGTACAACAAAAACGTTAACGTGAAGGTTAATGATCTTAATGACAACACGCCAACATTTCAGTCTTCAACTATCACATTCGCTGCTGTTGTTGAAAATTCACCTGTTGGGTTAACCATTGGCCAGGTCCCTGCTACAGACGCTGATAGTGACTTGAATGGACAAGTAACGTATGAGATAGACCCCTCCGATACAGCGGCCTTGACCGCATTAAGTATTACCTCGTCGGGTCATCTGACGCTTTCGATTTCTCCGGACTACGAATCCTCTCCTAGAATAGCTTTCATTGTTTATGGAAAAGACCAAGGTACTCCGTCCTTAACAGGAAGTGTTAATGTTGTGATTGATTTAGTTGATGTTTATGATAATCCTCGTTCGGCTTCAAATAACGGACAGTCTCCTTTTTATTCCCTGGAATGTCCAACAACGGCAAAGAACGGCGATGTGATAGTGAAAGTGAAAGTAGCCGATTTCGGATTCACGATTGGACCAAGTGATTCTGTAAGGTACAGTTTGATCGGCGGAACTACGTTGTTTGATGTTGGGACCACCTCGGGAGATTTATACGTCAAAGACCGCAGCAATTTGTTTGACGACACTAGATATTTCTTTTCTATGTCCGTACGAGTCCAAACATCCGGAAACAACGTAACGGCGACGTCTGCTCTGTTCCGAGTGGATACAATGACTCCAACAAAACACATGGTCGTGCTTACCCATAGCATTTCAAAAGCAACCGTAGAATCACAGAAGTAAGACACCATAATCTAATATTACACTTTATATCGTTTTTAAGCACATTTGTTTAGTATTATTTTATTTTTTTAAATAAAAAAAAACACCTTTATCAAATAGTCCATAAATAACAAATGTAAGTAACTGTATGGCATTCATTGTTGATACTGTTATGATTATATCGAATGGATATTTGTACTTTTATCGAGAAAAAAAATCATCGACATCAGTAAATTTATTTACAGGCATCTGCTTCTTGCATCTCTTCAAAACTTGTTTCCCGCCAATACAAGGGTCGGTATTTGGAGAATTACAGAAACCTCGACCACAGCAAGACGTCGTCTGTTGGCGTCAACGTATGTTTAAAAATTAAATACTTGTAATATCGTAGAAAATCGTTTGTACATACGTATAATCCCCTTATTGTTTCAAAAATCGTGAGGAAATACTATTGTCTTTCATTTTAATTTAACCTGAATTTGATAAGTACCAAGCCATTGCTTCTTAATGAGATTTTGGCATCAATATTTCAAATTATCGGATATTCGGAAAGGTACAAACGATTAAATTAGGATATAATGAGGTTTTTCTACATGTGTTTGGATCCATGTCGGCCGTTTACAGTATTGTGAACCGTTTTCTCTCTCATTAGTTCACAGTCCACTATGTATGTCGTCAATAGCGTGTCAGCTGACACTCAGTCTGGGATCGAGGGGAACAAACCCTTCATGTCTCAGGATAACATCCTCAACGTGCTGCGCGAGTCTCCCGATGGCACGCCCTCCTCCGTTCTAACCACGCCCACTTTTGCGACGTTTCCTGTGACCTCAGTAGATCCATCAACTGAGTTTGTTATCTCGGACACCGAGTCTTGGCCGGAGACTACCGAAGGAATCGCAGTGTTGACAACTATCGGGTTGACCGTTCTCATTGCAGTGTTGTTCACTGTGCTATATTGCGTCTGCACGTACAGGGGTCAGAAATACAAGTAAGTGATATCGCTTTCAGGGATTACTTTGACAAGATTGTGTTTTAGGAAAATTGAGTGGTAACAATAGGCATCAGATCTACCTTAAATTTTCAAATATGATTTGTTTAATTTTAAAAAAAAAATCATATATATTAGATTCACAGGATGAATTTCTGCCATTCAGTTAACTGAATGTTAACTGAAAGGTCTGGAAAGGTAACTTAAGCGGATAAATTGTCATAGGGAAACTTGGACATGTGTATTTGTCTATTGTTTGGTATTTTTATAATGATTGTGAATGCATTTAATTATTTTGAATAAACATAAATTATTGCATATGGTATATTTTATCTTTTTTCTTAGGTTGAAGGAAGAAAATAAAGAAGTTACGAAATGTAATATTTATTTAATTACTCTCTGACATTTCATTTCACATTTAATTCATATCGGGCTTAACGAACTGAACAAAAGCCCAGAAACTGTTTTTGTGCTCTAATTTTAGCTACGACAAAAGTTCGGCCTGAAAAGAAGCATTCAACCCAGGAATCATTTATAATTAATGTGAGTTATTAATATATTTGTCTAAAACACGCGCAACTTAACTACAGAAGGTTTAAGTAACTGAGTAAATTCAACCATTTCATATTAAAAAGAGATAGTTTTACGTTTATATACTGTTGTTGTATCTATAAAAATATTGTGTATGCTATTGATATTATTTTTTAAATGCTTTGAAGCTTTAGGTTCATTTGTTTATATGATTAAAATTTTTGGTGAATAAACTATAAATAATGTTTTAGGATATACCTGCTGAAGCATTACCAGTCATTCCGACCTATAGAGAATCCCTCCAACATCAAGTCTACAACCCGAGAAAAAGTATTTAATATAATATCAGGACCATCTTCTTTCTAAATTACTTATAGAGATGTCACGACTAATTACTTTTGCATTACAAGAAACTTTATAATACGCATTCACATTAAAAATACATGTAAGATGTCAAGAGCGGAAAATATTTGGGTTGCCTTAAAATAATTATCTTAAACTTTTTTTTTTGAAAGTTGCTTAATTCATTTAAACAATAAAATGCTTTTTGGTGATTCATGTGGGATTTCTTTGGTTATTCATGCGGGATATGATTGTAAGTGGCGACATTGCACAAAATAAATAAAAATACATAAGCCGAGTCAGTGGGTTATGTAATTTTTTTTCTGCAATGATCGCTATCTTCATAACTTGTATTTTAAAGACTGATATGGCAATTATATTAATAATGTCGTTTAGATTCGAAGAACAACGAAGTTCCGGTTCGGAAAACAAGCAAGCACGTGTCTGTGACGGACCTTAACCACTCAACCGTGACAGACGATGGTAAATATAATAAAAACTGAGTGCACAACACATTTTTTATAAGAATTTTAATTAGCAATTGATTAAGCTTAATGTGTTTTTTAAAACTATACTTTTGTGAAATCGGCGAAACTTCTAGTTTAAACTTTTGGCAATAACATTTTGGTTTTCTGGCATCAATTTGTAAAAGGTAATCGAATTGGTACTGAAATGCACAATCATTTAGCTTTGCGAGTTTTTTTTTTTTTAAATAGTGCGGTCATGGATTATTACGTAAAAGGATAATTGAAATTTATTTCCTCTGTTAATTTTGCAATGGAAGATGATTGCAAAATAATTACATGTCGTTTTGAATGGGCGATAATCTTAAGTTGTATTTCTTCTTACTTCCAATAGAAGTTAACTAGCTATTCAGATAAATATTGCACGTTTAAATGCTTATAATTGATCGTTTATTGAGCACACGAATTCCTTTCACTAAAATGATTTGATTTTTGCTTGACAGGGGTCTTTAAATTTTGGGATAACAATTTTACTTAATGGCACCATCTGAGCATGCGCAGACCATTTTTCCGCCTCACTTGCACCCTTCCGATGTCAAAAGAACACGCACGCTTAGAATTCACCGACTGTTGATCAGTATCTGCACGCTTTGGGCGTTTCTCTTTTACTGTATACATATTGATGAATTGCATTGATACGATAGTTCTGTTACATCTATTTTGACAGGATCTAATTATCAGCCATTTTTATTTGCGTATATTTTTTCTAGTAAGATCAGATACACATTGTGTGTTCTGATTAAGGCGTATCGTACTCTTTTATGTTTAAAGTTTATACTTGATATATAGCAATTAAATATACATGTATCTTGATTTACAACTAATGTTATCAATCTGAATATGACTGTCTTGATGCATGGTCTAGTTTTAGTGCTAATATGATGATATTCATATTTAAATTTCTTTAAAAAAGAAAAACCTGATGTGGTTTAAGGTAGTACGAAACACCCGTGAAATCAATATTTCGAAATATTTTCTCAAATACACAAAATAATGGCTTAATATTATGTAAACATTTATTTCTATCCATTTTCTTAAGAAAATAATGTAAATCATACCCATCAATCTCTCATAGCATAAAAAATTGAGGTACAGAGGATTTTGATAATTTCGGAACCTACATTTGAATTGAATTCGCGTGATTTTTGTGCAATTCAGGCTTCTGTCTTTGCAAAATGTGTAACGTGTTTCTTTCATAGTAAAGACCTGAAATTTGGTCACAACTATCCCGAATTTTTAGACTTTATACCCAATAAATTTCAAGGTCGTATCAAAAGGTCAAAGGTCAAATATGATGACGTAATCTAGGATTTTTATTAATTTTTACCTCCGTCAAATATACTTAAACCTCAATTAATCTGAAACCAATGGTCAAATTTTCATTATTTTGATATATTTTAATTACAGGGTCATGGCAATCATACTGTTAAATTTTAATTTAATTTGAATCATACAATATCTTTTAAAAGACTGATAACGATAAAGTGATTCAAATTATCGTCTTTAAAGAGAATTCAAGAGCGCTAGTTTTACAATATTTTACATCAGAAGTTACCTTAAATTGCCAGTAATAATTCATTTCAGTGTCTTTAAGTAACAAAAAGATTTCCTTCATAAAAGGCAGCACAGACATTTGTAATATCTTAAAAAGTAACTTATTGGCATAGCAAATCATAACGATCACTATTTTATTTTACTCTCCACTCAAAGGAGGTTCAATCGGTAGGTTTGGGGCGATGTAGGCAAAAATGTCCAGGTCGGATTTTTTTCAAATTTGAAATATTTATAGATGTTATTCAAAAGAACAAATTATTCAATTTTCAGAAAAATTGAATGATAGGATAAAATTAGCTGTTTTGTACTACCTTAATTAATACATTGCAAAACAGTTATAGTAATAAGATAAATTTTAAACATTATCGCTTTGCTTTTGCTTGTTTTTTGTCTCAGTCCCGCCCAAACTGTTTCATCCGGGTGGTCGGAGAGAGAGAAGCGACATCTCGCGGCGGGAAGGTGTGGTCACTCCCAGAAATATCATGTTTGAGTGAAATTTCGAAAATAAAAAAAAAATATATATATATGCTGATATATAAATTTGTATATGTGTGTCTATAAATCTGTATTTATTGTAAATATCAAAGTTACTTGAGGGAACTCTTATTGATTTTCAGTTTTGTTACCTGTATTCATTGTCTTTATTAAAAGAACTTTCTTAAAAATTCTAAATTGTCTTTTGATTCATAATTGGATAGATATGCACCTTTTTGATAAACTGACTGTAAGTGATTTACGAGTTACAGTCATAAAAATATTGCTTCTCAAAGCTGAGGAAAAACCAACCCCTGAACAACTCATAATAATGGAACAAATAAAATCTCTGTATCAATTTTAATTTAGGACACTAACGAATATTTTTTCGGTAGATAATAACTGCTTTTTTAAACCATCTTCGTTTCAATGTTAGTGATATTCAGTTCAAAGCGAGGTCCCTTGTCTTAAGTAAGAGTTCTTCTGATAAGTAGAGACACCAGGAACAGACTGGCCATAAGTATCCAATTTCCTATTGAATAAACAGGAAAAACACGTATTTGCAATCACTTGTACAAAAATGTATTTATCTATAGTGTTTTAGAATAGTAATGATATTCAAAGTAAATTATGAACTGAAGTCGTGAGTTTCATTAATGGTAGACAGAAAAAAATTAAGCTATTGAGCACAGGTCTGTGGATAAAACGATATAAAGTATCATACTATATTTGCCAGAATACAAAACATGGAAAATAAATATTTCCTTTATGTAGCATATTTAAGGGTTTTTTTAAATTTATAATAAAGTCGATATACTATTTACATTTGCACAGTTCGGCCTACATGGAATTGAGAGAGAGAGAGAGAGAGAGAGAGAGAGAGAGAGAGAGAGAGAGAGAGAGAGAGAGAGAGTACCTTTCCACTCGACGCCTGTGTCACAACCGTCCATCTGAGATGCGGACACATGATTAAATACTAAAAAAGAAGAAGTTCAATGTAGAACCCCTCATACATGTAGTAAGGACATAATTAACGGCATTCACGTACAGACCATTGGTACTTTTATTATCTGTCTCCTTTGATGGAAAATTGCCAACAAATAAATATTTTAAAATATATATACTAAACGGACCATTGATATTAATTAGTTTATTAATATCGAATGTATAAATTTTAAGAATAGAATAGCTATATAATAAAACATTTAAAAGTTATATACATTATTTGAATTTATTTAAAAATATCCCAGGGGAAGGGGTGTACATTAACGTTACTTTGTTATTCTTTAACGCGGTATTAAAAAACCTGTTGATACTATTTACACAACTTTAAAATACATGTTTCTACTGTTGTTGTAGCTAAAAGTAATATTTAAGTATGAAAAACAACTGTTTAGCGAACCAAACTTCAATATTTAAATGAAAAAAAAAATGGTTAGCTTACCAAACAAAATAACAAGGGAGAGCATAAATCCGTCTGTCCACTGCATGACTTCAATAATAAAATGTTGTTATTAGCTCTGAAGTGACTCCTTCGTATTGAGAATAATTCTTCAATAAACGGACTCTTTAATGCGGTTGTTTATGTCCCCCTTCTTTCTTAAATTTAATGAAACACTTGACCCGTTATTAGGAGCAAGTCTTTGAGGCGTCAGTCTTTCACAATAAGGAAATGACAGGATTTGTATTCAGAAAAAAAGGACAAATTATGATCTAAGGAGCCCTGTTCAGTTGGCGTACTGTGAGTTCCCTTGGTTTTAGATGATCGTACTAGATTATCATTGAACCTTGACATAGCGTGTTATCAATGTAATCTTAAGCCATATTACTTTTTTAAAGACTTCAAAAATAGATAATTGGATAATTTTGGTTTGTATTTATGAAATACTTGGGTGTAGAGCATTATCGTGAATCAATTCAGGCGAAAGTAAATTTGTTTTCCTGATTTTTAGCAATTTCACAATCAATCAAAACTAAAGAGGGGGAAAATGCCATTAACCGTAAACGCAATATTTGCCCTATTAATTCATTGTATTAAAGAAGAATTGTTTGTGTTTTTTTTTATCAAGTTTCTGCAAATAATACTGTAACAATATAATTTAACCGCATATAAAACTTAGTATATTGAGGATAATTTCTTAATAATATGCTCCTTTCGGTGCTACTGTGTATTTAATATGACCTTTCTGCACTGAAAGTGCAAATTGCACATAAATCGCATTTTCCTCAATAATTTTTAATCGGAATAAACCATGGCATCAAATACAAATTTATATTATTTAAAATTAATAAAATTAAAATAATCATAAAGAAAAGGTTTGCAATTTCTTCGCCTAATTGATATTTTGACCTTTTTGCACTGATAAAACGCTGTTTTTATCCATTAACAATTCAACATGCAATACAATTATTTAAAAGTCTCAAACTTTTTCTCAAATTTTAATAGACTTGTCAAAATATCTTACAAATTCAGAAAATAAAACCAAAAGTATGGGTCTATGATGTAAATTTTGAGATATGGCATGAAATAAGCTAATTTTAGGCAAAAACTGGAGTGCATTTTTTTCTTGACTTTTATGAAATATTAGTTAAATGTTCCAATATGCTTCGATAGAAATATTGAAATATTGTTAAAATATGTTTTTTGAAGCAACACGAAGATAACCCAAATGCATAAACTAGCTGGAAATTTGGTCTGCACTGAAAATAATGAAGCTAAAATTACATGTACAGTACTATAAAACAACTGTGTTATGAAAAATGTTCATTTTCTTCTTAAAAACCTTCCGCCACAAAATATAGTCCCTTACTTAACTCTGTAAATATGTAATTTTCCCTTAACTATTGTATTCAATATAGATTATTTGGCATTGTAAATTAGGAATTTACAAGTAGTATTAATATATGACACAAAATTTCCAGACTAGAGGTGACCCAAAATTGCTACCCAAAATCAGAGGAACGAACCTCTTTAAACAATAAACTTAAAATGGCTAAACTCAATCCAAATATAAAGAAGCAACAATGAGTATTCGGTCTACATACTCATGTCACTTATTTTTAATTACCACTTTATATCACTAGATTATCAAATCACTTCTATCAAACAAAAGAGAACACAACAGTTTCGTTTCTGTTAGCAGTTACCTCAGGGCTAAAGAAATCTCTGATACATCTGTGGGTTTAGGTGTTTCACATTAGTGACAGGTGTCGAAACCATTTCTGTAGTAAATAAGAACCTGAACAGACCATGTCTCACTGTTTGTTGAAGATGTAATAAATACATATTTACAATTTATTTTTCACATTTTTTCAAGTTTTTTTGACATTTTTGCAAGTTCAACTCATTGATCCATATATATAGTTCAAGAAACAAATTATTTTGTATTAAATTTTAATTATCACTAATTAAATATCTGAACAATGAAATAATTATATTTCCATGTCTGCATACCATACAAAACAATCAACATTAGTTTATGTTTTGACGAATTGACCTGCTGTTTAGACGTAAATTTTAAACTACCCCTTGGGGGTCCCAAACTTAACAAATTTTTACGTAATCCTCGGGTGTGTATTTGTAGGAAGTATCTTGCCTGTAGGCTAGTTTAAAATTATGCTTATTGCTTATTGCGTCCAAAGTAATTGTAATATCGAAAATAAACACACATGATGCTAGTGTAAAAGAAAAAACCCAAAACAAGCAGACCTGTCGAGCAATATCATAGTATGTGTTTCACCGAAGTCCTCTTTTTTGTGTAGGGCCAAACAATTAATATTTCATTTACTGTAAAACCGGAATTTATAGTTTATAAATTTTAAAATTGTCTGAAACCTCATACTTTCAAGAAAACACAAAATTTGCAAAAAAAAAATCATATCACCAAATTTACTCACTTTTGAATTACCGTATCTCTTTAAATATCTATTGAAAGATGTTATTTAATGCACGGTATTAGCTATTATATTCATGACCTAACGCTTTCTTTTCATAACAAAAAAAAAACCCAACATCAACAGCACAGTATTACACAGCAGAAAATTATTTAAAAAGCTCAAGCTCAAGCACGTCTGATCATGATTATATCACGACCTTTGTAAACATAACAACATCGAATAACATGACTCTTGGAAAGACTAGTACCATGATTCACAGTCTCCAGATCCATCCTCTGCTTTGTTTAGCGCAAATAACATGCTTTTGATGACCATTTTCGTGGTTGGTGTAATTCTGATGACGCTCCTTGTTGTTTTCTCCTTTAAAGTTATCTTTAGTAGATGTTGTGCAATGCTAAGAATAAAATGTCAGAATAAAAGTGAATGTGCAATTGTTTGCAAAATCAGCTCATATTGACAAAATTACAAACGTGGCAGTTTTTTTCTGTAGAAGAAAGGTATGTGCCTCTTCAAAAATCTAACACGAAAGAATATAATATGCCTTTGGAGAGGTTTACAATTTATCCTCAGCAGAACCAAATGGAATTATTGAATGATTGTCTTGAAGAAAAAAAATAATGAAAACGATCCATCTATCATCTTTTTTAGTGCTAGAGCCTTTGGATTGTCAAGCAACTGGGACTACTGATTCCCATGTGTTAGTAAAGCAGTGAAGACTGCGATGACAGGGAAATGCACTGATGCAAATATATAATGGCGACTATTGAACTGAACTCTCTTTCAACTGTGCCTTTGATTAGTAAACTTGAAATTTAATTTCTAGGAAAACCCTCAGATTTATTAGCAAAAGATATATTTTTCATCTATTGCAAGCTTAAGGTTGATTGAATAGTAAACCAAGAATGAATCTAAATTCGAGTTGTTTTTACCTAGTGCGATAGCGCCCCAACAGGTCCTGTGACGGAAACTCGCCTTTGAATTGGAATCCCCGTCAAGAGTGAGTGCCAGATACGAAGAAAGAAATCGAGTTGACATTGAGCCCCTTTTGTAACAGGTTGATTTTATAGTCATATCACATATTGAGCATTGCAGTTCTCAAGAGGATCTTAAACAATTGTTCATATATCTATAAACCTACATCAAACTTTGAGCCCAAGGAGGGGCCCAAAAATTGTCCAGGGGCCACAGTCTAAGCAATTGAGAATCAACAACTCTTACACGCCTGATCTGGTATAAAAACACTACATAGTGATAACAACCCTAAGGGAAAGACCCCAAAAACAAGCCCTTGGCATATCATGGATCATGGTGGTCCTTAAATTACCACTGACGCAACCCAATATCATTCCTTGTATTGAGGATAGACATTAAAGAGTTTTAAGGCGTACATAAGAAAAAAAACCTCCTTCGTTGTAATCCCCCAATCCGCCTCCTACAACGGTTACCCAGGTTGGGGCATTATAAATGTATTATAATCTCAACGCGGAAAATCTTAGACAAATAGGTTTCACAATCTACTTGCTTGCAGTACGTTGCTTGTTTGAACACATCCAAGTTGGGAAAACAAGAGGTCCCCAAAACACAAAGAAGTTGTGTTCTACTACACGTACATGTCTATATCCTTTACTTACTAAAGAGTCCAACTGTAGGGATGTTCTGGATAGATACACTTTTTACTTCATTGTAAGGAACCAGTTACTGAAATTGCAAATTAGAGAGCACCCGTTATAATTAGTACGAAAAAAATGAACGCCTGTGTGGTTTAAAAAAATATTTAATAATTAGGCTTATATGTATCTTCATGTTTATATATTATGTATAATCACATTAACTTAAAGTGCAGATATTTATCATAAAAAATACCTAATATTCATTCAGAACATTATTCATGTAATCGGTTTGAAATTGTTGACATAAATGAAAACTTGAGAGGAGTACATTACTATTACATTACTATACGCCACTATCCTGATGATAAAGACCTTTATGTAAAAATTAGTGTCCTGCAATTTAATGATTTCTGTTTATAAGCTCTTGTTTTAATTCTGGTTGTAAAATCAACAGGAAGTGTGTTTCTGTAATTAAGAGTCCTAGTTAATAGCTAATTGCTACATGCAATTAAAATATATCCTTTTATTCATATTTTAAGGTTTTCTGTTACAAAAACAGTCCAATTAAGCGTGACAAATAAGTTAGACAATTCCTTTTCTGAAGTACATACGGTATTTTGATACTTTGATTTTCATGTCATTATACCCGCACTTTCTAAAGAAAGTTCGGGTATATTGTTGTTGTCCTGTTCCGTCCGTCCGTCCGTCCGTCCGTCCGTCCGTCTGTCACGTTTTACTTTCTCAAACTGCTCTTACATCTTATAAACCAGCAAACTGAACTCTTGGAGTTTGATTTGGGGTATCATGTTGTTTTGTAAAAAGGTTTCAAAAATTCTCTGGTAGTCCTGGGGGTCAAATAATTGGTAAAAAATGACGTTTTTTCACAAAAAACCTTCTTCCTCGAACTCCTCCTACATTTTCAACAATAGACAAATCATCTTTTGGAATATGCTTTGGGGTATCCTATAGATGCGCAATAAGGTTTCGGAAATTTCAAATTTGCCCTGGGGGTCATTTGGTGGCTGAAAAATGACGTTTTTTTACAAAAAAACTGATTTAAAAAACGTCATTTTTTTTTGGCAGTAGCCAAATGATCTTCTAGAATATGATTGGGGGTGTCATTTTGAAGTGTGATCAGGTTTCAGAAATTTTTTTCTCAACACAGGGATCAGTGGGCAACAAAAAACGACGTTTTTTTGCAAAAAAAGTATGGTTCCCATAACTCCTTTTACAACTTTTGGAGTAGCTCTGTCATCTCTTGGGATATGATTGGGGCTGTCCTATAGATGTGCAATAAGGTTTTAGAAATTTTAATTTCATCCAGAAAGTCAAATAGTAGCAAAAAATTGACGTTTATCTCTCCTAAACAAAACCTACATCCCAGAACTCCTCTTAGGATTTAATGAATAAACACATCATATCTTGGGATATGATAGAGGCTGTCCTAAAGATGTGCAGTAAGGTTTTAAAAATTTTAATTTCATCTAGGGAGTCAAATAATAGCAGAAAATTAACGTTTATCACTCATAAATAAACCCAGATCCCAGAACTCCTCTTATGATTTAATGAATAAACACATCATATCTTGGGATATGATAGAGGCTGTCCTAAAGATGTGCAGTAAGGTTTTAAAAATTTAAATTTCCTCTAGGGAGTCAAATAATAGCAGAAAATTGACGTTTATCACTCCTTAAAAAAACCTAGATCCCAGAACTCCTCTTATGATTTAATAAATAGATACATAATATCTTGAGATATGATAGGGACTGTCCTATAGATGTGCAATAAGATTTTGAAAAATTTAATTTAATCCTGGTAGACAAATAGTAGCATGAAATTAACATTTATCCCATGTGCAGATCTAGAGGGGGGTCAGGGATCCAGATCCCCCCTTCAAAATTCAAATTTCTTTAAATTACATTTTAATTTAAAAAATTGCCGAAAAAATGCTTCGGACCCCCCCCCGGCAAACTCAAATAACTGTTGCCCCCCCCCTCCCTTCCCCTGGAAAAATTTTCTGTATGTATGTATCCCTACTTAGACTTTAAATAAAATGACGGTTTTTTCTCTTAAAATAAAAAACCTTGCATTTATTTTTGCTTAAAATTAAAAAAAAACCTTACATTTACCCTTTCTTAATTGTTGAATGATGTATTAAAATTAAAATATAATTTGGGGTCTAAAAGTTTTATAAACTGGTAAAAAATGTTTTTCTTAAAAAAAAAATCACATAACACCTTGCATAATTGACAAATGATCTATTGAGATATGATCAGAATTAGTTAAATGTTACACATGGAGAGAGACTCATCACAAGAAAGCATCGAAACACCAGAAGAGAGAGAGAGAGAGAGAGAGCTAAAACAGATTACATGTAATGGCTCGGACTGGGGTGGTGTGGTTGATTATGGGTGCTGATTCTGATATGTTAATCAAAGTAACAAAAATTATAAAATATACATGGATAATTAGAAAGATAAAATGATTGGTATTGTAATAGGGTGCATTTTATTGTGGTAGAGTCAGGTATAAGGCATTCCTACTAGCTCTGGCTAGTGGGTTAACCCTTTAGCTCGATCGGTAGAGTGCTGGACTGGCGTGCCAGAGGACCCGGGTCCAAACCCCAGCAGAGGCAATAAGTGTCTCTGTTACATTATGATAATAATTAAATTCATACATTATTCATATTTCATCAACATCATCATCTTCATCCTCCATTTCATTTATATTTTACATGTACATATTTAGAAACAGACTATTATCCCTATAACTCCCTGTCTTTTATGCACCTATCAAGTAATTATTATTTAATTATCTATTCTAGTGGCTTCTGATATTTTATAGCCTTAAGGCATTTCACCTGTATGGTCACTTTAATACATGTGCACATGATCAGGTGGTTTA
The DNA here is from genome assembly GCA_020458035.1 of Magallana ariakensis. Taxonomy (NCBI): domain Eukaryota; kingdom Metazoa; phylum Mollusca; class Bivalvia; order Ostreida; family Ostreidae; genus Magallana; species Magallana ariakensis. Next base: position 54,644,252 of record CM035813.1, read on the forward strand.
CTATAGCCAATAGAATCCTTTAATCTCTATATCTGAATAAATGAAGAACCCTTAAGTGGACTTGTTAATCTTTGGGACAACCCACTATCACAGTATCATTCACCTTGGGACTTAAAATTGAGTCTTTTCGATATAAAAAGGTACTAAATTACAGCATACTAGTATATATACATGTAATACATGTTGTTGAAAAGTAACAGAATTTTACAAAAATGACTGAAAACTGCAACATTGATGTAGGTTTAAAAAATGTGTATTACTACATTTATAGAAACATGCATTTATTTCTTCTGAATTTATGCTAATTTAACTGATTAGGGGAATCCAGGTGGACACAGGTACATTCTACCTGTACCCCCTTAGAGGACCCCATAATTGCCTAAAATAATTAGGTGTTTGTTTTGGCGAGTAGCCGTTCGGGGAATACCAGTAAACCATCAGAAGTCTTATTTTCTGCCAATTATTCTAGTTAAAATTAATAACAATAAATGATTAAAATTAAATGTTTATCCTCCACACCCACCATCAGATTCAGAGTCTTCTTTAAGGTACCTCACTACACCCAGACTTATAATTTTTAAGACACTACGTCACAAGATGGCGATTTAAATGTTTTGTTAAACTGTTAATATTGTTCGATTCGGTTGTATATTGTCGTAGCTCAGTGGTTAAAGTATTGGGTTTCTGAACCGCAGATCATGAGTTTGAATCCGCCTGGAGCTTTTGTTCAAGTTTACTGAATTAAATTTTCTAAAATGTAATTTTTCATCCAAAATTGCACATTTTTTTGCCTATTTGACTTAAATACTTCTTATCCATTATGATATCTATCATAATCAAGTAATTTTCTGCTGATTTAAAAAAATATTTCAAGGTGTAGTGAGCCACCTTAATACATTCTAACATGTGTACAGTAGCAAATTTTAAATCATTTCTTGATTGGTATTTTTCTCTAGATGCACATAAAGATTTAGGAAATTGCTTTTTAATTCTTATCGATAAGATAAACAAAATGTTATATGTATTCGGGGCAATTGTAATCCTAAACAAAGCAGGGTCATCAATAGGCTAGAAATTACCCATATGGATCAAACACTATATATATGAATAAGATAAAATACTTTATCATATCCAGTTCTGGAAAGTCAGGGTGTCTCCAAGGGGGCATAACCTATATACAATTTGATGCGCACAACAGAGCAAGAATAAATATGGGGGATCTCAAAAGTTAAGAATTAATTATCAAAGTATTTCATCATTTCCTATTTCAGAGGGGTGGGGGTGGTTTAAAACTTGACAACTCCTGGGGGTCATGTACTTACACCATTTGATGCATCATAATGATTTTAGAAACAAGAATATAGTTGGTTTAGTGGTGGGGCCGGATCTCAACAGTTTTCAAGATTGAGATAAATGGTATTTTCCTGTTTCATTGGGTCAGAACATCATGGCCTACATTTTATTTGATGCATCATAATACATTAAGAAAAAAGACCCTTTCCTCCCTATTAAATAAAACTCATATAGACATGATAAGTCTCTACACTTATTTAAATGTAATACACAAATTTAATACAAACTGTCACAGGGTCAATATGGGGTCAACTTAATATTTAAATCTGACAAATGAAAAAATAACTTTTGCAATTAAAATGACAGAAACTGTACAAATGTGATAGGACATGTTACAATGATGAGCTTATTTAGATATTTTAAAAAAGATGATGATACAGTATGCTGGCAAAGGGAGATCACTTATTTAGAAAGTGAAAGTAATACATATGTATACCGGTGTCTCATAATATTGTGCGAGTACTACATGTATTATGCTTACCTATATTGGTCAACATCATAATGATAATCCAATTAGAGCACAATATGAATCCATTAATTAGCTGATTATCACAAAAGAAATGTTTATGCATGTTAATTAATCCTATTCTGCACATGGAAAACACATACCGTTATGTACACCACGTGAAAGCCATCTAACTGAAGAGCTGGGTAAAACTAGTACCCGGTAATGCGACCTGTAGACCTGTGTTGTGTACGTAGCTTCGGACAAAGAACATTTTCTTGTTACATGCATGTATTTTCATGACTTTATTCTTTTAAACCCCTTGTACTGTTTTATTCGGTAAAAATATGTAAAGCACACATTTCAGCTTTAAGGTGGTACGTACAGGACACCTGCATATTGTAATGAACTCCCTATTGCAGAAATAAACAAAAAAGTATAAATATAATAATTCCCCCCAAGATAATGTTACCTAACAGTGAAGTGCAATGGGTTAGAGCGTTAACTACATGTCTGTATAGAGAGTTCAAATGCTGCTGGGGCTTTTCTATTTTTTACTTCAGATTCCAAAATTTTGAAAATTTATCTTTTTTTGCTACATACCTGTATTGTAAAAATTTAAAATTATAAAACGTCACTGTGAAAGAATTTTGATTATAAATTAATGCACTTTACTACATGTACAGGCTTTCGTTGTTATCAAAATATTCTGATGTTTCTTTATCCATGAGGAGTGTGTGTGTCGGTGGGGGGGGGGGGGAGGTAAAGTAGTATGTAACTGTGTTTGCAGGGGGTAGGGGGATTGGGGTCCGAGGTGTATTGTTTGGTAATTTTACTACATGTATTAATATAATGTATTAATATAAATTATTTTTTTCAAGGGTGGGAGGGTCTGGACCCCGCCCCCCCCACCCACTCCAATCCCTTCTCTAAATCTGTGCATGCGATGATGTTGGCACCTAGAAGCAATTCTAAATTAAGCCGGCAACCGCCGAGGGAAGGGGGCATAATTTAATTTTGTTTGTAATAATTATATAGACCATACTTTCTATGAAATGAAAAGATTATTGATTAACTGAAAATTCACATGCAAACAGTTCAACCACAACTGTACATAAAGGGCCGCTCATGTGTATTATCATCGTCGGAACCCACAGGTTTTCTATCCGTTATACTGCATGCAGTGTAACGGATAGAAAACCTGTGGGTTCCGATGATGGTGTATTATGTGCACGTGGCCTTTGTTTTTACTAAAACTGTTATTTAGGGGCAAACACTTGGTGCGGGTATTACTGTCTAATGACAGCATCTAGTTTTTGCTTGTCAAAGTTGTCATTAATTACCGATTTTGATTTTATTGTTTATTTTGATAAATTTTACGTCACAATATGGAGATGTCCCATACCACCTTTAAACCATTTTATACACAATTGTTGTCAGGGATTTGAAATATACATGGAACAGCAATATTAAGATATTATTTTGTTTGCTTCCGCGACAAAAAATATAGTGCCAGAAACTTTGTCGAGAAAACTCTCTTTTATTGACGTATATGATTAAACGATTATTTTTCTTAAATACAAACCACATTGGTTATGTAAGTTTAACGTTTCATTACAGTATTAGAAGTCTTTTAAAACGCGTGCTCATACGACGTGATTATAGTCCAGTCAATCTAGCTCAAAAAATCGCCCAACCTTAAAGTAATTGCAACGGAAGGTTTCTTGGTACAATTCGATCTATTGACATATCCTATTGATCATATAAAAAAATCGACAGAAATCCGTCGGCTACTTTTCGCGCATTTAGGGTTCAAAATATGGGTTTTGCACAAAAATCGCTGAAAACTAGAAAAAATCTGTAATTTAATTCTTGTGACAAAAATATAAGAAATGAGCTCAATTATATGATGACGTTTATGCGGATTTATCATTAAAGACACAGTACTTTTAAAATCATTTTCAAAAAATGGAAGTTTTTGGGTTAAAAACTGCAATTTTTGTGATAAAATCGATAAAAACTCAAAATGAGTCATTATATATAGTGAATGTAAAAACAAGTCGATTTTGTATAATGTTTTAGACAGTACACTACATCACAATACAATGATAAACTTCACGTTTATGTAAACATTCCAATTTTGCGTTGAATACTTATTTTATGAAGAACAAATGAGAGAAACTCAAATTTAAGACTGTCATCTTCTTAAAATATACAAGCTATATTTTTAAGTAAATAATTAATATGATATTGATGAAAAGAATTATATGGAGCTTATTTGAAAGAAACGATATCAAATGTTCAAATTGATTAAACAAAGAACATATTTAGGTGGTTGCCTCCTTTAAGTATAGAAAATATAACTGACAACAATATTCAATTATGTTAACTTGAGCCAGAGAACGCTTAATCTATAACTTTATTTGGGATAAAACCGAAAGAATTAAACGCAATACTTTAATAGGTAGTATATTAAACGGTGGGTTAGCTATTGTTGATATTGAATGCAAAATAAAGGCATTAAAAGCCTCATGGGTTCCTCGACTTTTAAAAAACAAAAACATTTTGTACAAAATTTTAGATTCTTACTGTAAACAAATAAACATAGATGTGAATTACGTTTTACAATTTTCAGAAAAAAAATTAGAAAATATGCAAAAAGTGGGAAAATTACCATCTTTTTATCAACAAGTATTATGCTCATTCAATGAATGTAAGCCTTAAAAACCTAGAAAATATTTCAGCACATAAAATTGTACAACAACTAATATGGAATAACTGCAATTTTTTGTATAAGGGAAATTCCCTCTTTTTTAAAAATTGGATTACCTGTGGAATTCTATATGTAAACGATTTATTAACTGATGAAGGTAATTTCAAGTCTCTTGCAGACTTCAAAGACTGTATAAAAAATAAATCAAACTGGTTATGTGAATTTAAGATTCTTTCCTCTGTTTTTAAGCCACTATGTAGAACATTTGATTTCTCAAATTGTAAGTTCATTAATATGCAAAACAATAATCATTTCAATTTCTATTCAAGTTATGAGAATGTAATAGGGCAAAGATTTTCTATGAGAATTTAATAAATAAGAAGTCTATTAAACCTTGTTATCAGACTGTTTTACAAAAGGAGTATAATATTGATTCTATTGATTGGAAATATATTTACAAATGTAAATTATTAGATATTTCTGATAAACGTCTAGCAGAATTCAATTACAAATTGTTGAATAATATTCTTTGTAATGTTTATTTGAGTAAATGGAATAAAGAAATCCATAGTCAATGTAAAATATGCAAGAGGAATGAAAATACAAAACATCTTATTTTTGAATGTGAAAATGTTTCTGAAATATGGAATGCGTTAAATGTATACCTTAAAATTGATATTAAGTGGAAGCATGTACTTTTAGGTTTTTTTAGTGAACAAAATAGAAAAATCGTATCATTGAATACCCTCATTTCATATGTAGCATACAGAATTTATAAATATAAGATGTATTGTCGGATACATTCATTAGAAGAAACAAATTACAATATTTTGGACCATGTAAAGGCATCTACTGTATTTTATGCTTCTGTTTTGAAAAGTCTGAACTCATACGCAGACTATAGAATGTTCCACAATTTTGTAAAATCAATTTACAGAATCTAGATCTACTTCCATATATGTATATTTGTATATTTTATATTTTGTTGACGTTATTTCTGTTTGTTTTATTTGATGTAAAACTGATATAATAAATAAAATCTATAAAAAAAAAAAAAAAACTTGAGCCAGAGAAAAATTTGTCAGCTTATATATATGGCACCTTGCCTTGAAATAAACTATATAACTTTTTACAATACAATTAAAAACATCAAAACACAAACATTAAATAAAACTATGGGCAAATTTGATTTGCTTCAGATTCTTACAGTGTGAGATTTTACACAAAGTGTAACGTTCTTAAATGGAAAATGTGAGGTTCAATATAAATGAAGGTCTGCATGTGATTTCAATAATGCTTTAAGCTAATACCTACGACAAGGAGTTCAGTGGATCAAGAATATCACCGTTGGTTCCACCGCTGGTAACGTAACCGGGCGTCAATTTCCCTCTAGAGACTTGACGTAATGATGGGTTTACCTCTTAATTTATTAGTGGGAACAATATATATATATATATATATATATATATATATATATATATATATATATATATTCACAAAAGACACCTATGCGTGTAAGGCTTTATTGACAAGGCTAGATGGCTAATTTGACATTTTTTTCTTTTACGATTTTCATTTCTGAAACAAATGTTTTTATAATACAGAAAATGGGGTTTACTCGTTATTTTGAAATTTTTTGTCTTAACATGATGATGGTATTTTTATGTTAATTCTTCTAACATAATATTAATACCGGTATGACTTCATCCTTATATCGCAGAAACTGTAGTGAAATATAAACAATTGTACCATCTATATTCGACTATTATGGGAAATTCGATTGTGTAACAATGTTGATGCGACATTATGTATTCTAGGAAAGAAGACAAACCTATCCGGACTAAAACACTTATTCAGAAAGAACAGATGGATTAGAAATGAAGTAATCTGTTGTATAAAACAATCAAGTTTAAATAATATTGAGAGTTATTTTTTAACGATATTCTTAAAATATATAGATTGTATAATTCCTTTCCCGAAATGAAGGAAGTAAATACACACAATACTGCTGGCCCGTATAATACTTGACCACATTTGTACAACATTCAAGAGCAATGATTAATTATTCAAACAAAATTGAAAATGGTTCAATCGTGAGCTTGCCGATACTGAAACATGCCATTAATGATGGAAAGGGACCTGCAAGAATTATTAAAAAAACATGGCTTATAACTTTAACGATAATTATTTATAATAACTCATCACTGATAATGATATCTGAGGCGGATACAGTGTATTTAGTCCACTAAGACTCATTAAACACTTCACAAAGAATTATTTCTGGGAAAGTTCAAGATCTGTTGACTGAAATATTCACCCGATCCTTACCGTTATCATCTTTTCCTAAAAGAAATCTATCAGGTTTTTTCATCTTTTAGTAGGAGACAACGGAATTCCGTGGTTCCGTACAGATTGATAAGAGACTTTTAGTAAAAGAACTCTGTCTCCTTATATAGGCCTAATGAGAAGAGCAAGACTTGACAAAGCGCTGTTAGAAAAAGAATCCGTGACGGATGGACAACAACTGCTAGAAGAAAGTCGCAATTTATAGACGAACCCGATTTAAAAATATTAATTCAATATGTGCTTTGTACAAAACAATAAAATGATAAAAAAATTATATTATGCATAAATAAATTTCTCTATATTAAATAGGGAATACAAACAGGACCGCAACCCATGCATGGCCTACAGTAACGTTATACTGTATAGAACAATATAACTTTGCAAAAACATAATATGCCTATAAGTTAAGTGAAAATTTCTTAATGCAATTGAAATTTTAAAAAATGTAAAAATATTTAATAAGTTGCAATTGAATGCTAAAAATATAAGACTCTCCCCATAGGCGTCGGAACCGGGGAGGGCCCCCCCCACCAATTTTTTGCAAATTTATATATTCCAAAGACCTTTTTTTGTTTGTCAAGATTTTTGATAAGTCTAGTCCCTCACTTTCAATTTGCCTCCGACGCTACTGCTCCCGTTGCTAGCATCTTGACTCTCCACTTTTATAATTCTACCCGTACAATATAGTCGGGATCGTCTTCCTCCATTTTGACCTTCGGATTCAGCAGCGTTCCTGAAAAAGGTGATGCATAAACACGATAAAATAGTTGTTTAACTTGTTTAAATATATTTTCATGGATATAAAACATTTATTGACAAACTAAAATCGTATTAATATACACCTGTACCATATCGTTTACAAATTTATGGAGGATTAACGTTAGCATTTCTGTTTCAAGGAGTTCAAACACATTATGAATCCCTCTTTTGAGAAATATTTGTACACATTGTATACATTTCATTCATTTATCAGATGATTGGAATCCACGAGGCGATAATTGGGCATTGACCGGATATAGATTTGGCCTATTGGGTTAACTTTATTCAGACAAGAAATGTACAGATATGAACTGTTTGTGTTTTAGCTCACCTGAGCTGGAGGCTCAAGCGAGCTTTTCTGATCAAAAGTCTGTTGTCTGTCATCGCCGTTGTTGTTACTCCTCACAATTTCATCTTCTTCACCAGAACCACTGGCATACCTGGTACAATGCAATCGTGTGACATCACAATCAGAAACATGGCATGAAATCGAAAAAATATGGGTAAGCTGAATGAACTGATAAATAATTTTACTTTGCGGCAACAGTTTGCGAGCCGGTCCGACAGATCAATTGTTGCCCTCGGTTGTTTATATTGTTTCCCAGTCAACAACTGTTTACCCCTACTAAATTAATAACTCGTTTTCGCAGAAAATGACGTCACCGGTCAACAGTCTTTTTTATTTACAGTCGATTTTAACAGTTCCAATCCAACAGTTCCAGTCCAACAGTCAAAATGCTGGACTTTTTTTCTCATAGAGTTATATAGTAACTGTTTTACAGGGGTATAACAAATTATTATGTGTTTTCAGGCTGATTACATGTCTCATTATAATGTTTCAATGTCTATAGATACATGTACATGCACATAAAAAAGTCCTTATATATTGCATTTGGAGGTCAAACTTTTACTGAAAGTTGAAAAAAAAACAAGTTACTCCTCTGACTCAGTACTATGAGCTGGTCCTATGATATCGCAGTAGTTGAATCATTTTGTCAAAAAATCTGTCAATATGGAAATATTTCTAGAAACTAATGTTATTGTGAGTTTCCTCTATTATATACCTCAGTGATGTTCAGTGTGTCTCTGTTTACTATGTCTAAAAATATCCCAATTTCAGCGCGTGTTACTATACGTAAACAGAAATACCGCGATACCATAGAACCCGCGATATGATAGGAAACATGTATACTGGCGGTACCGCTGAGTACCATTTCTCGCCAGTGCATGCAGTCGCACCCCAGTATTACAGTCAGTTCTTATCACAGATAACATACATATATGTAAGGGGTCTGCTGTATAGCTCAATCCACATTTTACAAAAGTTATGTCCTGTTGCCATCTTTATATAGGGAAACCCTTATATTTCTCACAGTAGCTTTTGTAGTTTAGAGGTTTCTTACTTTGTCATTTAACATTAAACATCTCTTTCCATTGTGGAATTTGATTGCCCTAGAGCTAGGATTGGGCAAACTAAGCATTGAAGGAAAGATTAAATTTGGTGAGATTTTTTCACAAGAAACCCAAATAATTGGTTGCATAAAGAAGGGCAAAGTTGGGTTTTTCTCGTTTGACCTTTGAGTTGACCCCGCAAGGAGAAACAACTTTTGCAAAGTGTGGATTAAATGGACTATTCTTATATCTGTAAAATTAATAATATTTCATCAAAAGAATTGTAAAGAATTACAAAATGCATGGTCTCTACATGAGACAGTGGACCATTACAACCTACAGTACATACATGTTATGGACTCATTATATCAACTTAATTACAAACCATCCTATTGTCTATTATTTGAGCAGGGTCCTTTCAGATGGTCAACAATTCAATGATATTTAGTTGTTTATATCTGTGATGGTCAGTCCTGGTCAAATACCTGTGCCAGAAATCTAAATTTGTAGAGAACCAGACGAGAGATTCAGGGGGACAAGATTCTATGCCTGGTCTGGTCTGTCGTTATTTCTCCCAACCCATATACATTGGGTACTGTGAACAACCACTGGAATTGATGGGTGAACTCCAGTCCTCAACTTAATTACTCATATTATACCTTGACTACAGGAGAGAACATAAATAGGCATTATGTCTGCTGTTCAATCCATTTCAATGTATCTGTATACTTGAATAAAATACTTTTAACATGTTTAAAGGGGCATGGTCATGATTTTGGTCAAAAATTATATTCCGATTTTATTTACAATGCTTGAGTAAGGCATTTTAATTAAATAGGCAACCAAAATATGAGTGTCATTCATTGAGTTATTATAAGCGACTTACAGAGCTTACAATTCTTTGCTATGTAAACAAATTAAGCTTTTGTTTACATTTTGAATTTTGAAGTAAAAATTCCAGTTATAAAACGTTAGGAACTATTTATTTATGCTTAAAATGAATTAGAAGATGGACAAATCAGCTTGAAAAATATTTTTTACTAGTGTGACGGTCAGACCAATTCGAATACCGGAGCCAGATAGCTCATTTGGTAGAGTACCTGACTAGAGATTCTCAGGGGGCAGGGGTTTGAATCCCTGTCTGGTTCGTCATTATTTTTCCCATCCCGTTACACTAGTACAGGGCACGAGCCTTGTTTACATGACAAAGAATTGAGAGCCCTGTATCTTGCTTATAACTCTACAACTAACTTTCAAATTTCATTTGATAATTAGAAATGCATTCCTAAAGCATTGTACATGTTGTAAATTGTGACCATGCCCTTTAATATACAAGAAAATATTTTATTTGTAAAGGCCAGTGATTGGGATAAGCACGCACCCTGCGCCATAGTCGCATTAAATGAAAAAATGGCGCATTCATGTTAAAAACGTTGCGCCATCCTGGCGCATATTATCATTATACTATTACTGTACATACTTCTTAACTTTGAGCTTTCCCCCGTAAATGCTTGAAATCTCTTTCGCTACAATGCTTTAAAGATCGCTGTTATTTTACGCTTAACAAATAGTAGTCAAATGTCGTAAAGCAAAGCGTAATCATGACTTTGTTTTCTTTCGTATCTTATCAAACTGTAAGGATAATACCGTCAATTTGACATATAACGCACACGAAGTCTAAATGTAGTAAGCAGCTGCCATGCCACCGAAAAATTCCTCGTTCCAAGAAAGGACAAACTCTTCTGCAATTTTCAATTAAAGGTTACTCAAACAATTTCAAAGATGTGAAACAAAGGAGAATAAAATAAAGGATTGAAACTAAATTAAGGTTTTCATTACTAAAATTAAAATATTTTTTATATTTTCATTCATGGTTATTTAGTAATTGACAATTGCAATGTACTCTTTCATAAACTAATCAAATTTTTAACTTAATTGTCATTTTACAATGTCCCATTAAATTTCCTTTTGGTCCATTGATTTTGGAAATGTCACATTGACACTGAGTTGGAACGTGCCATTGTCACATTTTGCCCATTGCTTATCCCAATCACTGTAAAGGCTAGAATCATTTGATGTGTGGTCATACAACAGAAGGCTTAAGAGGTACCAGATATTGCATTTTATTTATACAATGAAAACTTGCTGCAGGCCTGTTACCCCAAGTCTGAAAAAATGCAGATAAATAACCTGGAAGCTTCAATTTCTTACATGCTAAAAAGTTGCAACTAATCTGAAACTAGCACAATTAAGTTTTTTGCATTGTAAGTTGTAAGTTGTTTGTTTATGAAAAACTGGTGATTTACATGCAGCATGTTAACCAGAATTTTCCCAGAGAGCTAGGGTTGGTGCTTAAGCCCAAGTTTCTTTGCTATACTAGTGGGCGTAGGAGAGTTAATCAGTGTTTTGCTGTGACCTGTTATCCATTAATTTTACTGTGGCAAAACAATGCAGATAATTTGCACAAAACATTAACAAGTGTCCACAATGACATGTACTGTATTGAGCTAGTGACGTTACTTACATATACATGTATATTGTACTTAGAAAACACTTAGATGTGTTAGACCAATTAGCTAGCTAGATAATCCAAGAAACATTTTAAATTTGCAGTATAACGTTGGCTGAGAAAAAGAAAATGGTCTTGGTGAGTGGTGACAAACTGGAGGAAGTTGGGCCTGGCTTTACAGAATGAGGAGGTCCAGGTGAGTGTTGTTTATCAGGTAATGAAAAAGAACAATGGTTATATTGTTTGATACCATACAACTTTGTCCTGTTTCTAAGACTACATGAAGTATTGTATTTTTTTTTTCTACCTAAATTCAGAGAGCAGGGCTGCGTTCAAGATCGTAGCAGCTAGCCTAGTCGCTAGGTCGTAGATATCTAGGTCTATTAAACTGACCGCTAGGTCTCAGATTTAAAGTTGGAAATATTCAACTAAGGACTAATTACATCGACATAATTTGTTAATTTCAAGCGGAAATATACATGTTAAAATTCATTATAACTTAAAGGAATAATATAATATCACTAAATAAATAGATTTCATGTTTGTTATAAAGTGGTAGCTAAGGAGCCATCTTGAATTTGATGCTTAGCATTAAATATTTAGGCTACAAATATCTACGTAGCGGCTATAGGCTAGCTTATCTTTCAATTACGTTGCCCTACGTAGCAGCTGCGATCTTGAACGCAGCCCTGTAAAGACCCTTTCACAATTGGCGCATGAGCAGAAGTGACAAAATAAGTTTTAGATTTGGATCGTAAACTTTTGCTGAAGTAATCGCATATGAAAAAGAAATATTCATACAAAATTTGTACTGTCTAAAGCAACTGTTATGTGAGGCAAATACATGTACATTAAATATTGCAATATATATTGCATCTATATGCAACTGTTGTACAATGAAAGCGAGTCTTGTAAGGTAATGCAGTAGGATCGTCCTAGTGATCAGGTGATCAGACAATTAAATGTGCGTCAATGCAATTGGATGTGCAGAGCTTATGCGATCATGTGTTACATGGTACGAATGGTCATGTGAGTCAGATTGGGTATATATAACAATAACAGACCATTTCCAACGCTGTGTTTGGAGATTCAGCAGACGGCAAGGAGGTATTGGTGCAGCAACATCCATGGTCAAATATTCACATTTATTGTAATTTCCCCTTATGTTTGCATTGGAAGCCAGCAATGTTCAAATTTTTTGAAAACGGACTTAGCCTTGTCACGGCGCATGAGCAAAAGTACCGTATATTGTCATCACAGGTTTTGAATATATTTATAATTGGAAGATTAAATGAGACGTTCAAACTTAAATAACCAATTTGATACGCACTTATGAAAAATAATCATTAAATCACATCTAATCATAAAAAAAAAATATCCTGACAAAATTTCTGACAGTATAATTTTAGTCAAACTAAATAACATGTTTTAAATATGGCTGTTCCATGTGTGTTTCATATTTCTGACTAAGAGCATATATAATGGCTTTTTGGTAACCCATCCATAACTGAGGTGAATTTAACAACTTTGATTGATCTAAACTTAACATTAAATACATATTTTAAAATCATTATGAAGCTGACATTAACCAAACTCAGGAGTATGTATGAAGTCAATAATATGAACTTTTTGCACTTGAAACTTTTTTATACCCTACAAAAATTAGGAAAAAATCATTTTCTCTAAATATGTACTGTATACTATGATTTTTTTGGCATTTTCAAGACAGGGAAAGCTTTTGCAACTTTTTACCAACAGATTTGTGAGAAAATTACCTTTACTAAAAGATATATTTAAAAATGCATTTTTCTCATTGATTTTTATGCTAACTTCAAGATGTGATAAATTTGTTAATATTAAAAAAAAATTTAAATTTCAAAGGTGAATCTTTGTCATTTAATAAACCCCTTAAAATCAAAGTGAGATTTTAGTGATCAAACTGTTGCAAGATTACAAGTTGAACAACATGGCTGCAAAACACACATTGATATGGGCAGCCATGATTCATCTAATGACCTTTAAAAATTGTGAGTAAACAAAACGTTGTACATGTATTACTGTTCGTGCATTGCAGTACGATATTTTGGATTGCATTTGGTCGTGTCTGAATAGTGTGCATGTCCACTCTTTTGAGGAGACTTGGCGCAATTACTAAAATGCATGCAACGAATGTGAGACATCGTGCAACATTTGTGAGAGCCAAAACATTCCGATCACAAAGTGTTGTATAGTGCGCCAATTGCAAAAGGGTTTTTAAGTGAGTTAAAAAAAACTTAATGAGTCATGCAGCATCAGATGGTCCACGTTAGGATTGTTTTGTTCTTTTGTTCAATTCTGCCTCAATTTCATTGGAATTTATCAATTATCTGCTGTTATATTTTAGATTTGGATAAGGATTTTCTGCCATGCTCTATATCAAAAGAAGATGCCATGCTTCCAAAGCTCAAAGTAAGCATTGTTTTTGTCAAACTTAAATGGAGGATGCCTAGCTAGGCCATGTACCTCTCTGGGAATATCCTCAGGATTATTCACTGTATTATGTATATTTCAGATGTAAAGGAATACCGGTATTTTATATCCTTCCTTAAATTACTACGACATGAATTGCTATGCTTTGGGTCATATGTAAATAGAGGAGCCATGCCTTGCTCTGCATTATCAGATGATTTAATTAAGCAAGCACATGTATTTTGTAAAATAAAGTTAGGTAAATAAAACTTTGAAAAAAATATGAGATTTCCATAGAATTAATCAGAGAACTAATATTTCAGAACAAAGATCCTGATCCATTCTCTGCATTGGAAAGAGATGATGACGAAACACAGGATATATTGGGAATGAAGAGCCAATCAGGTGAAATGAACTAAACTTCATTTATTTTACAACAATTTGTTAACAAGTTATAACAATTTATATCAATAATTTTTGTTGGCAGGGTTGTTAGCACGAGGGCGTCATTGATTCTGGAGGAAGCTTGAAACCTTGAAGAAAACCGACACGTCGAAGTGGGTGACTACCATACCCTTTCGCATACAGCCACTGTCGATAACAGGGATCCAACTCGGGTGGGCTACTTGGTTAGCTAATCAGGTGTTCCTTGACATATGAGGAATTTTCCTAAGCAATTTAGAATAGACCTGTCATGTTTGCAGTTTCACATGTGTTTAGATAATACAATGTACATGTATTAAGAATTAATATGAATGTTGTTATAATCACACTTAGATTAATTATCATGTTGTTTCCTATAAAAGTTCATTGTCCATCTGATTGTTAAAGATGTGTAATACATACTTTACTGGGTTTATAGACTATTCAATTATTAATAGAGTGTAAAAGTCAATATTTTGATATTCTCTTAAAGACATTGATAAGTTAATTATCTAGCATTAACAAACTTAAGTAGAAGGTTTAAAAGTGGATGTAAATGCATACTTGATCAGCAATATTTGGTCAAAGTTTTTTGTTAAATTTTGTTGAAATTTTCAACTCATGACAGTTTATACTTATTCTGAAATAAAGTGTCCATAAATATGCATTCAGCAGTCAGTTATAGAAAGCAATGTTTGGTTTTTTTTTACATATTCAAGTAGGTAATTGTATTGCTATATACTCTGCAGATTGTAACCCTATACAATTGGTCTGCATTATTTGTTTTTTAAGTGTGAATTACATGTACCAGTACATGTCATTTACAAGATGTATAAACTTAATGCATTATCTATGCTGTGTATAATTTTTTATGATGGCATGCTTATACTTATTAAGTTCAATGTGAAGGACTATGTAAGGTATCTAAAACATGTTTAATAGCAGTGTTTGGGCAAATTTCCGTTTAGTGTGCTGATCATTTGTACTATATATTTGCAAACCCTAATTATACCCCCGCTCCGAATGAGAAGGGGGTATACTGTTTTACCCTTGTGTGTCTGTCTGTCTGTCCGTCTGTCTGTCTGTAACAAAATATTCTGTCGCATTTTTCTCAGCAACTATTTATCGCAGATGCTTGAAAGTTTAATACACTATTTGTTTATGCATGCCATATCTTGGGATTTATTTTTGTACCAATCAGACGTCAACTTCCTGTTAAATGATGACTTTGTTTATTTTTAGCCTAAATTCTCGAACAAATTATTGTCAAAGATTTCTCAGCAACTACTTATTGCAGATGCTTGACATTTTTGAACTATTTGTTTAGTCATGCCATATCATGGGATATATTTTTGTACCAATCGGACTTCAACTTCCTGTTAAATGACTACTTTACTTATTTTCAGCAAAAATTAAAAAAAAATTTCGCCAAAGATTTTTCAGCAACTACTTATTGCAGATGCTTGAAATTTTAACAACTACATGTATTTGTTTAGGCATGCCATATCTTGGGATATATTTTTGTACCAATCGGATGCCATCTTCCTGTTAAATGTCGACTTTGCTTATTTTGCATATTCACATCTGAGAGTGCCCGAGGTATTACCAGTGAACATTGGCTCACAGATATCTTGTTTTGCCTTTTTCTTAAAAATAATTCTATAAAAACCCTAATGAGAAAATTACATGTGAAATCGGGCAAGAAGTTCTGTAAGATAGCTTCTTTTCATGTATCATACATCTATTTTACAAACAAAAATGTATTAAAGTTAATTTTAAGTCCTCCTTTGTATTTCTTCATATTTTATAATCACCTTGCTTATTTTACATGCATGTATTGTGCTATAATTTGATCTTTTAAATGTACATTGAGACAACACTAGAAAATGTGAAACACATGCTTTTTATACTGATGGGCTGTATTGCTGTGTTTTTTTTTTAGCAAACCATTATAATATTGATGAGTTATAAATCATTAGTATGCAATCATTTTAACAAAGTTGAATGGAAATATTTTTTGATGCATTATAACTTTTGACTTTAGATTTCTAACTAATTTTGAAAGTTTCCTACATACTAAGGCCACACCAATATACCCGGTAATTTCTTGTTCATCGGACATCCAATAAAAAAAGGTTTAAGCTGGTGTGCGATTGCATAATAAAAAATTTTTTTTTTAAGGCAACATTGGGCAGTACATAAATAAATTTGTGTGGGCAGTTATAGTTTTTCCTCTGATTTATGAGTATAACTGATTTAAAATACAAAAAATAAAGCAGATTTAGAACAGAAAACTGTGCAAAATTTCCTGGATGAGTGAAATTATAATATTTATTTGTAAATAAGTTTTTATTTAAATACAATCGTGCTGGTCAGATGAACAAGAAATTATATTGGTGTGGCCTAACATGACTTCTTAATATAAATTGCAAAGAATTAATTTGATTTTATTTAACAGGTTTACACAGACTGCTTATAAATACTATGGAATATGTTACATAAACACTAATAAATCAACAAGAATTAAACCAGAATGATGTTCTGTGTTTGTTTGTAGTAATCAGATATATGGAGTTCTTCCTTGGGAGCATTGCCAATTGTGGAAATGGCATGTATTGTTGCAGTTATGATGCATCTTCAATTGCACTCCATACTATACCTACACTTTTCTTAAAGAGGACATTTATTTATGTCTTAGATATATCCTATCATTTATATTACCGGTAAATTACATGTAAATGTAGTAATCGCGGTAGTTATAAATGTCAGTGTTCAAGTGAGCAGTGCTGTCAAAATGCTGCCTTGATCTCAAGACATATCTATTTAAAGTGATATATTTTTGTACATGTGTGTTAAAAGCACAACACTCAAATGATTGAAGAAGTCAGTAATGGGAAATATTTTTGTTCTTGAATTTTTTTCGGCCCAACAATTACTAATTAAAATTTTCAGGGATGCGGAGGTTAGCAGAGAATAATTGTTTTGTTTATTAGGATGGAAATTCTCCAAAAGAATTACAGAGTTTTACCCTTTCACATTCCGGATTTATACTTAATTTCAGTGCAAACGATACGTGGAAAATGGCTAAGTGGTCAAATTTTGACGACGAGTCAATGAATGGTGTTCGAATAGCACATCAAGTCAGCTTTTGTTATAAAGTACATTTGTATAAAGTTCGGTCTCTGCATTATCCCGCGGAGACGGTGCTCACATTTATTCGATTTTGAAATGTACATGTATACAGGAAAATATTCGCCCTCGTTTTATTTTCGCTCCTTCGCCCTCGTTGTAAGAGGCGAATTTCAGACTGGGCGAATTCTAATGTTTTAAACTATCTCTTTTTCAACACAACTGTGTTTGGGCGAATTCAAGATGGGGTGAAACTGTTTGCAAGTGTAAAAGGGCGAAAAATAGATGGGGCGAAAATAACCCTGTATACAGTTTTCCCGGCCGGTTAGGTTGCCAATGAAATGTTGAACAAAGTGTGGTGCTTTATTGGATTTGATTACGCCCGACCAAAATTTTTAATAATACTCAAAGAATGATTCCTTATTCCTTAATTCATATTTGTCTAAACTATAAATAAAAACAACTTATAGGCTCGTATGTCTTTAGGGCTAGTTGGTGTCTTCTAGTCTGATGTGCAATTAAATGTTTCTATTGTTACTTTGTAAAACTAGATTAGACTTTTATAAAGTTATTGATAGTGTGATGTTTTTCGTACTCCCCATAAATATCACAACAATTTTGCGTGAAAGTGGAAAATTAATTTGTTTCAAGCGAATCTCTATACAAGAACGGAATGTGTTTTGTATGTTGAATCGCTTGTCATTAAATTAAATGTACGTGCACATGTTTCGTTTCGATTCATTTATTCTGGGTGAAGAGAACATTTTTTATTGTATTTATTCACACCATAGAAAAGATGGTACGCGATGTATATTATTAATATATATGCAATTGTTGTTTACATCGCGTATAGGCAGAAAAAATAAATGGAACAGACTACTTTTTAGAACATACAAAATTTTCAAAATGTTTCGACATTACTACATGTAGCTGACACAATCTCATTTTATTTCGTTTGGTTTCGAACTACATGTTATTTTTTAAACATGTTCCGAAATCATTACGATGTTATTTTCCATTCCAAATTTGATAAAACGAGTGTATCTATAGAAACATGTATGACGTTGAACACAGAACATTTAGAAATTTCATATGCTAATACGAATTCTTTTATTTCAAATTTCTGTTTCATCTGGTAACTCATTTATTAACTGATGATATGATAGTATTTCTAAGTAACTGATATTATGGGTGCCGCCGTCTGTCTAATATGAAATACTTTGTTTCATATGAAAATTTATATCAAATACTACTCCATTCTTGTGTGTTGGACCCTTAAATGATAAAGGGTTGGAGTTGATATAGCGGTTAGGGTTAGGGTTGAGATAGGGGTAAGGGTTGAGGTTGGGTGAAGTTAAGTTAGGTTTAAGGTACGTGGAAATTGAGGTTAGGCTTAGGGTTGAGGTGTGGATATTGAAGTTAGGGTTAAGCTGGGGGTTGAAGTTAGATTTAGGGTTAAGGTTGGGGTTGATGTTGGGGTGAAGTTAAGTTAGGGGTTAGGGTGAGAGTTGAAGTTAGGGTTATGGTGAGGGTTGAAGTTAGAGTTTGTGTTAAGGTGGGGTTGAAGTTAGGGTTAGGGTTAGGGTTGGGGTTGAAGTTAGGGTTAGGGTTATGGTTGGGGTTGAAGTTAGGGTTAGGGTTATGGTGAGGGTTGAAGTTAGGGTTTGAGTTAATGTGGGGGTTGAAGTTAGGGTTAGGGTTATGATGAGGGTTGAAGTTAGGGTTAGAGTTATGGTGAGGGTTGAAGTTAGGGTTATGGTGAGGGTTGAAGTTAGGGCTAGGGTTATGTTGGAGGTTGAAGTTAGGGTTAGGGTTATGGTGAGGGTTGGGTTGAAGTTAGGGTTATGGTGAGGGTTGAAGTTAAGGTTTGGGTTAGGGTGGGGGTTGACGTAAGGGTTTGGGTTAAGGTGAGGGTTGAAGTTAAGGTTAGGTTTATGTGAGGGTTGAAGTTAGGGTTAGGGTTATGGTGAGGGTTAGTGTTGTGTATTTAATCCTGAAAAGTTAATTTGTAAAGGGGCTTTGTCTTCAAAGATACAATTAAAGTGGTGTCAAAGAATGTTTACTGTGGATTATTTCGATAATCCGTAGTCTTAGAGAGTCTACTGAGGCATGTATTAGATAATTAAAGGGAAGTACTTAGAAGAACTATGTCAAAATGATGAAAATCGGTTGGTAATTTATAATTCTTATCTACACAATGTATATGAAAATGTTACTAGTTTAAAGCGCTGATTTACAGAAAGTGGTTACATATAAAGATTTTTAAAGGAGTGCATTTGACATTGATTAAGGTGGTATGTAACACCTATCAATATTAATGTGGATAAAAGTACATTATAATGAAATAATTTTACCGGATGAGAATTTTCAAATCTTGCAATATTTTTCTAAAAAGTGGGCTTTAAAAGTTTTGGAAATGCTAAAATTATAAAAGCCCGAGCGTGATTAAAACTCATGACTTCCATAGTCTTAATACATCTCTAACCCAAGAAAACAATTATAAAATCCTACCTAATTTTATTGTTTATTTCAATCGAAAGAGCGTCACAATATGGAGGTGCCCCATACAGATATAAATGACTAATTATCCTTCTAGATAGAAAAGGTTCTTACAGAGTAAAACTCTAGTAGTATGAAACAACCCTCCACTGTAATTTGATCCGATTGATTACACAATGTACAATATTTTGATTCGATGGAATATTTTTCCTCAAATTATTCTGTACTTCAAAGTTGGATGCAGATGATGCTTTAAATTTTTAAGAAAAGCAAATGATTATTTGGTATTTCCAAAGGTGCAGTTTTGCACATAAACTCTAAAATAAGTATACTTAATCTTTATATTTATGAATTGGCGATCACTTCCTTTACGAGTGTTTTATGAAGGTGTGAAATAATGGAAAAATTGGTATTACTATTGGTATACATGTATATAACTGGTAAGCATATTAAACGCAGGGAGGGGGGGGGGGAGAGAGAGAGAGAGAGAGAGAGAGAGAGAGAGAGAGAGAGAGAGAGAGAGTTTAGTGTAAAATGCCAATCACTATGATTTTCAAACCATGCTGTCACTCCCTCATGATGTAAACGCAAGACAGCACAGCATGACATGTTTTGCCTTTGCAATGTTATAATAAGAGACTATTGACATACTAGACACCTCAACCTGGTACATGTATTATGCTATACCATATAAATTATTAGGTTCATTTTTTTTGTTAGATTGTTAACATGTTGCTATGCTGATTAATTTTATAATGATTGCATGTGTAAAGATATGAAAATATAATTGTGCAGGAATGCATGAAGAAAAATATTTTTCAATGGTATAAATATTTTTTTATTATAAAGTAAATAAATCTAATAATGTTACATTTTATTATAATCATTATCAATGATTTTATAATAACACAAATTAAACAGCATCAAAGTTTAAAATATACAGTTAATTTAATATTGTCCTTTTTAAACACACCAGAGGCCCCTGGAACATTTTCTGGATCCATGCAAAAGCAATTTTTATAAATAAAGATGGAGGGTGCCTGTGAACAATATACATAAAATGTGACTACTATCAAAATAATAAGTCAGTTGAAATTTATTTTACATGTATCAAACATATCATTTTGCTTTTTTCTACCATAAATAAAAAGGCAAAAAATGATGAAATTGTTGACTGTAGTATAAGATTGTAATATAAGATATGGCAACTGATATTTTTTAAAATCATTATTACATTATTACAATGTATGAAATTTGCATATCACTAAATATAATGAAAACATTAAAATGCATGTACAAATAAACAAAATTTAAATGACATAAGAATTAAAGATTAATCTGTGGATAGTAAAAAAAATAGTAATAGTAAAAGTTCTGAATATTTTAAGTCTTCTAGTGGCTTAATGAAGAATAAAAACAATAGAGTCAAATAAATACAGTCCAGAAGAAAAAAACCTTAATTTTGTCAACGGTAAAAGGCCATCCTAAAAAAGTGAGTCTTTAGATACTTCTTGAAAATGCCCTTTGGCTTGAGCATGTGATTGAACTATATAAACACATGGAATTCTCAGAGTGCAATGATCTCGCTGGGATATAAAAATTTACAAAGCCTTGAATATAAAATGGAGACATCCTATAGGGTGCTTTGAATACAGTTATAATAATGTTATACTGGGACTGGAACTCCACTGGCAACCAGTGCAGAGAAATCAGGGTTGGTGCATGACGATCCTGCTTCATAGTCCTCATTATTTCTCTAGCTGGAGTATTCTGTGTTCTCTGAAGTCTTGATTGGGAGCCATTACTAATAGTTTTCGAGAACATGCGGCAGAATTTAGGAGCCAAGAGAGGCCCTTGTGGAACTCAAAATATAAGCTGATAATCAGATGACACAGGTGAGATAATCGCAACTACATTTTCATGTATTTGATATCTGTTGTTGAGGTAAGATTTTTATCCAAAGCAAAGTGTCACCATAGATGCCGTAGAAAAATTTAAGGCATAGAATGGTCTATCAAGTCAATGTCTGCTGGGAATTCCAACATCAAGAGTATTGTACACGAGTTGGATTCAATGACACAATGTCAAGATGCACCTTTAGGAGAGCTGTTTCTGTGGATTAATGACCTTGTATGCAGATTGGTTAATTTCATGTACTTTGTTTGACACCTAATGATCTTCTGTGCGATTGAACAACTTTTCCCAGGATTTAGAGATGAAAGGGAGTTCCGCACTGGCTTGTTTATTCATCATTCCTTTTACTGTTGATCCTATTGGGTTGTGGATATTAGGAGATGTCATACCAAACACTGCAACCTGAAATATATTTTTCAAACCATCAATGAATAAGGTTCAGATATAAAATTTAGAATTTCTCAATTGAGCTATATATTAAAGCTGAACACCGCTCGTAAATAGACACTGTCCGCCATATTTCTCTTTCATCACTGCTGTCCCTACAACACGTATATAAGGTGCAGACCTCTTTGCAGTTCTAAGTATTTTGCTGTAGAGGTCTCACCTGCGTGGACGACGTATATCTTGCCTTGCCTTGTTACTGTATAGCCGTTTGTTTTGGCGGTACACAAATTTGGCGGATTTGGGCCTACAAGGTATACCATTAATTTTGGCGGATATAATTTTGGTGAATTCTTACCCTTCTTAATAGCTGAGAAGTTAATTAATGTTCTTAAGCAAACATCCTATGTCACCATTACAAGGTGGTAAAATTTGATGCCCGACCCTGGCTTCACACAGTTCAATATTTTCAACAGAACTAACTAAATGGTATTAATATATGCATGAAAAAAATATACCTTATTAATAATCAATTTTTATTTCATACGACATAGTTAGTAAAGAAACTGCTAATCAGACCATTACCTACACCTGAGTCGATAATGGATGACGTCCCCTAAAACACACAAGCTAACACCCCTGTCACTGGGGCTAATTACACACCTGTACAGGGAAAAGTGATATGTTTAAACAATTAACTTCTAATTTATGGTAATGTTTAGCTTTTATTTATTTACATTAGTTTTGTATTGATTTTGGTAAATGTACATTTGTTTCTGTAACACTTGTGTGCATATAAAAATTGTCCCTTTTTATCATGCTCACACACTTTAAAAAATATATAAAAAAAATCTCCAAAAACTACATGTTTGTCAATAAAATTTACATAGAAAGTACTTAAATTTGGTGATTTTAATTTTGGTGAATTTTAAAAAATCGCCAAAATAGGCCAAAATTATATCCCCACCCCAAAAAACAGCTATACGGTATTCAGTAGGGATGAAATTACCAAATTTTATGCACTTCTTTAAGCTAGGAGAATACTAACATCAAATACAAGTAAACAGGTCAATGCACCATTTAGTAACAGAATATGCACATAAAATAAGAAATAAATGCATAAAATTTAAAGACCACGAAAGGAATACTACATGTCGGCCACAAGTTTCAGGTGTTCAGTTGGGTGTAATGAAATCGAAGGGTTTTTATTCTTGTATGACGATGCCTATTTATGAGCGGGTTCAGCTTTCACTAGACATCATTGAGATGGTGATCATCCAAAAGGGCCCTGCTCAAATAATGGACGAAAAGCATTTCAGAGAAATTTGCTTGAAACTTGACCTATACTGTGGAATCATTTTTATTCGTGGATGTCAATGTTCGTGGGAATAGCCAAAATCAATGAAAATTTTTTTGGTTCGTGGGGACGTAATTTTGTTGGTAGCAAGTTCTATTTTGTAAATAAATATTAAACATATGCTTGCATATACATTCGTGGGGATGTAAATTCATGGGCAAGGGTTACCCAAGAAAGCCACGAACCTTGGTCCCCCATGAACAAGGATGATTCCACGGTAACTTACTAAAGAAATTTTCCAGTCAGCATAGATTCAATCTCATTACTCTTTACCATACATACAGGCATTTTTTGTTCAATCTGAGCAAGATTAAGCAAATGGGAAATAATCTACAGTATAAAACTGATTATAAAGAGATCTGTTATGACCTTCACATTGATTTGGTTCAAGGTCACTGCACATCATTAACCTAAAAGCTCTCTTTATGTGGAAATTAAGAAGAGAAGATATGCTCCAGACAATTCTGGAGTCATATGATTCTGCTATGACATTCACATTTGACCTTACAGTTCCTGAAAAATTCTACTTTCCCATTTTTCCGTGGGTTCACCGTGCTCTCCGCTCCACTCCGTTCGCACTCACCATTCACAAAGAGCTCACTGTGTGTTCACAAAGCGTACACCTTGCACTCACCCTTCATTCAGTGTTCACTTATCGTTTAGTCAGAATATATTATATTTAGGCTGATAACAATTCATACATGTAGATTATTTGTTATTTTTTCCTAATTAATGACGAAACACAATGTACGGATAACTCACGAGGCACTCCGAATGAATCTTTCATCTTGTGTTTACATATCGTTCACTGTTCACTTTGCGCTCATGTTTGCACTCCATTTCCACTCCGTTTCCACTCTGCCTTCACCGTTAATAAGCGCTCACCAAATTCCATTCAGCGAGCGCTCACCATTCCCTCACCGATTGCTCAGCATGCACTTACTGTTCACATGGGAAAGTAAAACGTTTCAGGGACTGTAATCAAAGTCACTGTTAATCCTTTGACCATGATCAAGATGATCACTATAAGGAGCCAGCAGAGTGGGGCTTTAATAAAAAAAATTATGGAAAGGTATGAAGACAAATATATGGGTTTATAGCTTATAATTTCATAAAAGTTAGAACATTAGCATCAGACCTTAATTGAATAGTTTGATATTGTTACTATGACAGGTCAATCTCTTATCATTTATAAATAAATGTAAAATTCATCACAATTTCTTTGCAACATTAAAAAAACACCAACATTTACTGTTACCTAGCTATCATTAGGATAGAATTTATATTGACAAACAACTTACTGGTATTGTTTTTCTGAAAATACTATCAACAAAGAATTTCTTTCTGCTTGAAAACAACTTTAATGGATCTCTAGAAGCTGTTTAGGCAGTTAGGATGAATGATCATATAATGGCATTAGGATCTGTAAGAAAAAAATTACCTGGTCCAGTGGTACAATTTGATTAACATCAATACATGTATATAAATGAATTAAAATATGTTTTGATTGAGCCACACTGGATAGGTGGTATACACTTACAAAAGATGGATTTCTTTTATCTAACTGTCAGCTTGGCACTCTTATGTATGCCAATCTCTATGAATATGTTCCCCTTCTTCCCCATGGGTTGTGCTGGGAACCCTCTGCAACCAACCTCTATAAGAAACAGCCAAGATCCCCATCTTTGCAGTCTGCCATCATGTCTGCATACTTCAGGGTCTATCCTTCATCTGTTTCCCAATGTCACAGTCAGCTATATTGAGGCTAGTGTCTTTGACTGCTGAAACACTAGTACTGTGTCTGGTTGTCAACAATGTTGGGGATAACAAATTTCCCATCAAGATCCACTTTGAGCTCCCCGTCAGGCTCTCTATCTATCCAGCATGTCCCATAACCTGCATTCATCTTTGCTTCATATCTGTTGGTCATATTCTTCACCTCTCTATCTGAATACATATAAAATAAAAAATATGTGTTAAGAATAAGGATCTTAATCATTCCCTTCCCACAACTTTCTGACGTGAGCAGATGAAAAAAAAGCTCTAATGTATAAAATCAGTTAAAAAAATTTGAGATCATTTCACTTAATTTGAAAAGACCTTCTGATTCATGCTACCCTCTCCTCCAGGGAACAAGGGCTATATATATATCAACTACATACAGTGTATTGATTAGAAACCTTGACCTCAATGGACAAACACGTTGCAGTAGCTAGGTCACTTAAATTACCTTAAAATGATTTAACAGTCTTAGTTAAAGTAAAGTGGGTAAATGCTCTTACTAAGATACTGTATACAGGGAAATATTCGCCCCCGTTTTATTTTCCTTGTTAGAGGGCGAATTTAAGACTGGGCGAATTCAATGCTGCAAATAATATCTGTGTTAACACAACCGCATCTGGGTGAAATCAAGACGGGGCGAAACCGTTTGCAAGTGTAAAAGAGCGAAAATTACACCGGGCGAAAATAACCCTGTATACAGTATTGATATTTTAATTGATCTCTTCTTTAACATTTGATAAATGATGTGTGTGTTCAAGGTTCTTGATATACTGTACCAACACATTTTGTGTGTTAACATAATTCTAATATAACATCTTGTGATTGATAAAATTAGATAAATTAGATAAAATTGTACTGTAAAAAAAAATCATAAATTAATTTTACATTTTGTGTGTTAACATAATTCTAATATAACATCTTGTGATTGATAAAATTAGATAAATTAGATAAAATTGTACTGTAAATCATTTTTATTCGCAGTACTGTGACTTTATTTCGAGATTAACTTTCGATATTAAACTGGCTCACGACAACTATTATGTTTGCAACTGAGCCTTATCCAGACTCATGATGTTATAGTCTTTTTTTTTAACTCAACTTGTTTCTTTATTCCAATCCATCGATATCATAGGCAAATTTGCAATAACTTTGTAAAATGCATCGATACCATCTAAAATTCATTTCATTTATAAAGGTTGAAAGAAAAATATCATTTTAATGATGAAAAAATACTTTGAAGCTCAGGATCAGAGAACCTTAATGCGGTTAATATCAATCTATAATATTTACATCCACCAAGTATAATTTCATTTATTTCAAAAAATTTGTATTTGTATTTCCTATGGAAATTGATTATAAATCATAGCTCTGTAAAAACTGACAGGACTGAAATCTGCATTATCCGTTTATTGAATGGTCAAATCCTTAATCATGTAATAAGAAAAATCATGGACTGCAAGAAATGACCATGATGATGTCAGACTCAAATTCCAATTCAAATGTAATCATCCATATGCGCAAAACGTCTGACGTAATTCACATTATGTTCCTACCTGATCTAATTGAGACCTTAAGCTGAGTAAATGTAATCCTTAATGATATACCATATTGCTTGAATTTCTAAATACCGATCTCGATCCATAATACTTTCCTATATCCCAAGAAACCATCTTATGTGATTTAAATAATATAAAATGATCAACATTCAACAGCTTGAAATTTTTGTTCATTTAAGGTTAATTGTAACCATAATTATTTATCTATTAATAAATAAGCCAGTTTAACATGAAATCTTTCTTTTGAAAAAAAAAATCATAAATTAATTTTACATAGGATATCAGTCAAAAAATGATTTTCTGAAAGTCAAATTCCAGGCTTATGCCGATATACTTAATCTATGAAAAAGAACCATTTAGCAACGGCCTTAGCTTTTATAAAACCAATGGACAAGCCACCTGGGTAAAATTTCATAAGGACCTATCATCAGATAGTGATACATGTTCGAGAAATAGAGAAATATGAAAGAAATCTGTACATATTTTATTTATGTAATGGGATATGGATCATTACCATAAGACGATTTGGTTATTTTTTTTTATTTAACGCACTGATGAACATTAACAAAAATTTAGGTAATTTGACTTACTCTCTTTGATAATTTTGTTTAATTTCTAAACAAATAGATTTGAATACATGTATATAAACAATAAAATACTTTCTTTAATGATTCATGTGGGTTACATGAAGGACCTGGTAACAATCATTGCAAAAAAAAATTACATAACCCAAAGAATTGTGAAAATATTATAAAAATCCTGTCTCACTCATGAAATAACTTCCTATTTAACCACGAAACATTGAATTATTCATATCCTTATAAATAAAATTAAGATAACAACAAGAGGCACATGGGCCACATTACTCTCCTGAGCAACAATCAGCTGTATGGAGTCATACAAAATTCTGGACAATGTAGTACAAAAGATGCTTGTATATATTAAAAGGATTTTCTTTAGATATTCATGTTAAACATAAAGCCCCTTTGGTAACAAGATGATTTTATTAGTCAGCCCGCGGGCTGACTATATTAAGTTAGGATGAAACTTCAATTGCGCTTGCGTAAATTGGAATTCTGGGAAGAAATTAGACAGTTTGTGTTAGAAAAATTCGAAGACGTTATGAAACCTGTCAGTTTCTAGGTCAAACTGCGCATCAATGTATTGGAGGACTGTCAATGGGTATCGTCTGCAGCCACAGTCCGGAGTCCGCGTATATCTTCCCAACTCTCTTAGTGAGATGTTGGAAGTAGTTTGCCACCAGACCATGAAAATCAGAGAGCTATGTCTACAAAATTACAACTTTAGGTATTAAGTAGGTGCATGTGCAGTCATACTCTGCATGTACACCGCTACACGGTCATCTCCTCACCTACATGTACAGCCATAATAAAAAGGCTGCAAACTAAAATGTTATTTTTGTTCTGGAAACTATTTATCTAGTATTTTAACAGATTGTGATTCACTTTTGCCCTTAAATTAAAATTCCGCTGGCTGACTTTCTTAGCTTTTTAAAAAGCTAACCTTGTTGTCATATTATATTGGTTTTAAAAAACATTTTGAAAGATTTTTCTCAATTTTTTCCTGTATAAAAATTTGATCCTCCATTGTGGCCCCATTCTACCCTCAGGGATCATTGAATCATCACTATCTGTGGATGCTTTCCATCAAGTAACAGCATTCCTGGTCTGTTGGTACATGTATTGGGATTGAACTTTTTAAAAGATTTTTCTCTATCTATTCCTATGTAAAAATTAGACCCTCTCAATGTGGCCCAACCCAACACCTGGGAGTCATAATTTCAACAAACTTGAATAACCACTACCCTGGAATGCTTTCACACAAGTTACAGTATTCCTGGCCAAATGGTGTTTGAGAAGAAGATTTTTAAAGACTTTTTTCTATATATTCCTATGTAAAAATTTGTCCCTCACCCCCTTGTGGCCCAAGGCTACCCCGGGAATTATCATTTGAATAAACTTAAATTTACACTACCTGGGACTGCTTCAACACATTCCTGACCTATTGGTTTCAAAGAAAAAGATGTTTAAAGATTTTTATACGGTATTCCTATGTAAAAATTTGACCCTTTATTTTAGCCTCATCCTACCCCTGGGGATCATGATTTTGTAACAGGATGGGAGAAATAATGACGGACCAGACTGGGATTCGAACCCAGACCCCCGGAATCTCTAGTCAGGCGCTCTACCAAGTGACCATCACATTCCTCCAACCTCTAAGATCACCCCAGGCTCTTCCCTTGGCAGGAGTTAACCTGACAGTTCTAGGGGTAGGTCACGGCAACAAATGTAACGGGATGAGAGAAATAATGACGGACCAGACTAAGATTCGAACCGGGGCCCCCTGAATCTCTAGTAAGATGCTCTACCAACTGAGCTATCTGGGCCGGTATTCGAACTGGTCTGACTGAACTTGAATCTACACTACCTGGAGGTGCTTCCACACAAGTTTCATCTTTTCTGGCTAAATAGTTTATGAGAAGAAAATTTTTTTGGTTTTAAATACCAAAAATGATAAAAAATTCTTAATTTTCTTCTCTTGAAAGAGGATGTGGCCCTTCATTTTAACAAACTTGAATCCCACTCTTTGTACCAAGTAAAGTTGAAATTGGCCCAGTGGTTCTGGAGAAGATGAAAATGTGAAGAGTTGATGACAACAACTACAACGACGACAGACAACAGACGCTTGATCAGAAAAGCTCACCTGAGCCTTCAGCTCAGTTGAGCTAAAACACAAACAGTTCATATCTTTATTTCTTGCCCAACCACCCAAAAGGACAGCATTTTTTGTAATCCTGCAACCACCCTCGGTTTGTCTGAATAAAGGTAACTCAATAGTCCAAATCTATATCCGGTCAATGCCCCAATATAGCCTCGTGGATTCAAATCATCTGATAAATGAATGAAATGTAAAATGTGTACAACTACTTCCCAAAAGAGGGTTTTATTTACAATGTGTTTGAACCACATTGAACAGTGTTGAAACAGAAATGCTAACGTTAAACCTCCACAAATTTGTAAACGACATGGTACAGTTGCATATCAATACGATATTAGTTTGTTACAAAAACAATATCCATGAAAATATATTTAAACAAGTTAAACAACTATTTTATCGTGTTTATGCATCACCTTTTTCAGGAACGCTGCTGAATCCGAAGGTCAAAATGGAGGAAGACGATCCCGACTATATTGTACGGGTAGAATTATAAAAGTGGAGAGTCAAGATGCTAGCAACGGGAGCAGTAGCGTCGGAGGCAAATTGAAAGTGGGGGGCTAGACTTATCAAAAATCTTGACAAACAAAAAAAGGTCTTTGGTATGTATAAATTTGCAAAAAAGTGGGGGGGGGGGGGGGGCGCTAAGCCCCCTTCCCCCCCCCCCCGGTTCCGACGCCTATGGGGAGAATCTTATATTTTTAGCATTCAACTTATTAAATATTTTTACATTTTTTAAAATTTCAATTGCATTAAGAAATTTTCACTTAACTTATAGGCATATTATGTTTTTGCAAAGTTATATTGTTCTATACAGTATAACGTTACTGTAGGCCATGCATGGGTTGCGGTCCTGTTTGTATTCCCTATTTAATATAGAGAAATTTATTTATGCATAATATAATTTTTTTTATCATTTTATTGTTTTGTACAAAGCACATGATATTGAATTAATATTTTTAAAATCGGGTTCGTCTATAAATTGCGGCTTGCAGAACGTTGTCTTCTTCTAACAGTTGTTGTCCATCCGTCACGGATTCTTTTTCTAACAGCGCTTTATCAAGTCTTGCTCTTCTCATTAGGCCTATATAAGGAGACAGAGTTCTTTTACTAAAAGTCTCTTATCAATCCGTACGGAACCACGGAATTCCGTTGTCTCCTACTAAAAGATGAAAAAACCTGATAGATTTCTTTTAGGAAAAGATGATAACGGTAAGGATCGGGTGAAATATTGACTCATCCTTCAGTAGGCCATTTTGTCTACGCAACATATCGGTAATCTATACACCTTACTTAGTTAAATTATCTATCTAAATTCTTTGTCATAAAGATTACAAGTACTTAAGTCAATGCACCAGTTTTAACAGAATCTCATTAATTATACAAACACGCCAGACGCGAGTTACAATGACAAACTCTTTGAATCACGAATTAAACTTTTGATTGTATCTACGAGATTTAGAAAAATTAAAACATTTCATAGAAACTAGTAGATATTTAAACATATCAGAACAAGAATTCTAAAAATATTTCAAAATCATAGAGCCGCCAAAATTACTTTTGAAAAAAAAATGTAAATATAAATGAAATTAAACGGTATTAAAACGTCAATTTCCACAGATAAATTGTATTAAAGAGTGCAAACTCTAAATGATTTCAATCGGAATAAGATACCGGTAGTATTTAACTTGAAAAGGTAAGAATTGTCCTTAAAACGTATAGTTTCCATGCTCATTTCGATAGTTGCCAATAGTCTATATCTATATTTTGAGGCGAACTGCGTTCCATACTGTTTGTTCACCCGAAGTAGCATATGATCAGAATTAATTCATTAGAAGGCGTCGAAAGTGTAAAGATGTTCACTGCACGTAGAAAGACCGTATAAACCAAAAGTTGTCATTGCTGAACGTTCATTTGTGAATTCCACACTACAAACATACCTAAAATACTCTTTTGAGTCTTTTATTCTATTGAAATGCCGGCAAAATTAATCATAACAAAACACGAATTGATCTGCTACATAGCGGTTATATCCCTTTTGTGAACTCTTTTACTCTACGGTAGCTTTAACGTTACGTAATTTACACAAATGTTATTAGCACAATTGATATCGATTTTAAGAAAAAACTAGCCGATCGATTTTTGTCGATTTTTTATATGTTGTTTAAACATAAGTCCTGATTCAAATTCCACAAAAAATTCTTTGATTGCAATTTGTTTGACGTTAAACTTTATTTTGACTAGACTATCAGGTTTGACGTGTTATTGAAAATTGAGCGTCACAGATTTCCAAATCAAACTCAAAAAACAAAATATAAAACGAGTATCAATTTAATAAAATAAACAAATATTTACATTTACTTGAAGTGAATATATTAATTTTATTATAAAGAAAACTTATCTTTTTGGTTGTGTCATCATTCGTTTTAAGATTGTTGATTTAAAATCCAAACAAAGATGAAAACTTGAAGGAGGCACAGAACTATTGTTCTTACTATCCTGATCTTAGCCATAAAGACCATTAAGTGAAAAGTTTAGTACAAATGGAAAATATTTCCCTTAATAGGCTCTTGTTTACGTATTTGAGGAATGATTTTTGAGGAGATACCCTAGAAGATTAGGTTATTGCATTTGCTTTTTACTGCAGTATACACTTTTATGTGTAAATTTACCCCGTAACAATTTTAAATCCATTTATATTGATATGCTTGACTAGTTTTCGGGGGGTAAATTTCCATTCTGGAGAGTTTCTAGATCTCTTGTTAAGTGTGTCCTTCTTTCTGTGTACAGAAAATAAAGCTTAAAATGTCTTGATTTGCTTACATTTGTGCTTCATTTCGAGGTGAAACGCGTAAAACAGAAAAAAAATCTGTTTTGTTTCATGTCATCATCACTGCATGAAGAAATATTTTTATCACCATTGTTTGCATAGTGATATCTGATACCAGGGCAACCTTGAATAATGTGATTCAAAATCAGCTGAGCCAAGGAAGAAATATTTCTAAATATCAGGTGTATCTATTATATTTTAATAACTAAACACATAATTTATTTTTAAATTTATTTTTATTTAATTTTTAAATAAAATTTAAATCAAAACATCTGCTCTTATTCAAACGGTAAAGCTTTAAAAAAATGAATCTTGAATCATATAATGAAAGATAAAAGATTTTCCAATAGATACTGTAAACAGAAAAAGGTTCAGCTTTAACATCTTTTGAATTATTATTATAATAACTGTTGTATTGTTAGATCATTAACTTGAAACATAAACAGGAAACGATTTTTATTTCATAACTATATCCCTCATATAAATGGCTTTTTTATGTTATTACAAATATTTCATCGTCGTCCTCCAAAATGGGCAGGTTGCTTATCATTTTTTTGGTCGTTAAAACCTGGGCCGATCAGTGTGACGTAAACAAGTAAGAATAAGTACATTGAAATTTTTGCTCTTGTTGTTTACATCGCCATAGTTTTAATTTGAGGTCGCATATTTTGTTGCATTAACGATATATCTATTTAATAATTTTGATAAATTATGTAAAAGCAAAACTGACCAAACTCGTTTACCGTAGATAGTTTTACTTCTATGTTGATACAGTATAAATCGCTCTAACATTTTGTTGATAACATAGAATAGTTATAAATATGCCCTTTAATTACTTGTTTTTCTTTGAATTGTTTTAAAAATTAGAGAAAAATGTTGTGAAGAAAGTGAATGGAACGAAAAGCAAGGAAAATGTACAGGTAAGTTTCTTTCTCAATAGGAAAAGTACATATCTTACCAAGAAGTTGACATACCCTTGTACGTTTATTTCTTACGTGACACGTTTCGGATTAATTGTAATTTACAAGCATACAAATAAGGGACAGCAAAATAAAAAGGTACTGCGACCATAGTACCTTTTCCGGGTTTAAGTTTAGATTTCTGCTGTGTAATTCATCACAGACATTATTATCAAACGAAAACTACAGAACAATGCAAATATTCTCAAAGATTTATTCACAATTAAACGAGGTACATGCAAAACACAAAAACAAAACAATCATGTAGAGAGATTGTTTTCAGACTCCTTGAAGGACGGATGCTTAAGTTCGGAGTAACATTACTCCGAACGATACTATGTAAAAAGATTGTTTTTAGTTTTTTTGAAGGACGGATGCTTAAGTTCGGAGTAACATTACTCCGAACGATACTATGTAAAAAGATTGTTTTTAGTTTCCTTGAAGGACGGATGCATAAGTTCGGAGTAACATTACTCCGAACGATACTATGTAAAAAGATTGTTTTCAGTTTCCTTGAAGGACGGATGCTAAAGTTCGGAGTAACATTACTCCGAATGACATTTAAAGTTCTTCTGTGGATAAATCCTTATAGTGTTTAATACAAAGACAAGATATAATGTCCATAAACAGTGCTCGTAAAACAAAACTAAGTTGGGAGTAACATTCCTCCGAAAAATCTTGGATCATTACTATAGAAAATCTTAACTCTCACTTCGATGTAAAGTCTTTGTACTCAAAAACAAAACGATCATGTAGAAAGATTTTTTTTGAGATTCCTTGAAGGACGGTTGCTAAAGTTCGGAGTAGCATTCCTCCGAAGTATACTATGTAGAATGATTGTTTTCAGTTTCCTTGAAGGACGGATGCTAAAGTTCGGAGTAACATTACTCCGAATGACATTTAAAGTTCCTCTGTGGATAAATCTTGATAGGGGTTAATACAAAGACAAGATATATTATTATAGTTTCATGTTAAATACTGCAATCTGATTGGTTTAGACGCAGTTGACAATCCGTTCTCTCTCCCTCGCACGCTTAGCAACGGGCCGATAGAACGAATTGTTGCATGCGCGTTAATTATGCGCGTACGGTTCGCCGTAGAATTCACGTCTTTTCTATATAAAAGCAGTAAAATTTGCTATAAAAATTATGACATTCAGTATAATAAAATAAATAGTGCCTGTTTGGGAGGGTACCAGTTGAAATTGACACTCCTCGAAAACCATTGTCAACCTCCGCTTCGCGTCGGTTGACAATGGTTTTCTCGGGGTGTCAATTTCAACTGGTACCCTCCCAAACAGGCACTATTTATATAATGTCCATGAACAGTGCTCGTAAAAATGAAAACTAAGTTGGGAGTAACATTCCTCCAAAAAATTTTGGATCACTTCTATATAAAATTTTAACTCTCACTTCGATGAAAAGTTTTTGTACACAAAAACAAAACAATCGTGTAGAAACATGAATTCAGATTCCGTCAAGGACGGATGCTAAAATTCGGAGTAACATTCCTCCGAACGACATTTAAAGTTCTTCTGTGGGTAAATCCTGATAGGGGTTAATACAAAGACAAGATATAATGTCCATAAACAGTGCTCGTAAAGATCAAAACTAAGCTGGGAGTAACATTTCTCCGAAAAATCTTGGGTCACTTCTATAGAAAATTTTAACTCTCACTTTTATGTAAAGTCTTTGTACACAAAAACAAAATTATCATGTAGAAAGATTGTTTCAGATTCCTTGAAGGACGGTTGCTAAAGTTCGGAGTAACATTCCTCCGAACGACATTTAAAGTTCCTCTTGGACAAATCTTAGCGACGGGGTAACGGCTTTGTAAAGTTCTCTTGGTACAAAACTAAGCAATGGAGTAACATTCCTCCAGACGGCGCGCTTTGTCAAGTTCTCTTGGCACAAAACTAAGTGAAGTAGTATTATTACCTTAACGGCTTTGAACAGTTCTTTTGTGACGAAACGAATCGACGGAGTAATATTCCTCTGGACGGCTTTGAACAGTTCTCTGTTGGCAAAAACCAGAGAATAGGAATGCTCTGCTTTGATAAATTATGATATACTTGGACGTACAAACATTAAAAAAAAATATGTTGTCCAGGTTTGCCAAAAAAAAAAAAAATGCATACATGTATTGACAAGACTGCTTTCCTCCATGTACATTAACAAAAGCGTTGTAATTAATTTACATGTGTGAACTTATTCCGATTTAAACTGCTTTTACATTACTTATATCTCAATAATACAACGATTTAACACCGTGGCAAAAACCAGAGAATTGGAATACTTTGTTTTGATAAATTATGATATACTTGGACGTACAAACATTTAAAAAATATGTTGTCCAGGTTTTCAAAAGAAAAAAATGCATACATAGACAAGGCAGCTTTCCTTAATGTACATTAACAAAAGCGTTGTAATTTGTTTACATGTATGAACATATTCCAAATTAAACTGCTTTTACGTTACTTGCATCTCAATAATACAACGATTTTATACCGTGTCAAATAAAATCATATCTGTACTTTCATGTGACAGAATAAGCTAAAATTAATGAATGATCCTGAGGTTTTGTAAGTCTTCAATCGCGAAAACACATTTTGATTTTTTTTTTAAATCATGGCCATTTCACTTTCTTTTTCTGTTGACTGGTAATCTGTTTTCCTCTGCAATCTTCTTGCAACATCCTCAGCTCAGTC
This sequence comes from Magallana ariakensis, assembly GCA_020458035.1. NCBI lineage: Eukaryota > Metazoa > Mollusca > Bivalvia > Ostreida > Ostreidae > Magallana > Magallana ariakensis. Next base: position 54,680,493 of record CM035813.1, read on the forward strand.
ATATCACGTTGGCTCCATTCGTATTACATTGTTATATCAATCATTACATCATTGTTATATCAACCATTATATCATTGTTATATCAAACATTTTATCTGGGTATTTTTCTCTGAGTCATCAATCACCATTCCACAGTTCACCTGTCAATGAAATAATCACCATATAGTTGGATCAAGAGATACGTGTATGCATACTTATTATAAGATTTTATTACATGTGCCATTAACGCCGTTGTCAACAGAATACATGTATATTGGGCGTGAGAGAAAGTATCTTTCTTAAGACATACTTATTGGTAATCTGTACATAAAGCACATGCCACTGATTAACAAAGATGAAGCTACGAAAACATACTTATAAGATAAATTATAACAAAAGCAAATCAATTTAAGTCCCAACACACAAAGAAAAGAAAGTTTACATTTTTAAATGCATAGATGATTAGACTTATAATCTAAAATGTATCACTGTCTGCATCGTACACGTCAGCTATCAGATTAATAAAAATTGTAGATAAACCATGAAATATATAAACAAAAACTTGCTGTGTATAGAAGCATGAATAAATAGCTAGTAGTACTCACACTGATGCAGTTGATGAATTGCACTGACGTCATTTTTTTCATAATACGTTTTAGAACAATATGTCCAACATGCTGAAAGAAGGGATTTAGAAAGTATGCTCCAAATAATCTACATCATGGTTGTAGCTTTTGTTATTTGCCAGCTGAATGAGAGAAATTTACGACGAAACGATAAAAGTAAAATCCAACCCAACGCCGAGGCGTGCTAGAAGTGAAAGACGGAAAGATTCTGGATAACACATTCATTTCTTTTAATTCTGTCAAGCAAAGACAATCTAATTAAACATGGACATTTCTTTTACTTGTATTGTATTGTATTGTTTATTTGCTAAAATTCAAATGAATTATAAGCAGTTGAAACATATGTACATAATTATAAATATATAATGCTACACTCTATCCAATCAGAATCAAACAGTTCGCTATTGACGTTAAACAATATTCTAAAAAAATATTATTCATACATGTACATTCATAGGAGGAGAGACCCTATAAATCAATAAATCAAATGATTATAATAATGATAATAATGATAATAATAGTAATATTAATAATAATAGTGATAATAATAATACATCAGTTGGATGTACTAGTTATCCGACATCCCGTTTTTTACCTGCCTCACGCAGAAACATTGCGAGATGGCACAATTGTTTGCGATTATGAATGGCAAGGAGTTGAACTAACTTAAACATTGAAGGACGAGACCAGTAATATTTTTTTAAATACAATACCCGTAGACTTTTATAAAATGGACAGATAAGTATGAAATGGAATTCATCCTCGACTTCACCTAAATTACAATATTTACAGATAGGCATCGATCTGACAGTTCCATTATAACGGCCTTGCTCTACCAAAAGCATATGCGATGACAGTCTATATTTTGTTAAAAGGACAACAAGGTTTTCCGGAATATTTTTACTCAAATAAAATTGTAACGAAAAAGTGTCAGGCAGATACTTGTACAATAAACATTTAGAGGATGACTCGAAAAATGCGTCTCTTTCCTGAATAAAAAAATCAGACAACCTCTGCTTTACAATTTTTAAGAAAACATTAGTGTTAGCCACATTTTGTGAAAGCCAGACTTCATGCATACCCAGAGATACTAATAATTCTCTGACATTAAAACACCATGTATTTGGTATCAACTGTGAGACCATTTCCTCATATACATTGCGTAATATACAATTTTCTGTTTTAATCAATTTCAACCAATACTTAATGATACGCAATTTACGTATAATACTCATAGGTAGACGACCTAACTCTGAATAAACCATAAAGTTTGACGTACATTTTTTAACTTTCAAAATTCTTTTACAAAAGTTTGTGTGAACTCGTTCTATTTCATCACCAGAATGAAAACCCCATATCTCGGAGCCATAGTTAAGAACGCTAGATACATATGTGTCAAAAATGCTTAATTTAGTCTCAATATTTAAATAAGTTTCATTACATAGTTTTAGAATACCAAACATACAATTTCTACCCTGCATTGCAATTGTTTTCTGTGTAACATTAAAATTCCCATTAAAATTCAAATTGATTCCTAAATAATTGAAACAATTAACAACCTCAACATGCTTTTGGTCATAGGTCCAAAAATCATTTTTACACATTCTACCCGCATGTCGAAAAACAACTATTTTTGTTTTATCTGTGTTCACACCAATATTCCAATCATTACTAAATTGATACAATTGATTCAACATACCCTGTAGACTCTCCCTTGAATTAGCTATTAACACAGTATCATCAGCATACATTAAAAGAAAAAGCGAAAGGTCTCTAAAGTCAACAGGTTCACAACAACTTCGAATAAAATCCATTTCAAAATCATTAATATATAATGAAAAAAGAAAAGGCGACAAAGCCTCTCCTTGCATAAGTCCAGTTGTTGACGAAAAATAATTTGACAGTTCAGACTTATATCTGACACATGATTTTAACTCACAATAAATATGCTTAATAATACTTAACAACTTTCCCGTGACTCCATTTGTAGCAAGTTTGTATAATAACTTGTTTCTATTCACACTATCAAACGCTTTTCTATAATCAACAAAACAACAATATAATTTCTTTTTCTTTTTCAAATATAAAGATACTAATTAAACTAGTAAGTGCAAAAATGGCATCTGTGGTACTATGACCTGGCTTAAACCCAAACTGCGCATCGCTTATGATACCATTAACACTATTATTTATCATTCTTTATCCAAATGAGATTAATGGGTTTTTTTTTTAGAAAAGTCAAAGAATTGATTTTAATAAAAATAAGACAAAAACACGCAGGAGGATGAAGAACAAATTTACAGACATTTTTCGAGTTATTGCTGGGACTTGATTATTTTAATCTATTTTTTAAAAATTGGTCAAAATAATCTGAATTGCCAGACAGAATAAAGCATGTCTCTATTCCATCGGACTTCATATCTGTTTTATGATTTTCGTACCTACATGGTCTGGGTTTTTTTTAAGACGTGGCGAGTCGGATCAGAAAAACCCCATCGGCCAAATGGCGCATATAGTCTGGTGTTACTCTCTTGCATGTATGATTGCTTAATAAGTAGCTGCAGTAAATTATGGTAGATATGTCATCGCCTGCTCTACACGCAATACTTGATTCCTAAAAGCAATCCGTAACGCAGTTCAAACAATTTTGCAGACTTTTACATACATATATATATATATATATATATATATATATATATATATATATATATATATATATATATAAATATTTAGCGTCTGCGACCTTGCTGAGCTATGTGTATTAAGATATGGCGGTAACCTTATGCGTAAAGTAAAATATGAAATAAGATATATCTAATATTAAAAAAGATACTTTCTGCCGAATATTTTGAAGAAACTTCTAGATAGAAAAAACATGTTTGAAAAAAGTCTATATATTTAGTTTTTTTTTCATTTGAATGAGCTATACAGTAAACTTTGAACTTACAAAGACAGAAATTAATTGATAATTAAAACTAAAGAATCTTTCTTGAAATCTTCTACATGTCTTACACACACAAATACAATCATTAAAAAACTTATTAGCATATATTTTGGCATGATGATTTTTGTTGTTGATAATTTGATTAACAATGAACGGAACTTACTTGTTGAAAGAAAAACGGCAGAAAACACCTTAAATGAACGCTTTACACATAAATTTAAATTACTGCTTGTAAAAAAATGTGAAATATTTAAAGGTAATTTTAAGGAGTTTGCAGAGAAGATTTAAATCGAAGTTATTATCTTTCTAAAAGATGACATAAATTTTGAATTTGCACTATTTTTTTAATACCACATTATGACATTTTGCCTATAACTGTTTAATTGTCATTAAAAACTGGTGTCCAGTAAACAAAATAGGTTTTTAAACCAGGCCATTTTTTATTTATACATAAAATAGAGGGATTGCATCAGCCAATAAATTTATCACAGTTTATTTGATTAGAAACTTCTCTAATTTCTTGCACACTCGTGGGCGAGACATCAGGCTTTGATTGGAACGGGGTGATTGTTGTGGGCGCACCTTCTGAGATGGGACAATGGGTGGTCTGGTGTTAGTGTAAATTACTAAATAAATAGCTGTAACAGATGAGAGATTACCATGGTATGCTCTGCATCGATACTCTAAACTATTATAACAAACCATTACGCAATTCAAACAATTTCGCAGATGTTTGTCTATTTTCATCTGCAGTTCTAACTTTCGTGACCTTGTTCAGTATTTGCTAGAGCATACCGATGGCAATTTTGGCGCGAAGTGAAAAAAAACGAAAACAAAAGGATTTATACATAAACGAATAGTCCTTTTGTCCCTGTACCTTACTATTATTTGAGATATTATAACTCGAACTTACAATAGGTCCCAATCAACTAAATGTGCCCGACATTCCGTGATTCTGTAAGAGTGACAGTAATACAAGAACGCAATACAGTACTCGATGAACAAACCACTTACGATTCCGTTGTATTGGAAGCAAAATATGCTTACGTTTTATAAATATAATAATTCAAAGAAAACGGCATTTACAAGAACCACTGCGAACCACAGATTTCCTACTAATATATTAAGTAACAGTAGACTCTATGTTTCTCATGATACTGGGGTGCGGAGTAGAGAAGATGTTGTTAATGTTAAGTTTTCCGTTTTATTGAATACAAATGTGTAAAATGTGCCCAACAAAATAGCACGATTTGTCAGAAGTTATACAACTTATTTTACCATAATTGCTATTGTTAAAGATACACCTTTGGATTATGATCCACGACAAACAATGAATGTTGTGCGATATTTATTCACAAAAAGAATTATATATCTACATTAATGAAAAAATCTTGCGGGCCTCTGCTTCGAAAAAAATGAAGTAATTATCGTCGGAAACCAATGGTATTTACTTTCAAGCAATTAATTGCTTTCTTAATCCCTAGTATTCTCACGGTTAAACTTTCTCCGAACATGTGTTATTGTCCAAGAATATCATCTATAGATCTACATGTAATGTAAGCGCCGTTCAAATATTACCCAGATACTGCTGATAAACTTTTGCGAGCGACAAAACTTTACAGAAACAGTTGTTACTATGATTTTGCTAATCTATCTGAGTGTACTGAGCTCTAAAACAAATAAATAAAAAAAGAAATAAATATAAATATTGTACATAACTGAAGAAAGAAATATATAAAAGGGTAAACCAGTATTATATCCGTATAATTATGTTCTTATAATTATTTTTCTATATATTTCTCACAAATTCTAACAATTTGATGTTAACGGTCTGCCAGTCTGTCAGTCCAACATGAAAAATGTATTGTCAAAATTTTTGAAAGAATAAATCATTTTCTTTAATTTAGATATAAACAAACAATCACATTGGCCGCTCCACATTTTGTCAAGCCCCTTCACTCCAAAAATAATGTTACGTGCCTGTTTGTTTAATTTGTTGAGGATACAAATAACAGTTGATGACTGGGATTTGGGTGACATAAGTTTTGTTTGACATTCAGACAGAAATGCTACCCTCAGTCTTTGGCAACAGTTTTTCTTCAGATCCATCAGTCTTATGTTGTACACATACCCAGTCAACATTATAATATTACACACTGTCTTTTATGCAATACTTATTTGATGACTATTTACATTTAAAATAGAAAACAATTAATAAAAAAAGCTTACACTTTTCATCAGGTGAAAATATTCCTTTTGAGATATATATGAACAAAACAGTCACATGTATTTGTCTTTAAGGTGTAAGGGAAGAAATACAAGTAAATGTACATGTGCCAACAATAAAATTCAAAACAAAACTGAACAATTTGCGCGGGGAATGTACGATATACGCAACTTGTGTACTGATTTAAAGGCGCTTAGAATCACCTACATGTATAATCAATAATCGAACAAAAAATATTCATGATACTTGCATATAAAAAAGTAAATCATGGAGAAGGAGTTTTTATGGTATGAATTTGAATTAAATGTTGAATGACACATTTCAGAAAAAAGGACATTGAACACTGAAAATAAAGGGCATGTTACATGTAGGCCTCGACAGATAGCCTAATATTAATCGGATATAATTAGACTATATAGAAATGGAATGGACATGGTATAGATAAAAGAGACAAGGAAGGCGCCTAAACCGGGACTAGTGAAAACCATGAGACTCGGGAATCGTTTGACACAGAATTTTTTAAAATGACAAACCCAATAAGGAATATAAAAGCGAGTCGTTTAGAATTTTATGTTACCATTTTTGGGTCCATTTTGGTGAAAAGACGCACCGGCGGAGCACTAGTAACCTCAATCATGAATAAGAGAGATTATCAAATATTGATAACTTTTAAATCTGTGGCTAAAACTCGATGAGTGGTAATTACTGTGTTAGATAGAATGATACTATAGAATATGCACGATAAAGTCCTATTTTTTCTTTTCTCAACTTCATTAATTGGAACACTTAACTAACCCGATTGTAAATACATGTAAGAGTCACAATTAAAATTTCGTAAATACCTGTTGATTAAAAATTCTGTAGTGCATCATTTTGAAGTTAAACAAAACGGAATAAAAAATAGAATGACTGACAAACCGCGGTACCCTCCCACTCCATTTCACCAGTAGGGGACTAATAAAGCCCAAATGACTTTTTATCATCAAGACTGGATATTAATATACAGTCTACACTTTAATAGATTAGCTACGTTATTATAACTTTGATTAGATTGAGTTCTAAATAATGCGAAGTAACCATATTTAAAGTTTTGTATTCACGCATGCTACGTCCCTTGTAAATGGTGTATACATGTAATAAAGAAAACAGAGAGAGAGAGAGAGAGAGAGAGAGAGAGAGAGAGAGAGAGAGAGAGAGAGAGAGAGTTTTCAAATATAACAAACAAAAAAACGGCAAAACCGGTTAATACATGTAATGTTTCATCTGTGCGATAAATTTTCTAACAAGAAATCTATAGTTAATCTTAAATCGAGTTTACACTCCAAATTAAGGGCCACAAATAACATTTTGAAATTAAGGGAACCGCATTTCATATTCGTTGTCAAGTTTAGTTACTTATATGTAATTGTAAACTCTATTGCATATTTAATATTTTTCCAATATTTAGACTGCTATCTTAATCCATAGGAACAGGCTAAAACAATGATATTATCTAAAATATTGCCACCCTTACATCTGGGACTTCCTAAACCAAGAGAGAGAGAGACGAACAAATATGAATCATGCCTACCACAGAATGGAAAGTACTAATCGAAATATGATTGATCACTAGATATATTAATTTGGGTACTCTTGAGTATGTTTGAAAATGCAGAACTTCAAATGGGTTTAGAGGGCTTAAGATATTTTAGGTACTTAATCTTGAACTGAACTTTAACATTTTACAACGATTGATAAACAAGTCCTACAACTTATATTAGTATCTTTCGTTGGCACGGATGTTAGCGCGAGGGTTTCATTGATGTGGGAGGACGCCGGAGTACTCGTAGAAAACCGACGTGTTCAAGCGGGCGACCGCCACACCCATTCACATACAACCACTGTCGAGAACGGGAATCGAACTCGTGTAGCAGCGATGAGAAGCGAGTGGTTTGTCCTCTACGTTACTTGGCCACCGACTTACGTAATCTTAGATAACGAATATATATCTACTTCACTAACACAATATCACTTTTCATACTATTATAATTATTATAATTAAGACAATATTTTTAAACAAAATGAACATCTATTTATGTCAAAACGTGTCACAAATCTAATATTATCACTTTACTCATTTTGATTGAAACAGTTGTCACAATTTCATATATCTAGATATCTTAGCTGGTCATGCTTTTCTGGATAGCCACCCACCCCCCTCAACTATTAAAAGAAACCGCAAAACTATCAGAATGTTCCTGAAAACTGACATTTACGTATTGACTTCTTTATGTAAATAAAGTAAAGATGGCACTCTCTTACCGCTTAACCGGATACTCGATCGGTCGGAGCGATGGTAACCGGTTACAAAATCAGTAATCGGTTACTCGTAAAACATAAACAATATATACTGATACTTAATCATTATAAGCTGATACTTTATCATTACATGCTTATATTCATTAAATGGTAATACTTCAGTATGCAGTGATCCTAAAATTAGCTATAAGCAACGTTATATGATACGTTAAAACTCGGGAATATTTCGATGAAGAAATGACGGTATAGGACCCAAGTCAAGCTACTCAACAATTAAATAACGTTTATTGCCATTTATATAAAGGAAGTGGGCGCTTAAGATGTAGATTCGGCAGGAATCTGGGCGCACAAGAAGAGTGAAAATGTCATCTATTAATTTTGCACATTTTTCGAATTATAACCCTTATTTGGTTTCTGTTGGATGTGTAATGGGTGGAAAAATGTTTGAAATGCAAAACGTTTTATCATAAAATGGGTCTAAATATAGCAAAACGACGGAATTGATGCAAAATTCTACTTATTTACAGCTGTTTTTAAAATGATTTTGTCGTCTTTTGGTCTTCTCTCCACGAATTTGAAACGTGTAAAGATGACATATTTCAACATTAAAAATGTCGTTTTAAAAAAAAATGGAGAGATGACCCACAGATGACAAATTATGTTCTTTTTAAAAATATTTTTGGAGGATAAAAAACAAAGTCCACAGATATGACAAATTGAATGTTGTTTCAAACACTACTTTATACCGCATATTGTAAAGTATCGCATGGCTCACTGGTTTCGTCCTGGATTAGTGAATATTAACAGATGAAGTGTTTTTGGTTCAAATCCTCCTGGTGATTCCTCTTTTTTTAACTTCTTTTGTTTATAAATGTATGTTGATATTACATTATGTTGAATTATAAAATACCGGTACATTTTAATTTGTCGTTTTTTATTTCTGTCGTATAAACACTATATGTTATGTCCTTATTACCTGTTTATTATGATATACAACATAGCTGAATTAAAATATAGATTCATTAACATTTCCAGTATAACTGTATATCGGATTACCCCTCATTGTCCTTTTTAGAAAGCTTGTGAGGTTTTTTTAAATCTAGATTGAAAAAACCATGGCTGATGTCACTCAGGTGAGACCGGATTCTGGAGAGGGAGGTGGCATGGTCACCTATTATAATATTTGTTGGAACCTGTGCTGATACGAAATATCTGTGTCAAACGATTCCCGAGTCTCATGGTTTTCACTAGTCCCGGTTTAGGCGCCTTCCTTGTCGATTTTTTAAGTACATTTTATGCCGTAGGTTAAATGTATTTAAATTTCTAGGTGGGTGTCTTCAAATGGTGCTTATTTTACCCCTATTGGTATTGGCGCTTCTACGCCATTAAACAGTGACTTAACTGTCCCTTTAATTAAAGGGAATTGGAGCACGAGCGATCATTTAGTGGATCACAGCAAACGCACGTAGCATCGTTTTTTAGGGGGTTGGGGGTTGGGCAGACCTACCCCTCAATCTCGACAAGTATATAAAAAAATGATAAATGAAAGGGGGGAGGTAGTTGCCCTGCAGGCATGTTCACGAAGCTATCTGAGGACTATGGTGCGTCCTAAATACATCTTAGGATACTGTTTCTCGAGGCTTTCCTAACTTCAGGAACCGCCATAACTTTGTCCTAACTTTAGGACATCACTTACCATGTCCTAAGACCATCCTACGGCTTAAAAATCACGTTTTGGGGAATATTGGGACTGTTGTGAAGATTTTTCTTAAGACCGGTAGAATAAATCAATATTTTCTACAGTTACCGCATTTCCGACAATCCTCAAATTCCCAATCCGAGTGGATGGGGGGGGGGGGGTATAGTTATCCATTCTATCATCTATGTTCATTTTAACAAAATTATCTGGAGAGAGACCCCAAATCCTCACCCCCCCCCCCTCCCTTTCCCCGTCGCTACATGCCTGTCTAGAAGCAGACACATTAAGAAAATTATTTTTTCGCAAATACCGTCTCTGTATGGCGAATGAAAATAACTCACTAATTTTTAATATCTACGATGTACACTAAGTGAGTTACATTCTTTCTTTTGATTACTTTTTGAAATTATTCAAATTTCCTTGGCTAAAAAGTAAGTTTACATCGGTTTATATAAGCCATGCGTGATCATTCCTAATTTTTATCACTTCATTCTGAAAAAAAATAATCTTGAAAAATTTCGTAAAGTTGAATAAACTGTATTTATATATTTGAGATAAACTAATATTACAACTTATTTCTTATTCAATATGTTCGTGTATTCTATATTTTGCAGATTAAAGGGAAATTGGTTGTGTTTGTACGCGTGTGTTTTCTACATGTAACGCTAAATTCTATGAAAAGCGCGTGTTTGTGTATTACATGTACTTGAATGACAAGATTATCAAATGTTAATTTACACTCAAAGAATGCGCATGTGCTGTTTAAATAATTATTTGCTTGTAAGCCAATAGATCTGTCCTGATATGTATTTTCTTTAAAAAAAAATAGCAATCATTTGGATATCCGGGGGGGGGGGGGTGTTTTATTTTTCTTTTTTTGTTTCGTTTTTGGTTTTTTAAACTAAATTGTTATTGGACACTGGTATGTGTTTCAGTATTTGTAAATTTTTAAAAAAGTATACATTAAAATTACTGGTTTTAGGCAAATTGTGTTAACTACCGACACGTACACTTTTCTCTGGCAAAACGTTTAATGATTTATCCCTAGAAAAGTCTCTCAAATTCGATCTCTATGAACAAATGTGACAAATAAGAATGGTTGTAGAAGGTTAGGATATCCTAACTTAAGATGTTCCTAAGTTACGTCGAGCTACATCTTAAGACGTGTCCTAAGTTGATCTTAGGATGTTCCTGACTTTTTTCCTAAGTCATATCTTAGGAACATACTTAGGTCATATCTTATGAAAGTTTCGTGAACATGCCTGCAGGATCTTAAAATATTTGATCCATTGATCTACACATGAAATTTCCATGCATACGTTATTATGTATTTTCACCTTGTTTAAAAAAGAGTGAAGGGGTCAGTTCGTTTAAACTTACATGTACTTTTTAAAAATATTTGTTGAAGTCAAAAATGTATGTTTTCACAAAAAAATGTGTAAATATTAAAAAGAAGTTGGAAAATTATTGTTAATTTTGGCTTCATGAAGCATTTACTCTGCTTCAGACATTGCCTGATTTCGGTAATTTGGCACATCTGCTAACATACATGTAAAAAAATATGCTGGCACTAAAAAAGTATACAGTCCCCTGACTGGTACAGCACAGAAGAGAGGATCTCTAATGAATAAAAAATAATGTCGGGACATATATACGATATTGATGGGTGCAATTAGTCATATAACAACCAGTCCTCTGGATTGCAATATATTAAATGAAGATGTCAGAGACTAGGCGTGCTGTTGAAATTGATCGTAGCAATAACTGTGACTAAGGCATTGCGACTTATGGTCAATGAAACTATTTCATGTCTGTATGCTCTTTGTTTAAGTTTTCTGTTTAAAAAATCTTATTGAGATACTTTCTATATTACATAAACAGAAAATTCCCATTGTGCTTTCTGTGTCATTAATATTAATTTTTAAAAATATTAAAATGTTAAAAATATTTGTATTTTATACGAGTAACCGTTAATCGGTCGGAACGAATTCCGATTAATCGATTAGCAATTCTGCATCGATTGCTATCCCTAGAATAAAATAGTATCGTTTGGAATGTTGATATTCTTATTTAATTTGTAGTGCTGAGTATCAAATGCATTAAGCAATATACAAAAAAACTTGTGATCTACCCGAAAATATGTCTTCAGACTTGTAGCCGGTCATGACAACAATATTAGCTTGTAAAACTAAGCAAGCATAAACAGGGTAGGTATATATTTGGTGTAATTTTTAAAGCATGGAGAAGTATATGTGATCGAATTTAAAAGTAAATGCTTGTTGAATATTCATTGCATACATAACACGGTACAAACTTGTTTGCAATCTACGGAATTTCGAGACAATTCTACAATTCTACATGTTTAATTAAGAATTCATATAGTCAAAAGCTCACAGAGAGAGAGAGAGAGAGAGAGAGAGAGAGAGAGAGAGAGAGAGAGAGAGAGAGAGAGAGAGAGAGAGAATAGATTCTAAAGTTACTCCTATTTATACAGTTAATGCAGTCAACAGGCAATTAGACAAATAGACAGAAGGATAAAGCGACAAACATATACACACATGTACATAAAATGAATGTTATAGAATATATTATATTGACACTTGAGGTATCCTTGCATCTCGCCAAAATGCCGTCACAAACCTGAAAGGTTCGGTTGACTATCAATGTCAGGTGATGGTGAAAATTAAAGAAAAAAACCAAACAAGGTTTCTCTACCTTCGATAACCGCTATTTAACGACTACATGTAACCCAAGAGCGAGCGAAACTACTTAGTTTTACAAGGGACACGGTATTCTTACACGATGTGAAAGAATTCCATTTGTGTCGATACATATATTACATGTACATGTAAGTTTATAATTATTTTTTTACATAACGGTAAAAGCAAATATGCGACTGAATTAAATCAATTGGCAGTTGCTTCGAAACATTCTATATTCAATCTGAATTGTTTATTTTATTGAGTTTTAAAAATCAAATTTAAGTTTGTATCTCGTTAATCAAATGAACCTTCTGGGTTTTCTTAGGTATGTATCTTATTATGTACACGAAGCGTAACGTTAACGTTAAAAAAAAAACCTTGGTCGCATCGTAAAATTCACATACATACATCTACCGATCTTAACCGATCAACTTGCGAAGAAGCGCGATTGAGGGTCTGTGTTTTATGTCCAGAAAGTTCCAAAAACGGGACATTAGACTTAAATTTTTTTCAACTCTATCTAAAAACACTAAATCATTACTATCTTCAAATACAAAATAGGGAATATAATCAAGTGTACGGAATGCACGGACTGACGTCAGACTTTAAACAAGTTGTTATAGTTTCCAATTAGGGGAAAATTTGCTTTTCTTTCTATATAACTTATGTCACCTTTATTACCTTTGATTTGAATCGGTGTCCGATAGGAGATTGTTTCAATTATTACTTTTTAAATGATTTCATAAAAGGATTAAACAAAAATAAAGGATAAAAAATAAGTTTTACAACTTATGAAATCTGTATGCTTAACTAAACCCCCCCCCTTCCCCGTTCATCGAGTTCAGTGCTTATTAATTCTATCCGATACGTCTAACATACCTGTAATCTTAAGTACTAACTATGAGGAGGTGGGGTCTGATGTCTATTTTAAACAATATTTGATTCTAAATTCACTATGTAAATGAAATAACTTTGACAGAATCCAGCACCCCAGCCCCCATCCCCACCCCTATCTCATTCTATATCCGTGCACGCAATAAATCATGCAACTTACAGAATTAAAAAAATATATTTTTCCTGTTAAATTTACAAGTTAAACATGTTAGACGGCATACTACTAGTATCTACTGACTTCAACCATTTTACGATCAACAGCAAATTTAATTTTTGATATAAAATTTGGCACAGTTAAATGCAGTTTCCCTAAATGTTCACTACTATTATACCCACTGTATACCAATATCGCAAATGTCATGCAATTCCTTTAAAATGATTGATCAAACAGAATTTCAAAGCAATATTACATAATGTGTCAATATGGGAAACTTTAGAATCTCTCTCTCTCTCTCTCTCTCTCTCTCTCTCTCTCTCTCTCTCTCTCTCTCTCTCTCTTGTTATACGATGTACCGGTTTATATGCCACTGATTGTTTTTAATATTTAAAATTCAAAATGCAGTAGGCGTTATAATGTGTATTTTTTAGATACTTAGATATAAATAATAACACTTTGAGCATGTAACCTGAGCGCTATCTACAATATATACCCGTGTAATCAAGCAGGTCTACATTGTATTTCCCTTTGCTTATCAATGCCATAAAAGGCAGTTTACAAAAGAAACATACCTGTATATGAACTATATGAAAATATTGTTTTGTACATTCAGATTTAAAATGTAAAATGCAGCATTTTCATTAATATCTCTGTAATTAATCTTAAAGAACATGTGATCGTAAAATACAATATGAAATAATATTGAATAAATCCTGACGATAAATTGTACTCTGCTTATTGTATATAATGTAGTCACACCAAAGTGCTCAAATTAAAAGAAGTTGTATTAAGATATATTAAGAGGTATCGATATATAACTGAAAGAAAATTTTAAAGTAATATTAAAAAAATATCTTTAAGAATTATTGGTACAGTAACGAAAAGTGGGGTACAGTGCTGGTCAGTAGAATTATTATGTACAGTGTGGTATAGTGAGATACAGTGATAATTGTAAGTCAATGACTGTATGCCAAGTATGTATATACAGTCAATGTACACTAGAGATCATGCAATGTCAGTCAATTTTCAGAAGTGAAAATGAATGAGATAGGAGCTAGGTATATTAAATAGAGGGTCTGGCGATTTAATCAGGAAACATCTGTATCTTAGCATCGGTTTATTTCTGTTTACGAGATCTTTGATTGCTCTGCCTCCTAACACGCCAGAGGAGTTCGTCCCTTGCAGCGAGTGGTCAAGGAAATACAGTTTTAAATTACAAAAGATCACCAAGAAATTCCTTTGTAACCACAATGGGTGGGCCTGGGAAGGTCGGGCCAATTTCCTTCCTGGCTGATTACGAGAACGCGACACTGTGGAGGCATTTCTAAAGATGTTTTATTTGAAAACCAATCAAAGAGTGAGAATGAAAATATCTGGCACAAATGAAGCTTATGTCAAATATACAGACACATATTATTCTAAGCATGGCCCTTTATTAATTCCTAGATTATAAAAATATAAAGAAAACCACTCAGTCCTTTCAACAAAAGGCTAAAATTAATCTTAAAACCTGAAATACTGTGGTATCATTAGCCAGGACAGGCCCAAGCAAAAAAACAAAAAAAAAAAAAACAAAAAAAAAAAAACCCTGGTATAAATGATAAAATGATAAATGATATAAATGTTATTTGTTCGGACGAAGAAGTTATTTGTTCGGACGAATTACGATTTGTTCGGACGAATTAGCTATTTGTTCGGACGAATAAGTTATTTGTTCGGACGAATTAGGATTTGTTCGGACGAAGAAGTTATTTGTTCGGACAAATTACGATTTGTTCGAACGAATTAGCTATTTGTTCGGACGAATAAATTATTTGTTTGGACGAATTACGATTTGTTCGGACGAATAAGTTATTTGTTCGGACGAATTAGCTATTTGTTCGGACAAATTAGGATTTGTTCGGACGAATTAGCTATTTGTTCGGACGAATAAGTTATTTGTTCGGACGAATTATGATTTGTTTGGACGAATTAGCTATTTGTTCGGACGAATTAGATTTGTTCGGACGAATTAGCTATTTGTTCGGACGAATAAATTATTTGTTCGGACGAATTACGATTTGTTCGGACGAATAAGTTATTTGTTCGGACGAATTAGCTATTTGTTCGGACAAATTAGGATTTGTTCGGACGAATTAGCTATTTGTGCGGACGAATAAGTTAATTTCATAATCATGGATTCGCGGATGTAAAACGTCTATATCAGTTTACGAGATCATGCGCAGATCCAGGAAAGTTTCCCGATGGGGGGGTGGGTGGGTGGGAGGGGTCTGAAAGATAATTTTGTTTGCCCCCTCCACCCCCAACTACCCTTTAGATGCACATTCTAGGCAACGCACGTTTCTCTTAAGTAACTAAATAAAATTTCGCGCTATGCCATAACAAATAATATTACTCCCGCTCTTTATCGACATGCAAAATTTTGACAGATTTTGAGACTTGAGCTTATATTCTGGCAGCAAAATATGTCAGATATTGTATTAATACAGGGACGTCGAAAGATATTTCATTTTTGGGCGGCAAATTTGATCGATAAGTTGGGGGGGGGGGTAGGGGGGTTTGAACCAGATTTATTTGATGGCACTATATAAGAAACCAAGCAAAGTTGTACTTAATCTTTATTTCTTAACTTTGACGACATAAAATGTGTATCAAGATAACGCAACTCACATTTATGTTAAAGAAGTTTATGTGCATCATGCGTGGATCTAGAGGGGGGGGGGGGGTCAGCTGGAGGCTGAACCCCCCTACCCCTTAGAAAATTCAAATTTCTTAAATTTACATAGTAGAGTTACCAAAAAAAGGCATAAGACTCCCCCCTCTCGTCAAACATAGATATCCCTTGGAACCACCACCCCCCCCCCCCCCCGAACAATTTTCTGGATCCGCGCATGTGCGTGTAAAAGCACCAATTATGTCCACGTAAATTTGATTCAGCTTATCAGTCTCTGTTTAACTTCAAAGACGTTCAAAAATCCTTAAATGGATTTCCGTGAATCGTGTGCTTACCTATTATATATATTTTTATAGCTCATAAAATATATAAGATTAGTTGTTTCTAACTTACAACTTGTAATTGATCATCAAAGCTGAAGAACGATATTTCTTTAATGTCAAACCTATCTAATTAATGCACTGTTGATTGTCAAAACACGCCAGAAACATGTATATATACTCCCACTGTTGACTGTGTAAACAATAAAGTTTACACTTCGCCGCTCCACTGAACATAAATCGCCGTTATCATCGCCGCTCCAGTGAATACAGATCACCGTTATTAAATTTAAATTCAATCTTAATTTTTTTTTAAATTCATTTTTTGGCAAAATTATTGGGGCGACGACCGCCTCTGTCACCCCTGTTCCAACACCCTTGAAATGTCAGTGACTAGTACATGCATAACATTTAGGTGTTATCATTTGAAGAAAAACCACATTCAAGGAAAGGGATGGCTTGATCACAGACCCTCTCCCCCTACATCATCTACATCATTGCCAGATCAGATAGTCTTATAAATTACTCATCAAAAATGCTGTTTTATATAAAAATATAACTTATTCGTCTGAACAATTCGTAATTCGTCCGAACAAATAACTTATTCGTCCGAACAAATAGCTAATTCGTCCGAACAAATCCTAGTTCTTCCGAACAAATCCTAATTCGTCCGAACAAATCCTAATTCGTCCAAACAAATCCTAATTCGTCCGAACATATCCTAATTCGTCCGAACAAATAACTTATTCGTCCGAACAAATCCTAATTCGTCCAAACAAATCCTAATTCGTCCGAACAAATCCTAATAAATCCTAATTCGTCCGAACAAATCCTAATTCGTCCGAACAAATAACTTATTCGTCCGAACAAATCCTAATTCGTCTGAACAAATGGCTAATTCGTCCGAACAAATCGTAATTCGTTCGAACAAATAATTTATTCGTCCGAACAAATAACTAATTCGTCCGAACAAATCCTAATTTGTCTGAACAAATAAGATTTTTTAAATTTTTGTGATCGGCTTCGGCCGATCACTGTTGTGTCCACATGAGGCATCCGGCAAATGCTTCCACGTGCGCACACATTCCGCTTGCATAAGTAGTTCTTATAAAAACTTGAAGTTTGGTTTAGTATTTATATAACATTTTACTCGGTTTTATTTCAATTCATTTACCTTAAGAGGTGCAAACATACATAAAATACAGTTCGACCTGTTAATTCAAGAATGCACATTTTGTCTCACGCGTAAGAAGATTCATTCAGTAATGCAGTTGACCTCGATGAACTGACCTCAATCAAGATGCTCCATGAACTGACCTCGATCTATTGATGTTGCATAATAGTAGCTAGGAAGACGGCTTGATTTATAAACAAGGTTACGTTATAATGCGACCTCAATAGCAAGTTATGATGGCATTTAATGTTTTTCAGTCGCATTAAATTATTTTTATACAACTCTTTCTTTGTAGAGCCCTACTCAGTATTCTGAAGAATTAATAATTACGTTAAAAATATAAAATTAGGAGTTTACGAACGGCTTTTCCCAAATTTATTTCAAAATTAAATTTGTTGACGGTTTATAATAATGAAATTATGGTGTACAGATTCAAAATATTCTAAATTTTGTAAAAATACAGTACTTTTTTTTTATTATTTTACATCAAACTGATCATGTTGATTGCTTCTAGCTATCAATATATCATTATTGCCGATCATTCCTTTAAAAGGAATACTTGTTTCATCTGGTCCTTTCACGCCGCCGTAGGTTTGTCATATGTTAGGATATTAGCTTTGGGGAGATGTTTGTTTTGAGTTTTAGTGACGGTTATGTTCCAAATTAGTTACGGCTGCTATTATACGTCGCTGCTATCACATCAAAAATGGAATTTGTGAAAGTTCTTCGTAAGGTTTAATACAATGCGTGTGATACAAGTTAGGACTTAAGTTGCAATTTTATTTTTATTTTACTTCGCGCCTAAAGTTACCGCGATATCATATCACATTTAGTTCAGCAAGGTCATATATTCTAAATCGAACTGAATTACGGATTGTTTATTGAAGTCAAGTATCGTGTGTTGACCAGGCGATGATAATCTCATTTCCTGCAGCTACTTATTAAGCAATTAACACCAGTTGCGCTATTTAACAAGAAGTGCTCATTCCAGTCACCCCGACATGTAATATAGATAATGTGAATTGCACCAATTGCCATTGGCTTCTACAAAATTAAAAATTTTATAATACATTTACATTAAAAAAAGCAAGTTGCTTGCTGATGTCAACATTTTAAGATAAAGACCAAAGTTATTAAAATTTCATTCGTTGGTATTTAAAACAAATTAATTTGGCGGAAATACATAGAAACACGGTTTTAGAATGATTATAACTCAGGTTTAAATGTTCGTTAATTATAAAACCAAAACTTAAATTCTGTTAAAACCCTATATTCAATATATTTTGCTATAAATATTTTATTTTAATTTAAAAACAGAAGCTTAAGAAAAACTAATTCCAAACAATTCGAAATGACCTGTTAATTTCGTCAATGTCTGCGAGTGTTTATGTCATTAAAACATGTAGAGAGTTTATTAAAACTTCATTTAATAAATTCTTTTTTTTTTTTTTCAAAGAAAACAATTAAGCTATATTTGATAAACAATGATAATAACTAGCTTTTAGTTAATGAAATGCGTTCGCCAATCTAGGTCAAACTTGACAAGAAGAAATGACTGTGGTATCCAGAATCTTTCCGTCTTTTTGCTTCAATCGCGCCTCGGCGTTGGCTCGGGTGTTACTTTTGTCATTATGTTATCGAATTTCTCTTGTATTCAACTGGCAGATAATACAAAGTACATACAGAATGTAGACTTTTTGGGGGATATTTTTCATTTTACCCTCTTTCGGCGTATTGGAAATATAGTGTTAGAAAAAGTGACATCAGCGCAATTCATCAACTGCATCAGTGTAAGTATATGTTTTACATTTAACAAATAATATATTAACTAGCTAGGCATTCATGCCTGTATTAATACGAAGGCAAATTCTTATATTTCGTGATTTATCTACAAATTTTAATCTGTTAAATAATCTAGCTGATAGCTGGTAAAGAACAAATAAAGTGCACGATGCAGGTTTTGATACATTTTAGATTGTTTTTTCTATAATTGTGTGCATTTACAAATGTAGAATTCCTTTTCTAATGTGTTGGAACTTTGACTTTTTTTTGCTTTTTGTTTAAAATGTATCATATAAAAATGTTTTCGTAGCTTCCGCTTCAATGTTAATCAGTGACCTGTGGGAGATACTTTCTCTCACACCCAATATATTCTGTTGACAACGGCGTAAATAGTAATAAAATCTCATAAGTATGCATACAGGTATCTCATGATGAAACTACAGTATGTGGTGATTATTTCATTGACAGGTGAACTGTGGAATGGTGATTGATAACTCGGAGAAAAAAAATGGATATAACAATGATATAATGGTTGATATAACAATGTAATACGAATGAAGTCAACGGGATTTGACTGAGCTGAGGCTGTTGCAGGAAGATTGTAGAGGAAAACAGATTACCAGTCAACAGAAAAAGAAAGTGAAATCGCCATGATTTTTAAAAAAAATCAAAATGTGTTTTCGCGATTTAAGACTTACCTAACCTCAGGATCATCCATTAATTTAAGCTTATTCTGTCACATGAAAGTACAGATATGATTTTATTTGACACGGTGTTAAATCGTTGTATTATTGAGATGTAGGGAATGTAAAAGCAGTTTAATTTGGAATACGTTCATACATGTAAACTAATAACAACGCTTTTGTTAATGTACATGGAAGAAAGCTGTCATGTCAAAACATGTATGCATTTTCTTTTGCAAACCAGGACAACATATTTTTTAATGTTTGTACGTCCAAGTATATCATAATTTATCAAAGCAGAGCATTCCTATTCTCTGGTTTTTGCCAACAAAGAACTATTCAAAGCCGTCCAGAGGAATATTGCTCCGTCGATTCGTTTGTACAAAGAGAACTTAACAAAGCCGTCTCGTCTGGAGGAATGCTACTCCGTTGCTTAGTTTTGTACCAAGGAACTTAACAAAGCCGGTATCCTGTTGCTTAGCTTTGCTCCAGAAGAACTTTGAATGTCGTTCGGAGGAATGTTACTCCGAACTTTAGCATCCGTCCTTCAAAGAAACTGAAAACAATCTTTCTACATGATTGTTTAGTTTTGTGTGCAAAGACTTGACATCAAATTAGGAGTTAAATTTTTTTAATAGAAGTTATACAAGATTTTTCGGAGGAATGTTACTCCCAGCTTAATGCGCACTGTTCATGGACATTATATCTTGTCTTTGCATTAACCCCTATCGGGATTTATCCACAGAAGAACTTTAAATGTCGTTCGGAGGAATGTTACTCCGAACTTTAACATCCGTCCTTCAAAGAAACTGAAAACAATCTTTCTAAATGATTGTTTTGTTTTTGTGTACAACGACTTTATATCAAAGTGAGACTTTAAATTTTCTATAGAAGGTATCCAAGATTTTTCGGAGTAATGTTACTCCCAACTTAGTTTTCATCTTTACGAGCACTGTTCATGGACATTATATCTTGTCTTTGTATTAACCCCTATCAGGATTTATTCACAGAAGAACTTTAAATTTCGTTCGGAGGAATGTTACTCCGAACTTTAGCATCCGCCCTTCAAGGAAACTGAAAACAATTTATTGCATGATTGTTTTGTTTTTGTGTACAAATACTTTACATCGAAGTGAGACTTAAAATATTCTATAGAAGTTGTCCAAGATTTTTCGGAGGAATGTTACTCCCAGCTTAGTTTTCATCTTTACGAGCACTGTTCATGGAAATTAATCTTGTCTTTGCATTAACCCCTATCAGGATTTATCCACACAAGAACTTTAAATTTCGTTCGGGGGAATGTTACTCCGAACTTTAGCATCCGCCCTTCAAGGAAACTGAAAACAATCTATAAAAATAATTGCATGATTGTTTTGTTTTTGTGTACAAAGACTTTACATCGAAGTGAGACTTAAATTGTCCGAGATTTTTCGGAGGAATGTTACTCCCAGCTTGGTTTAATCTTAACGAGCACTTTTCATGGACATTACATCCTGCTTTGCATTAACACCTATCAGGATTTATCCACAGAAGAACTTTAAATGTCGTTCGGAAGAATGTTACTGCGAACTTTAGCATTCGTCCTTCGAGGAATCTTAAAGCAATCTTTCTACATGCTTTGTTTTTGTGTTTTGCATGTACATCGTTTAATTGTGAATAAATCTTTGAGAATATTAACATTGTTCTGAAATTGTCGTTTGATAATAATGTCTGTGATGAATTACACAGTAGAAATCTAAACTAAAACCCGTAAAAGGTACTATGGTCGCAGTACCTTTTTATTTTGCTATCCCTTAAATGTAAATGTGCAACGATAAGTACATTAACACTTATACTCATTCTTGGTTTTCTGTTTCAGAATGTAAGGCGGGGCATTATGGAACTAATTGTGGACAAGCCTGTATTTATCCTTTCTTTGGATATTATTGCCAACATCAATGTCGATGTTCACGAGAAGATTGTGACTTTTCGAAAGGTTGCAAAAGTGAGTAAAGTAATTAGATTATCACACTAGATCAAGCTTAGTATCCGTTATTCAAAAAGTAATCAACTAAGAAGATGGGTAGGGAATAGTCTGAGAACGTATGAACATGTTTTGTAAGTTTTCGAGGGGATAAAGAGTTTGGAGGTAGATGAATAGGTAATTGTTGGAAACTATAAGAATTCATCTATAATAGAAAAATCAGCGGTGGACTGACCAAAACAATAAAAAGAATATTTTTAATGTAATGTATCCTTTTTGCCCTTTTCCTGCGGACGTACTTATGAAATGTAAATCTTGACTCGAAAAATTCTTATCACCTTTAACTGTATGATGTTCTGAATAGTAATTTTCTAAACATGTGTATGAAATCAACCAAAAAGACTTCAAATTCCCACAAAAGATATTTTTGACTTAATAAAAATGGGTCAATTGTTGACACCTACATGGATTTGCTAAACGACCGCGAGGTGTCAGTAAATTCAGTTGTGTTGCGTTTTTATTTTATTTGGTAGCAAAACTATGGACAATAGTTTGATAGGTACACATTTTGAAAACCTCTGAGTTTCTTGCTTGAAAAGATTTTACGTATCAAATATCTCAAACACTTAGTTGAACGATAAAACAAAAACACTGCAATATTCACTATGTTTCATATTGATGTAAAATAATACATCATACAAAAAATATGTTACCATGTATTTTCAATTGCCTGATTAATTATTGTTATTTATAGAAGAAGAAACAACCAAGTACGTTTATGTTCATGACGATGATGTTAAAGGTCTAACTACAACAACAATCTGCTCCATGACGTCCGATACAAGTATGGATACTACGACTTTAAAACAAGTTGATGCACTCTCTAGCAATTGGAACATGACTAAACTGGTCATTTTCGTAATTGATTTAATTCTGATAGTACTTGTAATTATTTTCACGTGTGAAATGCTATGCAAGAGATATCCTACAAGACAAAGACTAAACTGTTTTATTAAAGATGGATGTCCAAAAGACAGAAAGCAAGAACAAGGCCATTATGAAGTACACTCGATTTTAGATGTTTAGTTATGGTTTTTTTTAATAAAGGCTTATGTCCCTCTTCCATAGTTTGGAATATAAACATTTATATCACATTTATTGAGACGTTGCGATACACCAAATTAAACCTTAAAGAAAATGACCCGGCAAGAAAGTTAGTAAAAAGTAGACATTCATCAACTATCTTAACATTTTGCAATATATGGTACTGATCGGAAGTTGTTCGGAAAACATTTTGCATTACCGCTTTTTTTCTGCGTAAACAATAATCTAAATAATCCTACCCTATATATCTTCTGGATAGTTGTATAGTTTTATGTTTTGGCGATTTCCATACTGAATAAACCAATTATGTAAAGAAAAACAATCAAATATTTGACTTTTTGTTCACACGCGTTACCGTTCGAAACGAATATTACTAATTGGAAATTTTCAAATAACTAGGCATCCATGACGTAACAGTAAAGTTACAAACACGAGTAAGAACGAATTTATCACAAAACAGCATTTTTGAAAGGGCGCAACATTTTTTATTTAAAGTTTATATCTTAATGTATACATTCGATTATCGAACATATAACATATATGTATGATTGTTTTTTGACAATGCACATAATTGAGTACATTTTTATACAAATCATAATAACGACATCCACTGGAAGCTGTGTATTTTTTTTTAAAATATGCACTGACTCGAAGTATTTCTAAAAGAGTAATGGTAACAAATTTTAAGGATCTTTGTATTATTTCAAGAAGTTATAATACAACGCCAGTTACTGGCTCTATCACACAAAGATACAATTAAGTTATTTTGTTTATCGGCAAAGTGTTTTTCATTGTTTATATATATAAAAAGACACATTTCAATATTAATTTCTTGTCCAATGATAAGCAATTTATTAAACATGAAAAGTTTATTTAATAAAATATTTGGTCACGGTGCATGTGCGGATATAGAAGGAGGGGGGGGGGGGGGGGTTCGGATCACACATAAACAATTGAAATGTCTTATATTTACAAAATCGATTTACCATAAATAGGCCTGGAATCCCCCTCCCCGGCAAACATAGATATATCTTTGAACCCAACCCTCCCCCCTCACCCGAAAAAAAGTTCTGGATCGTCTCATGTTCGTTTGACATGTAATGAAGACTAATCCAAATAATACTTGAGATTGAAAACGTCATATAAACTCGTCTATAATATTTGCATTCCTAAATGGTAAAATCTATAATATGAATATTCGTAAAGCAATGAAACGAACCTGATTTCATTAAACATGAATTTCTTATTTTTTGCGAAGCTACTTATACAGCGGAAATATAACCGCAGAAAATTAAGGGCAGGTTAAAAATATATGAAAAGAGAAAGGAAAAGTAAAATGTTTTACAATTTTTCTGTCAATTACCATTATTTGACAAACTAGTATTATCAGCAATATTGAATTATTTATTGAAGATATAATTACCTTGTATTATAATAAGAAATGTATTTTAAAGTTTCATTTAACGTCCGGTACTTTAACTTTCAATTTTGTACCAATCTTTTTATCCTATGTTTTGATCAAACTGAACAATATCCTTTCATAGATATTTCAAAAATACATAAATCTGCTTTTAAGAGGCAACTATATGTTTCTCAAATTAAAGTAATTGTAATTCAAAGATTTTGATGTGTTCAGGTGTCGATAAGCAAATTTGCCTCAATTTTCATTCGTGCTGCGCATTCAATATTTTTGCAGTTTTATAAAAAACAAAGTCCTTGCTTTTCAAGGTTTCAGTGATTAACTTCATTATAATTTGAAATTAATGAAGTATTAGTGAATCTTTTGACTAGTTATTCATTTATTTCGTTTAAAAAGATAATAAAATCATTGACACCAATTTATTGATATTGGATGTTCAAGAGTTAAGAAAGAAAACTCTTTTAAAGTTAAAACTCAAACATGCAAAACTCATTCTGTTGATGGTGCTTGGTGATAATCATGCAGCTGTTCATCGCATCCCATCAGTCCAAAAATACTTCTGAACGTTCCCACAAACCTGAAGTAGGTTCCTGGGATATAATAGTCTGATCCTGATTTCTAAAAAGGGCGCTAGAAATACGTTTAAACGGCAAATAATTATTATTTGGCCCTGCATGGTTTTTTTTATCATAATTAAAGTATGCTGAGTCTGAAAAAATATGCTGGCCCTCGTGAAAATGGCGTTAAGTAAGTCAAAATAGCGAGTCAAAATAGTGGACAGCCAAACTTTAAAATTCTCTCTCTTAAAGTCTATTCAATGGAAAAAAATAACGACACACACTAATAAATTGGTCTAGCATAGTATTTCATCATATTCAAAGTGTGCTGAGTCGTAAAAAATATGCTGGCTCCCACAAATGGTGTTAATAAGGTCAAAATGTCGATTCAAAATAGCGGATAACAAAATTTTGTAATTTCTTCCTATATTTCTAAAATGGAGAAAGAGCGTAAGACAAACAATTATTCGGTCCAGCAAAGTTTTTAATCATAACTAAGGTGTGGTTAGTTAGGAATGATATGCTGTCTTTCAAGAAAAAAGAGTTTATTATGTAAAAAATGGCGATTCACAATGATGGACATCCAGTTTTATAATTTTGTCCTTAAGTTTCTTAAGTAGAAAAATGCGTGAAACAAACAATTATAATTCTGTTCAGCAAATTCAAAAATCACAAATAAGGTGTGCTTAGTCTGAAGAATTATACTGGTCTCCACAAAAACGTTTTTATGTCAAAATGGCGGACAGCCAGATTTCATAAAATTTTCCTAAAGTTTCTTATCATAAATGGATAAAAGCATGAGACCAACAATTATATGCTGGTCCACCATAGTGTATCAACAATAAGAAGCCGTGCTGAGTCTTAACAAATAAGCTGGTTATGACGAAAATGGCGTTAATTAGGTCAAAATAGGCCGACAGCCAAATTTCCTAACTTTCTTTTTAAGTTTTTTGAATAGGAAAAAAAGATGAAACAAACAATTTTAGTCCGATCAAACAAAGGTTTTATACATAATTAGGGCATGCTGAGTAAAAATATATATGCTGGCTTTTACACAAATGGTGTTATTTTAGTCAAAATGGCATTTCAAAATGTCCAACAGCCAGATTTCATAATTTTTTTTAACACCTTTTAGAGTGGTAAAACGTGCAAGTATCATATTATACAAATGTGCATCTGACAAATTAAATTGGAAAACTTTAACGAATTAAAAAACAAACAGTTTCACTCCTTACAAAAAATGTTAATTTTCTCCGTTTTTTATTATTTAGGCGTATTTTGTTATTTAAACATTCTCTGTTCATGATTTTAAATATCCTTCTTATTCCTAAACCCTTATCGGTTTTTTATTACACTTTATTGACGATTTCTTCGATCTGCCGTAGAAATAGCTAAGAAGATGTGGAACATCCTGTCAGCTCGTGAAATGCAACAAAATGCTAAAAAAAGTTATACAGAGGGGAAGTTTTTCTGCACTACACAGTGGAAAGGGTGTTTTAGGCTTAAAAGACATCGGTTTAAGACGCTTATATGATAACAGGTGCAATCGGCTACTTTGGAACAGTGTACGATATTAAAAACTATTCTAGTGTCTGTCTGTCTTTTCCTTTAACGCCCTTATAGCAAATATCGTACAGATTTATATATAATGATAAGTATGCGCAATATGTATTGGTCAACCCTAAGAATTTTACTCTTTTCAACATTATTAGGGACAATTTATACCTTGTATAAGGAGTAAAGCTGTCTATGTCTTCGTTAAGGATAAAACAATCTCTTGCAAAATTGTCAATATGTGTTTGGCCCAAATGTGCTGAGAAAATGTGCAAAAAGCAATGCGTGTCTTTATTCAGAGGAACAGTTAAGGGTTTTTTTATGCTAGACCCTGCCAGTGTATATTTGTAACATATCCTCACAACTAAGCTTGCTGATGGCTCTTTGAACTTCTTTAAAGCGGATAAACATTATTGTCAGTGCTGTTGTAGAGAAAATGTTCCCCTCTCTAGAAATTTATATTAGCATTTGGTTCATTTCATTCACTGATATGGTGTGACACATCTTCTTTATCTACAGAATATCGAGGAAATCGACAAAGTGTACAGAAACAATTATGAGAATAAGAATTAACTGGCCAGAAAATCAATGAATTATAGAAGTTCTTCAGTATATGTATAACAAGACACATTGCCCACAGACACGGTTCAATTTGCTTTATTCATAAAATCAAAGCGCCCGAAAATAGGTCCCAACCTAGGATATTCCTTACGTTTGCTTATGAAACAAACACACTTCAAGGTAATATGATTGGGAGACAGGCATATATAAGCATGCCCATATTCCCATGACCAGCTGAGGTGGGATGAAAAATTTGAGTGATGGTTGTTTGCTGCTGGAATGAATGACCTACGATCTTGATTCGGAAGCTTTCTTAGATTTGATAGCTTGCACCTCCCCACAGATTGTAGAACCTTTCTGTGTAAATACAAATGTGCCAACTTGCAGTGTATAGATATTTGAAAATTCAAAATCACAAACGCATCATTCCAAAAAGGATTGTAAAAATAAAATATATACTGTAGCTTAATAAAACAAAGCAGACAAAAATTAGAACTTTTTCAATAAAACACTGGGTGAAGTTTTTTTTCTATTTGTAAAAGTCTTCAAATTTAATTGTTACTTACATATACAATTTGGCATTGATGGTGTAAAACATGCACTCGCATTTTTTCCTTTCATTTTTTCCCTTTAAGAGCCCTTGAGAGAGATTAATGAAATTTGGCTATCCGCCAAATTGAATTGCAATTTTGACAAAATTAATGCCATTTCTTCAGACTTGGCCCAACTTAATTACAATAATAATAAATGCTGAACCAATTAATAATATTGTATTTTTTTTAAGAGCCGTTAAGACAGATTAATTAAATTTGGCCATCCGCCAATTTGAATTGCCATTTTGATAAAATTATAAAGTATAATACTCGCACATTGTTTTCCTTTTAAGAGCCCTTAAGAATGATTAATGAAATGACTGTCCGCCATTTTAATCTATTTACCGTCATTTTTTGTAAAGATCAGCATATTTTGTCGTACTTAGCACACGTTAGATATGATAAAATACCATGCTGGACCAATTTGAGACAATTTTTTTCTCAATTTATAAGACTTTAAAAGAGAATTTTGTAAAAATTGGCCGTTGGCCATTTTCACCAACGACCTTATTAACGCCATATTTTTTTTCAGACTAAGCACGCCTTAATTATGCAAAAAACTTTGCTGGACTGAATTATTAAATATATAATGTTTCTCTCATGCGTGTTCCCCTTTAAGAAACTTTAGAAAAAAATTATGAAATTTAGCTGTCCGCAATTTTTAATCGTTATTTTGACCTCATTAACGCCTTTTTGGGAAGGCAAGCAATTTTTACAGACTCAGCACATTTTAGGCATGATAATATATAATGCTGGACCAATTATTGTTTGTCAATAATGAAGAGACTTCAAGAGAAAAATATGAAGTTTGGTTGTCCGCCATTTTGAATCGCAATTTTGACCTACTTAACGCCATTTTCATGAAGGCCAGCATATTTTTTCGGACTCATCACACTTTAGTTATGATAAAAAACTATGCTGGACCAAATAATAGTAATTTGCCGTTAAAAGTTTTTTTTCGACTTAATCAGACAAGACTATAAATATCTCCTGGTTTAATATGCTTCAACTTGCTTTCTACTTCGAAACTCAAATCAAACAAGAAATCGACAAGTTCTTGTTCGCGTGGGTTGGAAAAAAGCAAACCAAATCTCTTATTAGCGTGGGTTGGAAAAAGGCAAATCAAATCTTCCATAGCCGAATATAAAACTTTCTGAAAATGGCAATTTATATCTTCTTCATTCAAGTTGTTGAAGAGAATTGGCGGCAACATATCTCCTACACTGATAGATGATTGATGGAAAGACTCTTCACCATAAATTGACAAATTTTCGATAAAATTTCGGCGAGCAATCGGTCTACCAGCAATTTCTCGAATACAAGTCGTCTTTAAAAGACTCATAATAATAGCTTGTCTCAATGTGATTACAGGATTTTGTGTTTAACATGTTAATAAAAAACCGGATTTGAAAAACTTTTTTATTGTTTTATTAAAAGGAGGTGGAGGGGAAATTCCACTATATAGATATCCCCCCCCCCCCGCCTCCTTATAACTCTTTTTGGAAAACTGTCACCATTATTTTTTTTGTATTTTAATGTATAACATAGAATTCCGTTTTTGATAATCGAATACGTTTCAAATAGGAACTCCATCATTTGTTCGATTATTAAAAGAATGGCCGTTATCCTTCATTATACAACAAAGAAGAAAAGAGAAAATTGCGGAGCAATGCAAGGCGGTATATCGTCAAAGATAATACATTATTTTGGATATTATAAATAGGAAGAACCAATTAAGGGAGATGGTGGTGAGGGAATCAACACAGAGAAAAATTTTACAGTTATATCATGAAAACAAGGTTCACATGGGAATTGAAAGGACATACATATCTATTTCTGAGAAATATTACTGGAACGACATGTACAAAAATATTTCAGAATATGTTGCGTCATGTGCAGTATGTCAAAAATGTGGTTCATTTCCAAAGACTGTTGAAGACTTGCACCCAATCCCTATTCAATTCCCTTTGTTTGTATCGATCTTGTAAAAAATGCCCCAATTCACATCAGCAAATAATTACATTTATTTTAAACTCTAATGGATTTTTTTTTACAAAATGTCCAGAAGCTACATGTTTTCCCATCAAATCAAAAAATGCAGAGGATGTTGCTCTCGCTCTTTTTTTAAATTTTTCTCAATATGGGATTCCCCTTAGTCATTAGCAGCGAACAGAGCAGGGAATTTGTGAATTCGCTAATGGACAAATTGTCAGAAAAACTGAAATTTGTCCAGCGAATATCCTCTGCTTACAATATACAAAACAACGGGTTGTTCGAAGGATTCAATCAGACCTTGAAAAAATGCTCATTAAAACGATGTCATTATAAACCAGGATACATGGGAAGACTATATCAAAGAAGCTTTGTTTGCATACAAAACCCAGATCCAAAATTCTCTAAAGATGACACCTTTTGAGGTTATGTTTGGACGAGAACACGCGTCATTGGACCGTAGTTTTGATACGCTCAAAAAAAACCCATTGAATATTTAAAAGGCGTTAGAAACACTATAAGGAAAGAAGTTTTAAAAAATGTTGCCGAAGCACTAGAAAACAAGTAGCGTATCATAGGAAACGAATATCATCATCAAAGGCTTATGAAGTAAACGACAAGGTACTGTTGCACAACGCAAAAAAGGGGGAACAAAAGGTTCAAAAATGGAAAGCAATTGGTTTGGGCCATATGCTATACATTCAGTTAACAAAAAAGGGGTGGCATCTCTAAAGAAGATAAATGGCGAAGTGTTACGTTCAAAGTATAATGTTAAACTTCTGAAAAGGTACAAAGAAAGAAACATTAGTACACCTGAAACAATTGATATGGTATCAGAGAAAAATGAACAACAATCAGACGTCTACCTCACAGACGAGGAAAAAAATGACCGGTATTTCTACCAAGTAGACAAAAATGGCAGAGAAAAAAAAAGCACTTTTTGTGGACAAGCAGTTATTAAATTGGAACACAAGTCATCAAAAAGAGTTCATCTGACACAAAACATCTTGCGGCTCCGGATGAAAGGAGATGACAATTGTTTTTTCCGGTATCAGCTATGCCATAACCTATCATAAGTAGCTAGAGACCGTGTCGTTGATTACATGAAAACCCACGAAAAAGCTATAAATCAATTTGGAGAGCGGCGTTTGGCTGAAAGTGGGATGCCAGACGAGGGTATTGTAAACAGATGACTATGTGGTGACCTTGATAGGTACTATGAAATGAACGTGTGAAGCTGTATATGCTAACTGCGCAATTATTAATATGTTAATCACTATGTTGGAAAGTCCTTGGGAAATTATATTTTGGAAACTAATTGCGCAGCAGCATGATCTCACACGTCCAGGTATGGGACAATAATGCTATATTTGTTATATTTGCAGACTCTAGGGAGTCCTGATATTGCAAGCTTGTCACGAATTACATGTTTTCTGTTAACCTTTTAACCTATACTCATGTTT
Organism: Magallana ariakensis; assembly: GCA_020458035.1. Taxonomy (NCBI): domain Eukaryota; kingdom Metazoa; phylum Mollusca; class Bivalvia; order Ostreida; family Ostreidae; genus Magallana; species Magallana ariakensis. The sequence continues at coordinate 54,711,859 of CM035813.1, forward strand.
TGTACTGATGCGGGAGAATGTAAGCCCGCATCCCCCGACGCTGTGATGGACAGTTTGACGGTTTTGATACTGTATTTAGAATTAAAATATTGTTTAGGAATTTGATCACTAAATCTACACTCATGACCAGCGCAGGTGGTCATGAGTAACCGAAACTGTCCGTCCCAGCCGAAAGGGTATATATATGCATGTCAATTTGTGAGAGAGAGAGACTAGATTTTATACCACTATACGATACGCCAATACGATCCAAATAAACCCGTGAAGCTTTTTACCAGACTTTTGTCGTTGTCAATAACAAGTACAGACGGGAAGACTTTCTGCGGTAGAATTCTTACATCTGACTTAGTTATTTTGGTGCCGTGACCAGGATAAGACGAGGTACAAGAAAGGACAAGAAAAGGACAAGAAAACTGTTAAAGGATGAAGTGGGCATTGGTGGTACTTCTCGTAATTGGAATTTGTGGAGCACTTGTTAGGAAAAGCGTAATCTTCGAAAAAGTCAAAGATATATCCTTAATACAGGGCAAATGGACAGCAATCACAACGATAAGTTTAAATCCTTATTGTAATATCCTAGATCTTCTTCAGACAGAGTTAGAAACGGTCAAAAATGTTTTGATACAATCAATTCAAGATGAAGCAGGAATTCTAACTGCTAATTTAACAGACAGTACAGCTACAGTAACACCCTTGTTTCGGCTTCATCAAATGAGAGAGAGATTTTCGGTTGAAATAAATAACCTTAAACTAAATAGGAAATATTTAGAACAAGAGACACGTGAGATTCGTTTTATGCACCGTAGAAGAACAAGAGCATTAATACCAATCGTAGGGAAAGTACTTTCTTTTCTCTTCGGAACCCTAGATGAAACAGATTTAGACACCATTAAGACTAATGTTAGAAATCTGGCAGAAAATCAAGAACAAATAAAACATGTATTGACTGAAAGTATGACCTTTATAAAAGACAATCAACAGAACATAACAGAAAATCGTAGGACAATAAATAGCATCATTAATAGTCTAAATGCCTCGGTGACAGAACAGTTACGACTGAACAAGCAAGTGCGTGACATGCAAAGATTTAATGACATTTACATTCGTTTTGACAGGACCATAAGTAGTATATCTGAAATTGTTTCGGTAACTAGAAATCATTTACAGCAGCTCAGGCTACGACTGAACATGCTTTCGTTGGGACATCTGTCTCCAACAGTTATTTCTCCAGCAAATCTCAGACAACTCTTAACAGAAATTGCGAATCAATTACCATCGAATCTTAAATTACCCTTCGATTCAAATACTGATCTTTGGTCCTACTATAGAATCTTACCATGTACAACTTTAGTTGGAGATGAAAATCTTATAATAGCACTAACCGTACCTCTTCTGGACACGAATAAACGTCTCGAAGTCTTCAAAATTCATAATCTTCCAGTTTCGAATCTCAAAACAAACCAATCAACCCTGTTGGCTAGGTATAAAATTGAAGAAAAGGCAGTCGTCATAGACGATGTCCGAAGTACATATACGACGTTATCTGAGACCGAGTTAGCCTCATGTCTAAGTCAACATGGAAATTTTTGTTCAATAGATAAATCTTTCTATCCGGTAAGCTCAAGCAATTTGTGCGTGATGAAAATTTTCTTAAATGATCTTCCAGGAATTGCCAAGCTATGTTCCGTTTCTGTAGAAAACAATGTAGTCGATCCAAACGCAGTCAACTTACGCGAAGGAAAATGGCTGATCACTTCTTCTAAGCCGCTAAATCTTAACGTTAAGTGTGGAGAAAATACAGTAGGGAGAACAGTTAAGAGTCCTATAGACATCCTGAGTTTAGGACAAGGATGTTCTGGTTTTCATGGATCTTTATTACTACCCCCGTTTTACAATAAAGAAAATCATTTCAATATGACCGATTCATTCCAGAATTTCATTGACGAAATTAACACATGCACTCTTTGGGAACCTCTAAATTCAAAATACCCAGAAATAGGATACATAAGCATACCAAACAAACTAAAAGATATCAAAGAGTTTCCTCTGAACACACTTATGGCGGAATTGCCAGTAAATCAATTGCAGCCCATGGGATCATCAAATTGGGTGGGAAGTCCTTGGTTTTATATCAGCTTAACCTTAGCAGTCATCTTTATGTTAGGAATTTGTATAAGAAAAAGAAAAACTGTTAGGAAAATGGGTAGCATTTGCTGTGGTGGTTGTTGGTCACGTTGCCGCAGGAGAGATGGTGACGGAGTTGAAAGGGATTCTTCCAGAGGCACGTCATACTGCTGTGTTAACCCTGAGTTACGGACTGCTAAACAAACAATGGAATTAAGGGACATTACAGCCCCAAGGAAACCCTGCAGAAGCGGAAAGTTAGAAGCCCGTAAGGCAGTTCACAGCACAGGAACGATCTCAGAGACTTTAGCCCGCCGTTTTACAAAAGAAAAGGAAGATGTGGAATCTCCCTGGAGTAAATATTATAAACCTGACCCCGAACTCGCGCGAAGATATTTAGCAGAGAAGGCCGACATGTCTGGAAACCAGAGGAACGTAGGAGCCGTTCCTCGAGCGATCGTCTCGCCATCCGCGCCCGATCTATACCCGATGATACCCCCCATGATGTACGAATAGAAGAATCCGGTGAGGATTGTGAAACATATATTTAAATATATTGTGTTACGTGTGATAAAATATTATATGTGTGTCTACTAATTCGTTTCGGGAAGGATCCTACTCCGATGTAAAGAACCGGAAGAAACCACGGCAACTGTGTCCACTGATGTACATTTGGTACTTTAACATTGTAACCTTATGTTTTGACATTGCCATGAAATTATATATGCATATGTTACAATCCTGGTCATTTTTGATTCACCATAACCTGGGTAACTTTGTTTTATAACGAATTATGACTCGTGTGACTTTTATGATGAGAAATGTATATATTATAAAATATAATGATAGTTCATCATCCTGGTCACTATGAATTGTATAATCCTGGTCACTATGAATTGTATACATCCTATGAACCATATAACCTTGGAACTCTAGACTGTATGATCATAATTCTTTATGTATGTATTATACAACATAATGATTGTTTATTATCATGATTACGCTTAGTATCCTGGTCATACTGAACTATCCTGGTCTCACTTAGACATTTTTGGCATCCTGGTCATCTTAATAAATTGTGTTATATTTTTTTTTTTGTTTAACGTCCACAGCCGGAAAAGGAAGAATGTTACTTGATACTACCTCTTAAAGAGATGTTCCGACTGGTACGTCACTGGGAAGTTCATCCGAATTAGGGGAGATCAAGGAAAACTTTCCTGCTCTGGGCACCAGGCAGAAGAAATCTCCCTCTGGTATATTTCTTTTGTTTGGGGGACGTATGTAAACAGATGACTATGTGGTGACCTTGATAGGTACTATGAAATGAACGTGTGAAGCTGTATATGCTAACTGCGCAATTATTAATATGTTAATCACTATGTTGGAAAGTCCTTGGGAAATTATATTTTGGAAACTAATTGCGCAGCAGCATGATCTCACACGTCCAGGTATGGGACAATAATGCTATATTTGTTATATTTGCAGACTCTAGGGAGTCCTGATATTGCAAGCTTGTCACGAATTACATGTTTTCTGTTAACCTTTTAACCTATACTCATGTTTTGTACTGATGCGGGAGAATGTAAGCCCGCATCCCCCGACGCTGTGATGGACAGTTTGACGGTTTTGATACTGTATTTAGAATTAAAATATTGTTTAGGAATTTGATCACTAAATCTACACTCATGACCAGCGCAGGTGGTCATGAGTAACCGAAACTGTCCGTCCCAGCCGAAAGGGTATATATATATGCATGTCAATTTGTGAGAGAGAGACTAGATTTTATACCACTATACGATACGCCAATACGATCCAAATAAACCCGTGAAGCTTTTTACCAGACTTTTGTCGTTGTCAATAACAAGTACAGACGGGAAGACTTTCTGCGGTAGAATTCTTACAGTATCTTGGCAAGAGAAGCTGAAATAATGATAATAGCGATGTTGCAAACTGATATATATATTCTATGTTCAATTGCAGGCTCCCTTGTTTGGGAGAAGTATGACGCGCATCAACTTAGAAGCGGGGCCACAGAGTATCGTTGTATCTATATTGTTATTGATTCGGGAAATCATTTCGATTACGTCTTTTCCTTGCAAAAGTAAAAGCTAAAAAATCTCGAATACGATTGTCATGCTAAGATTCGAGAACAGTTCTATTTTGACCAAACATTGTATGCTATCAAAGTGTCTTTTTGTTTGTGTTTAAGGTATTTTTTTTTCGTGAAACAGAAAGCAATGCCCACTTTTACATCGTATCAGAATAAATTCCTATTTCTTATTTTGCAGTCCTGTTTTTTCGTATTTAGTTCATTTTTATGTCTCCTATTAATTAGATGTTATAGTTAATTCAATTTCCGCAATCTGCTTTTATGAATGTGAACTTAGAAGGCAACCAAGAGGCTTAATTAAGTGGCTCATTACACTTTTAAATAGTTTCTCAAATCAGCAGAAAATTACTTGATTGTGATAGATAACATGATGCATAAGAAGTATGTCTGACGTTTACTAGGAGGAAGCCTTTGATGCAGTCAACATTTTATTTTCTTGACGAATGTATATACTTATCTCGTTCTTTTCCCCGCGCTTTAATCCATAGAGATCTTTATGATCAACAGCATTTAAGAATGAAGAAGGACAACTCCGTAATGAAAAGGAACATGCACAATTGAGAACACTTTACCATCGGATGGCTGATAAAAATAACAAGGTTAAAATTCAGCTTCTTCCTAAGAATCACTGCTATAGTTGAAATGTGATATTAACAATAAAGATTGATAATTTGTAAATGTATTTAGAACATTATAAACGTGTAACGTTTCTATTGATTAATGAATTAGACATGGCCCAGGAAAAGAGGACCACCACGCGGGTAATATTTATTTTCGGGTTTAACAGAAAAACGCTGTATTTAAGCAGAACAAGTTAAACAAAAATAATCATAATATTAACCTTTGTTTTTTAATTCATTGCCTGTTTAACATGATAATTAAACTGCTTTTGATATATGGCTGCGTGTGTACACCATCAAACACTTACATCTTTCGAAGAGAACAAACGATGAAAGTTTATTACATGCATTGAATATTTAATATAAAAGAAACAGCTGAAGTAAAACGAAATTAACCCAAATTAATGCATGTAACTTTTTAAATAATGTAAAATGAAGTATGATACGGTTTGCAATCTATTTGAAAAATACCAACGATATTATATAAAGTTCATGAAGTGCAAGGATTTTCAGACCATACATCATTTAAGTAAAATTCCGGGCGTAGAGAACAGCCTTGTCCATGACCAAAAAATGTTGTCCCCTTAGTTAAACTTAACTATCCAATATCAGTTATACTGGATGGTTTTATTGATATTATTTAAGAAAAAGGCTAAGTTTGTAAACTACTCTTTTATTTGAACTCGAGAATCAAGTAGGAAAGGTCAAGTAAAACTGGAAGCTATAAAGGAAATTTGGCTTGCAAATGCATCATTATAAAAAACAAACATTCCTTAAGACAACCCAACATCGAAAGTAATTTAAACTAGATGCTGTCATTAGACAGTAATACCCGCACCAAATGTTTGCCCCTAAATAACACTGTTTTGTACCAGTTTTAGTAAAAACGAAGGATACATGCAATTTCCGGTTATTTTTAAAAATTACAATTTCATAAATTGAGATTCCATCCCATAATACACATAGCGGCTCTTTAATATGTACAATTTGGGGTTGAACTTTTTGCATGTGAATTTTAAGTTAATCAAAAATCTTAGCATTTCATGCCATAGAAAGTATGGTCTATATAATTATTACAAACAAAATTAAATTATGCCCCTCCCCTCGACGGTTGCCGGCTTTAGATAAATTGCTTCTGTGTGCCAACATCATCGTGTGCACGGATTTAGAGAAGGGGTGGGAGTGAGGGATCTTATTAGATCGACCCTCCTCCCCCCTTAAAAATTCATTTATTACCGTAATATAGTAAATTTACCAAAAATACACCTCGGACCCCAATCCCCCCAACCCCCTCCCCCTGCAAAGACAATTACATGTACATGTATTACTCTGAACCCCCCCCCCCCCACACACACACACACACACGCACACACTCCTCAGGGAAAAATAAAAATTCAGAATATTTTGATAACAACGAAAGCCTGCCTGTACATGTAGTTGCAACAAAGAAGATTTTAAACAGTGCAATATAAATGACATAATTTTATTGCACAATGATTTTCAATGGAAAACTGCGAGGACAGAAGATAATTACTGATTTAAGGTGGTATAAGACACATGTTGATCTTTATGTGGATAAAAGTGCCTTATAATCAAAATGGTGATGTTTTAGAATTTTAAAATTTTACAGTACATGTATTTGGCAAAAAAAAAAAAATAATAAGATTTCAAAATTTTTGAAACATAGTAAAAAATAGAAAAACCCCAGCAGGATTTGAATTCTCTACTTACAGACACATAGTTAATGCTCTAACCCATTGCGCTTCACTGTTAGGTAACATTATTTTGGGGGAAAATATTATATTTATACTTTATTGTTTATTTCAATAGGGAGTACATCACAATATGCAGGTGCCCTGTACCACCCTAAGACTGAAATGTGTTCTTTACATAGTTATATACCTAATAAAATAGTGCAGCGGGTTTTGAAGAATAAATTATAAAAATACATGCATGTTACAAATAACCGATCTTTGACTGAAGTTAACGTACTTAACACAGGTCTGCAGGTCGCATTAGCGGGTACTAGTTTTACCCAGCTCTTCGGTTAGATGGGTTTCACGTGGTGTACATACCGTTATGTGTTTTCCATATGCAGAAAAGGATTAATTAACATGCATAAACGTTTCTTTTGTGATGATCAGCAAAAGGGATTCATATTGTGCTCTTATTGGATAATCATTATGATGTTGACCAATATAGGTAAGCATAAAACATGTAGTAGAACAATATTATAAGCCACCGGTATAGGTATAAGTTTTACTTTCACTTTCTAAATAAGTGATCTCCCTTTGCCAGCATACTGTATCATCATCTTTTTATATTTAAATAAGCTTATCATCATTACCTATCCTATTGCATTTGTACAGTTTCTGTCATTTTAATTTTAAAAGTTATTTTTTCATTTGTCAGACTTAGATTTTGTATTAAATTTGTGTATTACATGTGTAACTGTAGAGACTTATCATGTTTATATGAAATATATGATAGGAAGGAAGGGGTCTTTTTTCTTAATGTATTATGATGCATCAAATATAATATAGGCCATGACCATATGGGATTGTTCTGACCCTATGGAACAGGAAAATACCAAATATTTTGAAAACTGTTGAGATCCCCACCACTAAACCATATATATATATATATATATATATATATATATATATATATATATATATATATATATATATATATATATATATATATATATATTCTCAATTGTTTCTAATGTCATTAATTATAATGCATCAAATGGTATAAAGTACATGACCCCCAGGCGTTGTCTTTAAACCCCCACCCCACCCCACCCCCCTTGAAATAGGAAATTATATTTTGATAACTTTTGAGATTCCCATCCCTAAACCACATTTATTCTTGCTCTTTGTGTCATAAATTGCGCATCAAATAGTATATATAGGTTATACCCCTTGTAGACACCCTGACTTTCTAGAACTGGAAATAATAAAGTATTTTATCTTATTAATATGTAGTACGTGTTTGACCCATGTAATTCCTAGCCTAATAATGAACCTGTTTTGTTTAGGAGACTTTACAATTGCCCCGAATACATATATAACATTTTGTTTATCTTTAAAATTAAAAAGCAATTTCCAAAATTTTAATGAGCATCTAGAGAAAAATACCAATCAAAAAATGATTTATAATTCACTACTGTAGACATGTAAGAATGTAAGAAGACTGAATCTTTAGAACCTGAGGTTTGATTTTTTTTTTTGGGGGGGGGGGGGTGGATGTGGAGGATAAACTTTTCCTTTAATCATTTATTGTTATTAATTTTAACTTTGATGTTAGTTATGGATTCCCAGGTAGAAAATAAGAAATATCAATTATAGATCATTTGACAATTATGCAAGGTGTAATGTGATTTTTTTAAAAACATTTTTTAACAGTTTATAAAATCTTATAAGACCCCAAATTATATTTTGAATTTAATAGATCATTCGACAATTAAATAAAAAAAATGCAAGGTTTTATCTGATCACCCGTTGTCCGTACGTCCGTCTGTCGGTCTAGCTGTACGTTTGTAAACTTTTCACATTTTTGACTACTTCTCAAAAACCACTGGGCCAATTTCATCCAAACTTGGTACAAAGCATTCTTATAGGAAGGGGATTCTTAATTGTTAAAATAAAGGCTAAACCATTTTTAAAAGGGAGATAATTGCAAAACAGTGAGTATAGGTGTGTGTCTTTAAAAATCTTCTTCTCACCACTGCACCAGAAATGCCAATATTTACACAAAAGCTTGTATATATAGTGAAGTTTATAAATTATAAAAATCATGACCCCCGGACCAAAACTGGGACCCCAGGCGGGGTTTAAAATTTAACATAGAAATGCGTAGGGAAAATGTTTTAAAATCTTCTCAAGAACCACTGCACCAGAAATGCCAATATTTAAAAAAGCTTGTATATATAGTGAAAAATCCAAATTGTAAAAACCATGACCCCCGGACCAAAACTGGGGCCCCAGGCAGGGCTCAAAGTTTAACATATATAGAAAAATGTTTAAAAATCTTCTTCTTAAGAACTACAATGCAACGGTATGGGATATTACTATGAATACATCATTGGGTATTGTAGATTCTAAATTGTTAAAATCGTTACCACAGATTTTATACTGGGGCACCAAGAGAGGTTCAAAGTTAAACATAGAAATGTATAGGAAATTTGTTTAAAAATCTTCTTTCCGAGAACTACAATGTTACAGTTTGTGAGATAACTATGCAAGGATCCTCAAATAGTGAACATTCTAGATTGTAAGGCCGTGACCCCGGACCAACACTGGGGTCCTAGAAGGGGTTCAAAGTTTAACATAGAAGAATATTGGGAAAATGTTTAAGGTTCTCCGATCCTCAGCCTCAAATTTTTTTTCATCATAAGAATGATATTTTTCTTTTAACCTTTATAAATGAATTGATATAAAATGAAAGTTTTAAAGGGTATCCATGCATTTTACAAAGTTATTGCAAATTTACCTACAATAGATATAATGGAATAAAGAAACAAGTTGAGTTTTAAAAAAAAAAATGCCGATGCATCGATGGCTCGAACTCTATAACAAGATGTATCTACTTGGGAGAGCTCCGCGGATCCACTACACTAAGCATGTAGTTTTATGATTATTAGTTATACTAGCAGTAGAATACTAAATTAAATTGTCTGTATAAAAGTCAGATTTATGGTTCGAATAAAAAAAATCCGGATAATTTAGAGTTATCGAACTTAGCTGAGGATCGGAGATCGTTAAAAATCTTCTTCTCAAGAACTACATTGCTACAGTTTGTGAGATTACTACGCAAACATCCTCAACTAGTGTAGATTCTAACACTACTGGCTTTGAAAACCCCTGTCCGTATGAAAATCCCCTGTCTTTCCCTGTCATCCCCTGTGTTTACCCTGTCATCCCCTGTGCACCCCCTGTGATCCCCTGTACACAGCCCCTGTACACCCTGTAATCCCCTGTCGGCCACTGTACACATCCCCTGTGTGCCACTGTAAGCCCCTGTCACCCCCTGTACGCCCTTGTCACCCACTGTAAGCCACTGTATGTCCCTGTGCGTGCCCCTGACATCCCCTGTACGGTCTTTAACTGCTTGCTAAAGTAAAAAATTGTTTTTAATTATGTTTTCGGGTTTTCCTAAATACCGGTATATATTTAGCAGTTTCTGATTCGTATGGAAATGGAAAGCAAGAAAAGCATTCATGGTTTAGACAGTGTTTGTTTTTCTTTGTATTTCATATAGGTCAATATTGTTACAAACGTGAATAATTCTGACTCAACATTGACACATATCAAGTTAAATATATACCGATAAACCGCTTATTTTATTCCATGATCGTGTTTTGTAAAAAAATATATATATAAGCGGAAGATGAGTGCGGGAAATCTGCAACACTCTGTGCCATGTAGCCTGTCTGCCTGAGTTAAAGCGCTTAATAACACACCATGATTAGCACGTGCATATAATCACATGCCGATCGAAATCCTCACCTATATTTTGACTGTTTTGCCTGGTGTAATGATGCTTAGAATAACATGGTCCCAATGAAATGCATGTTGATTCTATTTAGCAGGAAGTTAATTAGTTTTAATATCTAAGTCATGTAAATCGCAATCGTAATATTTGTTGTCAACCATTGTTTTTTCCCCTGATAAATTATGAGAGAGAGAGAGAGAGAGAGAGAGAGAGAGAGAGAGATGATTTTTAGGAGGAGAAATTAGTCCGGTCCTTTGACACTTTTAACTTTTATGAGGGTGCATTGTCCAGTTTAGTAATTCATATGCATTATTGTATAGAATTGTCTTCATAAATATAAAACAATGATACAGTTCATGAATAATTTAATACATGTATACAAATACCGGTAACGGGTAACGTAAAGACACGCATGCATGATCTAAAAACAATGTTCCGTGTTTTCGATTAGAAAAAAATATCTTACATTTATTTAAATTCTGAATTTGAAAAATGAAAAATATGAGAGCAATACGGTTTAATTCGTATGACTGTGTCAAATGATGTTCCGAATTTAAGCTCTTTCCTGTTATGTTTGGTATTTTTGGAACTGATAAATCAAAGTTTTAAATTTCTGTTTTCTTTACATGATAGACTGGGAAAGAAAGTCATAAGCGGCTTTTAAACAACATATTGCATAATTGTTTAGCATTCTCAGAACTAAAAAATCGAAATTTTCAATTTCTTTACTTGACAGACTGGGAAAAAAACAACAAATTGCTTTATTGTGTAGCATTACCGAGCATCCAGACCTGAGGACGTTTGTTTATATATACAAGTACACGTGTGTCTGTCACCTCATTGTTCCCAACCTCGCCACCGTGCACTGCAAATTGTCAAGAAGGGCTGTGTACAGTAGCCAAAATTATATAATCAGTGACCGACTATTCAGATCTTAGGAAGTGTGTGTATATACCTGTACACACGTTTCTGTGATCTCATTTTCCCTACCTCGCTACCGTGATCTGCAAATTGTCAAGAAGGGCTGTGTACCGTAGCTATTATATAACCACTGACCGAGTGAAAAAATAATATCTGATTCAACATCCTCTCCTTTGAAAACTGTAACTTCAATAAATTCTTTGATCAATTGATATGGTGTAAAATAAAACATTGGTGGATAAAATTAATGTGATCGCTTTAAGTTAATCTAAATCATAATAAAGATTTGGGAATAAAATTAGGATTGCATGTTAACTTATTAGGAAATTAATTCCCGTGTAAACTTTTAGTAACTTAATTCTAAATCAATGCACCCCCCTCTCTCTCTCTCTCTCTCTCTCTCTCTCTCTCTCTCTCTCTCTCTCTCTCTCTCTCTCTCTCTCTCCAGGGCCGCGGATTTCTGTTCACTGTCAATGAATAGCATTATATTTGATATCTTCCACTTCGCAGTAAAAGGGAATTGAAAAATAGATTTTAGAAATTATTAAATTGTTTATGAGAGTTAAACATCAGTTAACATTCAATTCAAGAGTCCAATCAGCGGCTCAGAAACATGCATGTATTAAAATAAATACTAAAATTATTTCTTAGGCAAACGTATAAGCTATTGAAGCTTTATTTTGCTATTCACGGGAAATTATTAAGGTACAATCAGAAACTTGGTTATGAAAAAAAGATTGACGTGCTCTATCGTATCATGGCTGCTTATACTTGTACATTCCACATTCTGACTGATTTACTGGTTTCAGTGTGCAAATATTTATTTAGATACACAAAAGCAAATGCTAAACACCATCTGCTGCGCTTGATCTTTGTAAAAATAATTCACAATATTTCTTATATGTATTTTTCAAATATTACGGAGTAGTGATGTTCCCGACCGCTAAAGGACTAAATGCCCTGAAGGCTTTCACACCTACCGAAAATAGTCCCCGCTCTCACCTGAGATTTACCCCCCGGTGAATCTTGAGCCTTTAATTGTTAGCATGATTATTTAAGTATCAATAAATTATGAATATAAAACATTATTTTTAAAATTAAGATAACAGTGTGTCTTGTGAGTCGGCGCTCTGTTGAGTGCAAAAATGGATTTATAGCTCAAACTATAACAAATGCGAGTTAAATAATTGAACTAAGAAAAAAATATTGAAATTGAATAACAGAAAAGGCTGTTATAAACAGTCAAAAGCCGTACAGGGGGTGTCAGGTGCATGTACAGGGAAATACAGTGGCTTACAGGGGATGACAGGGGCCTACAGGGGGTGACAGGTGCTTACAGTGGCACACAGGGGATGTGTACAGTGGCTGACAGGGGATTACAGGGTGTACAGGGGCTGTGTACAGGGGATCACAGGGGGTGCACAGGGGATGACAGGGAAAACACAGGGGATGACAGGGAAAGACAGGGGATTTTCATACGGACAGGGGTTTTTAGAGCCAGTAGTGTAAAGAGAGATTCAAAGTTTAAAATAGAAATAGCATATGCTATGAGATAGAATTTACAACGAACTGTTGTTCAGGTGAGCGATGTGGCCCATTGGCCTCTTGTTTTTTTTTTTTTTTTAGGAAAACAAAGTCATTTTATTTACAGTGTAGGGAGGGATACATGCGCAGATCCAGAGAGTTTTTCGGGGAAGGGGGGGGGGTTGACAGTTATTCGAGTTTGCAGGGAGGGTGGTGGTTTAAATTTTAAAGAAATTTGATTTTTGAACCCCCTCCCCCCTTTGACCCCATCTCTAGATCCGCACATGGGATAATGTTAATTTTCTGCTACTATTTGACTACCAGGATTAAATTTAATATTTCAAAACTTATTGCACATCTATAGGACAGCCCTTATTATATCCCAAGATGTGACATGTCTATTCATTAAATCATTAGAGGAGTTCTGGGATGTAGTTTTTTTTTTTTTTGAGTGAAAAACGTCAATATTTTGCTATTATTTGACTTCCTGGATGAAATTTAAATTTTTAAAACCTTAATGCACATCTATAGGACAGCCCCTATCATATCCCAAGATATGATATGTCTATTGATTAAATCATAAGAGGAGTTCTGGGATCTAGGTTTTTTTTAGGAGTATTAAACGTCAATTTTCTGCTACTATTTGACTCCCTGGATGAAATTTAAATTTTTAAAACCTTATTGCACATCTATAGGACAGCCCCAATCATATCCCAAGGGATGATGTAGCTACTCCAAAAGTTGTAAGAGGAGTTACGGGAACCATACTTTTTTTGCAAAAAAACGTCATTTTTTGTTGCCCACCGATCCCTGTGATGAAAAAAAAAATTCTGAAACCTGATCACACTTCAAAATGACACCCCCAATCATATTCTAGAAGATCATTTGGCTACTGCAATAAAAAATGACGTTTTTTAAACCAGATTTTTTGTTAAAAAACGTCATTTTTCAGCCACCAAATGACCCTTCAGGGCAAAATTGAAATTTCCGAAACCTTATTGTCCATCTATAGGATACCCCAAAACATATTCCAAAAAATGATTTGTCTATTGTTTAAAATGTAGGAGGAGTTCGAGGAAGAAGGTTTTTTGCCAAAAAACGTCATTTTTTACCAATTATCTGACCCCCAGGACTACCAGAGAATTTTTGAAACCATTTTACAGAACAACATGACACCCCCAATCAAACTCCAAGAATTCAGATTGCTAGTTTATACGATGTAAGAGCAGTTTGAGAAAGTAAAACGTGACAGACGGACGGACGGAACAGGACGACAACAATATACCCGAACTTTCTTTAGAAAGTGCGGGTATAATAAACTCCATCATTGCCAATTGCATATTCTGCTATTTTAATTATGAATGTTTAAAAATATTTTCGTATTTTGATTACTTTTCGTGGGCTCTACTCTATCTGTGATTCTGTTATGTTTGAATTCCAACTAAAAAGCAATGTATATCTTGTTACAAATTAACATTGTGTTTGTGTTACATGTTTCTAGGTTTTGAAATCATATTGTTTATCAATATGTTCAGTTTTAATGTACAACAAATTTATTATTATTTGTTTTTCAATTAAAAATTGGAGTGTCGTTGATGCAAATAACTTTGAAAGATTATATATGTTGAAATAAAATTATTATGATTATTTGACGGTATAAGTCTCCTATACCTACATAGAACCTCCATTAATCTAGTATTAAAGCTCAAAGACTTCTAAATATTTATTGAGCAAAAAATCTTTATACAAATATCGATCTCCAGGAGGAACATTATTATTCCTTATTGGAGCTGCTTTAACTATTTTTGGCAAAATCTACTCCAACCCACAGTTTAGATTTATATAACAAATTTCGGGTAAAAAATGTCGGTCAATTTTAAAGCTGACACAAATTTATAAATAACCATTATTTCCTTTTTATCTCCGACTACCGCCATATTAGTTTTCGATATATATTGTTATTGTTATTACTACACACCCCCAATATAAGGGCGACAGCAATATTTATACTTCTCCACATTTAGGGCATTCATTAACCCGAACACGTTATATTGGACTCAAAGACTTGTAGAAAAATGTTTTGAAGAAAATATAACAACCATCACACAAGTATGGAATATCCAATAAAAGACGAAACAAAACAGACTTAAATCCAGGTACACATAATTCAAAAATCCTTGATCATTGTAGAACGTTTTCCTGTGTCTACTGTTATATCATCACACATTCGCAAACCATACACTTTATATGGTAGATCGTGATGTGGACTTCATAAATCGAAGGGTTTATTTGTAGAAACCGATATAAATGACAACATGTTGTTACATTGTACTTTCTTAGATTTTTTATTGCTAATTTACAGTGTTTAATATAAGACTATACAACTTACCATATATATGATGCAGACCTTGTGCACTATGTATGAATAACTTTCTGTTAGCTTTCAAAGAATAAATTTCGATTAATAAGTGTTTGAAGGTACAAAATGTGAGCGATCAAATAATGTTCTATGTTTAACTGATCAATTTTTTAAGTTCATATTTATCTTCAATGTATTCCAATGTGACCGTCGGTGAAAGCACAACAGGAACATTCGCTCTATTATTAATTTGTCCCTATCAAAAATAACATCATCACCTCCACTGAGATTCTATAACAACTAACCCTTTAACCCGGAGCTAGCAACTGATCTGTATTGACAATTTCTCCCACCTTCCCACCTGATAACACACTTCTTGGAATTCGATAGCCCCGGTGCAAAAGGATTGATGGGGTGTGTATGATTAATATGTACATGCATGTAGGCTTAGAAGCTCCACTATAAGGTGTGTGACATTCTACCCTCTTCCTCGTTTTAACGTTTGACCATACAACTTCTAAAAAGATTTTTTTTTAAATCTTTTATGACAAAATCATTTATGGAAGTCCAGTTGAATTACACTTCTATAAAAAAAAAACGCTACTTGCTTGGATGGATATGAGAGTCATTATGTTTATCATTTTTATATCTTTAAGAATTATGCATCAGTCAAGGGATCCCGGCTAACACTAAAACACCGAGGAAGTTTCTTACATGTATCACAAAGGAATTTTCGATGCTAAATCCATTCCTTTATTTTACCTTTAATGAGGGGCACATAACATTTTATCCATAATATTACTTTGCTTTGTTAATGATCAAATTGATGTTTGCGCTATACTCAAAAAATGTTTTAACTCATCACGTAACTTTATCTTCTGAGTGATCGGTCAATCATTTTGCTGTAAAACTTCGTTTTCTTGGAGCAAAGTACGCCTTATATGCAGTCAACATTTTTTCTTGACAAACATATTTAGCCCTAGTTTCCGCGCGCATTAATCTACAGAGCTCTTTGTGATCAACATCACTTATGAATGGTGATGGACGACACAATGATGAAAATGAACATGAACAATTGAGAACACTTTATCGTCGAATGGCTGATGAATATAACAAGGTCAAGATTTAGTTTGACCATAAGATACACTACAAAAGATGAAATTTAATGTAAACAATAAAGATAAAAAGTTTTGGAAATAAAAAAACCAATGGTGCGTAACGTTGTAATATTTTTAGTGATTTATGAATTAGAGATGGTCCAGGAAAAGACGACCCCCATACGGCTAATATTTGTTTTCGGGTAAAACAGTAAGTCATCGTATTTTATTAGAACACGTTATTCAAAATCATTATATAATATTTTGTTTTCGAATATATAGCTAATATAACATGATAATCAGTTTTTGATATACATGTATGGTTTGTGTATGTACACCATCTTCAAAGAAAAAAAAAGATGAACGTTTTCTGAAATATTCATTTAAAAAGAAAATAATCCCCCAAAAATTCAGAAATTAACATAAATAACTTATTTTCTCATTAATATATGATAGCGTATGATATGATCGATTTGCAATATATCTAAAAATGATCAACAGTATTGTAAAAAAAGAAGCTAATGATTATCCAGAATTTTCTGACTATACACTATTTTTGTCAAATTCGGAGCACAAAGAATAGCCTGACCACAAATATTGTTCCCTAAGTAAAATTTAACTATCCAACATCAGTAAAAGTACATGGTTTTAAAAATGC
The DNA here is from genome assembly GCA_020458035.1 of Magallana ariakensis. NCBI lineage: Eukaryota > Metazoa > Mollusca > Bivalvia > Ostreida > Ostreidae > Magallana > Magallana ariakensis. The sequence goes on from CM035813.1 coordinate 54,728,771, forward strand.
AACACATTGGCTGTGTTGTTGAAAACGAACGTGTCATTTTATTTGAACTCAAGATTCAAGTAGGAAATGTATAAGTCAAGTGAAACAGGGTGTTATTAAACAAATGCTCCATAATGCAAAACAAAATATCATTAAGACAACTCAGCTGAAAGTAATTTAAGTAAATTCTATTATTGCAAATTGCATGTAAGCCCTAGGGTTGTTATACGGCTTGACTTGGGCGCGCTTTGCACGTCCGAGGCAAGTGTATGGCCAAGAAAAAGAAGATGTGATAACACAATTCCAAAAAATACAATAAGGAACATCAGGTGGAGTATTGCCACCTGGGACAAGTGGGCTTGTACAAGTAATAGAGCTAGACCAATGGGTCAGCCCCCTGTTCTTCTGGCAAAGGATTTTCATTCAATAATTCTTATTTTTTGAACACTTATTTGTGTCATTTCATAATGGAAGCAAGAAACAGAACAGGTGATTTATACATAGCAAGAACTCTTGAAAATATGTCTTGATACGCAGATGCGTATTGCCACAAATAAAGGAATTGGAATCAGAAAAAAGCAAGTTGAGCCAATCATTATGGCAACGAAAAATCTTAGGATGCCACAGGGACTAGCACAGACATCTTCAAGTAGAACAATATCAGTTTGGGCAAGACGAAACTGGTGATTATATACAATCTTTAGAACCCTCTTCTCAAATCACGACCGGGGTAATAAGCCAGAAATACGTTGAATTGAAAAACATTAAATGGTATGACATGATTGATAATCCAAACAGTGTTTACAAAGTGTTTCAATTCTACTCAAGGTGTTTTTCTTCATTTCGTCCTCTTACAGGAAATGGTTTAAAGTTATAAAATCAGGTCGTGGGAATTAACACACTTTCGAATTACACAAAATACATGATGAACGAGGCAGGGTTTAAAAGATATTTCACTGTTCACTCTAGAAAGGTGACCACCGCGACAACACTTTACCAAATTGGGGTCGACGAACAGCTGATAAAAAAAAGGAATGGACACAAATAAGACGCAGTTAGGGAATACAAACGTACTGGATCTGAACAGCAGTGTATTCTTAGCAAAATTCTTGACGCCCCCTACCCTTATTTTAGAGAGAATCTCGATGCCATCCCCCGTAAGGCCCAGATGACAAAGGCAAGTTCGTCATTAGGAGCTCCACCTACTGTCGTTAAGGAGATGTCTGATGTTGAACCGATACAAAATGTCACAGCCATTGTGTGATTCTGACACATCTTTGTTGACAAAATTTAACTTTCTTTTTTGTATTCATTGCACTTGTACATTTGATTTCAATTAATCACTGTCAAATGTTTTAAATTTATTTTTTTTACCTAAATAATGTGTCAGTAATACATCATATAAAAAAGACTATCTTAAAGCTGACCTATGTGATTGGTCCAATGATTAATCAATTAACACTTTCCATTTAAAAATGACTGCAGGTTTCAGTGATATACCACGGGCAATAAAATGGACATTTGCGGTGATTAGAGTTAAGTCATGCGACAAATTCTGCTATTTTTGTTATGTTTACAAATGATGGTTTAATATTTTAATATTTTTTGTCCTATATATAATATGTGTGATTCTGCTATGTTTGAATTGAAACTAAATAACATTTTGTATGGATTACATGTTTCTAGGTAATTAAATCAATTTTTTATCACATCTTTGCATTTATTGTACAACAGTTATTTAATTTATTAGTGTTTTTAAGTCAAATGACTTTAAAGAATGACAAGATAATGACAAAATAATGACGAATTCAATAAACTCTATTTTTTTAGAAATAAAATGATTAATTTACGGTATTATTTTCTTTTATATACCTCCTTCCGATGATTTATGTATATCTATTAAGTAAACGTTAAGGATATAAAAACAAATATCGATCTCCAGGAGGAACTTAAATTATTCCTCATTATAGCTGCTCTAACAACTTAACTTTATTTTTGCAAAGTCTAATACTACTCACAATTAATATTTATGCAACAAACTTCCGGTCCAAATATATTGTTTCATTTTAAAACTGATATGAATTCATTAATGCGCATTATTTACCTTTCGTCTCTGACTACCGCCATATTTTTGTTAGCTCATCGCTACACCACACCTATTTGAAGCCGAGGGCAGTATTCATTCTTCATCGCATCTAGATATTTTATTCACTCGAACACGTTATATTGGACACAAAGATTTGAAGAAACTCGTTTTGAAGAAAATATGACACCACTGTACTGGTACATTAAGAAATATCAAATGGAAGACTTAACAAAACATATTTAATTCCAGACACACATATTCTAAAAATCCTTGATCATTGTAGGACGTTTCCCTATGTCTACTGGTATATCATCGCAAATTCGTAAACCATACAAGCACTGTGATAAATCGTGAGATGGCAGCATGGACTTTCGAAAATGGAGTGGTTTTGTAGAAACTGATATAAATGACAACACTTTATTACTTCCTTGGATTAATTATTGCAAATTTACTGTGTTTGATGTAGTACCGGGGTCTACAATTAAATGCAGACCTTATGCTCTATGCATGAACAGCACACGTGTTCAATATGCACCCGAAGTAAGACAGCACAATTTGTGCAAAATAATCGGAGATCTGAACAATTCTTTCAAAATATCACTTTTATTTTCTCTTGTTTATTTTTTCTTTTAAGTTCGTTTTTTCAAACAAACATGTATTGCTACAAAGTGTATTTCATGTATTTAGAGATACATTATAATTAAGCTGAAATAATTAATATCAAGAAAAAAGTGATATTTTCCCTTTCGATTCATTGAATCTCTCGGAAATCCGAGTTTTACTTTCTTTTTTCGATAAGAAGAAAAAAGCAGCCAATAAAATTAAAGATAGTTTCGTTGCCTACTCTCAAAAGATAAAAAAACTGCCAATAACATGATTGCATCAGCATCGTTGATATCGGTTCCTAGGAGAGGTATTGTGTTTAGAAACAACTGCACCAAGATCAAGCAAGTAATGTCGTGTTGTTGAATTGATTGTTCAATATTTTTCTTTTACTGGTGCTAACAATAAATATGCTTATACTTAGAGTCAAATGTTATGAACTGGATTAAATGCTTTATGTATTTTTTTTAAAAATGCTGTAGATTTTAAGTCAACGAAAGGAAGACATGAAAATGTAGGTATTAATTTTTCTAAAATCTATTTTATTATTGTTTGTTAAAGAATTGGTTTTTGTACTCTTTTTTATGAGGTTATTCTTTATTTTACTCAATTTTATTGTATTTTGACGACTTCCAGTTAGCTATCTTTGTGCAGTTTGCATCAAATATTTTTTCTTCGTTCTCCCAATATTATCTACAACAGAACTTGTTAAACACATTTTGTCAGGGTAGACTCATTGGTCAAAATTTTGAAGGCAACCAAAAATGAAAGATAAAGATAATCACCTAAGCTACCTTGTAATGTTTGCTTTGTATTCAATATAATGATCTAGAAAGTCGACGTAAACATCTAACAAGTTGACATTTATATCTGAAAAGTCAACGTCAAAACATAACAAGTCAACTTATCAACTAACAACTAACAAATTGTTTCAGAACTTTGTCACTATACAGTATACAATATAAAGGACGAAAAATATGATGTAAATTCCGATTCAAGACTTTTTTTTTTTATAAAAATGCCTATCGGCTAGATCATCATTGTTCCCGTATTTAAAAGGTTTCATTCATGGTTAATGGTTTATACTTTGTTGTAGAAATGAGCCATTAAAAATTAAAGTTTAAAAAGTAAATGTATTTTTTAAAAATTGAAGCCACTGGAAACAGAATAACTGATGTTTTATTCACTTGCATATTGAATATCTCTATTTTATACAGTAGATTACTTTTAACTTCTGGATCTTTATTCTTTTAAAGTGTTTGATAAAGGTTAAAACACATGGTATCATTTTAAAAGTCGAATCTGTGAAATAATTTATTAAACTTGCTAATTTCTACATTTAGGAGGATGGATTTCAAAGCACAGACATTTACTTACATGATCCTGAGTTGTTCAATACCAGTTCTAAAAGGTTTTTTTTTTAATTGATTTTTTTTCTTGCTTAAAAAACAATTACTCAGTTGACAATATATTACCATGTATCCATTTGATTGATGTTTTTCATGTGCAATTCTTCTTGTAGCTCAATTAGATAAAACAGAGTTAAAAAAGAAGAAGCGACATCATGGTGTTACAGTTTCGTCAAAGGCATAATTTACATTGCTGGTTACGTAATTCCTAAGACGATCATCTTAAAAATGACTGGCATGACGTCTTCGGGAATAGCACCTGGGTCCATTGCTGATAAGACTTACACCGCTGTTACAAATGCAAAGGGTCACATTATTCCGAAAGACAGCATTTTTGACACATTATTGTCAATTCAGGTTGTTAGGGAAGTATTGAATTTTCCTTCATTCATCGGCTATAGTGTGCATCAAACTATACACTCATATGTTAACAAGATATGTGCCTATGTTTGTGAGTAAATTCGATGCACATTAAAAAAAGATTGAATCGGAGATCAATAATATTTTCTTATTGTTGTATATTCAGATTTGATTTATTATCATGCTATATATAACGTGGATAACATGAGTATTTCGCATTAAAGATCTGATTTTCTTGCATGAATAAAATGACACAATTTATGAACGTTTAATGTAAATGAATGTGATATTAGACATTTGTATTAAGTTTAGAACGAAAAAGCGTCCGCCACGCTTTGATGGACATTGCAATTGATAAACTTATACTAATCTGATAAATCTGAATTTAAAATAAGATACTGGGTTGGAAGTATTGAGTTCTGTTTTGCATTCAGTAGCTGGATGTGGCAGGAAACACAATTAGAATATGGAAAAGATCATATAATATGGTTTCTAAAGGAAACTCTATTCATAAATTCGATTTAGTTTTAATTTAAAGAGTATACTACATTGTGGTGAACATTTTGAGTTAAGCAATCTTATTTTCAATTTAGGATACGTGCAATTTTAACGCAGAAAAAATCTTTGAAGACAAAACACCTTAATGAATCAAAATCGCCTCCACTTACTGATGTTGGGGTAAATGCATGTATGTTAAACTGATTTAATCTTAAGTTAAGATTTCTTAAATTGATAACAACAATTGTGCTTATATATAATCTTATATTGCTTATTTTGTAAGATCTATTTATTTACAATATGTACAGGGATGCAATGTTATGAAATGTGTATCTTTAAATGGAATGTGATAGTAAAAACGATAGAGAAAAGGTTTCTTGTTTGTTATAATAGTTTTATATGATATAACAAATCAGTCTTCAATGAAATACAATGTAAGGTTTTTGAAAAATAAAGCATCTGTCATGAATGTGCTTTTTGTTGTTCGTTAGATTAAGTTCGTTCCCAAAATTTAATTACAAACACTCTTTATATTACTATTTCTTTATTGAATTATTTAATAGATTAAAAAAAACTACTGTTAATGTGAATCATAATTAAATTTTACACTTTCAATATGCAAATAGTCGGTCATAATATACAGAGCTCATTTAAAGTATCGTATTTGTATGGAAGTTATCTTTCTTGCTTTTCTATATAAAACATTCGATTGTCATAAAATAATAAAATAATTTAATTACTTTTACTTACATTTAATGATTAATTAAATAATTTGTCAAAGAAAGATATAAACATAAACAATGAAATATTTTATTTGATGATTCATGCGGGATATTCTTAATGCACTGCTCAGATGCTTGATACCTTCATACCCGAATGAATTACCAAAGAAAACACTTTCTTGTTTAAGATATTTCATTACTACTGGAATATTGACACTCAAGTTGAATCCACTCCATAAAGGGAAGAAGAAGTAGAAGATAAGTTTTCGCTGACAATTCAGGAAGAATGTAAAACCACAATTAGTCCAGAATTAGTAGATAAAGATATTTACTGTCTTTTTAAAAATGGAGCGACGATTTTGTTACTTAAACAGGCATGATCATTTTTTGTTACATCTGGTAGCTTATTGTGTCTATCATTAGATATCACACAGGGGAAAGGAACGCTAGGTCATTCATTACACTAGCTAGACGATGTTGCCTTGTGGTTTCTAATTTCATAATTCAAGATATAAATGAAGATTAAGGTTAACATGCAAAAAAGGAAAACGCAGGAGAAAATGTTCATAGTTTTATTCTTAAACGTCAAGAATTGATAAGGGTCACATAATAAAAAAAAAAGTGTAAAACATGTACCCTTTTCATAATTTTGTTTATTTCGTGATAAGCGAGTGAGATTCAATATATTCATGATTCATGATATTTTTTAATACCTCTCTTAAACCCAGTATTAAATACACATGTATGTGATTTACATGTACATTATGATATACAACGGTTAAATATTCATTGCATTTGCGTTTATATAAGCATTTGGTCAACTAAACAAGTAGAATTGAGAATGAGATTGAGAAACTGTTAATGCTCAATGCTTGGACCAAAACGAAAAGGAATAGATGTAATTTGATATGTTAATCTGACATTTCGTTTTGTGTAATATTATACGTAGCGGATACGAAAGAACAAAACACAAATGAGGATCAACATTTACAATACTAGATAAAAAGTTTATCATTGGGTTCACGTTTCTACAAGTCGATACTCTATAGTCTGATATTTATTTGCCATCATTTCTATATATATATATCCTAATAAAATCACATTTAAGAAGAGAACAATAGCTGTTACTAGGTGATTGACCCCTTATGAAAAGGGGATTTCTACTACTCAACAAAAATAACTTAAATACTTCTTATTTTGCAGAATCGTCTAATTTCGATGAAAGATTTAGTCTGATTCAAAGTGGGGGTTAAAATCAGGTAGATTATCTACGAATACTTATTACTACAAATAGCATGCTGTTATGTGTTAAAAACCCTTTCCCCAACGATCCTGTAAAATCCTGGAAATAAATCGGAAAAAATCAAAAGGTGCAAGGGTGGTCTATACATACCATACTAGCACAGCTCTCACTGTATAAGTCACGTGACTTCGCGCACCATCCGGTTCGATATGACATGATGCGGTTCATGAAGTCTGGATTGTTATCGTTATAAACGATCGGGAGCCTTTTCTGGTGCGACATATGTTACACATCGCTCGATGATTAAACTGAATGTATTGTTTTTTATTTATTGATTTTTTTAGAGCCACTTACTGCTACAACAATGACAGGTAAGTGAAGAATTTATTTAAGCCTGTTGAATTTCCGTTTTTAAAAGAAACTTCTTGTAAACAACGTTTACATGTATATTGGATAATCTAACACATTAAATCAGTGTTTTAAACGGGCATGTTTATAAATGGTGGGGAGCTACTGTGATAAAGAAAGTATTTCATCTACATATTGTGTACTTCAGATTAGATGTTTCTTATCCTTCATATCTCAATCTGCTTATTTTTTTATATGAACAAAGAAGCAATTAGAAACATCTTTGTCGTCAGATCGGAAGGAAAAATGGGTTTCCGTTTTATTAATGTACATAAATTGGAGCAGTCATATTTTGTAACATGAATTTTAATACATGTAGTGAAACTCGATTCAAACAGAACTTATTCTTTCAATTCAGGTTGACTTTTCAAAGATTATAAGTATCAAGACTCTTTTTTTCAAAATAAGAAGTTACAATATTATGTGAAAACTTCTTTTAACTTTCAATTCAAATTACATGCTACAAGTTGTAGGTTGGGTTTTGCCAAATAAATAGTTATAATTGAAATACATATAGCGGCATTTTGAAAACTCGCTTACAAAATCATATCCGGTTAAGTTTGATAATATATCAGAAGAAAAGGTTCGAGTACATGTACATAAACATGCATATACTAATCGATAATTTTTAGGTGTATCATTAGTTTTTAGAATTCAGGATGACAAAGTGCGCACATACATTTGTGACAGTTTACATACATATATATGTGTATCGCCATTAAACAACTTTTATGAAATCAATAAATTGACTTTGCATTATTTTTCTTTCCTTTTTGTGCGTGGTTTAGGATTGATTAAGCAGAAACAGTATGACTGGAAGGATTCCAATCTAGAGTTCTTCGGGACAAAAGAAGAAAGAGACGTCAAAAGTAAGATATAATACATGTATATACGAAAAAATTAGCTAGCTACAGGAATCAATTCATATATATTTTAAGAATAATGCTTATTATAACATTTATTTCTAAAATGTTGATGAAGAAAGAAGTTGCTTACAGTAGGATTAAGGTAATCATCAATAATTGTGATATAAATGATGTATACACTAGTTATTGTATGTTTGTTCAGAATATCAATTATTCGAACTGTGGGATTAGTAAATTTGCAGCCATTTGCATCAAAATGTTTAAAAAATTATCAATCTATATATTAAAAAGAAGAGGAATAAAGTCACTCAAGATTGACATATTTTACAATTAATCTTATGAAAAATCATTCAACTCATATTATTTAAATCTTAATTCACATTCGCTCATGATAAATGACGATTATAAAACGTCTTACAGTTAACTCTGGGTTTTTTTCCATGAATGATATCTGTCAATTTTTTTTCTTTTAGAGCTTGTTCAGCTTATTGTGTGGGATTGGGATCCCAATATATGTTAGGATTTGCAAATCTGAATAAGATTGATTTAATTAAAGGTGAAACATTTATTAATGCTGTATCAGGGTATGGAAAAGACTGTCTTGAAAGCAACAGTCATCCGCTTTATTGAATTTGAATTGTATTTAAAGAGAAAAATTCCTTTCATCTTCTTTTTAGCTTGATATATTTTCTCGTACAACGAAATGTAAGAGGTAAAATTAAAGTTAAGCAAGGCCCCTCTTTATATTTGTATCGTTACACTTTAATAAAGTTGACTGCTTTCAAATTTAGATTAAAGCACAATAACACGAGAAAAGAAGAGATGGAGTATTCAATATCTAGGCGCAAAAAGTATTTGTATTGATCCTTTGTATCCCTTGTTTACACACCGTAAATACATTAAAACTCGATTAAACTAATACACATAGATGGTGTGTATAGATATATTTGCAGCAGTACCACATTGTATTTATATTTGAATATTTTTTTTGTCAAGAAAAAAAAACCCTTTTTGCACTTGTTTTCAAAAGTTGCATTAAGGTACAACAAAGTATTGTTTTGTGAATTAAAGCAACTTGGCAATATATGAAAATATAACATAAATCAACTGAAGCGTATATTTGTACATGTTATTAACATGTCTTTAAAAAATCTAGGAATCCGACGTTTCATAAAACTTGATTACCAAAGAAGTCATGCATGTTTTTGTAATCTTTTTGCATTATAAGAGTCCGCTGCATCTTGTGAAAGAGCTTGGAAAACGGCTGGCTTAAAACCGGGAATTCAAATATGGCGAATAGTGGTAAGCTTCGAGCAGACACAGATTAAAATCTGAGTAATTTTCTATATTTCTCTCTGTATCACGTGCTATGAACATGAAGTTTTATTTTCTGCATTTCATTAAGAACTTCAAAGTAACTTCATGGCCGGAGGAAGATTATGGGAAATTCTTTGATGGAGATTCCTATATAGTTCTGAATGTAAGTATTATTATGAAAATAAATTTGCTAAACATATCTATAAAAAGAAGAACCTACAAATATAACACTTCATAAATAAGCATTCTTTTACTGCTGAAAAGTTTTTTGAAATCAAGTTTCAAATCATTTCCAAAACCATTTTGCCAATGAAAGTACAACTTATGATATAAGAATAATATCTTAACATATTAAAAACGTAATTGTACACCAAGAACAGTTCCATCAAAATGGTTGTACATGTATGTTCTATGTACAGTACCCGCAACGTTATTTTTTACCAGATAAACGATAGGATAGGATTCACGCACGATAGGATAGGATTAACGCACGAAAGAACAGTATACACACACGATACGATAGCATTAACGCACGATAGAACAGTATACACGCACGATAGGATAGGATTGATACACGATAGGAAAGGATAAACGATGTTCATGATAAACGTATAATCGCTTTAAACGATCTTTATGAATAGCCTGATAATGGCATAATTTGGGAAAAAACACGTACGAATAAAGCTTTATATGGAATTTCTTTTTAGTAACAATTGCCGAGTAGTTAATCATCGCTGCATCATTTATAGAATGTATAATAAGACCAGTTAATTTTTTAAACAAAAATTATGAGCTTAAATGATCAATAAAATTTCTGTATTGTTAACATTGCTTTCATTACCGAACACCCTAGCCGATCGCCGCGAATATTGCAGCCCGAGATCAAATCACACAGAACATAGCGGGTTCAATTATAAAAAATCCAACTCTTGTTTAAAGTAAATATAAAATTTATCATTTCTTTCTGTATAAGAAAATGATGCATTAAAAGCGAATTATATAGCATTCAAGTTACATCTGTAAATAAATATTTACGCAGATATACATTCCGCGTACGATTTGTTAACATTGTTTTCATTGCCACACACCCTAGCCGATTGCCGAGAACATTTCAGCCCAAAATCAAATATCACACGAAAAAAAACGGGTTCAATTATAATACAAGTCTGGTTTTAATTAAATATAAATTATATCATAAATTCTTTTGTTTCTGTAAAATATGATGCATAAAAAACGAATTATACTGCATAAAAGTTAATGTTTACGCAGGTATAGACTACGCGTACGATTTAACATATTCGATATACAGGTAAATATGTTACCTTGTTCCTAAGAACTTCGATAGTTTACATTTTTTTCCCAGTGTTTACAGATATGATTTACATGTAATATTGGTTAATTTTGATCTTAAAAATTAAGAAATTAGTATCATGATAGAATGCTGGATAGGATTTTACAATTCTTGTTCGATAAATGTTCGTATACGGTGCATTGAACGACTTGCAACTTTGAAATAAATTTACTTGCTTATGAAAAGGCACGAAACGATTAACACGATAGGATAAACGGGAAATACTCTTAAAATTGAACGATAAACCTGATAGGATTAACGCACGATAGGATAGGATTAACGCACGATAGAACAGTATACACGCACGATACGATAGCATTAACGCACGATAGAACAGTATACACGCACGATACGATAGGATTGATACACGATACGATAGGATAGGATTGTAAAAAATAACGTTGCGGGTACTGTACGTGTTTTAGACCTACAAGAAGGAGGACTCTGACGCTCTGCTTTATGATGTTCACTTTTGGATCGGAAAATACAGTACTCAGGTAAGTCCCTGAAAATAACCAACGAAAGTATCATCATAGACACATGATTGTTTCTGTGACAAAATCACATTAAACACTTTTAGGAGCATCCAAACACTAATAAAAAATATTATTTATACACCCCAAAATTTATATGTCTCTAATTTAAAATCATGCAATTTGATTTAATCTTGTAAATTTGCACGTATGCTTACTGTTATTTTCTATTAGTGCATATTCAAAATATTCAAACACTGCGATTTGCTGGTCAACAACTCAAAAGGGAATATTCAATTCAAACACAGTTTAATTAAATGGTTAGACTATTTGATTGATTGCAGATATGTATATCTTGCATTTAAGAACGTTTCCATGACGACACAATGGTATCTAAATATTTGGTTAGCTGTGTAGGCAGGATATAATGAAAACAATTATTGAAAAAAATTCAGTAAAATAATAGTATGTAAACAGTACAAGATAATCGTAGACAGTAAATTTAAATACAGCAGTTACCATTTGATAAATGGATTTTTTTTTCAATAATCATCCATTCCACCATTTGTTAACATGAAGTTCATGTACATTGCAAAATGATCATGTAATATTTTACAAAAATAAAAAAAATGTTCACATATAAATCAATTTCTTCCAACTTATTTTCTGTTTAACACATTTTGTATAATTCTGGATAGGACGAGTATGCGACCGCTGCTTACAAGACAGTTGAACTAGACACATACCTGGATGACGTCCCTGTCCAGCACAGAGAAGTTCAAGGTCACGAGTCAAATCTCTTCAAGACTTACTTCAACACAATAACGTGAGTAAAAACAGGGGGAATTGGAAAATTATGGGCAGTGTGAAGTATTTGTGTCTTCTCCATCCTTCACTATTCCATTTATCTACCGTTTTCTCTCTCTCTCTCTCTCTCTCTCTCTCTCTCTCTCTCTCTCTCTCTCTCTCTCTCTCTCTCTCTCTCTCTTTCTCCATAATGCTTAGAAATATTAGTCAAATCTCTATTTACAAAATATATCTAAATAAAAGATAGCTAGATTTTATCCCCCTTTCAAATCATTCAATGGTTTGATTAAAGTCAAAAACATAATGATACTATTGATGATTTCTACGTGGAAAAGATACATGCATGGTGGAGCAGAGAGTGGATTTCGACGAGTGAAGCCAGAACAGTACAAACCCAGATTATTCCATTTCCATGGTGACAAGCGAGGAGTTATGGTGAAAGAGGCAAGTATATTCATTAATCAATTTCTTAGAATAAATTTTAATCAGCTTTATTTATTTCTATTATGCAAAATATCATATTTTTGCTAGATACTGAAAGAATAAAGTTATTTTTCTTTTTTGTTTGCGAAGTCTATATCACATGCGAAAGTGTTCAGGTTGATTTGATCAATAAAAAAATATGCAGTTATATAGAGAAAAAATTCTTATATGCAGTTTTTTTTTACTTTATTACAATGTAAAAGTGTAATGCTACTTAGAAACTTGTACAATATCAAAAAATGAGTTGTTTTGCATCAAAAGATTAATTTTAGAAATACAATGACTGATTTCTGTTTTGCTTTAGATTCCTCGTATGGAGAAGTATATTGATGATACAGATGTGTACATCCTGGACCTTGGTCTTCATATCTACCAATATAATGGACAAGGCTCCAACAAGGATGAAAGAGTCAGGGTTAGTTAGAGACACAATATAGCCAAAATGAGGTCAAATTTAAACATTATTGTTTTTATTTAAAATCGCATATAATCTGGCATAATATTAACTGTCATATACAAAATACAGCATAATTATGCAAATGCATTAACAATACTATTTCGACATCTAAAACTAGATATTGAAATTTTTTTGTGTAAAAGGCTTTGCAATATGTCAACGCCCTAAGGGCTGAAAGAAGTGGAAAAGCTGTGAAAACAACAGTGCTAGATCAAGTCGCCGGTGGGACGGTTAGTTACAGATGTATATACTTTAGTCACGGTTTTTTTTTTTTGCCTTTTCATTCAATTCCCTAAAATGGGTCGGATGGTCGTCGTGACTAATTATAGACTAAATTGATATCCATATACAAAGAGCTTTGTATTAAGATATACATTAAAATATTCACATTTAAATCCAAGTTATTATTTTTTCTTTACTATACAATAACGTTTATAGTTAAACAGCATATATTTCAGATTTAAAGGTAGATATGTTGCTTAATATGTTGAGCACCAAGCTCCTTATCATAGAAATATATTAACCTGATGTTATTGTAGGGGGTATTCTTCCGATATCTGGACCAAACCGAGGGTGAAGACTTTGACACTGAGGAAGGCGTAGAATCAGTTGATGTTTCTGAACATGAACTCTACAGGTAAATTAGGGGGGGGGGGGGCATAAATACATCGCATAGGAAAGCGGAATAACTGTAGTTTTAAAACAAAATTCTCTGATTATAATTATTGCCATAAACTTCCAGTGATCTACATATTTATAGCATATGGTTTACTTTTCGTCATTGTGCTTATTCAAATGAATATCCTAACTTGCAGACTGTCAGATGCTGAGGGCTCATTGAAGTTTTCATTGGAAAAAGAAGGTCCCGTTGGACTGAAAGATTTTGATGGCAACGTAAGATTTCCTTTTAAAATAATGAATAACTGTGTTCATTTAATATTATCATGTGAAATGAATAAAACTGATATATATTGTATTTTACATTTTAAAATAAATCTCGGATCATATTTCTATTTTTGGGGGGTTTTTTGTGTGTTTTTTTACATAAAATTAATACTTGCTCAGTTTATATTATCATATAAAATAATAAACAAAAACGAGAATGTGTTGTATTTTACGTTTTACAAAGTCAATATTCATATTTATCAAAAACATTAATTTAATTTTAATGAATTCGTTTCTTGCTGATCTCATTGTCGTGATAATTTTTCCCTGAAGGATGTCTTCATTTTTGACACAAAACAAGAACTCTTTGTGTGGGTCGGTAACCACACAACCCACGAAGAAAGAAAGAACGCCTTGATATATGCCCATGTAAGTTGTTTGTCATTTAAGTCATAAAATACAAAAAAAATAAAAAATAAAAAAAAATAACGCATATAACACATGTGTTAATTCATTTAGCTTTAATGGGCTCTAGATGGTGATAATTGGTTTAACCAGGCCTATATCAATCAATATCTATACTACTATTATATTAAAATAATAGACTCGAATTTTTGGGCTTTAATACCGGGAAATCGGAAGAGTACTGTCTTTTGTTATATATATATTTTAAACATCATTGGTACTTGAAGATTACAAATTTGTTTTTATTTTTTCTCAATCAAGCTTCACTAAATAATAATCAACGAAAATTTTTTTTAAAAATCCGGAAATCATCTGAATTATTTGGATTTTACAATCTTGCGCATGTGCATTACATTCACGCTAAATCATGGGAGGCTTTTTAGTTTATGTTTCCACAATATCACATTTGCATGAATAAACTCAGAAACGATAATACAAATATGTGTAAATCTTCATTGAAAATTTGCTATATATTCGTTCATCAAAGAAAATACGGTAGATAACTCTAACTCAGTGCCTTTAATATGAAAAATTCCGAGAGTTCTGAATGTCAACATGGTGTGTACATTTGAAGTGAGTAAAATCCTTTGGTAAAAAAGGTGAATTCTTCATTATATGGATTAAATTTTTAGATAAAAGGTATTTACAGCCTCAAAATGGTTTATGAATAATTTGAATGTTATTTTCAATGCAACTTCATTAATTTTCTCCAAAGTCGTTTCGGAGCCATTCTGCAATTTTTTGCTACATTACGGGTATATGGGAGGCATTTTAACTGTGGTGAAGGCCTGTCCCGAGACACAGTTAGATTATTCTAACTAAGCAGAATGTAGTGAAATTAATAGCATTATTGTAGGCTTAAAGCTTGGTTATGTAAATGTCAACAATACGGTGTGTCGATTATCTATTTCGTAAATGTCCGATATCATATGCAATGTCAACCCGTGCACGCACGGGTCAAAGTCTAGTTTAAGTAAAAAATAATGAATTTTATAAGAGATATCATATTGATATTATGAAAAAAAGATGAATTTTATTTGACATACCATAATGATATAATGAAAAAAAGAATATTTTAGCAACTATTAAGATTAATCTGTAAATATCAAATCGTCAACAGATGCGTTTCGTCATTCAGTCAACTTAATGTTAACTGAAAGGTCTCAAAACGTGACTGAAGGTATAAGCTATGCTATTTTTATTCACTTTCTAGTTGCTTTTAATTTTAGTCACCTCTTAATTGATTGGGTTTAAGATCTTCATCCCATGGGAATTTATTGTAATACATGTATGAATTAATTTTTGATGCATTTACATTTCTATCTTGTGTGACAGAATTACTTGAAGAAGACCAGCCATCCTTTCATTCCCGTGAGTTGTCTGAATGAGGGGGCCGTAAACAAATCATTCAGTCTGGCGCTGACAGCCTAGAGCTTTGGAGACTTAACTCTTCAATGGGGGATAAAACCCAAACAAAATTACAATATACGAACAGTACAAATCAATGATAGTTGAATAAATCAAAAGTAGCATTAACTTTTTATATTAATAGTTCGATTTTGTTTGGTTAAGGTTTTTCTAAGTCTTGCAATTTTTCGTTTATTATGATCATACGTATTTATTGTGTATTTTTAATATGTTGGACAAAGTGTTATTGTTTTAATGACTTTTCCTTGGAAATATCTTTTATTAAATAAATGAACAATGTTTTTTGCACATTTAAATGTATTATAAATTTTTTTGTATTTTGTACATTGAAATGACACAAACATATGCAATGCATGTATCTTTTATGAAATGATTATTTTTAATACATATCAGTTTCAACATTTTTTATCTACCGGTATTTGACATAAAGATTACGGTATACTAGTAATAATGCTAAACGATTTCTGCACTTTAGACCATTGTTACAATTATTTGTTTCCGTAACGTAAAAAACAGTAAATGCTATTTAAAATGTGTACAATTTGTTTAACCTTTTAAAAGGGAGATAAGCCATTATATTTCCAAACTTGTATATTTCCAGATTAAATTTCTTAAAACAACGAGAACGTTTTACATCTTAATGAATATGATTTTAATGATTTTGTGCAAACATAAAAAAAATCCTACAAAAACTTTTTTACGATTCAGCTATTCCATTGATTTTGAACTCGGTCTCAGTGTCCCTAGCTGTAAATGATATAATGTCCTGCAACTATGTAAATGTACAATGTTATTAATAATTGTTTAAAGCATGTTTGAATTTCAATGCCTTGATGTGCTGTCATAGAATGTTTTATGTTCTCCAGTGTATTTTAAGTTACTATAAGTAATGCCAGCTTTTTGCAAAAACTAAGCAAAATCTTATCTCCAAACACGAATTGAGTTTTGTTATGTTATTCATTTATATATAAAAAAACCAAAACATTTCGCTGAAAGGGAATTCATCGCATTAAAATCGACAAGAAAGGTAAAACCGTAAGGTAATTGTTGATGTGTGGACACAATCCCAAACAAGGCTTAAGAGACCTGTCAATAAAACTATTAAAGCATTGTGTTTTGGCGAAATTTCAAATGAACCAATAAGCTGTTTACTATGCTTTCTAGTATTAGTCAAATAAGAGAGCTAAAGAAAGCGGCCAAGCTTTATAGAAAAGCATAATTTTAAATTAAAAATGTATAAATAATACTGATAAGTCGGCTAGATCCAGTGCAGTTGATAAAATATGATAAAAAAAATTGCTCAGAAAGTTTTAAAACCCCTTATGCCCAAACACAATGTAAAGCAAAATAGCATTTTACTGGCATTAAGGGCTTATATGGTCAATTTATAGAAAATGTTTGTTAATTTATCTGAAATCAACAGCACATCTGTACAACAATGTCCTGACCAATAAAGGGTCTGTTTGAAATTAATTTAAAGTTACAAACAAAACTGCGTTTTTATGTTTATTCTGACGCACCAGTCAACATGCTCGAGAGATGCTAATTTTAACCTCATGAATTTTACATCCCCACCCCTTTACATTTAACATAGCAATTTTTTTTTCACTCGGAAACAATTTGACAATGACCCTATGTTAAATAAGTTTTAATAAATTACAAATGAATCAGTATGATGTTTTACTGTTATCTAAAAAAAAAAATCAAAAATTGTCATTAAACTTCCCTGCATGATTCAAATCTGTTCAACATACAATGAATCGTCAACAACAGAATCAGAATTTGTCGGTTTTGTCTTGTCTTGTCTTGTCCTTTGATAGCTCAATTTTATAAAAAAAAAAAAAAAAAAAAAAGCACGATTGGTCCCCTCCCCCCAAATATGAAAATCTACCATACACTATTCCTTCAAAATATATCAAAATATGAACAGATATTCATTTTGTTTTCTTAAATTACAAATTACTTTCACGCAAAAGAAAGAAAAAGTAATTTACGCGTAAACTTAATATATCCAACGTGAACCATTCGTTTACTTTGATAACAACGAAATATTAGTAACTCAAACACCGTCATATTTAACAGAAGCAAAAAAGATAAGCGTAGAAGTTATATAATTCAAGTTTGACTTGTTTTTTTTTAATCATTTCACTGTATACATTACAAATATAGTTTACATACAAACAATTATACTACTACTACTATTAAGAAGTTAAACCGACAATTGCCGAAGACGCTTTCTGTATTCCACTAAGTAATTGGTATGCACCCCACTATCAGAACCTCTTCTGAGGTCCTGCAACAAACTACCGCGCGGCAGTTTTGAGGATTCTTCAGGTGACACAAACCTCTGGGTCAGCTGTGGTTTCGGTGGTGATTTATCCGATATGGTACATGTAGCAACATCTGGGGTTTCTTTAATAGCCACCGTTCTTTTTTCAGTTGGGTTTCCTTTGATAAAACTTCTCGCCTTCTCATCCCTTTTCGAGTGTCTGACATTGATTCGTTTTTGCCCACCGTTGTCCGTGTGCTTTTTTCTCCTTGAAATTGTGCCCTTGTCTTTTGATGAATCGTAGGTGCTTGTTCTATTTCTGGTAAAGCCATTGTAATTTAATCCGGAAGTATAACACATGCTCAGTAACGGTTCCGAATTTTTAATTTTCGCCATTTTCAAAACCATTTAAGTTTTCTTGGTTTATTTTTTATCTAAAGTTACTTGAATCCTGTTTCGTATAGATGATATAGCTTCACATGCACATGAGCGCATCAGACATATATCGACGATCAATAAGAAACTGTGCCCATAATGTAGGGTTTTCTCACAGTTATATTCCATTATTCCAAATATATAATAAGTGCCTTAACACTACAGGTAATCAAATATTTGCAGATATTTAGTGATGGCAATTGCCGGGAAAGGCTATGTACAACTTATCTAAGAGTACAAAGTTACCTACTGACCTTCTGACAATAGACATGCATCTACATCAGAAATAAACGTTTTGGCCGACATCTGGATAATTTCAGAACAAGAAATATTTTTATTTGTGATATAAATTCGTTCTAAAGTGTTTTTTCTTATGAATGAAAAAAAATAACAACTTTTAATTGCAACTAGATACTAGTATTTAATCTCTTTTCAATCATTCTCTCCGTTTGATACTTTTATTTTAAACTTTTCTTTTTATTATAATTGTTTTAAAAATTATGGACATCGAAAAAAGTTACTTAAGATTTATTCTCAAAGGTTTAATTAGATTCATACGATAATCAGGAATTTATTTCTTTAGAGAGATCAATTGTGTTATGCGCAACTATTCTCTGAATTAACGTAATGTTGTAAACATAAATTGTTTGTCACGGAAACCACTTTTTAGATTGATCAAGTTTTTCATTTCCGTTCTCTGTTTATATTTATAATTAGCGTTCATTCATCACTCGATTACTTATCATAATCAAAAAAAAATGTTTAATCTTATTTATTACAATTTATGTTCCATATAAAATTATCAAAAAAATATGACTTTAATTATAAATATATTTGTGTTTGCTATCGTTTCATCTATACCCTGTGAATATCATTTACATTTTTTTTTAAATGGTGCATGGATGATATTTCTATCTTTTACGAATGAAGCTGCAATATGTCGTTATGCACATAAATGACATTGTATATA
This sequence comes from Magallana ariakensis, assembly GCA_020458035.1. Lineage (NCBI taxonomy): Eukaryota > Metazoa > Mollusca > Bivalvia > Ostreida > Ostreidae > Magallana > Magallana ariakensis. The sequence goes on from CM035813.1 coordinate 54,748,285, forward strand.
TGTTCGCATTTTTAAAAGTATGTTTGCATATACATCGGTTATTAATTACCCTCACATTAAAACAATTTATAAAACGTTCATAATTGCATAAATACATTTACTTCCTAAAAGTAAAAAAAAAAAAAAAGAAGTCGAAAGCATAAAAAGTAAATAACAATATTTAAGGTAATGGTGAATTCTGAAATTTATTATATTCTGTAACTATTATTCTTACATAATTCAAATGTAACTGAAATATCAGTTGTAACTTTGATCCTTGGGGAGAGGACTAAAATAGGCGTAGCCTGATGTCCAATCCTATTATGTATGTATTTGCATAATGAAATATTTGTTAAATAAAATGATGAATTCTGAACTGATGCGCGTAAATACGTCAGCAGAGGGAAACGTTAGGGTAGTTTACAACGCTACGGTCACTAAAAATATGTACAGTGTACTTTATTGCTAAAGTACAACATGTATATCAATACAAATTTTCCTTTCCTGCATGATACAGATCTAGAATCGGTTTAATACGAAGGCGATGCCTACAAGTACCGAGTAAAAGAATTCAACAGTACATGTACATTCACCGAGGTCCCGCGTCAATGGGGTGCTAATTACCCGGCATATAGTTATGATGGTGACGCTTTATTGTTCTATATTTTCGTTTGTTTGTTGGTTGGTTGTTTTTGTTTTGTTTTGTTTTTTTTGTCATTTCACAAAGATAAGAATTTTCTGAGGGGAGAATCATGGTACATACATGTAGATATCTTGGTAAATTTACTGTATAATTTTTCATAGAAATGGCGTACGTTCTTAATGTGATGTTTGATGTCGATCATCATGTTGTTGTAATTTAATTATAGGAAATTGTTAATGCATAAACCATTTAAATATTATTTTTAATTTAAACAATAAAATGCTTTCTTTGGTGGGTTGTGTGTTGATAAGGTAGACAGCAATGCATATAAAAAATACTTAACCCACATTAGCGGGTTATGTAATATTTTTTTGCAATAATTGAGACCTTTAGAGGCCATGTGCAATACCATAGATAGCATTTTACTGTTTATATCAACATTTGTCTCTAAATAATTTAACCAGTTACATGTAATATAAAAGGTGAGTAAACTTACCCTAATTATTATGTTGTTGTCGATCAGTAGGGGATTTTCAATCTGTGAAGGTTAACATGTTGATTAAAGCTACTTATAAGAAGTCTGACAGTCCATGCAATTAAGTCCTTGGAATCCGTGCTATCGATGTAGTTTAGTTTCGATCAATGAAAAAAAAACAATCGACGCAAAGTTAAAAACTTTACAAAAAAAAAAAAGACATCAACGAAAAATATAAAAATTATTTATTTTAGCTACTTGAAAGAAAGTGACATTCAATAAGAAAATATTAAAATATAGTGTTTGCAATTACATGTTAGACAAATAAAGAAATGGGGCACAGAAGTTTTAATTTTCATCTAGTGATAAACAAGATTTCTTAAGCCACCTGCGCTCTACATTTTTATTTGAATATGAGAGACCTAGTGACAAATACTCGCAAATCACACACAGCTATAATAGGACCCTTGCGTGTAACACTTATCATTATTACCACTCATAATTCGAACAATTTTGAAATTGATTTATGACGAGGTTTTTTTTCTTTTTTTTTTAAAAAGAAGAAAGAAGATGGGGGAACAAGATAGCGCAAATGCCCATTTGGTTTAGTCGTAAAATACAATTTCAAATTTAATTTTTTTTCAACTAAATATACTTATCTAGATAATTTTATAATACATGTTTACAAAAGTACAATTTCTAAATATATTTAGTTTTGAATATTTTAACAAACGGTAAGAAAAAATAAATAAATTCTAAAGTTTTGATAGTATCGAACCCACAACCTAAAAACCCTAGCTTTATAATGTTACCTAATGTCTGCTGCTCTAACCACTGAGCCATTTCAGTCACAACAAAACTCCATTGTTAAATGCTATATGCGACTTCAACCACGAATTTACGGACTTGTATTATTTTCTAAAACGTTCAATTACTGTGATACAAAATGACATTTTTAAAGTCTCTCCACGTTTTCGTTGATTGAAATCGGTTTGATTTCCTTTAAACCTTATATAGACTATGAAAAAAATATGGAGCTCAGACCCACTCTATAAAAGAAAAGGCATTGAAGTTCTAAAAATGACACTATTTGGAGGCTTTGGCACGCATACGCCAGTTTGAATTAACCTATTCCAAATATTTAACTTATTTAAGGGTTATAAATCGATGTTATGGTAAATATACATTGTTTTCAATAATGTAGAAAGAAATTATGAGTTTGTTGATATTTTAATTTTATAGTACCTTATCTATCCTCATATAGGCCGTTTACACGCCTTATTCACCCATCTTCTTTTATGAGGTCTATAAAGTTGTTGTTTTGATCATGAACAAATAACAAAGGGGGGGGGGGGCATATGGGGGGGGGGGTATAGGGGTCGAATTACATGCACCTGTTTTTAGGTGGTATGGGACACCTCCATAATTTGTTGTGACGTACTTCAAATAAACAATAAAATCAAATATTTATTTATAATTTTGTTCTTTCTCAAAATCGTTCGATAACAGTGTACTGCTATGGGTTAGAACGTAAACTACATGTAAGAATCTGTTAGTCATGAGTTCGAATCCCGCTAGGCCTTTCATAGCTTTTACCTTTCCAAAAAAATTTTAAACATAATTTTTGTTCGAATATTGTAAAATTTGAACATTCTGAACCAGTGAAAGTATTTTGTTTATAATGTACTTTTATTCACATTAATGACGTCAGGTTCCCATACCACCTTAATTTAATGTCTTAATTGTTCCCTGCAAAATCATGTTAATTCAGTCACAATCATCTTAACTTTTTTTTCTGACAATCTTTAAAAAGACTATTAACTTCTTTGATTTTGTATCATTTATATATTTATTTTCTTTTGTGGTTTCAGGTTAAATGCGCATGACATTAAAACTACGTGTATTTCTTTTTATATTCCCTGCAAAACCTTATAAATCTAAAATGAAATATTTTAGAAGTCGGGCGCCTGTGTTCATGCAGATTGATGTGGATCAAAAGACAATGACGTCTGGTATTCTCGTCTTAGAAAAATAGCAGGGCATCATGACCACAATCAAGAAGCATCGCAGACAGATGAACGTGTTAATTCTTTACGTTTGAAAAAAAAAATTCTATGAGAAACTGGGCCTTTGGGCGTCTTATGACAATTAAGAATGTCAATTGAAATGAGAATAGACTGTATTCTCCGTCTTAGAAAAATAGCAGGGCATCATGACCACAATCAACAGGCATCGCAGACAGCTGAACGTGTTGATTCTTTTCGTTTGAAAAAAAAAAAACTTGGAGAAACTGGACCTTTGTGCGTTTTATGACAATTAAGATTATTATACTTTCATGTTAAATATTGAAATCTGATTGGTTTAGACGCAGTTGATCATCCGATCTATTACCCTCAGAGTTAGCAACACACTTGGCAACGGGTACCACAACGAGTTGTTACATGCGCGTAAATTATGCGCGTAAAGTTAGCTGTAGAATTCACGTCATTTCTATATAAAAGCAGTAAAATTTTCTCTAAAATTAAGGTGGCAAGGGATAGTTTTTTTGGTCGAGGAAATGTGAGGCAGATACTGCTCATATATTTGATCTCATTATTCAGTCGATTTTTAAATTTGCTAAAATTGGTTTGCATGCACGGGACACATGGTCCCGACTCTTGAGAATTTTTAAACATTTCAGAATAAAACAAGTACAACTTACATATAGCACTATATAGAATAGCTAGGGACGGTCTCAAAATTTTCTGAAATTTTACCCTTTTTTCACATTTTCACGAGTCCAGCACCACGCTCCAGTCCCGAGCAACTGCCATAAACTACCATAGAATTTGTTGCTTAATGTATACCTATGCAAATAATCACCAATTAATGGGGGGTCAATCACCTTCTTTTCGAGTGACATTTCGTGTTCTGAACCCACCCCACTTTTCAAGCACAAAACCGAAAGTGAACATTTTGGCCACAGTTTCGCATTTTCATTCCATATCTGATGAAAAGTGCTACCAGTATTAAAGTGTCATATATCAATAAAATTGACATTAGCTCCTCTATTCACAAAATGAATGCAATAAATATTCTAGCAATTTATACCCTTCAAATAACCAGCCAAACCTCAGGTTCTCCCTTTATTTCAAAATTTTGACGGGTCTTTCGTTCGAAACTATCCCCTGCCACCTAAGACATTCAGTATAATAAAATAAATAGTGCCTGTTTGGGAGGGTAACAGTTGAAATTGACACCCGAGAAAACCATTGTCAACCGACGCGGGTGTAAATTTCAACTGTTACCCTCCCAAACAGGCACTATTTATATAATGTCAATGGAAATTAAAATATACATTTTTTCTGTCTATGGAAAATGTTGCAAAGGTTCCCTATCGATGGCATGTGGTGATAACGAACAGTGTTCAATATCGCTCAACATTGATTTAATCTTAAGGTGGCTCACTACACCGTGAAGGAGTTCCTCAATCAGCAGGTATTTACTTGATTATGAAAGATAGCATGATGCATATGAAGTATAAATATGCAATTTTGGATTTAAAAATTTGAAATATGATTTTAAGAAATTTAATTCTGAATCAGTAAATATTTTTAAAAAATGCTCTAGGCGGATTTGAACTCATGATCTGCGGTTCATATGTTTGATACTTTAACCACTGAGCTATGATGATATTCAACTAAATCCATTGATACAATTTAACAAAGCATTTAATTCACCACCATGTGATGATGTGTCTTAAAAAGTACATGTGTCTTGATGTAGTGAGCTACCTTAAACCAGTTCCAACACTGTTTTCCGATAAAGAAGACATACATGTTACACTTATATGATGCATTTAATACTTTAAAAAACAGATTTGCATTGTATGTTTTAAAGTCAGCTTCTGTTCATTTATACATGTATATACAGTATATAAATCGAATTCAAAAGCAACCAAAAACTCACGGAACAATACAAAGACAGGAGCAATTCAAAAATACAAAGAAAAAAAAAATTTTTAGACACATGTACAGCCGTTAGAGTTGGAATTCCCTTTTCTGCAATGTAGCATTACACTGTCCAAAAAATTAAATATATCAGGAAAGACAACTTTTTTTCAGAAATTTGTTCTGAAAATTATCTTAAGAAGACTCGAGTATATTATATGTGTTTATATATTTCCCTTTTTAACTGGTCTCATCCTAAAATCAGCAATGATATGTTTTTAATTGGTAATTGGAGCTCATTCATTCATTCATTCATTCATTCATTCAATCTTTATTTCCCCTTCCGGAGATATCACGCTATAGTTTACAATACATAAAGAAGGTCAGTCAATCGTACAATAATAGAAAAGTATAATGAAGACAACGTATGTACATAGATAATAATAAATTTTTTTTATATATTTTTACATATGCTCCAAGAATGACAGAGCTCTATTATAGCATGCTAATGCACTGCTTACAAATTTTGCACAGAGGCAGATAAATTCTTTCTTTCTTTCTTTGCCTAACAATGTAGTGGGTTCTAATCTCCCGATCAAAATGTAGTATAAAACGTCTTCCCTGAGCTGCGAAAGCTCTACATATAAGTGAAGATCAAAATTATTGATCAAACTATCATAAAAAGAATTCCTTACATAAGTTGTGGATGGGCACCCCAACACAGCATGCTGGAACTGGTTGTTGTGCAAGTAATGGCATATTCTGCAGGTTTGGTCTACATAAACGGGTGGGATGGTCCAGAGTTTAGCTAGAAATCTAATAAATGGAACGTCGTCAAATGAGAATTCAAATTTCCAGAGTCTGATAGGAGAGACTGTGTTGTGAAAAACTTTAAATATTCGGAAGTCTGGGTCGTTTTCCATGCGATTTGTCCATTCATCAGTATGGTGATTATGAATCGACTGTTTAACAATAATTTTCCAGTCCTTTTTTTCGGGGAATTTACCAGTTTCAAGGAACAGATGCAAATGTTGAAGTAAACTGTATTTAGCTAACAGTTCGTAAATATCCTTCAGAAATCCGGAAGGTTGTTTGACGCTGTCCTGTAAAAGGTCACACAATCTAAGTAAAAAAAATATTTTTTGCCAGACAGTTAATATCAAGCTTGCACAGTTTTCCAAAAAAGGCTAATTTTCTTTTATCTATCTCCGAAATGATGGGATGTAGCCCAAGCATACTCTCACACATATCTGATCTTGTTGAAATTTTCAAACCTTGGATGTCTTTTAACACAAAATGCTGGAATTTGCTTAAAATTTGTAAATCTGTTTGCTTTAAATTGTTCCATAGTTCACATCCGTACAATGCGGTAGGCAATACTATTTTTTGGTAGAGTTTAACAAGAGTTAGAGGGTTTGTATTATGAGATAGGTCATTTCGTATTGCGAAATAAGCTTTCCTGCCTTTGTTACAGCTTTCCGTTGTTCGGTCACTAGATTTGAATTGAGATTGTTGGATAATACCCAAATGTTTGTAACTATTGTTGATTGAGATGTCCTTCTCTCCTAATTTCCAGGTATGCTGTGTTGGGGGCCTTCCCTTACCAAACCTAACAACACTAGATTTTTGCGCATTAAAGGAAAAGCGCCATAAACATGAATATTTATATGCAACGTTTAACATTTTTTGTAAGCCAGCCGGACTTAGACTTAAACATGCAATATCGTCGGCTAATGCTGGGTTTGTTGATTTAATATTGTACACACCAAAGTTGATGCTTACATTTTCTAAACAATTCAATAAATCATTGATAAAAACACAATATAAAAATCCAGACAATACACCTCCTTGACGTACACCTTGTCTTATTTTAAACCATTCAGAAATGGTACCATTCACAGCTACTGTGCTTTCATTATCGATGTGACAATCGTCTATTATTTTCCATATCTTACCCCTTAATCCCAATTTGTAAAGTTTAACCATAAGCGCTTTTCTCCAAACTGTGTCGTAAGCTTTTTTACAATCTAAAAATGCCGCATATACAGAACTACCGTGGTCATTGTAATGACATATAGTTTCTTGTAAATTAAAACCTGCGGTAATGCAGCTCAAATCCTTCTGAAACCCTTGCTGCTGGGGGTTTGGGAACCTAATTTCGCTAGTTATTACATCCGAAATTCTATTGTGCAGTATTTTTTCAAATACCTTCAACAGACACGACAATAATGATACTGGTCGGTAGCTATCGGGAGAGTTTTTTACTTTATTGTCACCTTTATATATTGGGACAACTATACCTTTTTTCCACTCACTGGGTATCGCCCCGCATTTGATAATTCCATTGAACAATTTGCATAAGTAAAAAGTGACTTTATTGCCCCCATATTTTAGATGTTCTGCTTGAATACCGTCAATACCCGGCGCTTTACGCAGTTTGAGGGAGTTAACGGCTTCGTTTACCTCGGATTCGGAAATTTCATACTCGAGACGTTTATCGCATTCGCTACCAGACTTAACGTCTTCATACAATTTATTTATGTTCAGAAAATTTTCTTCATCATATTTACTACTGTTTTGAGGAGTATATACATTTTCAAAGTACGTTCCAAATAAATCAGATACACTTTGAGGGGTATTTGCAGTTATACCGCCGTACTGGATTTCCGGATATACCCTGCTTTGGCGGGGTCGTTGTTTACTTATTAGTTTCCAAAACAATCGAGTGTCACAGCCGGCTGCGTTATCTATATCGGCATAAGTTTTCTTAATATACTGCTCCAGTGCCAGTGATTGACATTTTCGAAAACGCCTTTTCGCGCGCTTGTAGTTAAAATACGATGTGTGATGCATCCCGCGGGGTCTTCCCTCCCTAACCCAAATGCCTCTCATTCTCCTTTCTTGGGTATGGGCTTCCTTAACCTCCCCTGTCCAGTAAGGCTTACAGTGAGGGTTAAATTTAGACCTGGGAACGACATTATTTGCGCTTGCTGTTATACATTTCGCGAATGACACAAAAAATTCATTAATTTCGGGGAGGGTCTCTGGTACGTTATTTCCTATTATATTATCTAACTGGTGAGTAACCTCTCTTTCATAGATTTGCTTGGACTCATTAGATATTTTGTGCCATGCTGGAGTTTTGTTAGTAAATTCAGTGAGATGATGTTGATTACTTTGTATATCGTAAACAACCAAAACGGGAAGGTGGTCAGACGTACTTGAGAACGTCCCCTCGGCAAGGATGTCATAAGAACTGAGCGACATGTACATATGCTCATCTGAAAGTACATAATCCAACATAGTTCCTGTACTCGTAAATGTGTGTTTACATTTGGGCGCCTTATCATTCCTTAACATATGACTAAGGTGGTTTTGTTTTATAAAATTTTTGAGCTCCCTTGATTTGTACAAATTGCATCTTCCGTTGTCTAACTCCAAACAGCTTGCATTAAAGTCACCAGCTACTACAATGTGACCATATCTTGAATAATAATTATAAAAATCTTGCAATATTGACAATTCATCCTTATATGCTTCAATATTGTTTTCTGGGGGAAGGTAAGCCCCTACTATGTACAAGAGTTCGTTGGTGTTAACTTTACATTCTATTGCTATAATTCTAGAAGAGTTAACTTCTATTTCTTGAACACTAAACAAGTATGATTTTTTTGTCATAATTGATATACCTGATTTTCCATGCAATTCATTACTGATTTGAGATTCACACTTTGTAAATGAAAAATACCTATTATCTACACTGTTTAAGTAGTTAGAATACATTTGAGGTAGTTTGTGCTCGCTTAGGACCACAAAATCACAATCCGTATCACGTAACAGATTTGCTAAGCACATAGTTGAGGACATTAGCCCTCGCACATTCCATGCCATTAATTTTAGCTGCATAGACAATAATACACAAAATATGTAACACACTACTGTAATTGCAATAGATTTTGCTCTAGTTCGGGCTTTATATTTTCTAACAGTCTTCATCTTCATTATCATGTTCGTCATCGAGTTCTTGTTCGTCATTATCCTCCCGTTCGTCATCATCTTTTTTGTGATTTTCACTATCGATCTTCTCCTTCCATGCCCTTTGACCTAGCCATTTTCTACAACTCACTCCTTCAGGCCAGAAGTCTCCCGATTCTAGTAACTCCGAGTCCTTAGGCGATACGTTGATTTTTGCCGTCAGGCGCGCCCCCGGGTATCTTGGTTTAAATAGAACAAAGTGAGTAATCTTAACCCCTTTCTTTGATACGTAATTCATAAGCCCTGTTCGCGTGGATCGAGAACTAATTCCCGCAATATAGTAACGAGCTTTACGCTTGTAGGTCACACCTTCAAAAATATCGGGTTCTGACTCGTCCCCTCTATGATCTCCAATATCATGTCGACGTACGACACCTTCGTTATTGCTGCGCGCTTCTGTTCTTGCTTCACCCCTGTATTTGGTTCTACTCGACTTGGTCGTGTTTGGATAGATTACTTGCTCTGTACGGCTATGATCATTTCCCGGAATCATGGGTCTAAACAGCGACTTCTCGGGTTCTGTGGATGTTCCCCTGCATGCGACCGCCTTTCGGGGTTGATCTCTACGCATATCATCACGGTCTGATTGCTTTTGCGATTTTACCATGATAGTTTCAGTAACAGTTGGGTTGTCATTACGCTTGCTGTTGATATGTGTGTCCTCTGGCTTCGCACTCGTACTCTTACCGTCGCGGTTGTGATTGTTTGCATGATTTGGCACAGTGAGGTGGTCCTGACTTGTGGGTCTGTCGTCCGTTTTGTTTACGCTTTGTTGGGCACAAGTGGGTTTGTAAACTAACGGTTCGTGCGTAAAATCACTCATCTGAGACATTGTGTTGTCTGCTTTCTGTGTGTTGTTTTCCAGTGGAGATGGACTTTGGGGGATTATGATTTTTAACTTTGTTTTTGTGTCGGTTATTTGTTTCTGAAGACTGGTACATAGTCTGGACAATCTAGATAACTCAATTTTAGACTTTTCATAGTTCATCTGATACTCTGTATAATCAAGACCTTCAAGACGCTTAATGGTCGAGTTGGTATTTTTGCGTGCTGTTTCACAACTGGTCGCATGTGCGTTAAATCTGTCCCTTAATTGATCATTTTCAGTTTGCAACGAATTGTTTTTTGTTTGTAAATCGGCTATAGTTTTTTTTAAGACTTGTATAGTCTTTTCGCTTTTTGATTGATTGTCTTCAAGTTTTGTTACTCTCTCAAGTAAACCCTGAATGGTAGATCGTATTTGAACTATGGTGGTCTTTGGGAACTCCGGGGGTTTATTTTTGCATTTATCAAGAACATCCGCTAAGATAGTAGGGGTCTCCCCATTACAGAACATAGTAAGTGCAAAGCAGTCCCTTGCATATTTGATAATGCTAGAACAGTTTTTGGTCGTTTTTCGGATGGTCAAATTTCCAGGGGGGCAGTTGTCAATTGTTTTAGCTTTACTGCACAAAGAGGTTCGGTAGTCAATAATATATTTCTCATTGCTAGATGTTAGTTCAATAAGCTTTTCAACGTACAATTCCTTTGGCAGATTTTGCAAATTGTGATCTAAGTCATAATAATCGTTATAACAGACAATACCTGTAGATGTATGGTCCTCAGTAGGTATCGATTCTTCACTCTCGTAAGAACTACTCACTGGTGGTATAGGGTCCGAGGTAAAAAGCTGTACAAATTCCTCCCCTTCGTCAAAATTATCACAACAAAGTAAGTCAGTAAGAAGACCACCAGAAGTTACATTAGAACCACCATTGCAATTAGGCCCATTTTTTTTTTTTTTCGTGTTCTGAACCCACCCCACTTTTCAAGCACAAAACCGAAAGTGAACATTTTGGCCACAGTTTCGCATTTTCATTCCATATCTGATGAAAAGTGCTACCAGTATTAAAGTGTCATATATCAATAAAATTGACATTAGCTCCTCTATTCACAAAATGAATGCAATAAATATTCTAGCAATTTATACCCTTCAAATAACCAGCCAAACCTCAGGTTCTCCCTTTATTTCAAAATTTTGACGGGTCTTTCGTTCGAAACTATCCCCTGCCACCTAAGACATTCAGTATAATAAAATAAATAGTGCCTGTTTGGGAGGGTAACAGTTGAAATTGACACCCGAGAAAACCATTGTCAACCGACGCGGGTGTAAATTTCAACTGTTACCCTCCCAAACAGGCACTATTTATATAATGTCAATGGAAATTAAAATATACATTTTTTCTGTCTATGGAAAATGTTGCAAAGGTTCCCTATCGATGGCATGTGGTGATAACGAACAGTGTTCAATATCGCTCAACATTGATTTAATCTTAAGGTGGCTCACTACACCGTGAAGGAGTTCCTCAATCAGCAGGTATTTACTTGATTATGAAAGATAGCATGATGCATATGAAGTATAAATATGCAATTTTGGATTTAAAAATTTGAAATATGATTTTAAGAAATTTAATTCTGAATCGGTAAATATTTTTAAAAAATGCTCTAGGCGGATTTGAACTCATGATCTGCGGTTCATATGTTTGATACTTTAACCACTGAGCTATGATGATATTCAACTAAATCCATTGATACAATTTAACAAAGCATTTAATTCACCACCATGTGATGATGTGTCTTAAAAAGTACATGTGTCTTGATGTAGTGAGCTACCTTAAACCAGTTCCAACACTGTTTTCCGATAAAGAAGACATACATGTTACACTTATATGATGCATTTAATACTTTAAAAAACAGATTTGCATTGTATGTTTTAAAGTCAGCTTCTGTTCATTTATACATGTATATACAGTATATAAATCGAATTCAAAAGCAACCAAAAACTCACGGAACAATACAAAGACAGGAGCAATTCAAAAATACAAAGAAAAAAAAAATTTTTAGACACATGTACAGCCGTTAGAGTTGGAATTCCCTTTTCTGCAATGTAGCATTACACTGTCCAAAAAATTAAATATATCAGGAAAGACAACTTTTTTTCAGAAATTTGTTCTGAAAATTATCTTAAGAAGACTCGAGTATATTATATGTGTTTATATATTTCCCTTTTTAACTGGTCTCATCCTAAAATCAGCAATGATATGTTTTTAATTGGTAATTGGAGCTCATGACCATAGGGATTATTTTTCTCATAAAAGGCGAAACTATAAATAATTAATACTACATGTATTATAATTGATAAATTCAATGTCAAAAAATAAATTAAAATACACTGTTTCAAAAACAATTAAGACACTCTCACAAAACACAGGGATAACATAATTTCACACACATTACTGATAACCAAGTGAGTTACAATATATAATATGTCGACTCAGGTGTGTATCTATACAATACATTAAGGGTAGGTAAGGTAAAACAAGGAAGCTTCTTGCTCACTGCAATATCTGGTGAGAAAATTTGAACACAATCAAATGAAAGATCAGATACTGTAAGAATACCATTCTGTGATGATCAAAAATAAATGATGATCATTTTTCATTAATCAAAGTACATAACTTGAAGACATGATATTGGCAAAACTACCTTCACAAAATAGCCTTTTCAGTCAAATCACGAACACATTATAGAATCAACCCCCTCCCCAGCTCCAAACAAAATATCAATACATGTACATTAATACGTGTATATTAACATAACTTCATACATTCGTAACTTCAATTTTGTATCGCTTTATAAAATGCAGGAAAATCTTTATCAAAGTGCTCTTAGACACATGAACCATACAAATGTCATACATTGTTCCATGAAAAATCAAGGAAACAGCTTCTGTTTGCCTTCCAACCTATTGCACATTCTCTTAAAGCACTCTTTTCCAAAACATGGCAATCACTGCCCATGCTGCAAAAATATTGTAAAGGCAGGAAACATTTTTTTACTAATAAATATGCATTGAATTTCATAAACAATATTACATGTTAATTTGAAGTTCTTACATATGTGGGAGTTGTTAAATTGGTATGCTTGTATACATCAGAAATGTAAGTCTAGACATTCTCATTGAATAATTTACAAAAATTAATTAATATTAACATAATTATTTAATATAATTATTTATCTCTTCCATGTACAGTATAAAAGTTATTTCTTCTTACAAAAATGTAATATCGGAGCTCTTTTCAGGGCATGTCATTTCTAATGCGATGAACGATGTAGCACCACCCCCTTAATAAATGGCTGATTCTGAGGTCACAATTCTGAGGTCACAGCAAATTAGGTTACTTACCAATATATTTTTAAAATCAATCAAAAGGGTTAGAGCTTGTTAAAGTAGATGCACCTGAATTACTCATCTACCTTTTAATAAGTTAACCATTATAGCTTGAATTGGTTATCTATGGCATAAAATGAACCATATATACAAACTTATTTTTGCCATACATACAACAGATTCTAATTACTAGTATTCCATGTTTGATTTCATCTTAATTATTAAAAATATAATTTTTCCAAAAAAAAAACTAATTCCCTAAATTAAAGGACCTTTCTCACATATATAAATGATTAATACTTTTTATTATCATGATAAGCTGTATAAGTTTATGAAAAGAAAGGGGTGTTAAGTACAGGTTTATGTTTTCCTTATAATAACTTAAATAATTCTAGAACTCTAGCCATACAATTTTTTTCTTTTGAAAAAAAAAACAAAGACAACAATTTTTTGAACATAGGGACCAAATGTCCATTTACAAAAAAAACAAAACAACCAATGACATTGACGTTAGGCCTAGAGGATCATGTCCTGAATTGACCCCATGCTTGAAGAGGAACTACTCTGGTGGGTAACAGGGAACTTTGACACTTTGGGGAGAACGTTCATCTGTCCATACAGTACGGGGTTGGGCAGCGACCTAGTTTTGGCTTGGGTGGACTGAGGGGCGATGATGGACTGCAAGTCTCGTTCTAGGTCGTCCAAGTCTCGACTCGACTCATATTCCTGAGATTCTGTCTCATCCGACAGCTGGCTTTCACTCATCTTCCATTCCTTGTGCACCTCCACTTGATGATAAACTGTCTGAGAGCTGTTCAAACTCAAACTACACATGGTAGGCATGGAACGACTTTTGACGCGGATGGAGGAAAAATCACTGTCTTCATCGTCGTTATCATGGCTGCTTTTCCTCAGTTCTCTCCCCTTGCAGGTGTAATTTTCACTGCAGTGGTCGACTTGCCCACACAGGATACATGGAATCGTTTCAATGTCGGCAGAGTACCTGTTCTTGACTTTAAAAGAATCGTTCTGCCTTGATGGCGACTTTTGTGGCGACAACCTTTGATTTTGTTCACTTGGCTTTGGTGAAATGTTCTGTTGATGAATTTCCACTTTGGCTTCCACCATTCTGGGATCACACGGAGATTCCCCAAGCAGAGGCTCTAATGATCTCTTCCTTGAGGGGCGAGATTTCGACTTGGAGCACGGCGGAGGTAGAGCTTCCATGCTGTCCTCCACCCAGTTTGGATTGCATTTGAAGAACTCTTTCGCCGATTCAATGGCCACTTGAAGCTCCAGGCCATTTTCTGAGCTCTCGTAATACTGGTCAATGGCTGAGGGAGGCAGATTGCCAAACTTGACACTACTGTCCGAACTATTTATCCCATGCACGTGGCAGAACAGTTTGGTAATATCGTTCATCAGGTGAAACTTGGTCCCCATTTCTATCTGATGGGGAATATCACTGCTGTAGGAATAATCCATGTAAGCTACGATGAACCGAGACATGGGTAATCCTTTAATTCTCTCCACTCGCATTTTCTCAGCCACGTAGTCCACAGCCACAGCAAAGTAATCAGGGACAGTTCGATACGGGTCGCTTTTGAACCTGACCCGTTTTTTGGTGCATCGGAGCCGCGCTCCCACAGAACAGAGCACTATAATGAAATCTGCCTCCTGTAGCCTGTCAATCAACCAGTCGTCCAGCCCCCGCTCGTGGATGATCTGGTCCTCAAATATATCCAGGTGTACGTTACAGTTGCAGGTGTCGATGAGGAAGCCAGCCAATGCAGAGACCACCTTCTCGTGGGCCGGACAGTCGAACGCATACAACAGCAGTATCGTGGGAATCTGTTTCTGATCCAAGCCTGCAAATACAAAATGGCCACCGTTAAAACTAATAGATAGCTTCAACAGATTTGATTAAAGATTTTTCAGGAATGTATTAAAATATCTTAAGGAGATGAAAATGGGCCAGATAATTTTTTTCTATGATGAGTTTGGAACTGTTAGTTTAAATATAAGGGAATTAATTCTCCATTTTTTTTTTATTTATCACTCTGTCCACACTTATAATTTTTTTAATGGACTTATGCAGTGGAGTAGTTATTCAGGGTTCAGAGTCAGGGTGAAATGTCTTTTCAAAAATAATGTAAAGTGACAGACCGAATAATAAAATGAGACACATTACTATTAATAGCCGGGTTGTATATAACAGCATGTGACATATATAATTATATTAATTATAGATAACAAAGTCCATTCTCTTAGTTTCTGCATGCTACTGATTCATCATTGATTTTATACAAATCGCCCATTAATATCCTCCCTTTAAGCTCATTAAACAAGAGAAACGAATCAACAATACCATGTGCTCGCCATGCTTGTTTTGATTATGTATGTGACAGACTATTTTTTCAGCATTGGCAGAGGTGTAAGCGAAGCTTATGTAGCACGATCTCCAGTGAGAATGAACAAAGTTTTAAAAAACTGGAGACCTATTACTTTACTTAATGTTTTATATTAAGCTAATATCTGGATGCATCAGTTATAGAATAAAATCCTCCTTAGACCTACTTATTTCAAATACACAAACAGGTTTCATACAGGGTAGATATATTGGAGAAAACACTAGACTTATATATGATCTAATGTCTTATACTGAGATTAATACGTTAATGTAAAGGAACTTCTTAACTTCTATACACAAACAAAAAGGACAAAATAGCAGCTGTATTAATTTCTACAAGTCTAGACTGACTTAATGATTCAAACTAAAAACAAATCAACTGCACAGGGCAATGAAATAATAAATCTTAAGTTAAAACAAAGAATTATTTCATGGGAAATCCCTATCTAACAAATATCACACCCACGAATACTGAATGAGTATTGGCATTTTCAATTAACCCTATTTTCAATGACAGACTGCATTTGGTTTTATGCCTTAACTTTGATTAAAAGTCATAAACCTATGCAGACAACATCTGCAGCATGGGTCTCAAGGACAAGAGATGAAAGAGGATTTGCTCAGTTACAGACTGTGTCCAACCAAGAGGACAGCTCAAAATTATAACTGCAATTTCTGTCACATTCAACCGACCTTCACAAGACTCTGGACCCAGACACTTTTAGACCATAACATTTGTCCCTAGACTTGATCTGTTTTAAATCAGTGTTCCAGAGACAAATCATTAGTACTGTAGAATCATTATAATTCGTGGTGGCTCAATTTTCGTGGTATTCAAGGGTAGTCCTCTCCCATTAATTGACATCCTCGACGAAACAAATTTTGAAAGAGTTAGTTATCTTACTGAAACTAAAAATCGATGCATCCACGAAATTACATCCCCACAAATAAGCACAAAACCCAAAATCCACGAAAATTCGCCCTTACGAATTTAAATGATTCCACAGTATCTATCAAGGCTATTACAAACTTTAAGATACAAAGAGGCAAAAACTTTTCACAGAGCAATACTAGGTAGGGTACAAAAAAAAATTAATAAAATACTGAGTCATTGTTGTTGAGATATATGAGAAAAAATGTCTGAAAATAGAAATGTTTAGATGAGTATTCAATTAAAAAGCCCCCAAAGCTGGTGTATATTAATTGATTAAGACTTGTAAATGAATCCTAATAAATCCACTCCCTGCAAATCAAACTGTGAATTTTTCACAGATACTGAAGCAATGGTTATTAATATCAACATCTTACAATAAAATAATTATAATACAGTAACACATGGTTACTGTATATTATGACATAATATATTACGTATAACTACATGTATAACTCTATCCAACCTCACAACAATTCATCAACCTAGAAATATGAATTTCCATACCTCTTAAGTTCTCATTTCTACCACATCATACAAAATTGATGCTCCCAATTAATGAAATGAATTAATCAACAGTCACTGTATTAAAACAACAAACTATTTGAGATTTAGAATCAGTACCTACCTAAAGAGATCAATTTACTCAATTTTGGGATTTAGAATCAGTACCTACCTATGGAGATCGAGCTACTCAATTCTTCCTCTGGATGATCTACAAAACATTTAAAACGGAGGTTAAATTAAATCCCAGTGACAGTAATATGTATATTTGTCATATAAACAGTGACGAATTCTGACTTTTTAGAGTGACATGATGGTGATTATATAGATCTGAAAGTTTTCATTGACAAATATTTTTTTCCCTCTTTTTCATGCATACAGCGTAGCCATTTTCAGAGTAAAAAGCTTTAAACATGACCAGAAGTAATATAAGGTTACTGTAAACGTATTATATTTGGCATGTACGATATTTGGCAGAAAGTAGTTTTTGAACAAGTTGGCCTGGATTTGATTTAGCGTAAGTTCCTTAATGTTCCTATTCATTTACATATGTGCATGGCATTTAGCGATGTACTTGATTTTAGCGGAAGCTGAATTCTGCTAAAAATGCTAATTAGAATACACAGCCAAATGTAATATGTTTACAGAATATTAGGTTATTACATGTACCAGGTGCTCGGTGGTGGCGGAGATTGCGGCGTTTGTAGAGCTTGTACAGCAGGGAGATCACGATGATGAGACCCAGCAGTCCGACGACACCGCACACCGTCCCCAGCACGATCTGGAGCGACTGCTCATACTCCGTGTTGTCAGGCTGGTCCACAATCACGCCTGTAAATCAGAAAATGTCTCATTGTGTATAATATGTACAGGAATACTGTAAAACAAAAATACTCATCGTGTCTCATTGCGTATAATTACAATCACGCCTGTAAATCAGAAAATGTCTCATTGTGTATAATATGTACAGGAATACTGTAAAACAACAATACTCATTGTGTCTCATTGCGTAACTATAATTGCAATCACGCCTGTAAATCAGAAAATGTCTCATTGTGTATAATATGTACAGCAATACTGTAAAACAACAATACTCATTGTGTCTCATTGCGTAACTATAATTGCAATCACGCCTGTAAATCAGAAAGTGTCTCATTGTGTTTAAAATGTACAGGAGAACTGTAAAACAACAATACTCATCGTGTCTCATTGCGTATAATTACAATCACACCTGTAATTCAGAAAGTGTCTCATTGTGTATAAAATGTACAGGAGTACTGTAAAACAACAATACTTATTGTGTTTCATTGTGCATAATTACAATCATGCCTGTAAATCAGAAGTGTCTCTTTGTGTATAAAATGTAGAGAAATACTGTAAAACAACAATACTCATTGTGTCTCATTGCATATAATTATTATTTTCTGGTTCTGGAATATATACTGTAAAACTGTAGTATACATTATGAAAGCCTGTCTCATTATGCATAAAATTTACAAGAATGCTGTAAAACAGCTGCAGTACTTAACTGTCTTATTGTGTTTTATATTTACAGGAAAATGTTTTATAAATTTTGCAGCACTCAGTTAAAAATCCCCGCCTCACTGTGTATATCATTTACCGACAGTTAATTGGTAAAATGATTTTTCAAAAGTTAGTGAGTACTTGAATTAGAATATTTCTTACATGTTCCTACTCTTATACAAATATGCATGGCATATAAGCTATGTACTTGATTTAGAGGAAGCTCACTCAGCTTTCCACCAAAGAAAAGCTAAATGACATACACACTGTCAGTCCATTGTATTACAGGTACAGTACCCGTGTCATTTTGAAAATATCTTGCATTTAATATTATTGCTGAACCATAATAACTAGTCATTAAATTTCTATTGTATATAGCTTTATAATATATATTGTAGTTTTTTTTTAAGCGATAAAAAAGCTGTCCCTGGTTTGCAAAATGTTGTTGTCATTCCCTATACATGTATTAGTTTATCCCTGATAAGTCACAATATAGACTTGTTGCAACTAAAATTGGTTAACAGTAAATAATATACAGGATAACTGTATATCAGTTATCGATCATCTTACATGAAAAATGCATGTAATTAAATTGACAAGAATATTGTAAACATTCCAAATTTAAATCCAATTCAAGACAGTAACTGACAATATCTAATCAAACCTTGCAGGACAATAATTAACATGCAAGAATCAGGCAGAGATTATGTATGTACATGCACACATTAATCCTTCTTAGCTGTTAAGCCCATTTTGTTGCTGTTTACCTGAGCCTGGGTTGGGCTTGATTTCCACCGGACCATTTCCTGTTGACGGGGTTGTCATGGTGGCACCTGCAGATCACAGAGACAATAAAAATCAACATCCATTACTGAACATTACAATATATTTAAATTACAATTCTGGAAAAAAAATCCATCTTGTCTTGAAATCCAAAGGAAATACTTGAGTCATCTGTTTATATGTCAATTATTGATTATAATTAATAATTTACAGTGTATAATGATACGATCAAAAGTTATGGAAATCAATTAATCTATTACTGGTATAAACAAATCTGCACTCAAATCAATATCAAGATCCTTAAATCTCTCTCTCTTTCTCTCTCTCTTTCTTTCTCTCTCTGTGAAATTCATCAATCAGAATCCAGTATTGGTCAACTTGACTTTCAGTGAGCCAGCTTACTGCTTCAGTTGATCCCCATATTTTTGTAATACTGCAGTTTTTTAGCCGTATATGAGGTACGTAATACATGCACTTTTGAAAAACAAATGAGTCAGACTGTGATATTCCGAAGCAAACAACCACAGAAAAGGCGACTCTAGCAGTCATGCAGCTTTAAAGGGTGTACAACTTGGTTGCCATAGAGATTGAAAAATATAACAACTTCATGTTAATATGTTTACATGAAATCTGAAACTAGCTTTGTCTAATTGATCATGTTGATTGAAATATTTTCCCAACAATACAGTTTAAACTGTCTCATCTAATACCTGTGCAATCTATATCACTGAAAATTAAAAATCTCCATTGTTTTTTCATTGCCATTTTACTACTTGCCAAGCAATTAAGTCATATCACACAATGAAATCTGACAACCTGTTTAATTTGACCAAATATTTTTTTCTCATTCATTTTGAAATAGCTAGACAGGTTTAAATGCATATGCTTGTATCCAATAATAAAGAGATTTAATATATAACCAAACACAATGACTTTGCATCAATTGTGTGAAATGCAATAAGAAGGTACGTGACTGTATTAAGTTGATCATCTCCATTACATACAGGTAGCTAGCTAAATTGCACTGGGGTGTTTACATTTTGAGAAATGTATTTTATGGTCAAATATTGTACTATTTGCAAATTTTAACAGTGTGATAATTTATTTTGAATATGATGCAACTTTTCTCCCCAGTGCAATTTCACTACAATATTTACAGCTACTGTATTATATCTTATCACGTTGACTCTAATGACTACTTATCTGCAAGTTTGAGCTTAAACATAATGCATGTACAGTCACACTTCCGTTATCTCGAACTAGATGGGATTGTTTAAAAAATTGAGATATCCGAGTATTTAAGGGTAAAATACTTAACAAATACGTGGTTGGGACTTCCACTCAAATCACTTCAATATATCCATTGTATTTGTGATATCAGTGTTCGATATAAAGAAGTTGAACTGTATTTACAATGTAGCTTGTTAACAGCAATATCTATTTACACTAACATATTGTATATACATGTACCAATATATATGTTGTATAAATAAAAAAATGATTTTTCCTCCACATATTATTGTTCAATATAATATTTATTATTTCTGTAGACTTTCTCATTTGTTGGGGGGGGGGAGGGGAGGTGCAATAAATTATAATTTATGGTCGGCAATAAATGGCAATTAACATGAATGTAACAGTAAATGAAATTTTATAGTAAGCTGTGATATATCTGAATGAACTTTTTTTTTATAACTTTAAATTGGACAGACAGCAGCAGTGGGGCCTGGGTTTCAATTGTTACATTATAATGTATCATCATGACCATCGTCAATAAATATTTCTTGTTAGTTAAAGTCCTGCATTTCTTCAATCCTTTTAAAACCTTTTTAAACACAAACGTTGCAATGTTTACCTCTGAGTCAATAGATAAAACTCTCATTATGCAACATCGTACATCAGAGCAAAATATATAAATACTTCGCCAAGAGCATTCATTATTGAACCCTTGATGATCAACAAAAAAATAAGTGTACTGTACATTAAAAGCACAAAGGATTTTTGTGTCATAAAAATCGACCCACTCAGTGAGTTTTTTCCAAAACAACTACAGGCAAATTTCTACGCACATGCGGAGAAACTGTCGGTCCATTTTATTGAAACAAAACTATGTCCGTTCATCTAGATATTTAAAATGATTTGGGACATTAAACACTAATTGGTTTTGCTACAGATAATGGTTTAGTTTTCCTTCCCTTGAGGTTTAAATTAAGGCACAGCGTGAATTTGGATATCTCAATTTAGATAGAAAGTCCTATCCTAAATAAACATTTGAATGTATCACTGCCATGCTTTTTCATGTTCATGCATTTAAACATGAATGCAATTTAAACATTATGTTGGTCAAACAAAGATGCTGCTATTAGGGATGGAAAAGGTTTAAAAATAAACATTACTCTAATTTTCAATCATACATTATAAAATTATTATTTACTGCAGAAATACTAGCAACACTTAGTCTATATAAATTATATTATCTAATTCTTTTTTTCAAATACTTAACTTCAAGACTTTTATATATAATAAGTTTCTCATCTTGATCTCAAAAAATAAAAACAAACCGACCTCGTTAAGTAACCTTAATTTAAATTAATTGACAGAGCTTAGCATTAAGGGGGGTGATTAGGATGAGGACAAGTAGGGATGCATATCAGGGTTAATGGGAGGTTGGAATGACATTTAGAGATTAGGTTGGGAGGATATAGATTATTAAATTACTCCTAAATGATTTATACCATATATCACAAACACACTCTCTGCATCCATCTATATATCATATGTATCATTTATCAAATCAGTGTGTTCATAATGTTCTGTTGATTCTTTTGAATGTGAGATGATTACACTGTGATGGATTCCAGATTCTCTTTCCCTCGACATTCTAATGATACCTGGAAAGTGCCCTGTGTCTATATTCTTAATATAGTCTCGGGTTGATTAGGAATGTTCACTATACAAGCACCAAATAAAGCCCTTGCTTAAACATGTGTGCGTGTGTTTGAATCTACCTGTACAAAATCCCCTTAAATTGCTCATATCAATGGCAGATTTACGATACAATTCTACCCAATTTATCGAAGGGAAATTCTATAAACATGGGACTTATACTATGGACCTTGACCCAAATTAAGTAATATCAACCACTATTTGAGTTCAAAACAAGCTGCAACAGGGAGGATAAACCAATAAAAATGCCAGCCGCCTATATCCCAAAGCACAGAGACAATTACTTAACAGCGAATAACGGTCTTTAAAATCAAGATGCATTTTGTGTCGATTTCACGCCTATTGATTTTTACTCTTTTTTTCTTCCTTGACAGGGAGTCTCTGCTTTTTATGTTCCTCGGTTTTAACACAGTGGAAGTTGAGGAGATAAATTCTCTACAATTCCTAATGCGATCTCAGTGAAGAGAAATCAATTAAAGACAGCATCAAGTAATAGTTGAAGTAATACAAAGCCTGATGGGACACATTGAGTTTATATATATATATACTCACGACTAACTGTACAGATTAAAAAAAAGTCAACTGACACTGATTTCATGGAATGTGTTCTAATCTTGTCATCATATAATAATTCATATATATATTACATGTATCATGTATATGAGGATAATTAATGTACTTTTAATTAATAAATTGTACAAATTCAATTTATTATATAAACATATTTGCATGCATGGTACTCAATAGAATTTAATTAAAGTATTTAACAGGCATATAAGCCTACAGAAACCCTCTCCTAATTAATTGTACTGATGGATGAAAGGGAGTGGGCATTTAAATAAGGCTAAAATAAAAGACTCCAGACTAAGAAATTTACTGTAAGCAGTAAAAGTGGAAGTTGTGTGCAATTTTGCATTTCAACTGAGAACCAGTACTAAAATAAAACCCGCAAACAAAATATATCAAAAGAGTTTTGAGAGAGAGAGAAAGGACAGTAGTGGTGCCATGGTGTTATTTGTTGGGGAGAGGGAATCAGAGTATAACAGTTAGTTCATATATGGATAATATTTCTAACAGTATAAATCCAGAGTGCAATTATAATGTTCCAGTTCAAAACATTCAACAGCTTTGGATATATTGCAAATCCAGACAGACATCATAATATGCCTAAAAGTAACTTAATTAAATTTTTCCCATTCCAAAAGTGTGTTGGTGGTTTTAAGCTTATTATCAATACAACAACTTTTCAGTTGGATTCTTCAAAAAACATACTGTACAAATAATATTGTGTATTCAACACCTGAAATTAAAATATCAATAATATGTCACAAACTATGTATCTACTGAAGTTGTAGTGATTATAACACTTCCCATGAATACAATCTACTAGAGTCTAGTACTAGACAAAGTGACACTGCAAATTTAATACATTGGTACAGTTTATTAAGTAACAACAGATTGATGATTCAGAAATAAAAATTCTCTCATCCAAATCGTGTTTACTTTTAAATCAACAAGTGACCATAATAACTAGAATTTTACCCTTTATATAACTTAATACCAGTAAGACAGTAACAATTCTCAATGCCAAAAATTTTTATTTTGCACAATTTTCAGACTTAAAATAAGCAAACTATGATTAAAAAAACATGCAGAAAGACTAAGTATGCTTAAGACTGCTATTAGAGCCAATTGAAGTAATTCAACCTTCTGTATAACTATGGTATTAAAATGCCTCTCAGTACTTAAGGTACTTTGATTCAATGTTAAATTGTTTTGATTTGATTCATATTTTAAAAATATAAAAACAAAAAAGTCCATTTTTATTCTTCACTAGCCCATATCAACCATTTAAAAAAAAAAATTCTTTAAAATTCTTAAATCAATTATTTTAAAGGGAGTGATTAAAATGTTTCTCTTTATTCAACATGTTCAATATAATCCACATTATATTTCAGAAAAAGAGGCAACAACACAGATAATCTAATCAATTCATGCACAAGTATATTTCTGACACAATTTTTAATCAGTTATCGATTGTATCAGTAAAAAAATTCAAGTAGAACTTGTAATTCATGTATTTATAATTATTAAGACCTACCTGAATCAGCCATTTTCCTTCAATGGAGATGATATCTATGCAAGACCATCATTCTAGCACTGCAGAGAAATATCTCCCTCCAGTCTGTCACCAGTCACCTGTAATTCAATAGACAAAGATGGAGTCAGAGGCCATTGACAATATACACAATTTACGTCACTTGAAGTCTCGAGATCTTGCTAATCAAGTCCTTTGATTCACTTCCTGAGAAATCACTCGAGATTTTTCAACCTGTCCAGATATCTCACTGAATTGTCTCGAGTTGTTGAGTGCGATATATTGACTGCTTATTTAGCACCATACTTCCCGACAGCGTATATTTCAAACTACTCACCTCAATCAAATACACTTATATACAGTCATGTATATCATAATATATGTAACTCATGGAAATGCTCTCTTTTATAAGAGGCACTCGGTGATATTACGCATCTCAAGTTGGAAAACATTACTTCACATAATTCTCCCAATTGAAAAATCACAATCAATCCAAATTTTTCAAAAATCAATACAATTTCTAACAAAATCATCCACTGGCTGAGATAATCCTAGTGTTATATATGTGCTACTGTACTGTAATGTCTGGGCTCTCTTATATGATAAAGTAAAAACTCAAAATAAAAACCTTAAACTGCCTATCCCTTAAGCTTTAACAGCACGACTTTAATAAGAAGGTGATTTAAGGTCATTCACTAAAGCTCTACAAACAGGTTGTAATAACGGTGTTTTTTTCCCTCCGATTCAACCGAATGCAACACATTATGTATGGTAACAGTCAGAACTGATATCAAGTCAAATTTTTGACCAGGTATTTATTACAGGTATTTGTATTATGGCCTGATTTTTATTACACATGTATTTATAACAACATTCACCAGTTTACCTGAGTGTTAATTACATTAATCTAATCTTCAAAATAAACCACATTCTGTGAAAGGGTGAAGGTGTATTTTAACCGGCATCATAATGTTGGTGAAAGTTCATAGCAAGATTTTATTTAAAATAATTAAGTTCTTTTAAAAGAATTATCAATTTGGACATTCCCTAACTTCTATTTATACCAATTAACCCATCTATATAGAATTACTGAAAGTAATCATTCAACGTGATATCTTTTATGATAATTAAATCATTTTTTAAACTTGATGGCAAATTATTTCCATTTCATTACAAAAAAAAAATAATAATAATAATGGCCTAACTACTTAAATCTAACAGTTTTCAAAATAAGCAGCTTTAATAAATCTGCCATTTTCAACAATTAACACCTATGAAATATGAGAGATCAATTAAAAGAGAATCCATTCCTTACCAGGACTTTCTGTTCATTCGAATAATGTAGTGACAATCCTTTTCATGATGGAATACTTTTTTTTCATATAAATTAACCACAGAATCACATTACATATTGAAAATGTGTTCCTTATTAAGCACACCTGTCACCGAGAAAATGGCAAATACGGGTATTTGATACTTGTAATATTATATTGAAATTCATGACAATAGGTTTCTTTTTTTTATTTGATGAAACATGTTTAGAAAAATATACATTATTGTCCTGTCGTATTAATTAGAAAAATCCAATATGAATTGCTAAGTTATAATGTTATTCTTCTGGATTTTGTTGAACCTGACAACTCATTCTTGTTATTTTAAGTTAAAGAACACTGAATGGTTGTGGCCATTTTTAGACTATATTAATCTCCTAAGAAAAAGAGCTCCGTAATAAAAGATCTATAGCAAATATATAAAATATTTGGATTGTTTTCTTTACTTTATGATTAAGTTTATAACTAAACAAATCAGATCTGAAAAATTGAAGGAAATTCTGATGGTTGAAATTTGTTGTTGACCACCCAGCCTCTTTAGATGGAAGGAAGTCCTTATTTTTGGACTCATTAGTCTCCAGGGATTTCAAGAGTGCTACGTACATTGTAGCTGCATGACCGTGCACTCTGATTATGGGAAATATACAATTATTTCATCACACATGCTGATACAACTAAAAATTAATTATTTAGAACACAAATACACTGACAGATCATTGTCAAAAACAATATTGTTCTAGCCCTAGATTTTTAAAAGAAAGAATTGGTCTTAGTACCTTGAACTCTAGGTTTATATAGTTATGATAACTGCAGTCATGAACTGATCTTATATTCATATTAATCCCTTTTTCAGTTTTCCAAGCCTCTTCCAAACACATGCA
The DNA here is from genome assembly GCA_020458035.1 of Magallana ariakensis. NCBI lineage: Eukaryota > Metazoa > Mollusca > Bivalvia > Ostreida > Ostreidae > Magallana > Magallana ariakensis. Next base: position 54,774,964 of record CM035813.1, read on the forward strand.
ACTTTAACTTAACAGTGCTGTTACAGGAATCAAAACTCATCAAAACAACTGTTGTTGAACATAAACCAAATACTGGTACAGTATATATAATATATCTTCAAAGAAAATCTTTTTGATATCTGAGTGAGTACAATAGTGGTGCCATCAATTTTTCACCAAGGGAGTTGGCCCCTGCGGCTTACCTGCATATCGAAAGCATATTTAATAACATAATCCATCAAAACATACAGTCACAATATCCTAATGGAAGCAGAATAGATCAAAACCATTTAATTTAAAATAAGAAATGAAATCAGCAGAATGTGTTGATCCTATCAGTATCATTGGTCACTCGATCTAAATTCCCCAGGGGGAGTTCCTTAACAGCTAACACCATTAGTACCTATACACCTATAGCATAGTATACGGTCATATAACAGTACAACATACAGCCACTTTAAAACATTGATAGCCATGAGAGAATAATCCTCACGGCCAATCGACGACGTACGTGACAGCAGTGTGACCGGTCGAATGGAGTAAGAGTCTGTCAGAGGCTGTAACCTACCCCGTCGTCACCGATAAATCCCACACTTAAACCTGTCACTTCTCTGCTGTCTATCAACTTATAATACTTCTCCACCAATCTCTGACATTCATAAACAGTCTCAAAAAGCTCACACATCGGGCCAAGCGTTATAAATATCCACTAAGGGCTGAACAAAGGAGAACTGTACTATTGATTTTTCATCTACCATCACAGGAAATTCAGATTTTCCATTATGGTTTTTTTCTTCTTCCTTTTTTTTTTATATACACGTATATAAGTGCAATTAAATGCTGGATTTTTTTTTTCATACAAGTGTCTGACTGTGTGTGTGTGTGTATATATATATATATATATATATATATATATATATATATATATATATATATATATATATATATATATATATATATCACAGGTTTTGAGTTAGAATGTTACCAAAATGGAGTTGTATGTCATATAGGGATCAGACATCCTAAAGTTTAATTAAGCATTTTAAAATACCAGTAATATCTTGACTAATCAGGTAGTTTAAGCACATGTATAATTTAACCAAATAAAATTAGCCATTTTTTTTATTAAAGTCACTGAACAATCTCATATTTAATTTTATTATATTAATCCATTTCCATATGTACCAATCAAATTTTTTTATATCAATTATGGAATGATCAATATCAAAACTGTACATGTACATGATGTTGTAAAAATTGTTGGGGTCTAATCTAAAGTTCTGTAAAAACTGTCCATAGCTGCATGTATAACATTGTATAAATAATGCACATGTATAAATATGGCATATTCTGCATGATAGAAAACAGGAAGTGCAGGGTTATTTTTTTCTTTCTAAAAATAAACAAATTTGAAATTATTTGTTACGTACTTGCTTCAATGTACTACAAAAACAGTGCAGATATGAATCTAAAATGTTTTATATATGACTCTGCAATTAAACCATGCATGTACTTGGTACTATAATTTCGACAGCTGCAATATGTGCAATGTGGATCCAAAACTGATAAAATATTTTCAATTTGAATGGAGAGTCAATATTGTAAAAACAAATGGTAGCTAGTTGAGGGAATTACAGTTCTGAACAAAATAAAAAGGGAGATAAAAATAGAAAAATATCAAAAACTTGCTATGGCTATATATAATATTGACATGACATGTCATTAAGGCTGACAAATACAGTCTTAAAGGATATGGTACAAAGATACTGTTAATATTGTATTCATGCAGGTATTGTTTTAAAAAAATATATATATGTGCAATATATACTGCCATGATAGATGCTTTGAAGTGTGTGTTTACTGTGAATAAGGTTTACCAGAGAACTTTAAGTGAAGATCAACAGTTTTATAAAACTGTTAAATTGCAGTTATTGAAAATTAACAACTCAGACAAAAAACACTGAGTGTACCAGTAAACACACCTACAGAAAATGCAAATGAAACAATCATCTTGCATTAGTTTTTACAAATTTAGAAACCATCTAGACTAACATTGCTTACACGGCCTCTATCATATTTATATAAATATAACTAATCATGCCAGCTAGCTACCATACATGATCAAACATGTATATTGCATCTCGATATTAACATTGTCACTCGGTGAACAAAATGTCCCAACAGCAAATAATATATTTATTGCAAAGGAACAGTTTTCTGTCCACTCCATTCTGTTCCCTAAAGTGGAGCGCATGCAGGTGTGTAATATATTATGATTAATACTTTCACAGGTATTTATTTCATGCATGATATATACATACAATTTAATGAATATAAAGAATAGATTAGGCTACTCAAAGTATATGAAACTGACCATTTTTTGTTTTCTTCGCAAAACGAAAGGAATAATAATTAAAGATCATTTTGATTAAATTTGTAATTGGCTGCAAAGATTAATTAACTGTGCATTAATTAATTACTGTATACCTTCACTTTATAGTTTAATGCACAGTTAATTAATTATGTTCATGGAAATCTCTTACTAGTCATGCTGGATTATTGAATGCTCATTAATGCACTGAGATGGGATTTAATTATTTCTGTTTGATGAATTAATATGCATGGACTTTTGTTTAAACTTAACTTCCCACTGATGATTTTTAACACAGACACTGCACATGTATATTGCTTATCAAGAGATATCAACTTTAAAGATTCTACATGAGCCTTAATTTATTTTCCTAATCATGCTAATGACTGAGTTCTTAATTGACATTTGTTGTAAACTACAATAAAAATTCATTGTCACTGTTAAATTTTTCTGCAGCATAGTAAAATTTGCCTTGCCTCCATCATATAGATATACTTTTACAATTAAATAAAGATTTCTTATAAAATTGAGGGTATTTCAGTAATTTTATGAAAAAAATTATTTAGAATTCGTAATGAAAAATTTGGTGCTTGGCCATGTGTTTACCCAGTCATTTCGTTTTAAAGTCTGTAATTGTAATAAAATGGCATTGATGTTCAAGTAAATGTACTTTGCATAAAAGTAGGTATTAATGGAGAACTCCGAATATGCATTGGCATGTTAATATCAGTGAGATCTTTATTACCTGCTCTTAATACATCTGTAAGTTACATTGTAAGTATGCATGGTGACTATGTAAATTTCAATATTTAGTAAGGCAACTGTACAGAATTTCCTTAACCAAAGCACTAAATCTATGTGAGTTTTCATGTTGAATTCTGAGTTTAAATATTAAGGACTCTGAAACTAACAGCTTTATTCCAAGTATTCTCTGATCCAAATGGAAGTTAACCATTAATTAGTTGTATTTATCAAAGCCCCCCCCCTAAAAAAAACCCCAAAAAACAAAAACAGAAACAAATGCACAAGTGTATTTTTCTTACACAATTGTATTTTTCTAGAAAAGAAGCTAGCATTTGACTGTTTTTGTATTTTTCTAGAAAAGAAGCTAGCATTTGACTGTTTTTAAACATCTCTCTCTCTCTCTCTCTCTCTCTCTGTCTCTCTCTCTCTCTCTCTCTCCTACATTGTACACATGTCATTGACATTGTTACAGATTTCATGGTTCTTGTGCATTTGTGCATATTTTGACTACAGTGTTGACAAACAAAGGACTTACTGAGGTTAAAATTACATTGTCGTAAACGAACTCAAAGACGCAGAGCGAAAGAGAAAGTGAAGTTATCGTTATCTTAAATACGCCAGTTATCTTTCATAAGTTAGTCAATAACAAAGCCAAAGGTAACCTACGAACGCTGCTTTGCACAGCTGAAAGTGAAATTATCAAAGACCTGTCGAAAGAACTAAAGGGAATCAGATCGACTATACTGGGCCTTGACTCGTGTTTGTTTACATGTACGTAAGATAATCTTATCATATAAACCATAACCAAAACATACCTATAGTTATGATGTCGGAAGTTGTCCACTGACGTCTTTTTTGTGTGTATTTACAATCAACGCCAAAACGAGGCCGTACGGATAATGAAGAGAGAATCTCGATCCCGACTTTAATCAGTGGACTGATCTAATCAAAGCAGTTGGTGCGAATTGTAGATTAAGAAATAAATAAAATACATGTACATGGATACAAAACAGGCACGCCATGGCTTGCGCATCGTTTAAAGAAGGGGGAGAAAAAGAAATAAACAAAAAAATCAATTAAAAAGGTGATGCAACCACAATTTAAAAAAGTTGTGTGATAATTTTTTTTTTAAGAAGTATACATGTAAATGCTTTTTAATACAAGTTATAAAACATAAATGCGTCATAAAAAGCAAAATCCAATGAATTAATTCAGAGGAAGAATTTAACAGTACAAATTTTGAGTTAAATGCAATTTTTAACTACAGTATGTATACAGAGTGAATTAGTAAAGATGCTGAAAGATTCTTATATAGATGAAGTTTCTGATTTGTTGAGGGGTACTAAACTCAGCGACTGATAAAAAAAACCCACAAAAAACAAACAATTAAAAAAAAAAACCCACAAACATGGTAACTGCAAAGTAAACGTTTTAAGAATTTTCAGTCGGTACCGATATTCTGAAGCAAAGCTTTATTCACATGTCACTTGATCTAGAGGGAAAAGTTTGTCTTCAAAAATTTCTTCCCATGGGTTAACTGAGAGATTTTGGGAACGTACGTGGCACCCCCTCTCCCGCAGTCCCCCTTTTATGACCACCACATGAATGACACATTCAATCCTCGCGATCTTCTATATAGGGCTCTTATATTATCAATGATGGCCCAGCCTTAAATTCTTTGTCGTTGATACCAGTATCGTTTCGAAGAAGAACACAACTCGAAGAAGCATTGCCAAGGGGAACACCAATTGTCATTAATAAGATTGGTGAGATTTCCTCTACAAAAGTGTAGAGGGGCCAATCAAAACATAGCATGAATCATCAAAGTGAATAAGCCCACAGTGGAACAAGCATAAAACACTGTGCCGGATAATTATGCCAGTGCCAAGGTGGCATTTTTGCACCCGCTTAAGATGCAGTTTCGGAAAAATCCATATATATATACCAAATGATAGACCATTGTCTAGAGAGTATATAACCACTTTTGTTTTTGGTGTGTTTTACCTGACAGGTGAGATATTTACCTTTAAAAATTAATATCCCATAGGAAAATGATAATTCCCATCGGAGAAATGATTCTCCTACAGGAAATATTGACAATCCTATAGGATTTTCTATAAACCCTATAGTAATTATATTTCCTACAGGAGAATGGTATTTCCTGTAGGAATTTGATTCAGACAGGTAGTTTTCCTATAGGAAATTACGATTTCCTATCGTATTTTATCAAATCCTATCGGAATTGAAATTCCTACAGGAAGTTCTTGTATTCCGATAGGAAATTTCAATTTTCCTATAGGAATATTGTTTTTCCTATGGGAAAAATTATTATCCTGTAGGAATTTATTTTTGAAAGGTAAATATCTCACCTGACAGGTGAAATACAATAAACAAAGGCGGTTGAAACTCTTTAAATAATGGTCTATCATGTGGCATATTTGAATTTTTCGATTTATGCAGCTTAGACGGGTGCAATAATGCCACCTTGGCACTGGAATAATGTTATAATTATGGTACATGTATACTGACCGTGGGTTTCCGAAAATCTAGGTGGCAAAGTGTTGTGTGGATAAAGTCTGAACTTCGAATAAGTTAGCCCTGTTTCAGACAATCGATAGTATACAGTGTAGTTCTAAACCTGAAACTTGATTTGGATAATTTCACCTTTAAATGGTATTTTTTTAAAGATCTTACATTTGTAGACGAGTTCATCGTAGGCGGACACCGTCTTATAAGAAAACCATCTTTTTTTCCAATTCAAATGTACATAAAAATGTACATGTATGCATATGCATTTATCATTGACCAGTTTTTTTTAAGTGATTGCAATATACCGAGAGGTTTTCCATTATTCGAATTTTTAATGGAATGTACATTAGTTTTGTATAGTTTCATAAAAATATCGATAAAACATTTATGAAATTCCACATATAGATATAAACCGTTAAACATCTGTATCGATGTGGTTATGTTTACATGAATTGTTCTCGCCTGCATGGCCAATGGCCAACGACTAGCAATCAAAGATAGCCTATTTTTGTACACATTTACGTAATCAACCTATCGCAGCGCTCACATATATTAATTTTATCTGTCTTCCACGCACAGAGTGTGAGATCTACATATGTCTCATTGATATGCACGTGTTTGTGCGTATGTAGTGTTAAATATGAAGTGATACGTCGATCCACCAGTTGGAAAAATTGCATATATGTCATGCGCGGATCCAGAAATATTTTTCCGAGGGATTACTATGTTAATTTGACAGGCCTATTTTCAGTAACTTTACAAGGTGAAGTTATAAAATTTGAAATTTACAGACCATCCCTTCTAGATCCGCGCTTGATCTGCCTTGAAGGCAGAATGTTAATTATACATACAACCACAAATCTGAAATAATCTCAATGCATGAATCAAGTACATTTTATAAGAGACATGTAACGTTTTGCGCCTTGGGATATTTATTGTATGTGAATAATTTTTTTTTTCTAAGCATACAATTTTAATGTATTTTAATATTATAATAAAAATTATATTTATAATACAAAGAAATATCTAATTATACAGTCTACTAATTAGATTCAGAATTTGTGATACTTAGTATATAGAGTTTTACTTATCTTTTTCAAAGTGTGTTAAGTGTCTCCACCATTAAAAGACTAGTGTTGATGTTAACTCATAAATAAACATCAAACTGCGTTTAAAAGGTAAAATAACATTCAGGATCCGATATTTGGATCTTCATCTTTTGTCGGTAAATTTCCCTGGACAGGCGATTACTTTTTTATTTAAGAAAATAAGTTCAGGCACGTAGCATCGAGGGGGGGGGGGGGGGTTAAGTAAATTAAAATGGAGTTTCCCCCCTTTTTTGGGGGCATAATTATAAAAATTTAAAAATTGTATAGAAAGGAAGTAATTTAACAGTGTGTGAATTTGATGTTACATGAAGAGTTTTAAGTACTTTATGCCCCCCCCCTCCACACGGATTAGGATTTTCATGATTTTGAGAAGTTGCTCTTCTTTTTTTTTATGCTTGTCACGATTTTTTGAATGAGTTTGCCCCCCCCCCCCCCAAAAAAAAAATAATAAAATAAAACGATGCCACGTTCCTGTAGTTACATGTAAGAAGACTATTTACATAATTGTATGTAAATAGCAACAAGTCAAACTAGTGAATTTTAAATAATACGCGGTTATAACAATGCAGGGAATCTATTCAAATTGCTGATTAACTTCCTTGAATCCATATTTGGTCCTTCATCTTTGGTAAAAAAAGTGGTAATGGAAGAGACCAGTAAATAACATTTTTGATTCAATAGAATTATGACTTATACTCGACCATAATCATGCTAGCTAACCTAGTTAAATTAGCATATTTACATTCACTTTCTTTTCCGTATTAAATTGCACTGATTGATTTGACTGATTGAGCGATATTTACGCATAACATAGAAGACCCAATTCTTAAATTTGGTGCGTATGACTAACTAAGGAATTTAATCTATTAATTTATCTTACTAGATGATATCCCGCGCAAGCGCGGGGATTAACAATAATTCACATTTTATATTATATTCACATATTATATTATAATACAATGCTTAATATGTTGAACCAAGTCTTTTTGTTCATATTTCTATGAATTGTGTCCGAAATTTTTCTTAATTGCTTTTCTTAAAATATTCTATAAAATTGAAATAAAAAAGCAATTGCGTGGCTGAAAAATTTAGAGGAGAGGACAGATATGAAAATCTAAGCTGAAATGGAGTATATACACATGAGCATGTACATGGCCTTAATTCTTTTTGTTGCAGCTGACTGGAAAAAAAATGACTATTATCTTATTTCAAACCAGAGTGTGGGTGTATAAAGCGTGGTATCTCTTTTTAGAACTTTGTTCTTTATGTCAAATTTCACTTATTATTGCCCAAAATAAGAATCTAAAACACTGTCCACACATTAATTTATAAGGTTTACTACCAATCTGTCGCGGTATAAAATTGTAATGTTATTTCAAAACGTGTACCCACTTTTCGCCATAGTGTTAATTAGTCAACCCTATTTTTTGGCATCCCGTTCTGTAAAGTTCTTTCCATCAAAAATAAAATCGCATCTATTGGCCCATTTTATTTATAAACTTTTTTGTATTAACCAGATGTCCGATCTGCCCACAAAGCATGGTGACTCATCCTACATTCTCCAACATGACGTTAATTAGCCAAACCGCGTTCTTGGTTACCCCGTTCTGGAAAGTTCTATTCATCAAAACAAAAATCGCTCATTCAAGAAACGAATTGGCTCATTTTATTTATTCAACATTTGTCAAATCTCAATTCTTATGTATACCCGAAATAGGTTCCCATGATATATATTCACTCTTTACATAATCATTCAATATTATTTCATTGTAAGTAAATTTTTTGATGCAAACTCCCACTGACTTGGATCCGCCAAAGCGTGTCCACCACCTTACTCACATATTTGCTATTTCGGGCTGGTTTATCGAAAATGAAAGTAGGTTTTTAATTTATCTTACAATAATTACTTATCAGGAAAAATTCAATTATAGCTTACGGACATCAACTCACACATGTTGAAATGCCAAAGGTGTGAGCAGTTACTCGGGTGCAGGCATTTCGAAGTTTATTGGCAAAATGCCTTAATTTATAAGTATAGATTATACTTTCATGTTAAATACTGAAATCTGATTGGTTTAGACGCAGTTGACAATCAGTTCTAATTCCCTCAGCGTAAGCAACACTCTTGGCAACGGGCCGATAGAACGAATTGTTACATGCGCGTAAATTATGCGCGTACGGTTCGCCGTAGAACTCACGTCTTTTCTATATAAAAGAAGTAAAATTTGCTATGATTTGCTATAAAGTTTGCTATAAAATTAAGACATTCAGTATAATAAAATAAATAGTGCCTGTTTGGGAGGGTACCAGTTGAAATTAACACCCCTCGAAAACCATTGTCAACCTCCGCTTCGCGTCGGTTGACAATGGTTTTCTCAGGGTGTCAATTTCAACTGGTACCCTCCCAAGCAGGCTTTCTTTAATCTAATAACAGAATGAAAAATAAAACTGTGTATTAAATAGAATTTATGTCTTTTTTTCATGTTTTTGTCAGCATAATTCGGATGTTCCAATGGCTCTTCCGTTAATTGCTCACTACTCTTAGAATAAGACAGATATTTCAAAAAATAAATCATAATTGCAGAAAGGGAATAAAGGTGAAAAATGTAAATATAAGCATTGAATCATTATTTTTGAAAGATGGGGACTCATAACTGCACCGGTGTGTGCAAACAAATTTTTATAACGCGCTAGCGCGCGTTATTCAACTTTGTATGCACACACCGTTGCAGTTATGAGTCCCCATCTTTCAAAAAATAATGATGCAATGCTTAATTACATGTATTCAATACGGTTATAACAGAAATATTTTTCAAAGGGATGATTCAAACCCATGAACCAGTAATTGGACCTTCATCTTTGGTCAGTTGGGGGTTTTTTAAGACACCATTTGGCTTTCAAAAGATTAAACGCTTGTATTGCTAGCCAGGTCAAATAAGTGCATTAAATTTTCATTAGTACGATTTAAGGATCCTCGACATCCCATGCCTTACACTTTTTGTGACAGTACGTCCCAACATGACGATTTCTTGGCGTTGTACATTTTATTATAATAGCAGTGTTGAGAAGACAAAATTAGTTCAAACTTGGAAGATCTGATTTCGAATTTTTAAAATAGATGAGAAAATTCTCTGTGGATACTATAAAACATGAATAATTATATTCTTTTATTTCCCTGAGGAATCATTAACAACAAAAGAAATAGTAATATTTTAGCAGTACCGAGCCCTACAAATTCTTTCTCTCTTGCTCAACTCTGCAATGTTATCTTTTAATGTAAACATACCTCAAAGAAATCAATTTGCTACGCATGTGCACTTAGGTATAACAGCTTTGCAAATGCTTCAGAATCCATGCGCTTTTTGTAATGTTTACCTAACTGTATGATTCAAACGTCTGAAGTCTCGTACAGGGCATGTGCATTGGAGAGAAGAGGGAGGTTTACTAAAGAGACAACATGTATATGGATAAGTAATGTTGTTGGCTAATATTGTATGATACAGGTATCAAAAGGCACTGAGAAAAGGAAGTGTTGACAAATGAGTCGATCACGGACCATTTTAACAACAGTGATATGGGACAGGTAACTATCTTTGAACTTAAATGGATCGGTTTGAAACGGAATTACAAACGTTTTTACCTTATCTCTGTTATTTTGTATGATATATTTATTTATGCCAAGAATTGTATGAATACCTGAAAACTATTTTATTTTGTAAGCCGGAGTTATTTGTTAATTTATTGGTAGGTTTTTTGATGATAGGATCTAGGTTGTACATCGTCATCCAAACACAAGATACTTTCCAAATTTATCAGAGAATGGGGATGGAAATTCAAAACTTAAGGAAAAAATTATCGATCGATTGAAAGGGAGCCCTACTAATCTTTTGTGACAAAAACAGGACTATGTGTCTGACCACATGCATGTTATGTTTTTCGTGACTCCCCTGGGACCACTGAAGAGACTCGGAATACTAATATGGGTGTATGTTAAGAGTGAATGTGGGGTGATAAATGTGATACATGTATATGCAGCGTCCATCCTCATTTTGAAAAGTAGAATATAGAACTTACTGTAAACGTACTATATTTAGCGTGTACGATATTTGGCGGAATATGATTTTTCAACAATGTACCTATTTATCTACTTATATATTTTACATTTGGCGATGTACTTGATTTAGCGGACGCCGTTTTCCGCCAAAAAACGATAAAAAGAATACACAACGAAATGTAATACGTTTACAGTAAGTTCACGGAATCATTTGCATACTTTAATTACATGAACTAGTAAAGTCCAGATGGGAAACAAACTATGAAGATATACAGCTGTCAAAGACAAATCTATCCCCATACACAGGAATTATGTAGCAGAAAAACTGAGAGAAATCCCAATATATAACTATGAAAGTAGTTGTAATTCTATCAGTCACTTGTGTTCCTCCTCAGATAGAACGACTTTTTGGGCCAGTGATTGCGACGGATTTCTTACTCATTTGGACAAGGAGGGGACTGTTTTGACTCGTTTATCGATAGACAGAAGTGACGGGGGTTCTTTCACCGCTATATCTGGTAATTTGGATGTGATGTACTTAAACTTCCATAATAAAGCTGTATACAAATTCTGCACTGATATGTCCGCTGAGATTCTGGTAAGCACGGGGGATTGGAATCCAACTGCCATCTCACCCTCGCGCTTTGCAAATGACCAGGACGAAAGTTTACTTGTCGGGATGAGAAAGGGCCACTCCTGTAAGATAACCAGATACAGCAAAGATGGAAAGTCGCTCCAGAACATCCGAAAGAAGGGTTTACTTAAAGATTTGTACAAGAGTATAGACTGTATCACGGAAAACATTAATGGTGACATCTGTGTATCGGACGCTTTGTCCTACTCGGTGATAGTGGTGACTGGATCAGGTCGGTACCGGTTCTCGTACTTTGGCCAAAAGTCCCAGGGGACCTTTACACCGTGTGGAATCTGTACGGACGTCCTGGGACAGATTCTGGTGTATCAAATTAACGAAATTTTATTCTTTAGGTTTAAACTGGAGTAAGTTATTAAAGTGCTCATTAACATCAAGGGTTCAAATAATTTGATTTTCATTTTTGACATGGAAAGGGTCCAAGAATCAACGAGTCGATATAAGAATTAGAAGAAATTGGATTTACAACACTATTAACATGAAAAAAGTTTCAACCGGTTATGTGTTTCTCCTTTACAACGATTGCTAACGGAACCCCATGTGGCTCATAATAACAGCAAATTGTCTTCTTTTTTTAACATTACATATTTTTATTAATCTTTACATTAATTTATTTACTTCTAATAAAGGTACGTTTGAACGTACTTTAAACATTGCCGATTCCTAAATCAAATGAAATATAAAACCTTCTTTACTCTTGTATATGGAGGATGCTGTGTATATCAGCACTATTCTGATGTCTGTTGTTAGTTCTAGCAGTCCAAGCATTTTGTCTTTTAATATAGACAAGAGAGTTTGAATTTTTCGCAAATAAAAAAAAAATAAAAGGGGAAAATGGAGAACAAAATACTCAGTAGATATTGCTGGAATTTGAGCTCAAAGTTTTAATGCCTTTTTTCTGTTTTTAATGTTTAGAATGGTTAATATGGACAATTGTAATGTCTCGTTAAAATTTGAAAGTCAAAGATTTTGTTACAAGACAGGCAATATGCAGAGTTTGGAGCTCTTTGTTTGGCAAACATGACTCGAGTCTTGTTATTGTTACGTACACAGAATTTGATTTATTGGCATGAGTTTCAATCAATTTTTGCTTTTTTCCTCTTGATAATATTATTCATGAACACATTGAATCCGTACATCTTGTCTGTCACGAGTCATTTTGTCGAAAACAAGTAAATCCTTTCTTTACATTATTTGTAACCAAATATAAGACTTTAGCTTTGTTTACATAACAATACATTCTTTCTTCTGTGTCTCTTTTATATCTTGACTTCAAACATTCAAATTTTGGTCAATCATTCAAACACAAGTAAAAAATATTTTATGAATAAAAAATAAAATTTGTCTAGATCTCTTTAAAATGCATCGATTTGTTTATATTTCTGCTGTCTTTCATTTAACAACAGTGAACTCCATACGTTCTGAGATGTCGATCAAGGGCTGTAACTAAATGAAAAATGTATTTATATTGTCCAACTTACTTATATGTTTTGAAGCAGTTAAGAAATGGCAAGCAAAATATAAACTTAGAACATCTGGTTTCGATTTATTTTAATCATCAGAATTTACATCAAATGGTGGATGGGGGAGGGGTCATTATATAGAGGGGGAAATCCTCATTGAATATATAATCATAATATTAGACGCATATTTCTATATTCCTGTGAAATATCATGAACAAAATGATAAATAATCGTTTTAGCAGTAGTGATTTCCCTTCTTGCTCAACGATGCGATGTTTTATTTTAATGTCGACACACCTAAAAGAAATAAATTTGTGCCATGCAGCTTTCAACTGCTGATCCATAGCTTCAGAATTCATTGTCGGAACCCACGGGTTTTCTATCCGTTACACTGAGTGGAAAGCAGTGTAACGGATAGAAAACCCTTGGGTTACGACAATGATGTAATTTTTGCACTGTTTACATGTACGATTCAAATGTTTGATGATTTCGCAGTCAATTTGCAGCAGAGTAAAAAAACTGAAAAGACAGTATATATTGACAAGTAATTCTATAGCTTGATATTGTTTTTGATATCAAATGGTACAGACAAAAGGAAGTGTTGGCTAATGGATCACGAGACATTTCAACCACTGTCACGGTGATAATTTTGCAAGTAAAAGTGTTTGACCGAAATAATTTTTCAACTAATTATTATGTCTCGGTTTCATACACTAATCATATTAATGTAAACGTGCCAATATTTTCTTCTAAAACAAAACTGTTTTGTTCTTCAAAACTTTGTTGTAGGTAATTTGTACCAATTATTTTATAATTTGTAGGTTGTTGTTTTTCTTTTTGAATTATAGCTAATACCATTGTGACTTCTGATTGTCGCCTTTTACACATACAATTGCAAGTAAAAGTACATAACTTCGTTTAGCTAAATGTTTTATTATTGTTGATATCTCCGATCACCTATTTTCTGAATGTTCAATGCAATTAGCAGTGTTGCTCCGTCTTCACCTTGTAGAGTCACGAAGCGCTTGTCTAAAATCAAAGCAACGTCTATATAGCAAATAAACAAATATACCAGTCTAACCATTTCATGAAATGCAAAACTTCATAAGAATTGGCCGCATCGCTCACCCGAGAAACAATGATTATGCATTAGATCAAAGCTGTTTGTAGAACTTCATTACGAAATCATCTGGAAATTTGGTGAAGTACATCTGGTGAAAGAAACTAATATTGTTCTTCACATATTCCCTCGTTAAACATTAAACCGGTTTTGGACCCAAATGATAGTTCATCAATTTAGAATTAAAAGAAAATTAAGATGCTTTGATATATTATAATACGGCAAATAAAAACACTGCAGTTTTTGAAATAAAAATTTAAAAAATGCTTTTACACAAGAGTCATTTGTTAGGTTTAACGGTTTTTGAAAATAAGATCGTTAATTTTTTTTTTAGTCATTTCGACGAAAAATTTGATCTCCCATTTTGATTCTAACCTACCCCCGGAATCTTGATTTGAGAAAAAAATGAATAAACCTTACCTGAGGGTGTTTCCATATAACTAAGTGCTTTACTGGCTAAATATTTTTTGAGAAGATTCTAAAAAATATATATTTTTCGATTTATTCTTATGTAAAACATCAAAGCCCCATCGTGGGCTCACCTTAACTCCAGCGATAATAACACCTGAGGGTGTTTCAATATATCTAAGTGCTTTACTGGCTAAATTGTTTTTGAGAAGATTCTAAAAAATATGTATTTTTCGATTTATTCTTAATATGTAAAACATCAAAGCCCCATCGTGGGCCCACCCTTACTCCAGCGATAATAACACCTGAGGGTGTTTCAATATATCTAAGTGCTTTACTTTAGCTAGTTAGAATACTTGATGATTTCACCAATCCAAACGACAAGAAGCAAACACTCTACTCGAAATACATATGAATTTTAAAGCATGTTATAATACATGTACGTGCAAATGTTAGATCCTAAATCCTGATCGGTTTCTGTATAGTATACCTACTGAAGTATAGTTGATGTGATATCTTTCTGTAAAGTCTTAAACGAGAGAAACTAATGTCCGTGAAATATCGTGAGATGTATTAGATTTTTTTTAACATTAAATGTATTGTCATATAGCAAACTTTTTCTTTAAATGTTCAGTTGTTACCTCTTACTTTATTACAACAAAATATTGGCGCTTCAGACCTGCTATTTTAATTTCCGGCAACTTGAAACAAAATGGGGAGAATTGCGGAGTTACGCACTCATAAAAAAGGAACCCACTAAACATTATGGAACAATATAGTCTAAAACACACGACTCCTGAGAAAGAAAATGGGAACTTTTTATCAATTTGGTTTTATATTGCTTTTTTTCACGAGTTTTAAGCACGACGCCGGTCAGCATTTTGTGATTCAAATTTGAAAAAAGACTGTTTATAATATCATAATTATATAACGAAATGCTTGTTTTTAAAGTTCATGAAATATGCACATGTATTCATACGCGGACAAATTGCTTAAAGCTTAAGCCTCTGTTTTTTCTTGCAATTTGGCTTCTATATCAATGATAAGCAATAAAGTATTGTTCATAGAGTTTATTAAGAAATAAATGGAAAATACAGTGTAAATAAAGAGGAAAATGCAAAGTAAATGTGTTCTGTTTTAAACCACGACAATTATTGAAGGAAATGCTGCTAAACTGACCTTGATTGTAAAATTAACAATTGCAGTGGTACATAAAGTAAGACTTATCATGAATGTAGAATTGTAGATTATCATCATGATGGTGTTCGATTGTCGTACCTAAAAATTATACACTTCTTCCAAAACAAGAACTGTTCTCTGATTATCTGCCGTGTGTCAAAACAAGCAATCCTCAAAATATATATTATTATTTTTAGAGGGATTTGGACTCTTGCAATAATAACTCAAAATGTTACAAGTAGTACCCGATTACTTACAAAAAATAAGTACAACTTGACGGTTTTGACATAAATCTGGTTAAAATCGGTGAAAAAAATTCTCAGAAGAAACATTTTAGTTTAATGTTCCTGCAATTTTGGAAATGTTATCAGTGTTAATAAAACTAGAGGAATATGTAGTACTTGTTGTTCCTTTGATCTAGGATCTAAAGAGTGCATAATTGTAAAGAATGAGTATAACGTTTGTTTGGAGATATGCTATTCTCCTGCTTATATCGAACATTGTTAAAAAGTTTTAACTTGTTTCACGTAATTGATTTTTGCTTCATGATATTCATTTGGAAATATGAAGGAAATGAGACATCTATGATTTACTATTAATTGATATAGTAATCGAGTAGTCAAGTGTATTTGTTGACCGTGAATAATAGTTCTAATCAAGACCCCATTAAATAAAATAACAATGCATGTTATTTATAAGATTTAATGTTGTATATCTATAGTTATTTCTCTGCCTATGCCTCATCATGAAAAAAAGAAAAAAAGGGAAATTACCTATTTTTCTATCAATGTTATCCTTTTAAATATTTTCAAATCATGGTGTGAATGTGTCTACATTTTTAAGGCTTTAAAACAGTTATGTTACTCAAGTCCTCAAAGATGTATTGTTCATGCATATGGTACAAAAAGTCTCATTCATTAGGTTAAGCTATTGTGAACTCTACGACTGGTCATATTCCAAGTATTTATTTCCGCAACTGCATGGAAAATATTATAATAATAGTATCCATAACACAGATTCGTACGCTACGATAGGCTTCCTCACATAGCAAACTTCCCAAATATTTCGCATTCTTGAACGGAAGTACATTTTTTCCTAAAAATAACTTCTGTACATGAATATATTAAGCGCATTAGAAATATCCAAGTCACTGAACTGATATGACCAAAAAAAATGATATTCAAATATTGTCAACTTAACTCAAATTCAGGAAAATAGTCTCGATGAACAAATGTTTGCATTACATATTAAAACTATAATGTTTTATTTTTTATTTTTTTTGCAGTTAAGGCAATGCATCTGGAGTCTTACATTTAAAGGTGGCATATATGTCTATTTCTGATGTATTCGTGAAAAAAAAACATAGCATAAAGTAGGTTAGCCGTAATAATGTTTCCTCTTTTATCACACCCCTTGTTATAATAAAAGGATTGTATTTTGCAATATCGAGAAATAGTAATCTAGTAGTCAAGTGAACTCGTTGACTGAATAATATTATCGACATGTACAATGTCATAAATCATTGATCTACACGTACGTATAACAGTATCAATCAAAAATGTTTATAATTATTTATTTTTAAGGACTCCATATAAAATCCCCCATTGCATGTTTTATTCTTTAGGTTTATTTAGTTTTATGTTGTACATATATGTTTATTTTTCGTTTTATCATGCCAATCATGGAAAAATAGAAAATGGAGAAATTACCAAATTCTCCTAGTGATGGAATTCTTCATAAGGATTTAAAAATTACTTTGTTAAAGATATATACACATTTATGCATAAAATAAATGCAAAAAAATACTATTGCACGAGGCTGGTACTCATCGGATCGCTCTTGCATATGACCTGACAAGTCCGACTTATCAGGATGAGGTTTTTTATGCCATACGATTGGTCCAAATATTCACAAGTGAGTCGGAAGTAAAGTATCTGTCGTACAGGTGCATGTGCTTTGAAACGCTTCTAAACATAACACACTTTCCCATTATTTCGCATTCTTGTTTGAATGGGAAGTTCCCTTTTCTAAAAATAAGCTATTTGTATATAGTTAGCGTATACGAAATGTAAAAGCCATTGCACTAGACTAAAATGATATTTTATACTCTTTTCATGACAAACATTCAGGAATAAATATTATCATACAAAATTACCTGTTTAATCGTTGATCATGTCTTGACAATCAATATTCCCCCCAAGAAATTAATTGAAAGCAATGCATCTACGTGGAAACAAAGAATGTCTAAATTAATGTTGAAATTATATTTTAGTTATTTCAGGTTTATCTATGAGGGTAACAAAGAAGGCTAGCCTTAATATAATACTTAAGTTTTTGTAATAACCATTGTGAAAAGAAAAAAAAAGTTTTGTCAATTAAACCTGCGGCTAGTAAAAAAAATCGATAATGTTACAACAACAGATGCAACAATTTCTAAGCGCGTTCTTACAAAATATGCAGCCGTATACAATATGATTAGAAGAATACAGCCATTGAACTATTTTATCAATGTTCAATACGAAGATCACGTGTAGCTTAACGACCTTTGTTGTAAAAGTGTACTACAATTTGTTTTACAATATATCTATTCAATATATCAATAATCTATTACATTTTAAAAGTTTATTTCAAGTCATTAAACTTGCATTTTCATCATGTGTTAAAGCCAATGTATGCCAATATTAATGTCCTTAACAACAATGCGGAATTGCTTTTTATCTTTCTATCTTATTGAAGTCCTTAATTCGTTAACAAATGTAAGAGTTGAAGACTTTGTTTGATTGGTTTAAATTGACATTTTGTTTATATTCTGTATCCATGGACCAGGAAGACTTTCTTGCTTAATAGCGGGCACTCACAGGGCTGTGAGACATACAGTTTTTTAAGTAACTATTCATTTGTCAAAATCTCTTAAAGGCATGCATGGCGTACATGTATAACCAACTAATGGTACATGTGCAAGTACCCGTGCAACTGACACGCCTCATGACGTTATGGAAAATCAAAAGCTCTTAGTTTGAATTTTAAGACCCTTTACTTTCTGTTTTATTTCATATTATCTTAGACGATTTAGAGAATTCCAAGCACAAGTAAAATAAACCGCTGAGGTAGGAAACGATTTTTGAGAGTAAAGTCTGTCATTTAAAGTTTTGATTATAACTAAATCGTATTTTCGGATGAATTTGCTGCAAAAATGGTATTTGAATCTATAGAGAGCATGTTCCCGAAATGTTTTCATATTTTTCAACGTTTGATGTTGGTAAACAATATATGTTATCGCATTCATGATCGAAATAAATGATTAATTGAAAATAATTCTATTTGTTTTATTTTGAAAATAATAGAATCATATCTGCGTCCTATATACATACTTCGTGATAGAGGTTGGCGGAAGACAATAAAACTCTTAGGAATGCCACGACTAAGCAGATTACATATTCAAGAATTCGGGAGGTATTTATTTGCCGCTAATGGAGGACGTACCCTGCAATCCAAGAGAGGAAAACCAAAAGGAACCGCTCGTCAAAGAAATAAAGCTAAACATACAAAACGCAGGAGAACAGTAGCCCGTGTTGTAAATAAACGGAGGAATGCTTTAGTGTGAGTACTATATACAAGGGTTAAAACTTTTGGACAATAAAAGAAATAAGATAATGTAAAGTTAAGTGATTGAATAATACCTAGTAGTCTTGGATTCTATGAATCGTCATTGTAATAAAATTAATTATAGTCACGCACTTTTCAAAATTGATATTTCATTGTTTCGCAAGTGGAGCATTGTGAATCTATTAATTATCTTATCGACAACATTATTGTATACGGTACTATACGGCACGATTCATTCGTTGTTAGCATTGGGCTTGAGAACTACCATCTTTTTTATTTTAGAGGGATTTTGGCTCTTGCAATGATAACTCAAAACGTTGCAAGGAGTACCCGATCACTTACAAGAAAATAAGTACAAGTTGTGAACAATTATACTGGATAAAGATAGTGAAAAGAATCCTCAGACGAAAACATTTCATTTAATGTTCTTGCAATTTGGGAAAGATATCATGATGTAATTAGTGTTAATAAAATTAGAGGAATATATATTACTTGTTGTTGTTCCTTTGATCTAGGATCTAAAGAGTGTATAATGCTGAACAATAGGCATACCGTTTGTTTGTAGATATGCTATTCCTACGCATATTCTATCGAATATTGTTAAAATGATACTACTTACTCCATATAATTGATATTTGCTTCATGCCATTCATTTGGAAATATGAAGGAAAATGAGACATATCGGATTTTACTATTATTTGATATAGTAATCGAGTAGTCAAGTGTATTTGTTGACCGCGTTTAATAATTCTAATCAAAACGCCATTAAATAAAATAAGCAATGTATGTTATGTAATAGATTTAATGTTGTATATCTTAATTCTATGGTTATTTATCTGCCTATGCATTATCATGAAAAAAGGCTTGGACATAAATCTGGTTAATATCAGTGGAAAAAATACACAGACGAAACCATTTCAGCTAATGTTCCAGCAATTTGGAAAGATATTATGATGAAATCAGTGTTAATAAAAATTAGAGGAATAATTTATGTAGTAATTGTTGTTGTTCCTTTGATATAGGATTTCAAGAGTGCATAATGGTAAACAATGAGTATAAAGTTTGTTTGGAGATATGCTATTCCAGTATTAGTGCTAATATCGAACATTTTTAAAAAGATATTAGTACTTACTTCCCATAATTGAGATTAGCTTCATGATATTCATTTGGAAATATAAAGAAAAATGAGACATTTCGGATTTACTATTACGTAGGATTGTAATCGAGTAGTCAAGTGTATTTGTTGACCGAATAATAATTCTAATCAAGACTCCATTAAATAAAACAAACAATGCACGGTATGTGAATGTATTAATGTTGTATATCTATGGCCATTTACCTGCCTAATATATGCATTAACATGAAAAAAGGAATTCGGGAAATTACCTAATGTTTCTATTAATGTTATCCTTTAAAGATTTTCAAATCATGGTGTGAATGATGTATACATTTTCATGCATACAATAAAGGTTTTAAAACAGTAACGTTACTCAAGTCCTCAAAGATCTATTGCTCTTGCATATAGTACGAGAAGTCTCATTCATAGGATGATCTTTTGTGAACTGTACGACTGGTCCATATTTCCGCAAGTTGGAGGAAAATATAGTAGCCATACCATAGATTCATGTGCTACGATACGCTTCCTCGCATAGCAAACTTCCCCAATATTTCGCATTCTTGAACGGAAAGTACAATTTTTTCTAAAAATAACTACATGAATATCTTTAGCGAATTGGAAATTTCCAAGTCACTGAACTGATATGACAAAAAATGATATTTAATATTGTTAACATAACTCAAATTCAGGAAAATAGTATCGATGAACAAATGTTTGCATTACAAACTCCGCATATTAAATGTTTTTATATGCTTAAATCTTTTTTTTTCTAGTAAAGGCAATGCATCTGGTTGTCAACAGAAGGTATCTTACATTTAAATGGTATCATATCTTTATTTCAGATGTATTCATGAGAAAAACAGCATATAATAAAGTAGGTTAGCCGTAATAATGTTTCCTTTTTTTATCATATCCTTTGTTATAAAAAAGGGTTGTATGGATAAATCACATTTTATATTAGGTGAAATAGTAATCTTGTAGTCTAGTGTACACTTTGACTGAATAATATTCTCGACAAGTACAATTTTATAAATTATTGAACTACACATACGTATAATAGTTACAACCTAAAATGTTTATATTTATGTTTAAAGGAGCATGGTCACGATTTTGGCAAAAAATTATTTTCCCGATTTTAATGTTTACAATGCTTCAGTAAGGCATTTTTAATAGGCAACCAAAGTTTAAGTGTCATTCGTTGAGTTATAAGCGAGTTACCGAGCTAACAATTCTTTGCTATGTAAACAAAGCTTTTGTTTACATTTTGAACGTTGAAGTGAAAACTTCAGTTTTAGACCGAAACTGAATGTGGTAAACGTTAAGATCTCATTATTTATGCTTAAAATGAATAAGAAGATGGAAAAATCAGCTTGAAAAAGAATTTTTACCTGTATATTGAACTAATGTAAACAAAAACAGGGCACGAGCCTTGTTTACATGAAAAAGACTTGTGAGTCCTGTATCTTGCTTATAACTTCACTACTGACTCTCTAATTTCATTTGGTCATTGGAAATGCATTCCTAAAGCATTGTAAATAATAAAAACAGAAAAATAGAATTTGACCAAAATCGTGACCATGCCCCTTTAAGGACTCCATATAAAACCCCCACAATGCATGCATTATTCCTCAGTTTTAATGTTGTTTATTTTCCGTTTTATCATGCTTATCATGGAAAAATAGAGAGAGAGGGAAAATTACCAAATTCTCCTATTGATGACATTCTTTATTAGGATTAACAAATTACTGTGTTAAAGACATCTACACATTAATGCATAAAATAAATGTTTTAGAAAATTACTATAGCACAAGCCTGGTAAATTTTGGATTGATCTTGCATATGACCTGACAAGTCCGATCATCAGGGTGAGCTTTTTTGCGTCGTACGTTTGATCCAAATATTCACAAGTAGGTCGGAGGTAAAGTAGCCATGGTACAGGTGCATGTGCTTTAAAACGCTTCTAAAGATAACAAACTTTCCCATTATTTCGCATTCTTGTTTGAATGGGAAGTTCCCTTTTCTAAAAATAAGCTATTTGTATATATTTAGCGTATACGAAATATAAAAGCCACTGCACTAGACTAAAATGATATTTTAGACCCTTTACATAACACAAATTCAGGAATAAATATTATCATACAAAATTACCTGTTTAATCGTTGATCATGTCTTGACAATTAATATTTCACCCAAGAAATTAATTGAAAACAATGCATCTACGTGGAAACAAAGAATGTCTAAATTAATGTTGAAATTATATTAGAGTTATTTTAGGTTTATCCATGAGGATAGCAAATTAAAGAAGGCGAGCTTAATATTAATATGCTTAGGTTTTTGTAATAACCATTGTGAAATGGAAAAAAAGGTTTTGTCAATTAAACCTGCGCCTAGTAAAAAAAAATCGATAATGTCACAACAACAGATGCAACAATTTCTAAGCGCTTTCTTACAATGTATGCAGCCGTATACAAGATGATTAAAATAATACATCCATTATTAATGTTCAATACGAAGATCACGTGTAGCTAAACGACCTTTATTGTTTTAAAGTGTACTACAATTTGTTTTACAATATATCTATTCAATATATCAATAATCTATTACATTTCAAAAAAAAAATCAAGTTATTAAACTTGCATTTTCATCATGTGTTAAAGCCAATGAATGCCAATATTAATGTCCTTAACAACAATACGGAATTGCTTTTTATCTTTCTATCTTAGTGAAGTCCTTAATTCGTTAACAAATATAAGAGTTGAAGACTTTGTTTGATTGGTTTAAAATTGACATTTTGTTTATATTCTGTATCCATGGACCAGGCAGACTTTCTTGCTTAATAGCGGGCACACACAGGGTTGTGAGATATACAGTTCTTTAAGTAACCTTTCATTAGCAAAATCTCTTAAGGAGGTTGGATCCTGCGATCATAAGTCTTTGAGTTTTTTTCTAAAGAATTTTTAAAAATCTACATACATAGCTCAACCAAAATTCAAAACAAAATTTTGGGGTCTATATGCTCCTTTCGGTGCTACTGTGTATTTAATATGACCTTTCTGCACTGAAAGTGCAAATTGCACATAAATCGCTTTTTCCTCCATAATTTTTAATCGGAATAAACCATCAAATACAAATTTATATTATTTAAAATTATTAAATTAAAATAATCATAAAGAAAAAGTTTATTCACCTTATTGATATTTTGACCTTTTTGCACTGATAAAACGCTGTTTGTATCTATTAACAATTCAACATGCAATAAAGTTATTTAAAAGTCTCAAACTTTTTCTCAAATTTTAATAGACTTGTCAAAAATATCTTACAAATTCAGAAAATAAAACCAAAAGTATGGGTCTATGACGTAAATTTTGAGACAGGCATGAAATAAGCTAATTTTAGGCTAAAATTGGAGGTAATTTTTTCTTGACTTTTATGATATATTAGTTAAATGTGCTAATATACGTCGAAAGAAATACTGAAATGATGTTAAATATGTTTTTTGAAACAACACGAAGATAACCCTATGCATAAACTAGCTAGAAATTTGGTCTGCACTGAAAATAAGGAAGCTAAAATTACAGTACTCTAAAACAACTGAGTTATGAAAAATGTTAATTTTCTTCTTAAAAACCTCTCGCCACAAAATATAGTCCCTTACTTAACTCTGTAAATATGTAATTTTCTCATAACTATTTTATTCAGTATAGTTTATTTGGTATTGTAAAATAGGAATTTACAAGGAGAATTAAAATATGACACAGAATTTCCAGACTAGAAGTGACCCAAAATGGCTACCAAAATCAGAGGAACGAACCTCTTTAAAGGCATGCATGGCGTACATATAACCTACTATGTGCAAGTACCTGTGCAACAGACACGCCTCATGACGTTATGGAAAATCCCCAAAAGCTCTTAGTTTGAAATTTTAAGATCATTCATTGTATGTTTTCTTTCATATTATCTTAGACGATTGAGAGAATTCCAAGCAAACGTAAAATACACCGCTGAAGGTAGAAAACGATTTTTGAGAGTAAAGTCTGTTATTTCAAGTTTTGATTATAACTAAATTGTGTTTTCGAATAAATTTGCTGCAAAAAAAACTATTTAAATCCATAGAGTGCCTGTTTCCTAAATGTTTTCATATTTTTCAAAGTTTGATGTTAGTAAACAATATATGTAATCGCATTCATGTTCGAAATAAATGATGAATTAAAAATAATTTTATTGTGTTTATTTTGAAAACGATAGAATCATATCTGCGTCCCATATACATACTTCGTGATAGAGGTTGATGGAAGATAATACAATTCTTAGGAATGTCACGAATAAGCAGACCAAAAGCCTGCATATAGTTGCCGCTACTGGAGGACGCACCCTGCAATCCAAGAGAGGAAAACCAAAAAGAATCGTTCGTCAAAGAAATAAAATTAAACATATAACACGCAGGAGAGCAGGGTCCCGGAACAATGCATTAGTGTGTGTACTAAATAAAGGGGTTTATTTTTTGGCACAATATAAAAATCATATGATATCTTAATTTAAATAGTTAAGTGATTAAATCTAAGAACTGTCACTGTGCTAAAATTAACTGTCACGCACTTAAAAAAAAAAAATCATATTTCAATGTTTCGCATGTGGGACACTGTGAATGTAATAATTATATAAATAGTGTACTATACTGGACTATACAGTATACAACGAATGAATAATTCAGTATTACTGTATAATTCATTCGTTTTGACATTGAAGTTTAGAATTTTTTTTTCGTCGTTAGAGGGATTTGGGCTGTTGCAATCGGTACTCGAAAAGTCACAAGAAATACCCGATCACTTAAGTACAACTTGAGAGAATAAACAGTTAATCTGGTTAAAGTCGCTGAAAAGAAAAGTCAGACGGAGACGTTTTAGCTTACGTTTGTGAAATTATGGATAAATATAATGATGTAGTCAGTGTTAATAAAATTTAAGGAAAATATATAGCTTGTTATTGTTTCTTTGATCTATACTAGTATTAAAAGAGTGCATATTGGTAAACAATGAGCATACAATTTCAATGAACATTGATAATATTGAACATTGTAAAAAATACATTACTTTAAATTATATTTGCTTTTATGACATTGCAAATATGAAAATAAAAGGAGGCATATTGCGTCTCGGATTCCTTATCACGTTAGATAGTAAACGAGTAGTCAAAGGTACTTGTTAACTGCAAGAATAATAATTCCCAACAAGTACAAGTACATCAATTATTGAACTACACATATGTATAACCTAAATTGTTAATAAGGACTCCATGAAAAACTCAATGCGTACTTATTTGTTAGTGATAATGTTGTATATGTTCATGTAGGGTCATTTTTGTGTTTAATGACTTATCATAGAAAAACGAAAATGGAGAGATTACCACGTTTTCCTATTGATGTGATTCTTAAAATACACTTTTATTTCAAGCATACAATAAATATTTTAAAATATTACTTCAGTACGTCCGTTGTCCTTGTATTAATTGGTACGATTAAGTTCGATTCAGCATGTTGATTTTTTTTGCCGAACGACTGGTCCGTATTTTCACTAGTGGATAGCAAGTATAGTTCCATAACACAGGTGCTTATGCTATGATACGCTTCTTAGCATGGCAAAATTTCCTATTATCTCGCATTCTTTTTTTTAATAGGAAGTAACGTTATCTTTAAATAACTAAATGGATATATTAAGTGCATTATTAGAAAGTTTCGAAGCCACTGCAGTGCTCTCTCTCTCTCTCTCTTACTCTCTCTCTCTCTCTCTCTCTCTCTCTCTCTCTCTCTCTCTCTCTCTATATATATATATATATATATATATATATACTTTGGAATCATTAGAATTCGTGAGGGCTCAATTTTCATGGTATTCGTGGGTAGCCCTCCCCCACCAATTTGCATTTTCGACGAAAAAATAAATTAAACAGTCAGTTATCTTACTGAAACTGAAAACCGACGCATCCACGAAATTACATCCCCACGAATAAGCAAAAATCCCACAAACCACGAAAATTGGCCCCCAAGAATTCAAATGATCCAACAGTATATCATTAACCTTGTGATGCGTAAAGAATTTAATTGCAAAAGTTAGCTATAAATTTTAATATAGAGCAGATTTTTAAAATTCGATTCAACTGTTTTACCATGCGTAAACCTATGCATCTCTATAATTTCATACAAAATAACAAAGGATTGCATGCTTTCAATGTTTTAAATCCATTTTATCTAATATGAAAAAGCATTAACGTATTTTGAGAAATAAGCCGTCGATCCAGGTAAATTCATTTATTCGGTAACAAATATAGGAGTTGTAGACTTGATTTAATTATTTTCAGTTGTTTTAAATCGACAGTTTGTTTTTACATGGCATGTGGTGATAATGAACAGTGTTCAAATTCAAAAGTCCAAAGGGAAATTACAAAACAGGAGCAGAGCAAACATTTGCCTCTAATAAAAATTGAGATAGGATTAAGTGCCACCGATGAGTGAGCATCCTCTGCTGACCGGTCACACCCGCCGTGTGTTCTTTGTCGTAATCGGGAAAAACGAGATTAATTATGGTCTAACAATTAGTATGGAAAACGTCAGTCAGCATGCGAACCAGTGGAAGATACATCTATTTCTTATTATCTGATAAGACAAAGCTTTCTCCTTGATAGCGGGCATACAAAGGGTTGTGAAATATGCATCCGTTATGCATCCTTTGATAATTCAACATTTCTCAAAGTTAGGGAGTAACTGTATAACATCGATTGTCAGAGGACATGTACCTGTGCAACCGATACGCTTCATGGCGTTATTTATGGGGAAAACTCATTGCTCTTGGTTTGCATTTTAAGGATAAATCTTTGTCAGATATATTTCATAGTCACCTTGGACTTAAAGGGATTTGAAGCAAATTTGAAATACACATTTGAAGGTAGGAATCCGTTTTTGACAGTTTAGTTTGTCAATTAATAATTTGGTTGTTATTAAATTGTTTTTGAAAATATTTTTAAGAGATTTGTTTAAAAAATTGTTTAAATTCACATTATACATGCTCCCAAAATGTATTTATTTTCGTTGTTTTTAGTGTTCATGAACATACATTTCACTGTTACAGTACTGAACTTTCTTTGCATCGTATACATAGAAACTTCGTGATATAGTTTGACAGAAGACTATATAATCCTCAGTAATGACGAGACGGAGTAGCTCACATATTAAGGAGTTCGGCATTGTTATATTCGGTGCTACTGGAAGATGCACACGAAAAACTGGGAAAGTAAAGCAGAAAAGAATTGTGCGTCCAAGAAGCACAACAAAAACGATAAAACGCAGGAGAACATGTACCAGACCCCGTGCTGTTAACAAATGGAGGAATTCATTAGTGTGAGTACTATATAAAAACCTGAGCGTTTATTTTTTTGTTCTGCAGTTACAAAAAAAACCTGCTATTATATATAATAAAAATAAATTCAGTTATTTAATCAAAAGCCTTGGATTATGTAAATTGTCTTTGTGCTAAAATTGATAGTCCCAAACCTTTAAGAAAAGCCTAGCTCAATGTTTCGCATGCGAAAGATGTTAATTATAATATCTGACTTCTGTGGAAGTTACTATACTAAATAATTCATTTGTTTTTGACATTACATTAAAGTCAAGAATAACCGTCTTTTTTGTATAGAGCTATTTGGGCGTATACGAGGAGCACTGGAATGGTTACAAGA
This sequence comes from Magallana ariakensis, assembly GCA_020458035.1. Taxonomy (NCBI): domain Eukaryota; kingdom Metazoa; phylum Mollusca; class Bivalvia; order Ostreida; family Ostreidae; genus Magallana; species Magallana ariakensis. Next base: position 54,803,023 of record CM035813.1, read on the forward strand.
AGTACCCGATAAATGCCACATGGATACATGAACAGCTAAACCGATGAAAGTCGAAATTGTTTTAGCTTTTCTGTAAATCATATATATTGTATAATGATGTACTGATTTTACCAGCCTAAATAAAATTAGATGAATATATACATGTATTATGTTTTGGTCTTTTCGATCTAGGATTAAAAGGTGCATAATGGAATAATAATTCTCCAAAAGTAAAATTTAATGGACGATTTAAGTAAAATATTCGAAAAAAGATGTTTTTTAATGACACACACTTAAATTACTTGTATAAAATTTTAAAATTCATTGAATGTGGATTGTCTCTGTAATATTTACAGGGCTGTTCTTCGAATTTTATCTGAAGATAGCAGTGCGGGTTTTTTTTTAATAAATAAAAAACACTAAGATTTATAAATTAAATTAATTGTGAACGGTTTTAATTTGAAATCACCAGATGGTGAAATATTAATAGGATAACTTAGTTGTTTTCACAAACTCATTAGTAATTCTTGTTATGGATATTAAGGGCACAAATAGGAAGACAGTTAACAACATAAGATTCGGACCAAACAGAGGATTTTCGTTATCATGAAAACACAATGGAATGAACTGACCAAAATTGAAGATGTTTGCAAAAGATATTTTTTACTTGGAAAATATCGCAAATATTTTATTTTTGTTTCATAAAGTTCTATCATTATAATCAGGATAGTATTTCATTCAAACAAGATAAATATAAAGTGGAGTCTCACTTATCGGGACACTAGTGTTCCCATGTAAATTCGTCCGGATAAGGTTATACCAAATTCTAACTCTTTAAATTGTGATAAGAAGTTAGTTAAGGCCATACAGCTTATGCTATTTAATAAGATCGTTATATAAGAGACGATTCTACAAATCTTTGTATAGCGGTATTTAAGATGTCAAAGGTGTGTTTCCTGGCAACAGCAACCATTATTTGACCCTACTGTCAGAGAATATGAGCGGTAAAAAGACACCGTTGTTCTTAACTGAATAAGCAACAAACACTTAACCCTTTTGATTAAAGTCTAGGAGTCAATAGAAGCTGCAAAATTGTTGTTACTAAACCAACTGATAAGGCATACTTGATCTTTTTTAAATGATAAAAAAAATACATGAACATTTGGGTTTTATAACTTTCCTTGGACTTAACTTGTTCTTACATGTATATCAAAATCCATGAACATTGGAGGTTTTATAATTTTTCTTGGACTTAACTTATTCTTATTTTAAACAGTCATTTAAAAAAATGGATAGATAGATAGATAGATAGATAGATAGATAGATAGATAGATAGATAGATAGATAGATAGATAGATAGATAGATAGATAGATAGATAGATAGATAGATAGTAAATTGATTAGTCCTGAGAATGATAAGATTTGTTTTGCAAAAACTATGTTTCATTAAATTTAATGCTTACGTATTCAGTTAAAGTACCCCAAAACATTGAAAATTAGCCGGATTTAATAATAAGCCGGTTTTGAAAATAAGCCACCTATTTCTTGCACTGAAAATTACTCGAAAATAAGCCTGTTTTGAAAAAAAGCCAGTCATGACAATGCCAGTTTGGAAAGAATTTAGACTACCGTAAAGTCTCATTTGTAGCGCGCACCTGTGTATATCATGCTGAAAAAAAACCCGCTGTTACTATGCATTATACGCATCCCCAAAAAGAAGAAATTTTTAAAAGTCGGTCTATTCTTAAATTGTCTATTAGTATGCAAACCAATTACGACATAACGGGACATAAAGTACATAATGTTTTTAGTCAATTATAATTATTGCTTTTCTTTCTATACTTATAAACTGTGAAGTCCGTATAGTGCATGCTTTTTCCACCGAAAATTGTTAAACAAACATTGACCAAGCGACGAGTCAACAGGTGGATGGTTACGTAATGGCGAATACACTGGTTAGAACGCGTTAGATGCAAGGAACAGTGATCAGCGTGCATAACTATTCTAATTAAGGTCTTCCGTTTTCAACGGAAGACCTTGTACTGATTCTGTTGGTAATTCTTTTTAGGGTCTTCCGTTTCCAACGGAAGACCCTCTTGTTATTCTACGGTTTCTTTTTATTATTATTATTATTATTATTATTCTTTTTCTTTATTTTTCTGACTTTTTTGAAGCTTCATATCTCAAAAAGTGTTTAACCAATTTCAATGAATCTTTCAGAAATTATGTGCCTTTATCGTCCCTTTAAGCTATTAAAATTTCATTTACAACGTCACTTCCATTTTTACGTTACGTCAATTTTAAAATTTTGAAAAAGTGATTTTGTCCAGGGGATTTTTCGAAAACGCTTTAAGATAGAGACTTGAAATTTTTTGTGTTTGTACATTTATCATTTTTATTTGGAAATAAGGCTGGAATTAACATTCCGTCACTTCCGGTCCAAACCGGAAGTCTTTTAAAATTTTCAAAATTTCGAATTTTTTGTTTGAATTTCAAAAGTTTATGATCTTTGTAGAATTTATAATACTGAATACGAAACTGAAATCCGTTTTTAAATCGGACGATGCATTGCAGAGATATTGGGGTTCAAAAATTGATTTTTCCGGAAATTTTAATTCCGCGTTCTTGGTTTAAAAAATAGCGTTAAGTTCAAAGTGAAATTAACTCGTACCAAAAATAATTCGATTTTTGTTAAGTCGTACTTTGACACATTTTTTGTTAAGTCGTTCTTGAAATCGTAAAGGTTTTTGTTAATTCGTACTAAAAATCATTCGGATTTTGTTAAGTCGTACCAAGAATTATTCAATTTTTTATCTTTTTGTTTTAGTTACTCTTGTTATTGGGTTAAGAACGTTGCTCCTTACAGGAACATTTAGCTTTACTCTCGACATTAACGGAAGACCCACTCGTTGCTTTGCAACGAGCTTTGCTCTAGTTATTCTTTTTTTTCTTCTAGACGTTTTTTAAAACTTGAATATCTTGCTTGTTTGTTGTCCTAAAAAGATAAAATTTTCAGGGCATATTGGAAATTACAATTTCTCAATATCTAGTGAAAATCGTTGAAATCAACACTTCCGGTACCGAGTTATTCCCCTTTTTAAAAAAATTATAGGCATTCCTGTGCACGCAAAGGCTCAGAAACCGTCCATAGCATGCGTTTCAAAGTCATAAATCATGAAAATAGAAACTTTGAACGTTGTCCTCCGAGTTTTGTTTTTGCGATTTTCCTCACGTAAAGTTTCCAAAAATTAGTTGAAAATTTATGTTTAAAAAATGCTGATTTTTGGTCGTGTTTTTGCCTCGTAACTTTTTAGTTTGAAATATTTTCTTAACACATATAGAACAAAAAATGTGCAAAATGTCAAGGACTTTCATCTGACATCATTAAAAAAGGGCTGGTCCCTTAAATTAGGGGCCTAGAGCCCTTAAAATTCTTCGCTTTATAACTAAAAAACGGTTAATATTTCGATATGGCTTACGCTGCAAAAGTTGTTCATTATCATCTTATCAATGTCGTTACATTATTATTTTGTTCGGATATTGCGTAATATGAGTGTAAAAAGCTTGACTTGTTAACATGAAGATGTTTTCATTTGGCAAGTAAACGAATAGTCGTTGCCCCTATAAATGATATAAATTTAAAACTGAAAGTGTACCAGCATATACGGGATGCTTTAACTCACTACAAAAAGGTTTTTTTAAGTATCCATGCTTTTCTTACAGCTTTTATGTGAAGACTATGAGTTACTTTTATTTAGTTTTTACATGTATTATGGACAATCCTTCAAAAACGAGAAAGAGAAAATATATACATTCTTTTTTTTTCTAGTGACACACATTATAGAAAAAAAAAATATATTCTTCTATGTAACACATTTTAGTCATATACTGCGAGCATTTCAAATATTCCTGGGTTCTGAGCTGTGTGTACCATTGCGTAACACATTCCTCGAGAAAATCGGTCGCGGCTGGACTAGCTAGCGGTCAGCGGTTATCTAATACACAAGAGTTGCGTCTTGCGTACATGGGTTTATTTAGCCGCAAACACAAATAATTCTTTCACTTTTAACCTTAAAATTAACCTTAACCTGTAAATTTATGCTATTAAGCATCATAACTGATAAATTCGGAATATGAACGAGAAGTTTTCATGCATGTAACTGATATTAAATTTCAACAAATAATCTATTTCACAATACAAGATGATATGTTTGTTTTAAATATTATATACTAGTATTAAAACTTAAAACTTCTCTTTGTTTCTTTTTCCGCTTGATTTTTTTTCTGCGGGGGGACTCTAAGCAAACGGTTCACTTGAAAACGGCAACATGAGAGTTGATCAAAAATGAACTTGAACAAACTAATCAGTGAATCAGTTTTTGACTAGATGCGTATACATGTATGAGTGTAATTTTTTATTTGTACATAAAACAAAAAAATTATCACTAAACTCCACGCATTTACCCATCCAACGTGGTCGAGGGGATCATGCGCGAGGGGGTACAATTATCTAACACACAATTAAGCTTCGTGCATATGCTTCAATGAGAAAAGATCCATTCTGCAAACACAAGTTCAAGTTCTTTTTTCCAAGAGACAAATAAATCTCATAGGTTTATTATGCAAAATATAACTTGAATTGTGACGTTTAATTCGCAGAATGTAAAGATCGATTAATTATTATATAAAATCGTCTAGCTTTGATGAAGCATGAATTTTAATTTTGTTTAAACAAACACGTAATAGAACTATTTATCCACCTTTACTCGTAATATTGTCATTTTGATCGAGATAGATTTTGTCGTATCTATAGTCCTTTGTTTATATTGGCTGCGTATAGGCGGTCTGTGGCTTTTCTTTCGTGTGTACGCGATACTTCTTAAAACTTTGTCATTTTTGTGGCCATCCTTCCTATGTACAAACATGTACAGTCTGTTCTTTCAAAGTTATATGGGAATCTTGAACGTCAAATAGTAATATATTAGATTTTTTGAATTTCAAATTCAAAAGAAATTTCGTATTGCTTCTTACACAGCTTTTAAATTTTAATTGGTTAATAACTTCAAAATTGTAAAGATAGTACTTTCTATATATATGCATTAATCAGCGATGAATCAAAAGGCGGATATTAAATGCAATCATTTTCTGCAACTGATCCTCACTGAGATTTTCGTAAACAATTATGTTACAATTTTAAGTCATTTGCCTCGATGTTCCTGTGCTTCAACGGTAGCGACCAACCGTTATGTAATACCCAAACCCAAACCCAGATCGCCTTTTAACCTGTATTCCCCGAATCCACAGTGAACTCTTCCATTCTATTTCACTTTAGGCTAAAACTCGAATACGCATGCGTTTAATCAATTAATGATTTCTTGGACGCGAAGAAAAAAATGTCGTGTTTGCTGTAAGATAAAATTCTTTAGTTGTATGAAACAACCCAAATTATTGCAAAATAGATCATTAAGAAATTAAGAAATTTATGTAATTTTCAAGTAGAACTAGTATTTTTTTAAAATAACTTTTACAGGGATAGCTTTAAATTCAGTAAATATGAGAAAAGCCGGACCCATGCAGGTGGATTTGAACGGAACGAACGGGATCTGTGGTTCACATACTTAATACTTTAAACCATATCGATCGATACAATCAACTTCACAGAACATTTATAACTCATCTTGTACGACGCAGTGTCATAAAAATTCGCTGCCTGGTAGTTTATATTTTATTTTTATATGTGTGTATGGTTTTCTTTTAAATCTCGCCAGGTCTCTATCCTGTTTCTATCATGGAAGATGAAAACAATTACAGTAATATTTTAAATAAAGATACCCAAATAAAATAAAGGGTATAATGAAGTATTTTAAAAGATATTGATAACAATATTTCTATTTAACATAATTTGAGTTCACGTGGGTTTTTTTCATCAGCTCGATATGATACATTTAAATGCAACTCTTAAATTGGTTTATGTATGATCTTACGTACGGTAAATGCTATGATAAATATATCATGATTGAAAGAAAAACATGTTAATTGCTCTGTAACCAATTCATGCGCGGATCCAGAAATTTTTTTTCGGGGGAGAGGGATTCGGAAAGCGTCTCTCGGATACCGGAGTCCGATGGACATTAACGTTTTCCAAGGGGGGTGGGGGGTCCGAGGCCTATTTACTACACGAGTGTAAATTTGAATTTTCCAATTAGAGGGGTTTCGGACCCCCAACCCCCTCTAAATCCGCGCATGCAGTGGCGTAGCTAGGTATAAAATATTTGTAAGCAGGAGGTCTGGGCTAAGCTGAACAGATTTTTAAATAATGGTGGCAATGATTATTTTATCTAGTACAAGTACAGTAAAACACGCATATAACGAAGTGTCAACATAAATACAAATGGATACCTTGCGGGAACATTGTACAACATTAGAACTATTCTTAGTGTCTGTCTTTTCCTGTATAATCTTTAGAGTAGACAAATCTCTAACATATATCACCAGAGGCACTAAGATTACATGTTTCAAAATTTGCCCCAAATCAACATTCCGTCCAGCTTTCTATACAATAGCAAGTCTTTGCAAAATGATTTAGGCAGCCATGAGAATTATGCTCCATTCGACATTATTAGTAACAATTTAAATCTTGTATAAGAAGTCGGCCTGTCTGTATTTTTGTTAAAAATTAAACGACTTCTCGCAAAGTTTGGCAAAAATGTGATGAGGAAATAGAAGAAATGCATAAAAAGCATTGTGTTTTCTAATTCAGAGAAAGAGAATCACCACCGATCTCATCCATAGAGATGATGCTTTCTTCTATTAGACCATGCTAATGTTAATTCGCAACACGTTCTCATAACTAATCTTGCGGATGCTTTTTGGAACCCATTTAAAACATATAAAGATCCCTGTCAATGCTGCAGTGATAATTATGTCAAATCTTTAGAACTCAACCGAGATGAGACTACAATTAAGTGATGGTCGTTTGCTGCCGATTTTAATGACTTAAGATTTTATTCCTGGATCTTCCTTAAATTTTAAAGAATGCAACTACATCAAAGGTTGTAGAACCGTAAGGTGTGGATACAAACGTGTCAACGTTTATTGTATAGACCTTTTCAAATTTAAAATCACATACTTATCATTCACAGAAATGATTTATACAATACCAAAATCATTCTGGCTATCTACCATTTTGAATTGCCATTTTGAATTAACGCAATTTTCGTGACGGTCAGCATATTTTCCCGGATTCGGCACACTTGATATTTTAAAAACTAGGCTTGGCCAATTAATAATAGTGTATCGTTATAAAAAACTATGCTTGGTCAATTTATAATAGTGTGTCGCTGTTTTTGTCATTAAAGGGACTTTAAGAAAGTATTATAAATTTTGGTTGTCCGCCATATTTTGAATCGCCCTTTTGACTTACTTATCTTTTCGGACACAGCACACTTTGCCATTATCTGTATCATACTTGAAACAATCATTTCGGAGGATTAAGAGTGTGTTACAATTGCGACCATGAACCAAGTATGTAATTAAATGGCCATGGTCATATGCAGATAAATTTATGTCTGGGCCTGTTGTCTAAAGCTGATAAATGTTTCAGGTTTCACGCACGTATCAAGCTATAAACCATATGTGAAATGTACAGAGATCACAGGATTAGAAACATACAAAAATTATCTGAACGTAAACAAGCATTCATCCATGCTCATCTTAATTATTTTCAATTTATAACTAACTTGACTTCAGTTTATTATTTAATTTCAAAGCGCCAGATTTTGTTTTAAAATTTCCAATAGCAATCCCAATTTAATTTGCAAACAGTACCTGTTACGCACTGCTACATGTACAAGGACTAATAAAAGTCCGAGATAAATCGTACGTTTATATTAGTCGTTTAGTATAGCTACTATAGCATTACAATGAAGACAATCCTTTCCATGTACATTAACATCATTTTAATTCGCAGCTTCAACGGAAGACCTACTCGTTGCTTTGCAACGAGCTTTGCTCTAGTATATGAAATAAAATTGAATTAAAAACAATTCACCACTTTTCATTTTACTCTTACATGATCTACCATTTTTTAGAACAGTCAAATAGCTCACAATCGATCGATTACAATTTATATTGTTTTGATAATGAGCCGTGATTATAATCTTTTACAATCGTTTACGGGATGTTTGCATTGATAATAAGCCGCGATTTTAAAATAAGACGATTTTGAAATAAGCCCCCAACTTTTTTACCAAAAGTTAAAATTAGCCGCAGCTTTTTTTCAAGGTTTTAGGGTATTTCATTTATTATTCGCGGTATTAATAACCACTTGACATTAAATATATTATATGAATATATAAAAAAATCGTTTTTAGAAATAAAAATAGAATCTTGTATCTCAAAAATAAATTTGAAAAAAGATACTATCAATTGAATCTTAGGAATGCCACATTACCGCAGGGTTATATTTAGGGCTTCTTAAAGTAGATGACGCAGTAAACAAATTAAGAAAAGAAAACCGACACGACGCACTTGACAAACACATAAAACGAAACCGAAACAACTTTAAAATTCGACGCAGATGGACAAGACACTGCACAGTGTTGTTTATGAAAGGAGGAATGTAGATTTTTAGATTGAATTCTGTTTACCCCTTGCTTTCTTTTGTAACATTGAAATTGATATGACGATGACATGAAGAAAAACCATTTTTAGAAATATAAACAGAATATTGTATCTCAAAAATAAATTTGGAAAAAAAAGATACTATCAATATAATCTTAGGAATGCCACATTACCGCAAGGTTATATTTATACAAAGATATATCATGCATATCATGCAGAAATATTGTACGGAATCTTTCTGTGTTCTTGCCCTCTGTTCATCAAAAGATCCAGAGTGATCGATATTACGATAACGTATTTTGTGTAAGCCAAAGAGATGTTCTATCTTCTCCTTTTATGAAAAGAACATAAGGTGATAACAGTGTAGCATTAATAAAAGGTGGTATGTCTTTGATTTTTTTTTATTTGATATACAGTGGCCTTGAATTTGCAAGGAACATGCAAAGCGCTGTAGATCATGAATATGAAATACAACGTTTTTGCTAAAAATAAGAACATCTCACAGAATCGATCGGGCAGGGTTTTTCCCTCTTACGAAAGCCGGCAAAGGCAGGGCCTTGACCTATAAATGTGGTATGCATCTTATGGTTGGTCCGTGGGTACATGTATAACACCCATACTGCAGGTGCTTGTTCTAACCAATCGGATACGCTTCTTGAAGTTACGAATTTAACAATGATTTCAGCTTGCACTCTTATATTAATTTCAAATAACTGTTTAATATTCTAGGTTTTTTCATTTAAACTGAAATAAACAGCAGAAGGTAAGAAACCATTTTCGTGCAATTCGCATGCAAGATGAAAAAAAATATATCTTTTCTCTTACAAATATTCTCTGATGATCTTGTTGCAGTGAAAGAGGTTTGTTCAATTTTTTTTTAAAAATGCATGTTTATATGGCTTAATGTTTTTCCCCGATTTATAATAACATACACTCTATTGTCTCCTTGACCATAATAATTTTATCGATATTGAATATAAATATACATATTTGTAAAAATGTTCGTAGTCATTTATATCTAAATTTTATTTTGATAATTAAGTCTAGAGATGATTTCAACATTCGAATTTTTAGACAAGATTTCAAGGTGCAAAATGGTTATAATTGGTGATACTTCCCATCGAAGACCCAATGTTAACCGAAAAGCAACTAGACCCCCAAAACGGCGGACACAAACAACGAAAAATGCAAAAGCAGTACGACGGAGGAAAGCAGCACGCCGTGTTGGAAACGTTTTTGTACCTGTACGTGTTTTACATAACATACTTTTTTAAATATATATTTTTACCCGATACTATACTAATAGGTCAGTGAAACAATGAAGTCGTCAGATTATGTAAAAATAATTTTAAAAATCAAATATATACTCATCGTAACAGTTTCATTAATATATTGATAAGAAGCCATTTATAAAAAAAAATCTACATTTATTGGTTTACATTATTTGTTGTTGGAAACTGAAGTTGAGAATGACCTTTTTTTTGATTTTATAGAGATATTTTGGCTTTTACTGGTAGAACAACTACATGAAGATAAGCAATCATTGATTATCATAGCTTTTCTGGTTTAACAAGAAGAACTGGAACGATCAAATGATCCTGAAATTATTCAAATAGTGTGATGAATGTATTCATTGTAGATTAAATCGACCAAATCAATCTTGTTGTGTTTCTTTGTAAATAGATAATTATAATATTGCAATAGGAATTGAAAAATCATTATCTAGTAACCTGTTTACTTCTGTTTTCTAATGAGAGTTTCAAAATTGGATATTCCAAAATTTGAGATCAAATTCCATTTATTTATGATAGAAAATAAAAGCATTTTCCACACAATATTTATATAGTAGAGTCAGGTATATGGCATACCTACTAGCTATGGCTAGTGGGTTAACCGTTAGCTCGATCGCTAGAGTGCTGGATGTGCATGCCAGATTATTTAGGTTCATCACACAGCAGAGGCAATATTTGTCTCCGTTACATTTTGACAATTTAGTTCGCAATAGATTTCGGTTTTGGAGTAATTTTTGAGTTGGCGAGATAGTGGTCAAAATGGTTATTAAAAAATAAAAATGATATATATATAGATACTATTCGTAAGAATAAAATATGATTATTTTAATTAACTAAAACATTTTAAGTGTCTTTTAACTATTAAAAAAAGTATTGATCTCTGACATCTGTAAAATATCTAACACTTGTAAAATATTTGAACATCATTAATAATAATAACTAGATGCTGTCATTAGACAGTAATACCCGCACCAAGTGTTTGCCCTTAAATAACAATATGCAGGTGCCCTGTACCAGTACCTTAAGACTGAAATGTGTGCTTTACATAGTTATTTACCTAATAAAATAGTGCAGCGGGTTTTGAAGAATAAATTATAAAAATACATGCATGTTACAAATAACCGATCTTTGTCTGAAGTTAACGTACTTAACACAGGTCTGCAGGTCGCATTAGCGGGTACTAGTTTTACCCAGCTCTTCGGTTAGATGGGTTTCACGTGGTGTACATTTTCGATATGCAGAAAAGGATTAATTAACATGCATAAACGTTTCTTTTGTGATGATCAGCAAAAGGGATTCATATTGTGCTCTTATTGGATAATCATTATGATGTTGACCAATATAGGTAAGCATAAAACATGTAGTAGAACAATATTATAAGCCACCGGTATAGGTATAAGTTTTACTTTCAATTTCTAAATAAGTGATCTCTCTTTGCCAGCATACTGTATCATCATCTTTTTATATTTAAATAAGCTTATCATCATTACCTATCCTATTGCATTTGTACATTTTCTGTAATTTTAATTGCAAAAGTTAATTTTTTCATTTGTCAGACTTAGATTTTGTATTAAATGTGTGTATTACATGTGTAAGTGTAGAGACTTATCATGTTTATATGAAATATGATAGGAAGGAAGGGGTCTTTTTTTTCCTTAATGTATTATGATGCATCAAATATAATATAGGCCATGACCATATGGGATTGTTCTGACCCCATGGAACAGGAAAATAACAAATATTTTGAAAACTGTTGAGATCCCCACCACTAAACCATATATATATATATTCTCAATTGTTTCTAATGTCATTATAATCCATCAAATGGTATAAAGTACATGACCCCCAGGCGTAGTCTTTAAACCCCCACCCCATCCCACCCCACCCCCCTTGAAATAGGAAAGATGATATTTTGGTAACTTTTGAGATATTCCCATCCCTAAACAACATTTATTCTTGCTCTTTGTGTCATAAATTGCGCATCAAATGGTATATAGGTTATACCCCCTTGGAGACACCCTGACTTTCTAGAACTGGAAATAATAAAGTATTTTATCTTATTCATATGTAGTACGTGTTTGACCCATGTAATTTCTAGCCTAATAATGAACCTGCTTTGTTTATGAGACTTTACAATTGCCTTGAATACATATAAAACATTTTGTTTATCTTAAAAATTAAAAAGCAATTTCCAAAATTTTAATGAGCATCTAGGGAAAAATACCAATCAAAAAATGATTTATAATTCGCTACTGTACACATGTAAGAATGTAGGAAGACTCTGAATCTTTAGAACCTGAGGTTTGATTGGGGGGGGGGGGGTTGTATGTGGAGGATCAACTTTTCATTTTAATCATTTATTGTTATTAATTTTAACTTTGATATTAGTTATGGATCCCCAGGTAGAAAATAAGAAATATCAATAGATCATTTGACAATTATGCAAGGTGTAATGTGATTATTTTAAAAACATTTTTCAACAGTTTATAAAATCTTATAAGACCCCAAATTATATTTTGAATTTAATAGATCATTCAACAATTAAATCAAATAAATGCAATGTTTTTATCTGATCACCCGTTGTCCGTACGTCCGTCTGTCGGTCTAGCTGTACGTCTGTTAACTTTTCACATTTTTGACTTCTTCTCAAAAACCACTGGGCCAATTTCATCCAAACTTGGTACAAAGCATTCTTATAGGAAGGGGATTCTTAATTGTTAGAATAAAGGCTAAACCATTTTTAAAAGGGAGATAATTGCGAAACAGTGAGTATAGGTGTGTGTCTTTAAAAATCTTCTTCTCACCACTGCACCAGAAATGCCAATATTTACACAAAAGCTTGTATATATAGTGAAGTTTATAAATTATAAAAATCATGACCCCCGGACCAAAACTGGGACCCCATGCGGGGTTTAAAATTTAACATAGAAATGCGTAGGAAAAATGTTTAAAAATCTTCTCAAGAACCACTGCACCAGAAATGCCAATATTTAAATCAAAGGCCGGAACGGCCACAAAGGCGTCGAGCTGACATTTTCTTTTATATAGAAATGGTCAATAATTTGAATTTCTGTACTAATAGTCGTATATCAAATAATATTAGAATAAAAAAGTAAATTATGTTTTGTGCTGCTTTAAAAACAAAAATCAGTATATTAATAGGTAGTGATGCGTTTTTAATACAATAACTCATCATGGTTACAAAATCGAAGAAATTTCAAAGTTCAAAAATAAATTATTTTCTTTCTGCTTTAAACAGTCTTTGAAAATGTTCACAGGTTCATAATTTGAATAATTAACAGAGTGTCCCAAATTACAATAATAAAACATACTTTTAGTTATCTCCTTTCCAGTTTGAAACAAGATTACCTATGGTATGGTTGTTTACAAACAAATCCACACCACGTGCTATCTAAAATGCTGGACCAAATCAACTGCATTATCGTGTTTATTTATTGCAACAAAATTACTAGATACGTTTATCGCTTACATTTATTTTGGAGACCGTGCCCGATAACAAATAAATTTACATAAAAAAAAATTTTCCATTGGGCACGGTCTTCATTTAAAATGTATGCGATAAACTAAAATAATATTTAGTGAATTTTTATACCTTATTGTATTCATTCGCCATTTCTTGATTAAGCAAATTTATACCTATACAATGAGTTATCAATAACCAGGAAGGCAAAGTTGGGTTTTTTGTACACAATTTAGTTGAATAAATGGAATAATAATCTTTTAATACTTTAAGGAACTTATTTCTTATGCGCATTAAAAAGGCGGTGCAGAATGTGAGAATTTGGACGATTGCCAATCCAGACGATCGCTAGAAGACTGCCGATCATTAGCTCGACGCCTTAAAAAAGCTTGTATATATAGTGAAGAATTTAAATTGTAAAAATCATGACCCCCGGACCAAAACTGGGGCCCCAGGCAGGGCTCAAATTTTAACATATATAGAAAAATGTTTAAAAATCTTCTTCTCAAGAACTACAATGCAACGGTATGGGATATTACTATGAATACATCATTGGGTATTGTAGATTCTAAATTGTTAAAATCGTTACGACCGATTTTATACTGGGGCACCAAGAGAGGTTCAAAGTTTAACATAGAAATGTATAGGAAACTTGTTTAAAAATCTTCTTTTCGAGAACTACAATGTTACAGTTTGTGAGATTACTATGCAAGGATCCTCAAATAGTGAAAGTTCTAGATTGTAATGCCGTGACCCCGGAGCAACACTGGGGTCCTAGAAGGGGTTCAAAGTTTAACATAGAAGTATATTGGGAAAATGTTTAAAAATCTTCTTCTCAAGAACTACATTGCTACAGTTTGTGAGATTACTACGCAAACATCCTCAACTAGTGTAGATTCTAAAGAGAGAGATTCAAAGTTTAAAATAGAAATAGCATATGCTATGAGAAAGAACTTACAACGAACTGACACAGGGCGAAAAACAATCTTTAAGCAAGTCCTTAAAGGTGACTTAAAGGTGGCGTAAAGGTGGCTTAAAGGATATACAATCTTTAAGCCACCTTTAAGTCACCTTTAAGCTGAGCTTATAGGTCCTTAATGTCCAAACTTCTTTAAGTCACCTTTAAGCCATCTTTAAGCCACCTTTAAGCATCTTTAAGTGGCATTTACGCTCCCTTTAAGTTGTCTTTACACCATCTTTAAGTTCCCTTTAAGTCAGGTATGATCAAGCTGAACAGATTCATCTTGAAAACATATATTAAATGCAAAAGCTCTTTTATAGGGATGGGAGGGGTGATCCGAGTGATGATATAATTTCCAAGGAAGGGGGGGGGGGTGTTTCAGGCGGTTTTAATTGTCGCTCCATTAAACACAGATCGCTATCATCAACACCGCTCCAATGGACACAGATTGCCGTTATAAAATTCTTTATAATTTTTTTTTTCAAAATGATTGTAGGGGTGAGCGCAGTCTCTATATCTAAATCTGCGCATGAAATTATATTAAAGTATGTTTGTTTCCTATTATAAATTCATCGGTGAAATCAAACTCTCTCTCTCTCTCTCTCTCTCTCTCTCTCTCTCTCTCTCTCTCTCTCTCTCTCTTAGTTCAGCCGGTTATTAAACAACTGATAAAAAAATGAACCAAAAATGCATGATTTAATTTAATCGGTTTCAGATATGTATTTTTTTCAATTTAATTATTTCTAGGTCTAATTCTAGATATGCTAGATGAAAAGACTCTCAACTGCCTTGATTATATCGGGCGGGATATTACCGCTTTGTTTGTCTAGACATAGTTTTGTTCGTTTGTGTATATCTTATTAGAGTCTATTGTTTGTCCAAGTTAAGAAAACCCCTGGAACTAACACAGAATATACAAGATATACACAACAGGTGTGTCGTGTGCCCAGGTGCATGTCAGGGTTTCTAAAGGCGTTGAAATCTTAGTATGTACGTGTATACGATAAGTCTAGTGAATGAAAGTTTATTTACATTTGTAATTCATTTTCAAAGTATTATTTCCTAGCTGTTGGTTTTAAAAATGTTACGTCTACAAATTAAAGATACATGTATGTAAGAGTAAAATCTAGAGGCTAATTAATTACTGTACCGGTGATCATGAATGGGGGTTAATTATTTAAATATATGTATAAGGGTAAATATGTCACATACCCGGCCTGGTACATCATACAATTGTATGTACAAGTATATGCATACATCATTTGCAATTGCCACATGCAGTAAATACGTCACCGGTAATTGGTAATATTGAAATTGTTATAGAATTCATAGTTTAAAAATCATGTATACAATTAACCATTTAAACAAATATCATTTTATTTGTTATTATTAGAACCGATTTGGTATGAATTTTCGGATCGCGTCGCGTTCAATACTATCAGCTACGTCATGCATAAACAATACCCGTACCTTAACCACAAACTTTTTTATTGGTGGATTCAGCTTAACGCTGATTGGCTGCTGGTTCAGACTAAATTATGCACGGACAGAACAAAAACTTTTCGGAGAATGAAAATTCACCGGGATACTCGTGATTGACGAAATTGGGGTATTTTTCGAAAGTGTACACTTGCAATAAAACATACATACGGTACATATAGCTGTAGCTCTTCGAGGAAAATTTGAGTTAGTAAATATAAAGCTACAGTGCATACGATACTTACGAAAATCTTGCAATTTACGGCGCACGAAAATGACGCTAGTTTTGAAAAGATTAACATCATATCATACCACATTTTGTGCAAATAATCAATTTAAATAATTCTTCATTTAGTTTACTACAGTAACTGTTAATAATTGTCGCTTTACTTGCCCCAAACTTTCTCCTACTAAACAACCTTTTAGGCTTACTCGGAAAGCGGATCAAGAGCTGTCATTTTTATATGTAAACAAACCAGTGAAACCACGCCACTGTACAGAGCTTGTGATCGGTGGTTCAGAGACAAGTAAAATAATGAAATCTGCGGTAAATTGTTTGGGGATATTTTTATAAAGTATATGTATTTACACCGAATGTGGTAGGGTAACAGAAGAAGAATTGAAACGAATCGGACACTTGCCTAGTGAAGACGCACATATACATGTATATACCCCGTTGCACTTTCCATTTCCGTCTCGTTCTTTCATATCATCGTTCAATTCGTTTATTGCCGATCGAAAGGTGTAATCGAGGAATTCATTTCTATCACTTCGTCTGGTGAGTTAGTAGGTAATACATGTACATTATACATTTACGGTATATACTAGTACATGAAATGAACGCGGAGCACATGCACTTTTAAGTATTATATTTTGTTTAACGCCGTACTGTAGACCGTAGCTTGAGACTATGGTTTAACGCCCGTTTACACAGAGAGAGAGAGAGAGAGAGAGAGAGAGAGAGAGAGAGAGAGAGAGATTTGCATGAATTTATTATAAACATACATTGTAGAGGATAGTCGATAATAACTCCATATTGGGGAAAAATGAACTGTTCTGAAAAAAATCCTTCAGCTCTGGCATTGCATAAGCGTGCACTGATAACTCCGCCTAGGAAAAGGAGTTGACCAATCATAAAGGTTTTACACCGGCGGCGTGTATTGTTTATGGTTGACGCAGCTGACAGAATTGATCGTGACGCTATCGGAAAATTCAAACCAAAGCGGTTTTGATAATATTCTAGATCTGTTGTAAATGTATAATAATCAATATTATTAAAATTATTCATACTGGAACGGCGCCGTGATCATGAAAACCGGGAAATTGCGTAGAACTAATACCCTAGCTAATAGTTTCAATGCATTTAATAAAAGAAATAGTTTCATCTTCTTCCTTGCATTTAATTTCATTTAGCTATGAATTAGATGAACATAGCCTATATCTACTTGGTTTAAATTTATTAACTAAGTACTAGTAAGCCTAACGGTTTCCATTTAGGTATAATATATTTTTTTCACTGAAGACCAAGTTAAGTATTTCATTCTAAATACATGCATGCATTCAATTTAAAAATTAGATATAATTGATTGTTACAAACTGAATGGAAGTAAAAATCTTTTCAAGTAAAAAACATTGATTCAATAGCCACTAATTTATAGGATATAAAAACCTCCACTAATATATAAGCTGCCGTGGCGCAGAGGGAGTGAGCTGATGCTGGTAAACGAAGGGTCCCGGGTTCAATCCTCGTCTTGGTCGTATTGAATTTTTTTTTTTTATTTTATTTTCTAGAACAAAAACCGTTTTTAATACCTTTTCTATCATAAAGCTAATACATTTTGTTGGTAAATTAAGCACAATATTGAATTAAAAGATTTTTTAATGGCTTAAAGGTAGCTTAAAGGTAGCTTAAAGGTGACTTAAAGAAGTTTGGACATTAAGGACCTATAAGTTGTCCTTAAAGGTAGCTTAAAGGTGGCTTAAAGATAGTTTTTAAGCTGCCTTTAAGCCATCTTTACGCTTTCTTTAAGCCACCTTTAAGCAACACATATAGCTTAAAGGTGGCTTAAAGATCGTCTTTAAGCTACCTTTAAGCACCTTTAAGTTATCTTTAAGGAGAACTTAAAGATGGTCATTCATCCTGTGTGATGTTCAGGTGAGCGTTGTGGCCCATTGGCCTCTTGTTTTATTTTAAGAAAAAAAAGTCATTTTATTTGTAAACAGTGTAAGGAGGGATACATGCGCAGATCCAGAGAGTTTTTCTGGGGAAGGGGGGGGGGGTTGACAGCTATTCGAGTTTGCAGGGAGGGTGGTGGTTTGAATTTTAAAGAAATTTGATTTTTGGAGGGGGGATCTGGACCCCCTCCCCCCTTTGACCCCATCTCTAGATCCGCACATGGGATAATGTTAATTTTCTGCTACTATTTGACTACCAGGATTAAATTCAATATTTCAAAACTTATTGCACATCTATAGGACAGCCCCTATTATATCTCAAGATGTGACATGTCTATTCATTAAAATCATAAGAGGAGTTCTGGAATCTAGGGGTTTTTTTTGGAGTGATAAACGTCAATTTTCTGCTATTATTTGACTCCCTGGATGAAATTTAAATTTTTAAAACCTTATTGCACATCTAAAGGACAGCCCCTATCATATCACAAGATATGATGTGTCTATTCATTAAATCATAAGAGGAGTTCTGGGATGTAGTTTTTTTTTTAGTGATAAACGTCAATTTTTTGCTATTATTTGACTTCCTGGATGAAATTTAAATTTTTAAAACCTTATTGCACATCTATAGGACAGCCCCTATCATATCCCAAGATATGATGTGTCTTTAAGAGGAGTTCTGGGATCTAGGTTTTTTTAAGGAGTATTAAACGTCAATTTTCTGCTACCATTTGACTCCCTGGATGAAATTTTAATTTTTAAAACCTTATTGCACATCTATAGGACAGCCCCAATCATATCCCAAGGGATGATGTAGCTACTCCAAAAGTTGTAAGAGGAGTTACGGGAACCATACTTTTAAAAAAAAAAAACGTCATTTTTGTTGCCCACCGATCCCTGTGATGAAAAAAAAATTCTGAAACCTGATCACACTTCAAAATGACACCCCCTATCATATTCTAGAAGATCATTTGGCTACTGCAAAAAAAAAAATGACGTTTTTTAAACCAGATTTTTTGTAAAAAAAAACGTCATTTTTCAGCCACCAAATGACCCCCAGGGCAAAATTGAAATTTCCGAAACCTTATTGCGCATCTATAGGATACCCCAAAACATATTCCAAAAGATGATTTGTCTATTGTTGAAAATGTAGGAGGAGTTGGAGGAAGAAGGTTTTTTGTGAAAAAACATCATTTTTTACCAATTATCTGACCCCCAGGACTACCAGAGAATTTTTGAAACCATTTTAGAAAACAACATGACACCCCCAATCAAACTCCAAGAGTTCAGATTGCTAGTTTCTACGATGTAAGAGCAGTTTGAGAAAGTAAAACGTGATAGACGGACGGACGGACGGACGGAACAGGACAACAACAATATACCCGAACTTTCTTTATATAGTGCGGGTATAAAAATACACTGTAATCTGAATAAGTTCTTTTTTCAAAAACACAGTTACATGTACAACCACAGTGTACATTTTTTAAAAGGAGACTTCATAAACTGTTTTTAAAAAAGTTATGTATTTCAATTAAAACGAAACAGAGTTTCATAAAAAAAAACTGTAATATTCAAAATCCGAAATACATAGAAGCTTTTAATAAGCTTTAACTCCAGAAATGTTATGACTGTCCATCAGATCGTAGTAGGGCGGAGTTAAGGCACTGATGTTCGTGACTTGAATGAGAGAGAGAAGAAAGAGAGAAAGTTAATGGAGTAAATTATAGGTGCTGCAGATAAACAAATCTCCAGTAGTTATAAACTGGCAAATAAAGTAAGGTTTATATGTTACATGTATGTCCTATATTGATGTAACTATAAAGTGTTTTAAAGCAAGATTGTTAAAATTTCTTTGGCCATCGACAACAGTGTCTACATGTATATTGGAATGACGTAATTCACCAACACAAATTTCCCGGAGTCCGAGAATACGGGCATAAAACATTTTGAAATGCAAATGAATGATCAGTTATGAATTTATATAAATATAGTGAATCTAAAAGTCAACACAGGTGGTAGCGAAGTGAAAAAAACCCAATGGCTGCTGTTTTAACTATATTTATTTCTAATATGTATATACTTAGACATTGTGGAGGTTCTTTATCGTACCAGCGCCTACCTACACGCTGTTAAATTCCTATTATTCACATCTTGGTAATGTTTTTATTATGTCTTTAGTTTTGGCATTAACTTTGTTTAGAATGTTGATAGGTATTTCAAAGTTTCTCGTGCGCGTTTTCTCAAAACCTATTTCAGAATATCGGTACAATTTGGATGTTTTGACAGCACGTCATTCCTATATGTATATAGACTACTGTGGAATTATTTTTATTCGTGGGGGTCAATGTTCGTGGGTAGCCAATTATATTCCCGGTTCGTGGGGACGTAATTTTGTTGGTAGTGTAATTGGGACAATTTGAATGATGAAGATTCCATATCTTACGGAAAATTATAGTTAACTCATAGCTCTAAAGAAACTGCCAGACTGAAATCTACACGCCCGTTTATCGGTTGAAGCGACTGAAACTGACAGGAAACTGACAGGACGGAAATCTACACGCCCTTTTTATCAATTGGTCGAAACCTACAGCGACCTTAGAAAAATCACGGACTGCACGAAATATTTAAGATGATGCCAGTCTCAAATTCCCAAAGGAGACGAGTTGGCTGTTTTTTAGCTAACGTACTGATGTACATTAACAGTAATTTAGTGAATTTTACTTACTTTTTACAATCAATTTATTAATTTGTTATAAAAAAGATGTATATATAAACAATAAAATGCTTTCTTTGATGATTCATGCGGGTTAAGAAGCGATCATAGCAGAAAAATGTATAAAACCCTTTAACATGGGTTGTGTATTTTTTCTGCAAGTCACCATCTTCATATTCCGCATGAATAACCAAGGAAAACATCATTTTATTGTTTAAATGAAAGATCTTAAAAACAGTGAACAACGTAGAAGCTTTAAATAGGCTTTAACTTTCAGTCCAATCAGATCGTAGTAGGGGTAGTTGAGAAATAAAATCAGAGAGAGAGAGAGAGAGAGAGAGAGAGAGAGAGAGAGAGAGAGCTAAAATAGATCATCATTAGTTATAAACTGGCAAAAAATCAAGATTCTTTGTAACCTATATTGATGAAACTTTGAAGCATTTTGCTTTGACTGGTGACAACGTAGTTTCCCGTAAGAAATGGAGGGAATCATTCTCGGTAGATGTAAATATAAAGAAATATTTAACAAGACTGTCTTCTAGCTAGATCCAGAACATGTGATACTTAATTAGGATATACATGTGTACTTATTTTTTCAAAGTGCGTTAAGCGTCTTCATAATAAAAAGTCTTGTGTTGATGTTAACTCATAAATAAGCATGAAGCTGCGTTAACTTGGTCCCACACTAACACGCTTTAGAAAATGTTTTTAAAGAATTGTACTAAATTATTAAAATGTGTTGCGTAGCCTTACAAGAAGGAAGAGTTGAACATCAAAGACGACTGGTACATATATACATGCATATTTAAACATGTTACAAAGGGTAACATAACATCCAGAATCCAATAGTTGGACCTTCATCTTTTGTCGGGTACTTTTCCTAGGACGGGCAATTAATTTTTATTTAGGAAAATCAAATAAATATAACAAGATTATTAACATGATTGTATAACTAGCAACAAATCAAATTAGTGAATTTCAAATAATACAGCTGTAACAATGTAGGGAATCTATTCCAATTAAGGGCTATTTAACTTATGGTCATTCGTCTTAGGTCAAAAATGGGTACTACTGTAAACGTATTATATTAGGCGTGTACGATATTTGGCGGAAATTAGTTTTTGAACAAGTTGGCGTGGATTTGAATTAGTGTATTCCTGAATGTGACTATTCTTATACATATATTTATGACATTTAGCGATGTACTTGATTTAGCGGAAGCTGCATTCCGCCAAAAGTGCTAAATAGAATACACAGCCAAATGTAGTACGTTTACAGTATGAGAGACCAGTAACTTTTGACATTCAACAAAAATATGACTTACTCGATCATATCATGTAACCTAACCTGGTTATATTAGTTTATACAATACGGCTGTAACAGGAATATTCTTCAAAGGGATGATTCACACTTATAAACCAGTTAATGTACCTTCATCTTTGGTCAGGTAGCCTGGGTGTTTGAAGACACCATTTGGATTTCAAAAGGACTATTTAGCTTGTATTGCTAGCTTGGTCAAATAAGTGCATTTCATTATTATGATTTAAAGAAAATCGACACCCCATGAATTATTCTTTTTGTGACAGTACGTTACATGGCGATTTTAACATATTGTGAAACTTTATATCGCGAAATTTATAATAATATTGTCTCACTCTGTAGCGCAATTGGTGTAGCATTTCTCTATTGACCCGCAGGTCCCGAGTTCGAATGCAGCTAGGCCTAATTTTATTTTTATGAAGAGTGTTACATTTTTAAAAGTTAATTTTCCCCCCAAAATCGAACCTTTTTTCTGTCATTTGTATGTCGAACGTATGCTAAAATTTTACATATTTAAGGACTATAGAAGTTTGGGCTGATACGAGATATTTTTCTAAAAGGTGTGGAGGACACTTAAACAGGAGTACATTCAATAGGTTGTTTAACGTCACAGATCTCACAATTTGAACTTCATCCTTGTCCCGGAATAACCTAGCAGGCCTTTAAATGGAATAATTGTGTTTATATTTATAAGACTATGAACCGTAGAAAATATGCATAACACGATTCATCTGGGTTTTTTTTCTGCAAAGATCGCTAACTTTATAACCCATATGAAGCACCGTAAAAATACTTTGCTGTTAATTTTTGACATACTTTTCTCAATATCTTATATGTTATTATTTGTAAATAAAAGTACCTTAAATAGAACGTTATATAATCATTGTTTTCGTCGAACTGTAAGTCAAAGAAAGTATCAAATCTTGCTAAATGAAAGCAACTACGTCTATCAAAGTTTTTTGCAAACCTGACGTCAGTTATTGCAGTCCTAGCCATTCATGTAATTGATGAAGACGAGAGAGTTTTTATCGATAAGGAATTTAACAAAACGTTTAACACGCAAATTAATTTTTTTTTTAAAAATGTCCTATCATTTCGTGTTTTATTCAAGGCAAGATAGTTTTTTTAATCGAACACAAATAAATAAAAATCACGCAAAAATGAAAAATGTATAAATAAAAAAGTAATTGAACAAGCTACTACACGGCATCAAATGAACTCAGGGAAGTTGATGTTATGAAGATGTTGAACAAGCGTTGTTACTTTTCTTAATGCAATTAACCCATTTTACAGAATACCACTTATTTTAAAGCAGTTTTGATATGACAAAATTAGTTTAAACTTGAAAGATCTGATTTCGAATTTTTAAAATAGAAGAGAAAATACTCAGTGGATTCTATAATACATGTATATATTCTTAAACTCCTGTGACGTGCCATTAACATTAAAGCTTATTAATAATTCAGCAGTAGCGAGCCTTACAAATTCTTTCTCTCTTGCTCAACTCTGCAATGTTATCTTTTAATGTAAACATACATTGCACACTTTAGTTAACAGCTGTGCACATGCTTCAGAATACACGCGCTTTTTGTATTGTTAACATGACTGTACGATTTAAATGTCTAAAGACTTAACATCAATTCTATGTAAGAATCAAAATTCGGTGGCCACGCATAGTCACGGATTTTCCTCATACATTACAATTTGATAGACTTTGATGAGTAAAAATGCTTAACACCATTTATTTGTTGCTATGTGGTCCCGTTGCCATTGTAACAGAGAGTAAAGATGTAAAAATGGCATTTTTATGCTTATTTGAGAACCTATTGTGAGTAATGTGCACAACTTGGGGTTTCCAGAGTAGAAAATATAATTAAAAATAGCTGTCATTTTTCAAAAGAAAGAAAAACATTCATGGAGAAAGGCATATTTTAGAGCGTTTCAATGGTTACTAAAGAGAAATTTAAAACTATGTTTTCTTCATTTAATTTTAATAAAAAGAGCAAATCTTGGTTTTTTGGTAAACGCTATTATGACTGTGCAATAAAGAATTTATATATGAAAATTTAGAACCGTTGCTATGGTAACAAGCTGAAAAATAAGGTAAATTATAATATTTTAAGGCATATTTGAATGAATATTATTCACTTAAAATGAATAAATATATAAAATCAGTTGGTGAGAAAAAATCAAGTATGTCTTAAACTTCAATGACATTCGAAAAAAAATCTGACATTTTCTAAAAATAAATGCCGTTGCTATGGACTTTTTAAAAAGTAAGAATTTTTGTGTGATTTTGTACGCAACTTAATTTTCCATACCAACAACACTTCTCTGTTGCATTACAACGCTTTTTGTGGTATATAATAAAATTATAGATATATTTTAACAAGTTCAAACTAAAACAATTGCAAAAAATCTAAAATCAGGAATTACAGCATATCAAAATCATCTTTAATTTCTCAGTTTTTCCTATTTTTTGGCCTTGTTGTCATAGCAACGGATCTCAATTTTCACAAAATGAAATGCTTGGACATTGATTAGGATGAAAACATTTAATGATTTCCTATTTCGGCTTTTTAAAAAACCGCAAAAAACTGATTTCAAAATTTTGTAACGGTTTCCATGGTAACATTTTAAAGTTATTGGTTTCTCCATCAATTTTTTGATATAATTAAAGAATTAAAAATAGGACAAAGGATGTTTTGTGTCTTTGATAGTTTACATTAGTGGGCAAAACCTTCTAATACGGCTTCAGTGTAGGTAAGTTTTGCTATTTTTCCATCTTTAGCCTCTGTTACCATGAGAACGGTTACCTCAAGCAACCAACTTTTAGGTTTTTTTGCGTTTTACACCTAGGTGTGTCTATGAATGAAATATAAGGAATAAGGAAATATAAGGAAATTTGGTGACTATGCGTGGCCAGACCATTTTATAAATCTTTGGTTCTTACATAGAATTGATATTAAACAAAAAAAAATGCATTGGAGAAACAAGAGGCCCATGGGGCCACATCGCTCACCTGAGCAACAATGGGCGTTCAAAAGATATTGTGCCATATGGCCCCTAAGTAGAATAACAAAAAATAAATATTGTAAAGTATTCGAATTTTACACTTATTTTTGCATACACGTAATCTTTGACCTTGTATCTTTATGGAATACTATTTTTACCCAGAGTAAGAAAATCCTACGCAAGATATAAATAAAACTAAACATTTGGTAGGGGTACACCTCCCTCCAATTCCCTATATTTTCGTTCTGCCCCCCCCCCCCACTTTATAAAGCGATCAAAATATATGAGAGCATATAGGTACATTTTCTTCCTCAACTACTTACTAGTTATTGTATTTTTTTAAAAATATCATATAATAGTTATTGCATTTTATTGAAAAAAAAATCCTATAGATGTGAAGAAGAAAATTGTACCCCAACCCGCTCAATTCCTCAAATTAAAAACATTCAAAAATTAAATTTGTCTTCTCCATTATAATTAAATGACTGTTGTTTACCTGGCGTAAACTCGTGTGACTTTTATAACTTTACTCACATTTGATTGATGAATACACTGGAATGAAAAGTGTTGTCACGTGACATGTTAAAGAGCTATAAAAATCAATGTTACAGTATTGACAGGCACATCACTCTATTTTACTAACGCCCACCCATTATTTTTATCTTTATTCAAAAATAAAAAAATGGCTACAGACCAGGATAATTTTCCGCTGTAATATTTTCTTAGGAATAGCGATAATCCCTTTATCCCCGCAACAAAAATGTGTCAGAACTATGGAAATTGTTTCACGGTGTCGTTTTTATTTACTCTTGTCTGAAAAACTATCACGATGTAGATTTCACATTATCCATTGTATAAAGAGGAGCCAGAGAGTAGTTATATACAGCATATCTTTGTACAAGTATTTAATATTTAGCGAGACATTTCTAATGATCAACCAAAATTTCAGCGTCAATCGTAGAATTATAAGCAAGATACAGAGCTCACAATTCTGCTAGGTTTGAGTAATATATTTTGTTCACATGAGTTTATTGCATTCAGCTTAAGAATTTTAACTTTGTATTTCCTATTCAGCATTTAAAGTGGAAAAAAAGAATGGCCTCAAATCTGTGTACATTGAATTGTGAGCAAATATCTGTATCTTGCTTATAATTCGAAGCTTAACACTCAAATATGGTTAGTAAATAGAAATTGTAAACAATTAAACACAAGAAACATATGCACTATAACAAATAAAGTGCACAATTTATTTTTCAAAATATATACCTACATATTTCCGTCAGCGATATTAAACTCTATTTAAACTTATGAATAAATTCGAGAAAATGCTAAGCATCTCAACAAAACACATTGCATTAATCTAATAGGCCTATTACGCAAAAGATCATACCGAATTACCGATGGAATGAATAGTATTTTAGTACTCTTTTAATACATCAGATTTTGCTTAATTTGCGCAGGTTAACAGTTAACTGTCTGATTTACCGAAGTCTCTGTTTGATTTGATACGTAAAAATTACAAAATACAGGCGATAGTTCCCAAGTTACAAAGCATAGATAATGAAAATGAAACGAAAATCAAAACAAGCTAACACCACCGTCATATGTGAAAACTGTCAACGCATTGAAATAGTTAACCTCAATTTACTTCACAAAATCGGCACCACTGTATTCTGCATGTTTCAAAGATCCCCTTCGTACGCGAACTGTTGCACAACAAACTAAATTCATCATTGTCAGATCGACCCGTTTATCTTAAACAAAGAACCTCGTTTTAGAAGTATGAGTCTTGGTAAAATGGGTGGGCAAACCCGGGCCGGGGCAAAATAAAAGCCGGGGCAGATCGGCAATCGTCAATTCCAAAATACGCATTGTTTTGCAGCAATATTTACAGCGAATACAAATATACTGGTCCGTAACATATCCTCAAAATTTTAATTTTATTAATAACTGCCAATCTTTTGTTTTGCCCCGGCCCGGTTTGCCTACCCATTTTACCATGACTCATGGAATACCGAACCCGAAGCTATAAACTGATTGAAACACGCATTTCCTTTATTATTATTTTCGTAATAACTCAGATTTGAAACAGAATTAGCCCATAGTTTTTGCAATTTATATTTTCCTTTCCATAAGGATTATTTATGCTAAATTACATTGAATTTGACTCAGTAGTTCTTGAGAAGAAGATTTTTAAAAAAGCACCCCCCTTTTTCTACAGTTTCGAGGTTTTCTCCGCTTTGAATAAAGATCGGTCTTTTATTTTTGCAATTTATATTCACCTTCCCATAAGAATGCTTTGTGCCAAATTTGGTTGAAATTGGCCGAGCGGTTTTAGAGAAGAAGATCAAAATGTACAAAAGTTTACAGACGGACAGACGGACAGACGGACGGACAGACGGACGACGGACAAAATGTGATCAGAATAGCTCACTTGAGCTTTCAGCTCAGGTGAGCTAAAAAACGAAACTGAAAAGGACAACATATACGGAGAAGTAACTATGTCGGCTAATGTTTTTTGATATCGAAAGACACCAATGAAAGAAAGTGTTGACAAATGAGACAATTTAACAACAGTGATATTGGACAGGTCACGATCTTTGAACTTAAATGTGTCGGTTTGATGCGTCATTACAAACGTATATACCTGAACTGTGTCATATTGTACGTTATATATGTGCCATATACGAGGGTTGTCCCAACATAGCGTAGACAAGTGGCGTTATTCTGTTAATCGAAGACACAGGAAGATAACACTTGTGCCACAAAGAGTTAAAGTAATTTGGATTCAAGTTATGTTTTGAAATAAAATATTGTTTGAGTTTAAATTAGTAAAATGGAAGCATTCCAGATCATAAATTCGACATGCGGCGAAATGTCAAAAAGTTAAAATCAACATGATGAAATGAAAATTGCGAGAAAAAGTACTTTTTGAATTAAAAAAAAAACTGAAATAAAAAAACATTTAAATTTGTTTATAAATGTATTATTTGCCCAGAAAATGTTCAGGCTATAACAAAACTTTTTAAGTTTTTATAACGCGTTTTTGTGATAAGTTAAACTGTAAACTGTAATAAAATGACGACGTCAGCGTATAAGGCGGCGCAGCGGTAACTGATAAAATTTCGTAAATACCTTGAAACAAATCCTAAGCGATTTTTGAAGTGAATAAAATTAACATAATCACTTAGAAATGCATTTCTGAATTAGTAGTCTAACAACATTGAAAATATTCGAACGAGTATGATGACAATAAGTGAAAAAACTAGATACGATCTCGTTACGAGTAACGAGTAGGTCTTCCGTTCAATTTCTTAAACGATACGATTAAAATATGAATGAAATTTCAGAATTTCCCCTCAACTCCTTCCTTTCAGGTAATGTATACGATTGTCAATATCCTTTACAATGCTTAGCAAAGTGTTTTGCTTTTTCACATTCAGCACATTTAAGATTTAAGATTTTAGTTCCTTAAAATCCCTTATTATGTCATCAATGGGTGTGGCAATGAGTTTTACAAACTGATATTATTACGATCAACAACTTTCCATTTAAAATGCATTACAAAATCTTGATCGTTTTTAAGTTATGTGTAAAAGACTTTAAGATTGTCTTGGCTCCTAATTTAAGGGGCCAGCCCCTTTTTGTTAATTTCATACGAAAGGTCTCAAGCATACTAACATTTTTTGTTCTTACACCCATCTTAAATTGTTGTTCATTTTTGAGATACAAATGATTGAATATTTTATGGGCCAGCCCTGTAGATCCTTAATGGGGACAGACATTTGTGTTTTGATTAGTGAAATCGATTTAAATTATCAATACAAGCATTTTCTCTTCTACAATGCTTAACAAAATATGTCTCATTCTCTAGATATATTGTGTCAAAGTTTGAGAACTTTGGCCACTAAAAATCCCTAATTACGTCATAAATGGGCGTGGCAATGATTTTTTTCTGTTAGATAGTGTTACGATCAACAACTTTGCTTCTATAATGCATTACAAAATCTTTATCGTTTTTAAGTTATTTGTAATAGAGTTTACGGGTCTATTGGCCCCTAATTAAAGGGGCCAGCCCCTTTTTCTTTATTTTGTTGGAAAGAACTTTTAATACTCTACCATTGTTGTGATAAATGTCTTAACAAAATATCAACTGATAAAAAGATATAGATCAAAACGTGTGAAAATTTTGATTTGAAATTCGTACCAAATTTTCGTGCCTAGGCGAGCTCCAAAAATGGCGCCACTTGCGTAAAACGAAAACAATATGCACAACTTTTAACTATGGACTACCTATCCTGAAAGTTTCATATTCATATCTCTTATAGTCTCCAAGATCAACTGTTCACAAAATGGGTCGTAAAAGTTTACAAATTAGCAATAAATCGGTACCGGAAGTGACGACGGCAAAATTTTTAAGAATAAAATAAATTCAGACCACTTGCAATCATCTGTCAAAAATTGGTCGAAATCGGTCAAATAGTTTTCGAGAAAACGCTTGCACAAAATTTGTGGAAAAAAAAAATAATAAGAAACTGTACGAAAACTATAAGGTCTTCCGTTGGAAACGGAAGACCTTAATGAAATTACAGTAAACATATTTTAAGGTATGTGTTTTGTCTACGCTTCTTTGGGACAACCCTCGTATTTTATAATTAATCTGAAAACTATTTTATTTTCTTAGCCATTGGTACTACTGGGGTATTTATACCTTATTGGTAGGTTCGTGAATGATATGATCTACGGCAGCACATCGTCATCCAAATACAATTAATATACTTTCCAAGTTTATAACAAAATGGTCATGGAAATTTAAAACTTAAGCAAAAAAAATCGAACGATGACAAGGGAGCCCCAGTCTTTTGAAGACTAAAACAGGACTATGTGTCTGACCACATGCATGATACATGTATGGTTATTGTGACTCGACTGGGACCACTTAAGAGACTCGGAATACTGATATAAATGTATGATAAAAGTGAATGTTGGTGACAAATGTGATATTATATTCAGTGCCAATTCCGATTTTGTGAAGTAGAATCAAAACCTTAAGTTTAATATTTTGATTACATGGTCTAGTAATTCTAGATGGGAAATAAACTATCAAGATGGACAGCTGTCAAAGACAAATCCATTCCACAAACCCATGGATTATGTAGCAGAAAAACTGAGAGAAATCCCAATACATAACGATGAAAGTAGTTGCAATTCTATCAGTCACTTGTGTTACTCCTCAGATGGAACGACTTTTTGTGCCAGTGATTGCGATGGATGTTTGACACATTTGGACAAGGAGGGGAATATCGATAGACAGAAGTGACGAGGGTTCTTTCACCGCCATAACTGGCAATTTGGGTGTGATGTACGTAGACTTCCATAATAAAGCTGTGTACAAATTCTGCACTGATATGTCCACTGAGATTCTGGTAAGCACCGGAGATTGGAATCTGCCATCTTATCCTCTCGCTTTGCAAATGATCAGGACGAAATTTTACTTGTCGGGATGAGAAAGGGTCACTATTGTAATATAACCAGATACAGCAAAGATGGAAAGTTGCTACAGAACATCCGAAAGAAGAGTATACTTAAAAGATTTGTACAAAAGTATTGACTGTATTACGGAAAGCATTAATGACGACATCAGTGTATCGGACGCTTTATCCTACTCAGTGTTAGTGGTGACTACAGTACCGTCAACGCGGATCCCGTATTTTCCGCGCACCCCCGCGGTCCAAATTGCAACGCGGTTTACGACAGGTGTCTCAGGTAAAACCGCGTACCCCCGCGGTAGGGTCGTTCAGCAAATCAACACCGCCGCGGTCTTGACGATCAAATACAGGTGAGGAAAAGTATTGGACTGAAACGCGAGTTATCTCCCTTGACTAAAAAGTAATTGACAGCTACAAGTAACTGTATAATTATATCATATTATTAATGGAAGTATTTAAGACTACAGACGATATATTTTCAAATTGTTTTAAAAAATTTATATAACGTGTGTTTAAAATCTTTCATCGATGCTATTTCATTTAGTAACTTGACAAATAGTTTAAAAACTATTTTAATTGACGTAGCCTATTCGAAAATTTATATGTTTGCCAGTTGTATTTTTTCCCTTAATTTATTAAATTGTGAGGAAGTATTCAAAGTTTTCTTTTTGTAACTTGACGTTGTATATTTACAAACTATTAAAATTTACGTAACCTATTCAAAAAGTTATTTGTTTGCCAGTTGTATTTTATTATTTTCCCTTAATTTATTAAATTGTGAGGAAGTATTGAAACTTTTGTTTTTGTAACTTGACGGTGTATTTTTACAAATTATTAAAATTGAGGCAGCCTATTTGAAAAATTATATGTTTGCCAGTTGTATTTTATTTTTTTCCTTAATTTGTTAAATTGTGAGGAAGTATTGAAACCCTTCTGTTTTATCAATGCAAACTGCATACCGGGTAAATCAAATTATTGAAACATTTCCGTCCGATCGAGTTTCAACAAACTTTCAGCCAGTTTGCAATTGTATTTTAGAAAACAGAAAGTACACATTCACAGGTAGTATATTAATTATATTCGTATTTTGTATGTATTTTAAAATTTTAATCTACTTGTTCATGGGCAAGGTTTTCTGTGAAAGTGATACATGTATAATACACGGTCTGGAAAACAGCGCGCTAACCGCTAATCATGTTAGACTATTCGCGAAGCGGTTTATGGCAATTTAAGGTCGCGAGGATATTTTTCAGGTTGACATCAGAGTTAGGTAGATAATATTAAAATAATTAGACTAGTGTTGTTCTCTTATTTAAACCTTATAAGCTTGGTATATAACTGCTGTATTTAACTCGATACTAAAGTGTTACTATTCTTTACAAGAAATGGAAAGAGGTATTATTTTGCATCACAAAACATGTAACTGTACATGTTATTAAATGCATACAACTCGAATTACTTTTTAAAAAGAAATGCAAACTATTTATGAACACATTTCCTTTCTTGTGTATATTAAGTAAGTTTAAGTCGCGATTATTTCCTGTGTATAATGATTAGCAAACTCAGGGTAGAAAAAACGGCATGCCCTGGGGGTTTTCACACCTCTTCAAGACAAAAGAAAACCTCTAAATTGCGAACTACTTCGTCTAACCGTAAAACACCATCCCTTTTCTATCTTACAGAAGGGGTTTCTTGTTTATGAGTGTCGTCGATCCAGATATTCTCTTTTTATGATCGTTATGAGAGAGAGAGAGAGAGAGAGAGAGAGAGAGAGGGTAAAATTCCTGATGGTCATTCGTTACACGGATTATCCACCTGTCTCATACCTGTGTATTATGTGCGTTCAAGCGTTGAGTGATTTCCTGTCTGTGTGATTGTTTCACACCTTTGTGTAAAACAATTGGGACAAAAGTCAAATTCAGTTTACTTTGACAGTCATAAAACAATGTAGATAAGGGTGGGGGGGGGGGGGGTTACGAGAAACGTTATTCGCAACTGATATGTACAACATATGTGTAGTAGATTCATATTCAACACACATAAAATGATATCAATACCTTGTAGTATTTTAAGTGTAGAGTAACATTTTCATTTTATGCCGTTGATCGTAAGGTAAACATTCACCGGGTAGCATGTGCTTGTAACGGACTAGGTTAACTGTCTTGAGCATCGAGAGACAGTGCCGTAAAACATGCTACAAATTGATATGGATTAAAAATATTTATAGTCTGAAATGTTTAGAATCATTAAAAAAAAAACGGTAGTTTTTATTTTACTTTTTATCTTATCCTACATGTAGAAATAATAGCTTTATCCACATTTACATGAAAATTGTAACGGGTGCAGATGATTCTTTAATTAAAATTTCTCTAAAATAACTCATAAGGAGTTTTCAAAACGTGCATTTAATATGTAATCATTTAATGTGAAATGAGGCAATACATCAGACATGGTCAGTAAGGAATGATTCTTAATGTTAGGTGGCCGTCTTATTGTCTAATGGCGTACAGGTAAAATTAAATCGTTCAACGGTAGGTCACACCGCCGCGGTTTAAACATGGCTGCAGCGAGGACCGCGATGAATACACCGCGATGGTGTAACGCGGAAAGAATTAATTAACCGCGGGGGGAGCGCGGTTAAATACGGGATCCGCGTTGACGGTACTGTAGATCAGGACGGTACCGCTTCTCGTACTTTGGTCAAAAGTCTCAGGGGACATTCAACCCGTGTGGAATCTGTACCGACATCCTGGAACAGATTCTGGTGTGTAACGATTCTTTTTCCTTCAGACCTAATTGTTCCAGCGTCTATCTCTTGGACAAAAGCGGTAACCTTCTGTCCATTCTTCTCACGCCGGAGCGTTGCCCGATAAGTCCGAGTGCGCTGTGCATTGACAATGAACACAACTTGTTGCTTGGGAGTCGACATAGTTCTTTCATTGTTGTTTACAACTACATCTATTTCTTAAACAAAGACCTAACAAATGTCTGATGCGGGTTGTTTATTTTATCTGCAATGCTAGCTTCCTCCATACCTGCAAATAAAGCTACACGAAATTATTGCCTCCATGGATAAAACGACGAGCATGAAAAAAGTCTGACTTTTTTTATCCACACATCAGCATAGCATATTAAAATGTATATTACATAAAACATTAATGTGGGGGTTTTTTTCGAGAGGAAAAAAGAGAGGAAATAGAAAGAGACAATAGTAGAGGAAATGAGATAAATAATATTACAACGTAAATAGTAGGTTTCATCTACCCCATTGCTGCCAAATATATCCGTTTTACCATTTCTATAACCAAAATATATGTCTTGGTATCAAAGTATAGTTAAACTGTGATATTGCAACAGAAACACGTAAAGACTGCTTAGGACTCTTGCAACATAAATATACTAGTAGTACTCAGAAAATCATTATTTGTTCTAATACAATCTCTAAAAAAAGGACTTCTTTCTATTATCTATATGTGTATCTATCTTAAAAAAACAACAACAAAATAAAAATAAACCAAACAAACAAACATACATGTAAGGATAACTTGATATTTACCCGAATTAATGGTTAGTTTTTCATTTGTAGGATGATGATTATAAACTAGAAGAGATTGTACATAACGTTGTTTCCATTACAAGAAACTTGTTTAAAGCAGATCAATTAGTGACAAGACGAACCGGGAAATGTATATCACATGATAAAACATATATGAGGCTTGTATGATATGCACAATAATTGTTATACTTTATCATAAGCACTAATTACAATATGCACTATACATTAATATAATAGAATATCATAGTGCTTATTGGGATAATTGGGTTATTTGGGTTCGATATATGGTATTAATTTATAACATTTTTTGTAGAATCTCTGTCAATTTTATCAAAAGAATGATTGATAAAAAAAATTGAGCAATTTTTGGAAACGTACACTCTTTCGAGATTAAAAAAAGATGTTTTAAAAATAAGCAAAGGCAACCCGGCTGCTATGATGATTTCTAATAAAATCGTTTTTTCCTGAAAATACTACTTTATATACAAATCTATCTTTATCTTTAAACATCTCTAATTTTTTTTAATCGGCTTGCCAGAACTAGAGATAGCTCCATTATTCATGATGTATTCGTGTCATTTTTGGGTCTGTTATAAGACGTATTATTGGTCCGTATGCTACGATAAGCTTCTTAACATAGCACTCTTCCTCACTATTTTGCATTTTTGTTCGAACGGGAAGTACATTTTTCTAAAAATAACTACATGTATATATTTAGCGCATTAGAAATTTCCAAGTCGCTGCACTGATTTTAAAATTGATAATTTTACTCAAAATCGGGAAACTAGCACCAGTGAAGAAATATTTGCATTACAAAACTCGGCATATTAAAGGTTATATGTTTCAAATCAATTTTTTTCCTGTAAAGGCAATGCGTCTATTACAAAAGTACTTAACAGAAAGTATCTTACATTTGAAGGTGTAATATGTTTATTTAAGATGTATTCATGGGGAAAACAACAACATAAAGTATGTAAGCCGTAAAATGTTTACTTTTTTAATCATACCCCTTGTGATAAGAAAAAAAGGGTTTTTTTTCAATATGGAGAAATTTAACCAGCACCCTTTTAACCAAACATTTGTCTGCGTTACCACTAGACCACGCATAAAACAATTTCTAAAAGAGTTCTTTCACTATATGTGGCAGTATATAAAGTGATTGGGAGAATACACTTATTGAACTATTTTATCAATGTTCATTATGAAGAGACCATGTGATACTTACATACTTTATCGTAAAAATGTACTACAAGTCTTACAGTATTTCATATTTTTAAAGTTTTGATCAAACCAATACTTCTGTATTTTTTCTCTGCATACAAATCAAATTTCCGTATGATCTATAAACACTCCATAAGTTTCATCATCTATACCACTATATTAAAATAATAGACTCGAATTTTTGGGCTTTAATACCGAAAAATCGGAGAAGTACTGTCTTTTGTTTAATATATTTCAAACATCATTGGAACTTGAAGATTACCAAATTGTTTTTATTTTTCCTCAATCAAGCTTCGCTAATTATTAATCAACAAAAATTACTTTTAAAAATCCGGAAATCACCTGGATTTTTTGGATTTTACAATCTTGCGCATGCGCATTACATTAATCAAGGGAGGCTCTTTAGTTCATGTTTCCACAATATCACATTTGCATGGATAAACTCAGAAACGATAATACAAATACGTGTAAATTTTCATTGGAAATTTGCTATATATTCTGTTCATCAAAGAAAATACGAGAGATAACTCTAACTCAGTGCATTTAATATGAAAAATCCCATTAGTTCCGAATGTCAACATGGTGTGAAAAAAAGTTGGTGAAAAAGTGTTGAATTCTTCATTAATATGAATTAAATTTTCAGACGAAAGGTATTTACAGCCTCAAAATGGTTTGTTATGAATAATTTGACTGTTATTTTCAATGCAGCTTCATTTATTTTCTCCAAGATCGTTTCGGAGCGATACTGCAATTTTTTGCTACATTACGGGTATATGGGAGGCATTTTAACTGTGGTGAAGGCCTGTCCCGAGACACAGTTAGATTATTCTAATTAAGCAGAGTGTAGTGAAATTATTAATAGCATTTTTGTAGGCCTAAAGCTTGGTTATGTAAATGTCAACAATACGGTATGTCGATGTATCTATTTCGTAAATTTCCGATATCATATGCAATTTCAACCCGTGCACGCACGGGTCAAAGTCTAGTATTGTAAATGATAATAAGGGATTGTGTAGCCAAGCTTTCTTTATAGCGAGCGCAGCTCGCCGGCGCGCAGCG
Source organism: Magallana ariakensis (assembly GCA_020458035.1). Lineage (NCBI taxonomy): Eukaryota > Metazoa > Mollusca > Bivalvia > Ostreida > Ostreidae > Magallana > Magallana ariakensis. Next base: position 54,839,382 of record CM035813.1, read on the forward strand.
CCGGCGCGAAGCGAGCTCTAACGGCAAGGCGTGTGTGAATAGAAAATTCGGACCAGTTGCACATTCATTCAACGGATTTTTTTGGCGTCAGTAAATCGGACCAGTAATGCATTGTTTTAATCATCCCAGTAGTTCCCTGTAATCATGGCAATTTTTATCACTTCACACTCTCACGAGAATCAGCAAGACAATCAAAACAATAACGATGTATACGACATACAGTCAATGTTACCTCTAAAGTTCACCTCAGTACACTCTCAATCAAAAATAATCGAGTGACGTCACAAAGGTTTGCACATTGATCCGATAGATTTTTTCGGCGTCAGTAAATTTGCACCCACAATTCATAGTACCAATGGTTTCCAAGTCCTCACGTTCTCGCGAGAATCAAAGTAAAACTTTTGAGAAGCATGTAAGATGTGTAATTTTAAGAACATCATGCTTTTTAAGTAAATAGAACAGTATACTTCGCTTACTTTTATTTCTCAGGGGAGTTTTAAAGAGTCAGACGACACTTAACCAACGTGAACTATGACGTCACAATAAGGGGAAATTACTCTAACTGAAGTTATTGTAAATCTGCTGAAATTACTAAAATCCTCTCAAAATCTTGCAAAGCTAAAGAATGAGGACATTTCTTCAGATAAAGGAAACAGTTGTAACTTGCACTCATTTGGATGAATGCTCACATTTATTTTATTCACTATAATTACGGTAATTTCCAGGAACGTACACGTAGCATCGGTTTTTTTAAAAGGGGGTGGGGGTGGATGACAGCCTCATCCAAAAAATCTTTACAAGCAAAAAGAAAATAAAAGATAATTCTCAAAATTCTGAAAATTCTAAGCTCTTTAGCAGTTCAATGGTTTCTTTATTTTCACTTCCATTTATTACACACTCTAAATCCCAACCCGTTGGGGGGGGGGGGGGGCAACTCCATGATAAGCAAATATTTTAAAGCGTAAATTAAAAAATAATAATAATTAATAAGAAAAAATGTCGACTGCAAAAAAGGGGATGAACTGACGTTACAATTACTTTAAAAGAGGAGATACAGTGCAATGAACATTTATATTAAAATCTTTATTATTCAACAACTAAACTATTGTTCTACTTAAAAATAAATAGATAACAAATCTTATAACATATGAAATCTTATAAACTATGGATAATGGAAATTTACTGAAAAAATAGGTATGTTTTATTTTATTTTGCAATTAAAGTTATTTACGTTGTTAATTTTATTTTTATTGATTTATCATAATTCATTGTTTGATCACATGCTGCGCTCGCCCCAACGGTCGCACCGTAAAACATATTATCAATTTATCAAAATATCATAAAGTATTGAAAATGTTTAAAGAATCCGACGATGATCTGAGTAAATTTGTTAATACGCCAACAAATATAGGAGTTGTAGGCTTTGTTAAATTGTTTTCAATTGTTTTAAAATGACATTTTGTTTAAATTGATTATATTTATTGTTTGTATTCATGGACCAGACAGAGCGCTCTTCCTCATAGCGGGCACACACAGGATTGGGACATATACCTTTGTTATGTATCCTATGATTTGTCAACGTATCTCTCAAAAGCACGGAATACCTGTATAACATCCATGCAAAGGGTACCTGTGCAACCGATATGCTTCTTGACTTTTGTTGAATTAACAATGCTATCAGTTTGCATTTCAGAGATCAGTCATATACTGCATAATACTGTATAATTCATCCGTTGTTGACATTGAAGTTAAGAATTGGCATTTGTTATCTTTTATTTTTATCTAAGAGGAATTTGGGCTGTTGCAATAAGTACTCGAAAGGTTTCAAGGAGTACACGAAAACTTACAAGAAAATAAGTACATATTGGGGTCATTCACAACGCGGGTAGGTTAAGGCAACTCAGAGTTTAATGATCGCCGATATTATGGTCATTTTAAAAATTGTTTATTTTTATGAAAACAGTGCTGAATATTAATATCAAGTGAATGTATTTAGCAAGATATGTTATGTAATCTTTGATTAGTCAACATTTCTAAAAGGTATGAAGTACATGTACTTGTATAACATCCATGCAAAGAGAACATGTACCAGCGCATATGATACGCTTCCTGACGGTTTTAGGAAAAAGCCCGATGCTCTCACTTTGGATTTGAAAGATCAGTCATTGTCAGATATCTTTCATATTCTCCTAGGCAATCGAGAGATCTCCAAGCAAAATTAAAATACACCGTTGAAGGTAGGAAACGAATTTTGAGAGTTTAGTCTGTCAATTAATTTTTTTTGATTTTAGTTAAATTGTCTCTGAACATATTTTCCGATGATTTTTATTTTCAAAACTGATGTTTGAATGCATACAGGCATGCTCCCAAAATGTGTTCTTTTTATTTATTTTAAGAGTTAATGAACATATATTTCACTGTACTGATAGCCGTAATGAATGATGAATTAAAATATAATGAATATAAACATTTTCATTTCAAAAATATTGATAGAACCCTCCTTGCAATATATACATAGACTCCTTAGTAATATTGGCAGATTTAAAAATTAATCAAGGCTTTATTATACAGCAATTCGTTATTTTTTTAAGTATTTGAAATGCATGAAGTTTTAAGTTTATAATATCTACATGTATTTATAAATTAAGTTACGCTAGTTATTGTGCGCAGGTGGATTGAGTTGAGGAACACCTTCTTTATTATTCCATTGGCTGTTATTCTCATTGGTTTATATCATCGAATCAAATCATTTCTATTGTTATAAAACCCGGTAATTTTTTAATATTTTTCACTGTGGTTCGAGGATTTTGTATACCAACAAAAAAAGTTTCTCGAGGAATATATACCTCGCAAAAGGTATTTATTGTTAGTATTAACTTAAATAATTTATTTTTTCTTAGTGTCTACAAAAAGTAATCTAAGATATTGTTAAAGTTTAATGGTAGTTTTGAACCATAGTGAGTTATTTTGTATAATTTTATATAAATTTACACGTGTTTATGTTAATATACAGAAAGACCTTTTTGTACAAAGCATCAACAGAGAACCTTGGTCACAGTAATGAAGAGAGTGAGCACTTCAAAGGTTCAGGGGTTCAGTTCAGTTGTAATCAGTGCTACTGGAAGAAGAACCCAGCAAACAAAGAAAACAGGAATAATAAAACAAAAAAGAATCGCTTGTCCAAGTACATGTACTACCGGTATATCAAAACCGACAAAACGCAAAACAACAAGACCCCGTGTTGGAAATGAATGGGGGAAAATATACGTGTGAGTACTTTAAAAATAAACTCCTATTAAAAAGAACAATTATTTAATATTATAAGAATAAGTTCAGTGATCAAATCAAAGCGTTGGATTTTGTAAATTGTCCTTGTGCTAAAATCATGGTCACAAACTTTTTAGAAAGTCTTATTTCGGATGCAGCACATCTTTTTTATTATAAACGACTTCTTTATCATTTGCTATATTGTATAATTTTTTTTTCTATAGAGCTGCTTGTGGTTTTACAAGGAGTACTAGAAAGGTTACAAGAAAAATCTGATAAGTGCAACTTGGATATATGGACAGCTAATCCGATGAATGTCGGTGAGAAGAAAATATGATCGAACAATTTTTAACTATTTTGGAAATCATGCAATTTATATAATGAATTAATGATGTAGTGATTATTGTATTGTATTGATGTCTTAATAAAATTGGATGAATATCTTTTGCATGTTTTGGTCTTTTTGATCTAGGATTAAAAGGGTCCGTGATGTAATAATGATTCTCAACAATTACAATTTTGATATTGGATGATTGTAGTACAATATTATTTAGTAAGTTATGGCCATACAGTGTATGTTATTTAATATAAGATCATTGATCTATATGAGAGATGATTTTACAAATCTTTGAATATCGGTATCTAAGATTTCAAAGGTGTTTGCCTGGCAACAGCAATTCGTTGACACTTCAATCGCAGAATTTAAACGGTCAAAGGACACGGTTGTTCTTACCCGAATAAGCAACAGAAATTTGATTCTTTTCAATTAAGGTTTTAGAGTAAATAGAAGCTGCAAACATGTTGTTACGTAAGTGAGGCATAAATCAAACGAGTAGATTAGAAATGTGGAATAAGCAAGAAAGTATGTCTATAAGGCCATATCAACATGTCATAAATTTTCAAATAAAAATTCCATAAACATTGAAGATTTTATATTTTTTTTGCACTGAATTAATCATCATATCACACAGTCATTTAAAAAAGAATACTAGTATTTGAATAGATAGATAGATAGATAGATAGATAGATAGATAGATAGATAGATAGATAGATAGATAGATAGATATATTAATAAGCTGACAATTAGTTTCTAATAGGATTTTTTGCAAAAAACTATGTAGCTTGAATTTACAGATAGCAAACTTCATTATTGTTTACGTATTTATCAAAAAAGCATTATATTTTCATTTGATCACGGTAATGATGACCAGTTGACTTTAAATGTATCATCTGATAAAAATAATTTAAAAATGTAAATAAAATTCTTCCGCATCTTAAAAATAAATCTGGAAAAGTAAATGCTAACAATAGATTTTTGGGAATGCCAAATTACTGCAGGGTTATATTTAAGGCTACCTCAGAATGAGGACACAGTCGACAAATAAGGAAAAGAAAACCGATCTAACAAAAAAAAAAATATATAAATAAAACAACAACAAAAAACCCAAAACTAAAACAACGTACTTAAAAAGAAAACAACTCATACACCGATACGACGCAGATAGACAAGCCACCGTGTTGTCTATAAAAAAATATTGATATTTAGATTGACTGATTAAAAAAATTATGGTTAGATAAGGTGATATACATACATACATACATATATATATATATATATATATATATATATATATATATATATATATATATATAAATCCTTGTATGATTTTAGCACAATTTTTTTCTGAAATCTTTTTGTGTTGGTGATAAGTGTTTTCATTACACGTTTGATTGATAATATGAATTTGTGTAAGTAATTGCAAAAGACAGACATTGTATTATACCGGCCTTCTTTTGAATGAATTTAAGGGAATCTTCTTTGAGTATAATATGAGGTGATCAATTTGTTGACAATTTTACGTTATTTTTATCAAACTGTATTGGACTATACGTTACAAAATCGATTCGTAGTGTTAACAAATAATAGTAATCGCTACGTCTTGGAGATATATTTTTTTTTTAATTTGATAAAGCCTTGCCTTTGTAAGTAAAAGGAAAACGCTGTAGATCATGAATATGAAATACAATGTTTTGTGCTAAAAATAAGGACATCTCACGGTATAGACAGGGTAGGGTTTTTCCCTCTTACGAAAGCTGGCAATTGCAGGGCCTTGACCTATAAATGTGGTATGCATCTTATGGTTGGTCCGAGGGTACATGTATAACATCCATACTACAGGTGCTTGTTCTAAAAATACGCTTCTTGTTATTATTTTAATTATTCAGCATGCACTTTAATATTTTATCTTAATGAACTATTTCATATTTCAGAAAATAAAAGCAATAAAAATGAAATTAACAGCACAAGTTAAAAACTCATTTTCGAGAGTATAATATGTAAAATGAAAAAAAAATAAATCGATCATAATTCAATTTTCTGTTTAAGATATTCTTTTATATGTCAATAAAAGAGGTCTGTTAAATCAAAGAAAAGTGCATGTTTTTTTTTGTCTAAATTAGTTGTTTTTTTTTCAGTTTATAATTATAACATACACTTTGTTGTCTTCTTTACCATAATACCTTTTTTTATTTATAGATGCATTTTGGCTTTAACCGGTAGGACAACTGCAAGAAGATAAGTTATCAGATAGCTTATCTGGTTTAAAAAGAAGAACAAGAACAAACAATAGTTCAGGAAATTATTCAAATAGTATGACGAAATGTAATCAGTGTGGATTAAATCGAACAAATCAATGTTGTTGGGTGTTTTTAATGTGTGTGTGTGTGTGTGTGTGTGTGTGTGTGTGTGTGTGTGTGTGTGTGTGTTTTGTAAAAAAAAATATGTACATGTATAACAATGCAATAGGAATTGAAAAAAAATTACTACATTTAGTAACCTGTTTACATTTGTTTCCTAATTGGAGTTTAAAAAATGGATATTCCTCTCGAGATTGAATTCCAACGTGAAAGAAAACAAGAGGCCAACCGGCCATATTAGCCCAACCCTATGGCCTGAACCTCCGACACAGGGGTATAAATTTTACAATTTAGGCATAGGGCTTCATGAATAGCATAACACTGGATTAAGTTTTTCTAAAATGTATATGGGATTGTAATAGAAGATTTTCTAAGAGTTAATACATTTTCACAGTATGTCCATACTGGCACCGCCCTATGGCCTAAACCCTGAACCCTGACCCAGCGACCATGCATTTTACAGTTTTGGTAGAGGGCTGCATGCATGGACATCATAACCATTCATTTAGTTTTCTTCAAATATATATGGAAGTAGAATAAGATTTATACGTTTTCACTGTATGTCTATATTGGTAGAGCCCTATGGCCTGTACAACCGCCACAATGGCCAATATTTTCATAATTTTGGTAGAGAGCTTCATGGACGTCATAACCAAGCATTTAGTTTTCTCAAATATATATGGGATTAGAAGAGAATAGTTTTGAAAACTTGGCCAACAATTTTACATATTTGGTTTCCTCCATGATGCCCCAGTAATAAATTTCACAATTTATATTCTTCCAATCCATGAAATGCTTCAAACTAACAAGCGAGTCACCTGAGTATCATAGAATTTAGATTAACATGTCAGAGGTTCTCATTTTTGCATTTTATAAAAGTTTCAATTTGGGGTCTGAATCCTAATCCGAATTTGATGTTTAATAAAACCTTTATTCCTTAAAATAGGGGGGGGGAGGGCAAGAGTCGGAAGAATCTCGGATTATTTACGTTCTAGCTCCAGATTTTTTTCGTAAGAAAGACCTGCATGTCTGTAATGGTCAATCTTATATCATTCTGTTTTATTTATAATGCACACAGCATGCACACAGATTATTTCTACATGTATACAATGCACAGGAAATTAACGTAGATTTCCTAAATTATGGCGGTACATAATAAATTACCTGAGTGACTCAAGTGACCTAAAAAAGTTACATGTTCGCTATACGGCTACATTTGTCACCACCCACCCACCCCCCGCCCCCCCCCCCCCCAAAAAAAGCCTCAACCCCTGCCTCATCGGCAGTGAACTCACAATTTAAGAACTGTACAACAGTACACTATGTACATACATGTAATAATGATGCATCTAGTTTATCTCCCACGACTGAAAGTACAGAAGACAAGAGGCAAATAGGTATTTAACGGTTACCTGAGTACCATAGTCTTTCCACAAACATGTCGAGGAGTCTCATATATGCCTTTAAATAAGTTTTATATGCATTTTGGAGTAGAAAAACTATAATATTGTAATGAAGACCGTCTCCCTGCCTGAAATCTTTCAAAAAGGACTATGAAACCGATAATTTTAGCGAAAAACTTAAAGATCATTATAGAGTGCATGACCTAATATTGAAAAGGTGCAAGACTCTGATAGAAAATAAATTTCCCATATTTGTTAACCTTTAAGATAGGATGTATGTGGTGTTTTCATAGATAAACTAAAACAAGGAGGTTAGTATTCATGTTTTTTTTAAAACCAACCTCCCATCCCCCATCCCCAGGGGCAGACAGAAACTCTCCCTGTGGGCATTTAAACAAAACAAAAACCCCAGCTATACAAAGGTATTATGTGTTACTCACTTCTCCTGTTCTAGCTTTTAAATATTCAATCTTCAATTACATATAATCACCATCTGGCATTTTTACCAGAATTATTTTACATGTTCTGCATGCTTATCAGTGATTTGGTTAGCCAATTATTACGTTACTATTAACAAGTCTATTTGTTTATTTAGAAAGTTCAAAAACAGTTTTTGTTTCAAATGATAAAAATACATGCATAACTCTTTTGATCATACAACTTCTTAATTACATTATATTCAATGATTAAATACAAAATATGAACACGTAAAGGAAGATAACTCCATTATGAAGAATCAAGGGAAGATACTCCATTAACCTCCCCCTGAACTCTTTCCAAATGCTTTCACAATATCTTAACTTTGATAGACATCTTCATTCTTTCTCTTTTCTAAATATGTGAATTTATTCATTTCTTTCATTGAAATTCCAAAGCAGAATAAAATAATACAAATAAATACCTCCCTCCCACCCATAACCCTTGCCTTACATGTAGGTGACATGAAATATTATTAAAGATGACAGCTTAATGTTTTTTTTTCTAAATATGCAGTGAGTTTTTATTCTGTCTCAGTAGACGACACTAAATGACCATTTTGGCCACACCCAGCATTAGAAGCCCATCGGGAATCTTGAAATTCAAAATTTTGATAGATGGCTTTATTTTCTTTCTTTATATGCAGTCACTTTTTATTCAGTATCAGCAGAAGTAAAGAAGATGATTTTGTAAAACATTTAATGCACTTTTTTAATAAAATTTAAAAAAAAAAAAAACCAATAGTACACTATGTTCATAATGAACATGCATTTAGTTTATCCAACCAAGAGTCCTAAACCCCTGACACAAGGGTCATTAATTTCACAATTTTGGTAGAGGGCTTCATTGACATTATAATCATGCATTCAGTTTATCTCCCCCTGCAATGGATGAAGAGAAAAATATTTTCTAATATTAAAAACGTTTCCTTATATGGCCATATTAGCCCCACCCTGAACCTGGCCTGAACCTCGAACAGGGGTTTGAATTTCACAATTTTTGTGGATAGCTTCATGAACATTAGATTAATGCATGCATTCAGTTTATCCCCCTCTGCTTTTGATAGAGAGAAGAAGATATAATTGTACGATATAATACATTTTCACTTTATGGCCATATTCGCCTCGCCCTTGGGCCTGAACCCCCGACAAAGGGGCCACAACTTTCACAATTTAAGAAGAAGGCTTTATAAATATTATTACCATGCATTTAGTTAATCTCGAACATATAAGAGCAGAGAAACATATTTTTGAAAATTACATATTATATTTTCACTATATGGCCTAAACCCCTGTTCCAGGGGCCACAAATTTCAAAACTTAGGTTGAAGGCTTCATGGATATTATAACAATGCATTTAGTTTTTCTCAAACTTTTATGGGAGTAGAGAAAAGGATTTTCTAAGATTTAAACATATTTTCACTATATGGCCATATTTACCCCGCACTAAGACCTGAAACCTTGCCCCAGGGCCCATAAATTTCATAATTTTGGTAGCTCGGGCTTCATGGGCATTATAAGCATTATTTTGCATATTTGGCCCCTCCAATGAGGCCCCGGGGTGGTACATTGTAAAGTCATGAATTTCACAATTAAGATTGATGCTTCAAGCTAAAAATAGTAATAATTGGCCTTGTAGTTTTTAAGAAGTTTAAACGTAAACGGATGACGCGCGATGGACGACAACGGAGGAAGGCCAATTGCAATTATAGTTTAACCGATCGCGAGTAACTGATGTGAGCTAAAAATTGTAATTCGTCTTGTCGTTTTCCAAATGTACAATTGTTAACGCACAATAAAGGACAAAGACCAATTTCAATACGTCACCCCAAGTGCCTCAGGTGATCTAAAAATTGAAATTTCCACACATTAAGTAGACAGTTTAGTTCACAACAGATTGTGATTTTGGACTAAGTTCTGAGTTGGTCAGATACGAATCAAAATGATAATTAACAAAAAAAAAAAAATGAAGTAAATACCTTAAAGAATCATTAAGAATGATCAGACATAATTATTTCAATAATGAAAATAATTCAGACAAATCAAGTGTTCATTAAAAATAATTTATTGCTCTCTGACTTCCGTAAAAAATATATAAACATAATTAATAAACTAATTTCACTGTAATTAATCTGAAGAAGTATTTTAGTTTTAAAAACACAGTTTTATATATATATATATATATATATATATATATATATATATATATATTATATATATATATATATATATATATATATATATATATATATATATATATATATATGTACAACTACGGTGTATACTTTTTTCAATACACTATTAAAAATCAATATTGATTTCGTTTATTAATAATTGAGACGGAACAGAGTTTCATGTTGAACAAAATTGTATTGTACAAAGTCAGAAATACCAACCATTAAAAGATAATAAAAAGTTTGGTTCTACATTGCACATGTACAAGATAAAAGATGTTGGATTAAAATGTATTTTATGCTTACAAATATCGGGTTTTACATGGACTATGACTACACAAATAGTTTTTCCTATACAAGGATTTCTGAATTCGTTGTTTATATGTTGCCTTTAAAGCCATTCCAACATATTGGTCCCTAGGCTTATAAAAATACAAGGCATAAATAACTGTAAATCACTATAACAATTTTTTTTTAAATCAACAAAAAACATTTAAAAACAAATGAATTCAATTGGACATTGGTCTCTTATAACAATAAAACAGCTCTGCTGTATACATGTATGACATCATTTTAAAAGTTTAGTCTGACAAATCACAACCCTTCAAATCATCCATAATCAGGGACGACAAACTGAAAATAACAACGCGTATGTTTACTGATCAACACAATTGTGTGTGTTTATAATTTTTAATATGATGTATATACTGTATACCGATAAATTTTCGCCCCCGTTTTATTTTCACCCCATTCGCCCTCGTTGTCAGCGGGCGAATTTTAGACTGTGCGAAGTCTAATGTCACATAATATCTCTCTTTAAACACAACTGTGTCCGGGCAAATTAAAGACGGGGAGAATCTGTTTGTAAGTTTAGAAGGGTGAAAATTACACGGGGCGAAAATAACCATGTATGTCGACTTTTTTTCAGTGTCTTTGCCTGTGATAACACTACGTATCGATTTTGTACTGTACAGTCCAATAAATTCAAATGATGTATAATTGGGGCGCGAGGGGGATTTGCTTATTTATATTTAAATATTGATAGCACAATTGATAAAAAATATATAAATATAACGAATAAGGAATCATTCTTTGAGTATGTTGAGTTGGTAATTTCGGTCGGGGCGTGATTAAATCTATCATAAAGCCCTCCAGGCTTTATTGGATTTGATCGATCACGCCCCTACCAAAATTATCATCTCATAATAATCAAAGAATGATTCCTTATTCCTTAAATAGTTTTTCTGTAGAATCAAAATCCAAAATGTCCATTACAAAAACCCCCCAAACCAATCCCTATTATGCATCTGCATCACCAGAACGGTACAGCAAACAAAAAGGACAAAGAGACAGATAGAAAATATACAGACGGGCAAAGAGGACAATAGACAGACTGGCAGACGGACAGACAGGATAGACGAACAGACATGATAAACTTCATACCTTTCCATGTGGATTCGGGACTCTTGTGCTATCTGTTTGGACTCGCTCATGTCTTGACTTATAACATTGACCCTACAAGAAGAACACAACCATGCATTTGAATGGAGAGGAAAAGAAAAAGGATGAACCGTTCTCTGATAGTGGTACGTCATAGAGGTCCTGCCAGAGATCAATCACAAATTTCTGTTATTCTGTATAGTTTACATATATTTCCACCGTACTTCAATACATAATAACTTCGGTAAGGTGTACCCATAATTACTTACTGGGGTATTCATACATGTAAATAGAAGACTATTAATTAATTTTATAAATTTACTTTGTTGACTAAGTCTTGTTAATTGTATATATATATATACTGTAAGTCCAAAATATCTTACATTTTCCTGGCTTTTTAAATGATTTTGATATAATTGATATTAACTAAATTGAAGTTAAAAGATAATAAGTTAAAAAAGCCAGGAAAACGTCAGATATTTCGAACTAATATACAGTGAGACTGATATCTTTAGAAGATAACAAGAACTTTCTCGCTAGAAGTTGATTTATGCAGTATATAATAACAAATTGAGAGAATTTCAAAATGAAAACTGAATAACCGGTTTACAGTATTAATGCTTAATAACTAATTAGGCAGTACTCCATCAATTCAAAACTGCCACATCAATTAGTTTAACTGCAGAACTGTACTGGGGAATAACTCAGTTTTTCAATTTTAGTTTCAAAACAAAAGTAATTTGCACTTAAAAGAAGAAATAACACCCACATGTAGCTTTAAATTTAAACATTTAGCCTGAGAAACTAAAGAGTTATGTATTTTTTTGCCTTAAACATGTTAACCTCACTTGTCAAAACTGTAGAGGTTTTTTTGGTGGTACGAGAGCCTAGGTGACTTCCTGTACTCTGAGAACTTCTGTAGAATGTCTGACTGGACGTCCGCTCAACAATCCTGTAAAAATCAAGGCAACCACAAAATCAAAGATGATTAAGGTTTTCTTGCATACATGCATATGTAATTATACAGTGAAATATTATTAAACTATTCGATAGAGTTTGAATTGCAAACCAAGATACAAGTCCAATGTGAATGTTTAGGTCACATTCATATTTTTACAGTGGATACTAGTCTTATTTATCCAATCACAATTGTTACAAACCAAACCGTCTAATTTAAGAATTTAGATATTAACTCTGATATATTAACCAATGTAATGTCTTCATCTTTTGCTACACAGTATAACAAATTAAAACACTCTCTTAGTGATATACATGCATTTATTAGATAAACTATGGAATCAATTTATCAAAAAATTGAGTTTGCTAGTAGGTTAAGCCTGTGTTCATAGGTTATATGAGACTTTGTTATTAAACATGGGTTCTAATTAATATGTTTGTAAAGCCCTAATTTGATTTTTATGAATATATTCATGGTAATTTTGCTTACAAGTTTTCCTGCTTAAAACAATCCATTATTTTGGTCAATTCCTTCAAACATTTTGTGTCTCTCTTTGCAGTCGCCCAGTAAAGGCTCACAGGAATCCACTTCATTGTTTATCTGCAGAAACAAAGTGAGAAAATTTGATAAAAAGTAATAAACATTAAACACATTTACTATATGATTGTCAATGACTAAAACAAGTTCATCTGTAATGCATAGAATATGTCAATTATACTATGATTTGGTTTAAAAAAAATGTATCATATTTAACTGGTACTGTAACGAAGTACCACTTCATGCCATTAATAACATATCAACAAGATTCAATATATACAACCTCTATAATGTGGATATCATCACAAATCTGTGGGTTTTTTCTGTAATATATTTTTAAAATGACTACCTGCTTGCAGATATTTATTGTTGTGGATCAGTTCTAAATAAGTCAAAAGTTGAAGCATATAATAGTCTTGTTTTACTGTATTTTGATTATTTAAGATTATATTTTGTAAAACATAAACCAACTTGTTCAAACTTATCCCAAGCAGCATGTCCATCCAGAGTAATGGTTGTAAATAACGATAACGTCGTTAAGAGTGTTAGGAAAGTTCGTTCTGTTTGGTGGTGTCATAGAGAGTCTTGCACAAGTGTCGATACTGTGAACAATCGAGCCCAAGCTTTGGCTTTATTACATGCAAGATTAAGTGATAAGGATGTGGTTAAACAACTGTGTAAAAGTAAGCGATGGGTAACAAAGTGGAGACGCAGCCGAGAGCAAAATAAACAGCTCACCGACCAACCGAGATCGGACCGACCGTCGAAAAAAGTAGGCGTACTAAAAAGAAAAGTCGAAAACATATAATAAAAAAGAGGAAAATCAACAAGAAAATGCAGCAAGGAAATCAAGAACTCAGGCTTTAATGTGAGTGATGTGACTGTGTTCAATTATTTAATTGCGGAAATTAAAATTATAGAAGGCATTTAAACGATCAAGAAATCAGCTTTTGACGAACACACAACAACAGGAAAGATTGAAATTTGCTCGTGATCTCAAGCACTTGACAGCTGAAGATTGGGATAACTTCATCTTCAGTGACGAATCTATAAAATATATGTTTCATGTTCCGAATCGACAATACGATGTTGTGTGGGGGTCCCAGTCAGATGAGGTACCCAACGCCAGCTGCGTCAAGTCAAGCGCCAAAGTGGGGTGCGATGGAAGTTAACGGTTTGTCAAAGCTACACGTTATTCCATCCGGCGAAACTATAAATACAAAATATTATGTGGATAAAATAACTCAAAAATAACTTAAACCTGCACTAAATCGACAGAACCCCCCCCCCCCCGCCCGGGAGGATGGATGAACGAAAGTTGGTTCAATATCCAGGACACGCTTCACTTCTTCAAAATGGTGCGACACCTCACACTGCCCTCGTAACAAAGAATTGATGTAAGTATATGTTGGTAAACTTTTTCCGAGTACCATGAGATTTGGTACCTAGTGAAGCGAGTCACCAAATCGAATGGCGAGGAAAAGTTTAACAACATACTTAGTACATGTTTCACACGAGAAGTTTTGTCTTTATATTTCAATCTATTCTTTACTATTCAATTGTGTTATATTTTAATATTTTATCAAATCAAGGTATGTATGATGATTTAAATGTAATTAGTTTAGTACATCCTGGCCTAGTAATAATTTGTGCCCTCGGGCAGGTTACATGTATTAGACAGTTGAGGTTTGAAAGTGAGTAGAATTCAAACTAAACAATATATCACCCATTCACCCTTCTATTCATGAACGAAGCAAGCGTATTACAAGATGTCTTTCCAACTTGATCTAAGTCAGGAACTAAAAAGTCTTTTCGATATCAGTGAGGATTTATTTTCGGGTGTGCCAGACACTAATTCCAAACGATTTTCTGAAACTATATCGGAAGCTGACTTGGAAAAACAAAGAATCCAGAGAATTCCTAAAAAACAAGACAAAATAACCAATTTGCAGTAAATTTATGGCTGGCATGGGCACACAACAGAAATAATTTTAAGTTTAAGTTTAAAATTTATTTCAGGATCCAAATACCCCCCAAACACCATCTACAACATTGTGGCAGGGATCCAGAGATATATAAGGTAGGAATGTAGACGTCCCGAGATAAATTTGTTCAACGACATTGCATTTTCATGTTTTAGGGGAACTTTGGATGCTGTAATGAAAGAGAGAGTGTCAGAAGGCATGGGTGTTGTCAAACATACAGAGAACCTGACAAATAATGATGAAAATGAACTTTGGGATAAAGGTGTTATCAATAAGACAACTTCAAAGGGTTTAAGCTGTGGTGTGTTTTTCTATAACTCAAAAGTATTTCGGTTGCGCGGTTTGACTGAGCACAAAGACCTTAAGGCCGAACAATTTACTGTTTTAAATGGTCAAATTGTTTTCCAGGAATTTGTTTCTAAAACTTTTAAAGGTGGCCTGAAAGATCGAAAATGTTCACCTAAAACAATAACTCAGTACAGTTGTCCCCAAAATCCCAGGTGTGTTGTAGATCTTCTCTGTCGCTACCTTGCATGCATACCAAATAAAGGCCCCTTTTATAGACGACCTCTTCCTCCCGGAAAAGCAAATAGTGTAAAATTTTCTTCCCATGTTATTGGTGTCAACACCCTTGGTAAGTATATGCAATCAATGTTTGATGATGCTGGGATAGACAAAAAGTTGTCAATCACTCTGGTAGAGTATATTGCTGCTCTACTTTATATAATGCTGGGTTTGAGGAGCAGGAGGTGATGGACATAGAAGTTCTGCTGTCAAAACGTACAAAAGAGCATCTGAGGAGATAGAAAGACAAATCGCAGATGGTCTGCAACCTCCTCCTCCTAAAACCCACTGTTTAGAAAGTGAAAGAGCAGCATCCATCGATGCATCATTAACATTGACTGCAGATTCTACCAAGGGTGAATCTTCATGCAGCAATGTGTTAAGGCTGACTATTCCAACTTGTATAAACCAAATAATAATTACCAAGGATGGAAAAGACATAACATTGTCCATCTAATTATTAAAAAATTATCAAAACTGACACTGTTCTACAGAGAATTTAAATAAATATCGGTTTTTTTTTCAGCTGTTGTTCTATTCATATTCATACAAATGTTATGTGGTGGAGACTTGCTTTGCAGGTCTAACAATGATTAAACTTATTATTGTCAATAATTGGTTTAATCATTGTGAATACAATGGATGGTCAATGAACCATGAAGCTTGGACTTGGTGTGTACCAAGTCATTTGGTATCAAGCAAAATATATTGTTCGAGGTGTGAAACATGTACTAAAGATAATTTACCAAACTTTATTTTAAAAGAAGAATAGCTTGGCGATTTCCCTGATCTAAACTGCATAGAAAATCTCTGGAGTATTCTGGAAAGTGAGGCCTACAAGGATCTGGCCCGACATTAATGGACCAATTACGTCGCCGTCTCCAACGAGCATGAAGGGAGATACCTCAGAAATATTTGATTTCTTTAATTCATTCAATGCCAAATAGAATTAAAAATGTACAGAAAAAGAAAAGTGTTCTGTCTAGGTATAAAAAATATAAAAACGTACACATGAGTTGTCTATTAATGAATTAAGGCTAAATTAAATCGAACTTTCTTAACATCCTTTTGATTTCTTTCTGTCGTTGTCTAAGATCTGCCTGTCGCCACTCTACCGATCCTCTAAATTCTTCACGCTGCTTTTATAGGAGGAATATTTCTGTTGTGCTGAATATCTGACATCATAAACAAAAACTATATATTTATTTTTATAAATGAAAGTTATTTTTTTAGAACCAAATGTATAGCAAGTATCATGCACATAAACCACTTCATGGTTTATAAAGACTTTTTTCAGCCCAGTTTTTAAATGTATGAATTTATTTGCTATCAATATCAATCAATTTATTCATCATGATACGGTAAACAATTTGACCTTGAAATACAATGTACTATTGGTTATGAGCTCGTGACCTAGAATTTCAAGGTCATTATCCATGTAGATAATACGTAGCTACACCCCTATCACATCTTTTAAAGTATATGAAGAGAGAAACTTTATAAAAAGTTGACTTATTTCTTTTTTTAAATAAATAAAGGATCTTTGGTAACATACTTAATAACAACAAAAATGTTGTCAAACTGAACTCACTGAAAGACAAACACAAGTACCTGCAGTCTTTCGATGATTTACTCAACAATCGACATGCTGACGCCGCCTGACTGATGGCCTTGAGATTCAGAGCAGTACTATAACGTATGTAACGTGTCGCTCCACTGCATTGAAGCGACACATCGAGCGAGTCATTCGGCATCTTCGCTAGCCAAGGGTTTCTGATCCGCACCGCTCCTCATTAACCCTTGGCCTATCGTGCTTTCAAAAGTCGGGATTTTTTCGTCACGTGATCTCCCAGCCTATTTATAAATCAGCCAAATGATAAAAAGATGCCGTATTTTAAACGTCACTGGTGCAGTAATGGCAGCCTTCATAGGCATTGATATTGAGAAGTTGAAAGAACGTTTTAATGCCCAGTGTATTTAATAAGTAGGAATACTGTTAAATGTTAAAATAGCTTTATAATATATGCATGAATTGGTAGAGTCAACCCTTGCAGATTTTTAAATATCGTTATTTTATTTTTTGACTGTTTATTTTGAACTATAAAAAATCACAACAGCAGAAGTTAAGTATTCGCTATCCTATTGTCTAATGATTATATCATTAAAATATGAGTATAAATTTCATGAACTTAAACAAATTCAAAATACAAGCATAGACAGGGAGATAAAAGTGAAAAAAAAAACTTTGTTTCAGAAATTAAATTTAATCTGGCCAGTTTAGATTCTGATAAAACTTTGTATTATCAATTAAAAATTTGTTTTTAACAATGGGCAATTAAGGATGTATCATATTCCTTCTGATTGGAATTTTATACAACAAAAGACAGGTGTAAAATGGACAAAAGCTTAATGAAAGGTTATTATAATTCTTGATATAACATTGTTTTCAAATTAAGACACATTACCATTAACCAGATTATAGAGTCCACTGGTATCTTTGTAGTGAGTGAGGTCCCCTCTCTGAGAGGTAACACCACAATAGGCTTTTTCGCTGAGGTCACTGGGTAGGACCTCACTGGCTCCTCTAAAGAAACAAACTCCTTGAGGTCCCGGTAACATGAAGCATTGTGATTTGATTTGTTTGTTCCTGAACACACTTCTCTAACTCAGAAAACCTGAAAAATACAATACATGTATTTATTTTATAAAATGTTACTTAAAGAATTAATTTTTAAGTTAGCTAGATACATTTGTTAAAGTTTTTTTTAATATTACATACTATTTAGGCCAACTTTTTTGCATGGTTTTATTCATATGTAAAAACCTATTGGAATCACAAAGACAGATGCACTGAAATTTGTTTAATCAAATATAGAAAACTAAAGATGGTTGAGATTGCTAATACTAAACAAAAGCATTTACAGTAGTAATAACTGTATACATTTTACACAACAGGCTCTGAGATAAATATGTTCAGCTTTTGTCTTTACTAATTAAGTTTTAATAAAAATTGTCTTTTTATATCTTAATTATTTTCCAAAACATTACCTGATTTATTGCTTTGCGTTTGTCATATGTTCCAAATTATTTTTTAATTTTAATGAGAGAGTGGACAAAGTTTCCGAAAACACAGTGTTATGAACTAAAAACCCTTAAGCTAGAATATTCATATATCAAACTGTCAATAAAGCCGGCTTATACCTTTGTGTGTGGTCCATATACAGTACTGATCAGACCCAATCTAACAGAAAGTAAACCCCAACTAAACCCTGGGTTTACTTTCTGGGTTTACTCCGGGTTTACTAGAGTGGACCCAGAGTAAACCAAAAGTAATCCCAAAGTAAACCCAGAGTGGACACAGAGAGTAAACCCGGTCAGAAGTATACTCCTGAAAGCAGACACTGTGTATTTAGATTATACAAGGGGTAGGGATAACAGGCAGAAGGATGGTAAAATATGACAGGTCTTCTTCATACTTTAGTGCGTACAGTTGACCTCAAAAGCAATTTCCAGGTAAACTCAAAGTAAACCCCGAGTAAACCCAAAGTAAACCCCAAGTGGACCCAAATTTTCAAAAAGTAAACCCAGAGTAAACCCCAAGTAAACCCCAAAAGTAAACCCGGGGTTTTAGTTGGGGTTTACTCTGGTGTTAGGTTGGGTCTGATCAGTACTGTAAATATGATCGAGCTCTGAATCCACGACAGAAAAGAGGTAGAGACTATGCTACAGAAAGAAATAATCAGCAGCTATGAAAAATCCGTCAAACGTCCTCATCCAATGCGCCTGGCATTCCAGCAGACGGAGCAAGAACTCGGCCAATGTATCTCTGAGGTATCTGTGTGTGGATGAAATTAAACACTGTGAGGATGACCGACACATGCACTGTTTTCATTGTCTTAAGGTGGGATATCCCCCTGATAAGAGAGATAACTTCTGTAGAAAATAATCTCACTTTGTTTCTGTTAACTCACAACTATTTAGCATGTAGCAACAAGGTAGGCGGTGTTGGACCCCAATTTATGTTGGAAGGCGACATTTATTTATATTGAAATATAGAAAAATAGAATTTGAACGAACTGAACCCCAACTTTTTACAGGAAAAAAATGTAAAGAAAACTTTTACAAAAAGTTGCAAGAATTTAAGCGACTCATATTGATAAATTTATTATGAGGCAATATCTACAGGTATACCCCTCCCCTCCCCTCAATGGATTAATGGTTTTTTTTAAATATTACTAAATTTTATGTACTTGGTCAGTACATGAAGAGTACGTGTTTGATATTTTAGGCCAGATAATTTTTGGACGAATATTTTTTTCCCTAATTTATAGCTCGTTCACAAAGGTGAATGAATTATAATTGGGACAAACGTAACCAAGACAATTGCAAACTCTAGTCTTAGTTATCGTCGTTTTAAACTTATAACATTCCAAATGTTTGAAATTGAATATAGATTTTCTATTCTGAGAGAGCTGATATGGAACAACAAAATTTTAAAAAAATCCAGTTTTTCATTTTAATAACATACGAATTTCTGGAAGATCATTCATTTGATTCCATTTTTGTGTTATAACAAAATGTTCTGGTTTACATTTTTAGTATTTTCTAAAACATATGGGCCCATTTACTCTTATCTTACCCAAATTAAAAAAACAGGCTCCAGGATCATGAAGCATTTTTAGACTTAAGACAAAAATTGTACACTGTCTCAATGTCTCTTGATTGAAAACACTGACAACATTGAAATGCTATTAAAAGTGTCTTGATATAAAGTTGGTAATTACAAATTCCGGTCGTCATATTATGATAAATCATAATTTTATGACGGACTGAAATTTTGGCTTAAGTCTGAAACTGCTTCATGATCCTGAGGCCAGAAAACCTACTCTAAAAAATTAGAAACTGTAGCAATTTATCATGAACTGTATGTAAAACATGTATGTAAAACCTTCAATAGTCTATGATAAAGAAAGATAACTCTTGCTGATTTAAGCAATTTTTGTTACAAACATGTACAACAAAGTGCTATTCTGAACTAAAAAGCAGCGCTTCAGTGTGTTTTGTAATATGAATTTGCAATGTATATAACTATATATTATTTTCATATACAGTTAATATTTTTAATTTATGCTGCGATGGTAAAATTTTGCTTTTTCTAATCACTATGTCTAGTTTTCTTCATATCATGATTATACACATTATCAATTTTTGAAAAATCTAGTAGTGCTTCATCACTTCTACTTTGTTTCACTTGAATCCATTGATAATGACTTTGATGAAAATCAATATAAATGTTTTTTTAAAAAATAAATGGTAAAATTAATAGCAGAGGGATATTACACCTTAAATTCTATTTACTGCATGAAGGGATATATTTGCCCCCGTTTTATTTTTGCCCTTTCGCCCTTGTTCTCAGCGGGCAAATTTAAAATGCCAGTGGGCGAATTCCAGTGTCTTCAATTATACCTCGTCCAAACCCAACTGTGTCTGGGCGGATTCAAGATAGGGCGAAATTGTTTGCGAGTGTAGAAGGGCGAAAATTACACGGAGCAAACAAAAACCCTATATACAGTATTTGAATCTTAGTTAAGATTTTTCGACCCTATGACAAATTTATTGTTGGATGATGATGAATTAAATAGTTGATACCTAACAAATGCTGTGAGTTATAACATGCATTATGATTAGATACACCAAGTTACTCTTAAGTTTATAACTTTAAATTAGTAGAAAATGCAAACATGTTATGACCTCTTATGCAGATTGTCAGAAAATAATATGAACAATGAGTGATTATTTTTTGTTCCTTCACCATTCAAAGAATTAAAAAAGCAAGTGTTTCTGCAAATGGTCATCTTCGCTAGCGGAGTGGCTTGGGAGCGAAATGGACCAAAAACCAATGGCTAGCGAAAATGGCAAATGGTATGCACGAGCATGAACTGTTTTAATTAACGAAATTATGATGGTGAAATCAAAAATCTGATGTTTTGGCCCCTTAAAATACCTAATTAAGTAACACATGAATAAAATATTCTTTATTAGGGCAAGTAATTGTTTTATGAACATTTTTGCATCTGTAACATTACAAAATATTCCTCAGTAAAGGGGTGTTAATAAAAAGATTTATTCCCACCTGTGCCCCTAATTTGTAGGGCCAGCCCCTTTTTCTTGATGTCAATTGATAGGTCTTGTGATTTTGTTCAACAAGTGTTATGAAATTCCTTACCGTTTTCTATATATTTGAAAAAGAACGTGTTAGGGGCCGAATCTTTATTTCCCTATTGGGACCTTTAAATGATTTTCATGATAGCATATCGCAAAAAACATTATTCTTAGCATCTTCTCTTTTATATTGCTTTTCAAAATAGGTCTCCTTTTCCAGATATTTAAGATAAAAAAATTTGTGTTTTGGTCCCTTAAAATCTCTTAAACGTAACATATGAGAAAAATGTAATGCTGTATTGGTTGAGATAAACATTTTCGGTTCTGTAATTATAATATAACAAAAAATCATTTGTTTATAATCATGGCTTAAGGGGACACAGGACACGTATCACGTGACTATCATTGCAATGATGCTTTGATGTGGTAACTCTATTATGACTTCATAATTGATTTAACTGTATGATGCTATGATGTCATTTATTCATTATGACGTCATACTGGATTTGACAGATATTTTCCCGTAGTAAAGGCTCTAAAGTAGTCTATGTCAAAACATAAGCTGGTGGAAATTAAACATTTTTGATTTTAGAAATGTAAATATACAAAATCATAAGCGGTTAATATAATCAGATATATATTCTGATAATGATCTGTTCATGATAATTGATAAATCTAAATAATGCAATACTTTTTTATGGTTCCAAACAGACTTTGTCACAAAAGGTCATAATTCCAGAATAGGGGGTAGGGGTGATTCCTATTGTAGTATCTCTCTTAAATGCCAAGAAAGTTTCCATGAAAGTTTACAAGTTATAAAGCACATGCTAAGGATGATATATGACTTTTTTCTTTTAAAATTCATTGACAATTTTTTATGTGCCATCACATTTTCTTCATATTTAGAATCAAAAACTTCAAAATTTGAAGTGCTGATTTCAGCAATATATTGATAAAATTATATAATGCTATGTAAAAAAGCCAATGTTGTAAACAACTTCGAAATTTGTTTTCATTCTCAAAATTGATGAATATGATTTGCGAACAAATTCCATCAAATAAAATAATTATTGCAGAAAATTGAAATTGATAAAAAAATTCAAAATGCCAAAAAAGGGGGATAATTCCTATCAAAATATCTCCCTTGCAAGGTAAGAAAGCAGTCATGAAAATGATACATGTTGTAGTGGACATCTCAATGTGAATGTATTAAAGAAAGCAAAAAAAAATTCATTGACAAACAATTTTTCACTGCAACGTCCTGTTCCCCATTAAAAACTTTAGATACTCGTGGGCCCCTTATTGAAAGGGTCAGCCCCTTATTGTTGGTTTCGACTGAAAGCTCTTGTAAATATAATATTTTTATGTTCTACATGTTTTAATAAAATATTTATGACTAAGAAGATATTGGAGATCAAATCTCAAATTTCATAAAAACTGTTTGAAAAAGTTGACATTTACATTTTCTTGTCCAGACGAGCTTCCAAGAAAATGACATAGACAAATCTTAACCAGGGGTGCACATCAACAGTTATCACTCTATCTTGCCTAAAATGTTCACATCTCTAGCTATAATGGTTTTCGAGAACACTTGTCGACAAAATTATGATCCAAAATGCAAGAAAAGGGTAGATAATTCAAAAACAAAAGTGAATTTTCTAATATTATAAATGGTGCAGATAGAAATTAACAAAATACATCCTTTCTGAAAAATTCATCAAAATCGGTTGAAAAATGGTTGCGAAATTGAGGGAGTTACTAAGAATAAAAAGTAGAGCAAAGCTCGTTGCAAAGCAACGAGTGGGTCTTCCATTAATGTCGAAAGTAAAGCCGGAAGTTACTGTAAGAAGCAGAATTTGAAAGTCAATAAGAAATGTAATTGAAACATAAAGATTAAAAAAATCGAAAGCTTCTTGGTACGCTTTAACAAAATCCGAATGATTCTAAGTATATGTACGAATTAACAAAACTCTTTAAAATTCCAAGAAGAACTTAACAAAAAAATCCGAAAATGTTGAAGAACGATTAACAAATATAAAATTATATTTGGTTCGAGTTAATTTAACTTCGAAATTAAAAGTTTTTTCTTAACCTAGAACGCAGAATACAAATTTCCGGAAAAATCAATTTTTTAACCACATTATCTCTGTAATGCATCGTTCGATTATGAAACGGATTTCCGTTTTGAATTCAGTTTAATAAGCGTTCTTTTTTTTTTTGCTTCTATGAGTAATACAAAATCATCGCTCAGGAAAGATTCATTATATAAAGACTTTGTAGCCCCCATGGCCCATAATTTGAGGGGCTAGCCCCTTTTCTTGATATCAAATAAAAGGCCTTAAACATATTAACATATTTTGTTCCACAAGTGTTTAAGAGTTGATGACTGTTCTAGAGATATCTGAACAACTGTATTTAAGGAGCCGACCCTTTAACTCCTTAACGGGACCACCAACAAAAAAAAAATTAGGTAGCATATTGTTAATACATTATTCTGAGTAACTTTTCCTCTATATTGCTTTTCAACATATTTCTCCTTTTTCAGATAAAAATCATTAAAGTTTTAGACTTCTGGCCCTTGAAACCCCAATTACGTAACATGTGATTTAAGTATAGTACGGTATGGATAAACAGCTGTTCAATGAACTTTTTTGCTTCTTCAATCAATAACAAATTATTGTTCAATAAAGAGTAATTATAAAAAAGATTTAGAGCTTTTTTTGTCCCTAATTTGAGGGACCAACCCCTTTTTCTTAATATAAAAAAAAGTTATTTAAAAATAATTTTTTTTGTTTAACAAGTGTTCAAGAATTGTATATCGTTTTATAGTTATCTGAACAACTGTGTTTTAGAGGCCGATCCTTAAACTTCTAACCGGGACCACCAACAAAAACTGTTAACGTAGCATATTATAAAGATGATTATTCTGAACAACGTTTTCTCTACAGTTCATTTCCAAATATTTCTCCTTTGTTAGATATTAATAATCAACGTTTTGGATTTCTGGCCCCTGAAAACCCCTAATTACGTAACAGTCCTGAAAATTTGGTGCATATCAGTTTTATAGATTTCGAGAAATAATGGCTTTAAAAAGGCAGAAAAAGAATATTTAGAATAATAAAAATAAAAAGAAACAATACTTTAACAAGAGGGCCTTCCGTTGAAAACGGAAGACCCTAAAAATATAAAAGAAGGAGAAACAGTAAAAAAAACAGTAAGGTCTTCCGCTGAAGGCGCAAGTTCAAGACCTTAATGATAAAAAGGAAAAAGAAACCGAACAAAAACAATAAGGTCGCCCGTTGGAAACGGAGAACCTTAATAAGAATAATCTTAACCAGCACAATAATAGGAAGGTCTTCCGTTGAAAATACTGCAACTCGTTATCTTATTGGATACTGCATTAGAAGTTTCTACAAACCTTCGTTCTAGGCGTTTAACTATAAAGAGATCTCTAACCAAGTATTTCCGCCTTTGCAGTATACATTAATATTGGAGCAAACAACGATAGAATCAAAATTAATGGACCCTTTTATTTTTTTATCTCTTTTTTAACTAAAGGCAGTACATAACATTTTTCCAATGCTGTTATCGCAAATCTCACATGAGTGTACATGCTGCGACCGATAAACTGATGTGTTGAGTGATGACACTATTGAGGT
Source organism: Magallana ariakensis (assembly GCA_020458035.1). Lineage (NCBI taxonomy): Eukaryota > Metazoa > Mollusca > Bivalvia > Ostreida > Ostreidae > Magallana > Magallana ariakensis. Next base: position 54,864,704 of record CM035813.1, read on the forward strand.
CGCGAGTTGCAGTTTTTGAAACAAGCATTTTCATTGGCTGTTTAGTACCCGCCCACTTTTACATGTACCGTGGTATTGATAATTTATGCACTGACTGCTAACTGTCGTTCACTCTGTATCAGGACTGCAAAAACTAAATCACTGCAATAATTGACTAAGAGTTCTCACAAAATGGCTTTTTGTTTTTATGGTGTAAACAAGTGTCAAAAATAATCTGTTTAAACAGGTTCCTTATTACATTTTTCAGCAAAATGCTTAATCAATAAAATCAATCCATTTTAACGCACCAATTTAGTTGAGGCAATATTTATTTTGTTGTAGCTTGTTCCTAAGAATTCACAACAAATACTGACAAATACATTGCATAGATATTGCATCTTATTGAACTTCAACCGTTCAATGACACACTTCTACAAGTGTGCATGTGTTTTTAAACATGTACACAAACTTGAAATTTACAGCACAATCGTGTTCAAGTTTAGACCGATCTGTGATTACCCTTATTTTGTAACTCACTTAATTAGTCTTTAGAAACATTAATTTTATTACATGTACCTCAATATTCATCAGACAATATTTACTACTGATGTTGACGCTTTATACTTGCCGCTGACTTTCTCCCAAACACGCTAACCGACATCGGATTGTAAAATTCACAATTTTTTTTTACAGTTTTATATTTAAAAACAAACCACACTTCTTCATTTTACGGAGCTGGTGACGATGTTTCAAAGATTTTCAGTACAGATTTATCATAAGTAAATAAGTGAAGACATATATGCTGTAACACGTCTAATGGATTTTACGGCGTGTCAACCCGAATTTTCCGTGGATCTACATTGTACATTTTGCATTAAGCTTTTTGTGAAGAAAAACAGTCTGTTCAACCCATGCGATTTTCCACAAATGGTACAATATGAACGGTAACGTAAAATATAATTGTTCACCAAACAGTTTCTGACGAAATTCTTCACAATAAGCTGAATAACGTATGTTATTCGATGAGCAAAGTTTTAGAGAACTTTTCCTTTGTTTTCTTTTTTCACTTACATTATTTACACATGTACGTAACCATCGCCCCGTTTCAAATAACTCTATATATAATTTTTAACAAGTACAACTTTTCTTTATCCAACATTTGTTTCCACGTGTTAGCATCATGTTCTCTACATGCATTTGATTAATGGGCGGGTCTATTTATTAAATGCGCCAATCAGAATCTTTGTTCCGAATCGCAATTGAAATTCACACCGATTAGAAAGTGTCATCACTCAATGCAATGCAATATCGGCCGTAGCATGCACATCCATGTGAAATTTGCGATAATTTGGTTATGCTTTCAGGAAATCCCCAAATTTATGTAATCGAAAGCAATTCGACTTACCATGACACATTAAAGCTGAACACCGCTCGTAAATAGGCCCCGTCACACAGATACCTGGTATATAAACCCTTCGATTTCGTTACACCCGATTGCACACCTGAAACTCGTGGCCGACGTGTAGTTTTCCTCTCGTGGTCAATGGATTTAATGCATTTAATTCTTATTTTATGTGCATATTCTGTTTGAAAATTATATTTTGACCAGTTTATTTGATGTTAGTATTCTCCTGGCTTGAAAAAAGTGCGTAAAACTTGATAATTTCATCGCGACCGAGTAACACGGCGAGGCAAGATGTACGTCCACACAGGTGAGACCTCTGCAGCAAAATACTTTAAACTGCTAAGAGGTCTGCAGCTTATATAGGGGTTGTAGGGATAACGGTGGTTAGAGAGAAATATGGCGGACAGTGCCTATTTACGAGCGGTGTTCAGCTTTAAGTTAACTTTGAAGGAACCAAACCCAAGCATGTAAGAATGGTGACATCAATCAACCAAATTTTGTCGTAAATTTACTATAGGACCCGACACTCCAAACCATATTCTTAATATTCACACTATTCTTTTGTTACATGGTTATAATAATTATAACAATAGTTATAATGGTAGTTGTAGAGTGTTTCGGCGGTTTTCTTAATAAAAAACGTAAACCTCATCAGGAGGAATGCAAGTGTTGAAATATTGATCTGATTCATTTGTCACCGTTTTAATGCTTGTTATAAAAGCGACAATTATTTCCGATTTGAATAAATCACGACAGATCGGGTCTGTGATCATATTGTACAAATATTTTAGGACGCGCCTCCTCATTCTTTTAAGACTTGGGTAACATTGAGCTTTGACATTTGTTTGTTTGACTTTTGCAGCAAAATCTCTCCCTTTGTGTTGATTATTTGCGCTCCTTCCTCTCTCACTCTTTCACTGTTAGAGTAATCTCTCTTTGACAAAATGGTCTTACATTTTTTTAAGGTTGCTTCTAAGGCGTGAGGACCATCTGTATTCCTCGCATGCCTGATGCATTAATTTTCTCTTTGATAAACGGTTTAAACACTACCGGGTTGTTTGCACTTTTTCTATGAAGATACTGGAATTTATTGGTTGGTTTGATGTACGATATAAAGAGTCAAACTTATTATGAACGAGATTTTATTTTTACCTTTGACATGTTTATGACAGCGTTTGTCCATGTCAAAAAATTTCACCATATCAATTTTTCTGCCGTCAAATTAAAAGCCGTCATATCGAAGGTGGCCGTGAAAAAACATATTTCTTGGCGTGTTTGAATTTCGACAAAATAAGCTCTCTGATCTGATGCATCATAATGTCGGACAGTTCTAGTGAGGGCACTGCCTCCTATTCGAGCGGATAACTTGTTTAAAATACTTTCCGTCAAATTCGACGTAGTTGTTATCTAATACATATATAATCAGAAAAAGGAGATCTTTGACAACTGAATGTGGGATGCAAAATTCGCTTTTGTTAGCGTTCTTGAATACATCTTGGACCGCATTTAATAGTTCATTAAATTCCATGTTTGTACATGCATTTATACTAGTAACGTCATATGTAATTTATAGGACATTTGTTGGGAATGCCTCTTAATCGATTTTATCGATAAAATCGGTTGTTCCTTATGTAAGTAACAGTGGTAGGAGAAAAGTATGGACCGATATTCTCTAACGGCGCGTGTCACACTGGGATATAATTGATCCTACCGGAGGAAGTTGTCTGATGCTGCACAAATAGTTAATAAGGCGTTTCGGACATCGTCTTTGATTTTGTATATTTTAAGGAGCAGGTACAATTGCCAACATTTTAGTGAGGGTCTGTCGTCTTTAAGGAAAGATAAGTGTCCTTGTCCAATGTTTCCAATAAATTCATCTTGTTGAGCTTGTTTTGTAATCAGTTGTGCACGTCTTTCAGATTTGACTTTTCAACTTGCATGGTATATTTAGATTGGAGTTGAGTTGGCGTTGTGCCTCTGTGGTGTACTGTTGTTTGTCCATTGTTACTGTTGTGTAGCTTTTGTCAGTTATTTTGATAACAATGCTTTATTGTGTCTCATAGGCGATAAAGCTTCTCTTTCTTCATTATATATATTCTGCGGAAACCTTTTCGTTTGAAGGGAAGTTAATTATAAGTTAGTTTTTTCAATGTTTTATTCAAGAGCATTGCACAAGATTGTTGGGGGATGTGACCCGACTGCCTTTTTATGAGATGTGTTGTTGAATCATCGCTTTTGCTATATCAGTATTTAGGTCAGACGACAAGTTCCTAGAGCCTCTTTTTGCATATCCCAATTGTTCAACGGCCTGATAATATACCAAATAAAAGTAATATTATTTTTTATCATTTTTAATATATATAAGGAATGTTTTTAATTTATGCCCAGATTATCCGATAAATCCTGGTTTGAGACAGTGCGCGCTTTATTATCATCCGCGAAGCGGATTATAAAAAAGCTTGCACTGTCACAAACCAGGTTATATCGAATAATCTGGGCAAAAATTAAAAACATTCCTTATAATTTAATTAAAAGATAACAATATCTTACATACTCCAAAAAAAGTTGGGATGCCAACTCAATGATAATTCAATTTTTTAAATATAAATTTAAGAAAAATGTTTGATGCTAGAAAAAGTGGGGGGAGGGGACCCCCCCCCCCGACCTTCCATGATGCTACGTATATATATATATATATATATATATATATATATATATATATATATATATATATATATATATACACCAAAAAATACATGTATATATCAGCAATTCAAGTGTATTTTCAATAAGATCATATAGGAAATTGCATACTCTAATAACTTGCACAAACTTGCACAAATGCCTTGTAATGTATCCTCATTTTTTGCAAGAAAACTTGTCAAAGTAGTAGTAAATGAATAACAAATTCCTGGAAAAAGTTATAAATTATATAGAATTGAGGAACGTGTCCGCAGTACAGATAAGGCTACACATCGCTCTGATATGCTAATGAAGGGATAATGAGATATGACGTCATAATACATGCCCCGCCTCTGTATTTCCATATATGGAAAATATACCGAAAACAGCGGTTTGGGCAAAATATACGGTTGATTTAATACTTCATGGGAAAACCTATAATAACGAATTACTCGTATGTGTATCTAATAATTTACAACAACGAGAATATACGAAGAATGTCCATAACATATATGTCGTATGGGTGTGAATCTGCGTTCCGAAAGCGCTCGTCAGACGCTGTATTTGATGTAAACACGTGTAGCTGGTGTTCCCGAAGATAACGATCATTTGATGATTTACCAGGTATGTAGAATAGATATACAGTGTATTTGTAATGAACCAGATAACTAAGTAACTATTTTATTGTGGTTTTATACAGTGGATGAATTTCTGATCAACTTATTGTGTTGTTTGGTTCAAAACATGAGAAGAGACTGTATTGTTTACATTTATACTGTACAATATACATGTATAGGTTTATTGTCGGTCCGTTAAATTGTTACTCATTTTCTTCAGAAAGTTCAATCGACACGATCGAATCAGTTCATAGCATTTGCACAGACAATACTTAGCTTTACACTACACTCAGTCTCACTACAGTTGTTTGTATGTAAACAAAGTGCATGAGACTGTGTGAAAACAGCTGATCTGGTTTTCTGAAAATCAGTACAGTACAGGCTAAAGGATTATATACACCTGATTTGATTTTCTGAAAATTAGTTGACCCGTTGATAAACAGCTGATCAATAACATATTTCTTCTGTTTTGAACATTCTTCTATGACAGTTTATTTATTTAATATTTATTTTTATATATATATATTATATTCATCCAATTGATATAAAATGTCCATGCACATTAATTATCATTACTAGCTTTTTATATCACTGAGAGCATAACACTGTTTGAAATCTTATAATATACAAATAACTGAATTACATGTCACATACTTCATCTGATTTCTCTAAATGAGGTATATATGGACATGGTATGTTTGTTTAGAATGTGCATGTGAAACTTTCAAATAATAGTTAAAGTGTTTGTCATTTTACCCATTCATGCAAATTAGACCTTTAACAGAATTCTCAAATTGTTGTTGACATGTAGGCCTATGTATGTGTGCATGTAAATTTGTATAACTTCCCATTATTTTTGTTATTTGCAGAGAAATTTAAAAATTGTCAGAATGATTTTTGAAAAAAAGGCTTGAAGAAAATGTAAGTACATGTACTGTTAATAACATATTATAAGTACAATAATTCATCACTGAAATAATGATAAATCTGATAATACTTAATATGATTGTTTTGTATGAGACAGATCAAGTAGAAAAAAAACATTATCATGTATGAATGGTGTCATGTTTTAAAATGATTAAATTTAAAATTTATGTTATTTTAAACCTACAATTTTGAATACTTCATGATTAAAAATTGCTCATTAACATTTAACATATATCAACAAAACATGGTATGATATCACTGTAACTGCACTAGCTTGATAGAAATTTTGTATACCTAAATCATTAATATAACAGAGAGAGAGAGAGAGAGAGGTACACTTAAGGTAATGGCGAGTAAAATAAAGGGGTCACAGTAATCTTTCACATAACAGGGGTGAAAGTGTCGATCATTTCAAATCAAATCAAAAAAACTGTTTTAAAGCTGTATTTGAACATGTGCAAAACCTGATTGCAAATCTTAACTAAATAAAATGTTTATTAAGATTAATAAATTCCATTGTTTGTCAAATTGTAGAAAATAATTCTTTCATTTCAATCTTTCAGTCATTTTGATTACATGTTAAACTCACTGAAAAATCATTTTCATTTCAGCTGGTACCTGCTATGTTTTGGGATTTGCATAAATGAGGTTCTTATTGGTGAAAAGTTATACACACTCTTATCCTGGGAATATAAAATATGAAAATGATGGAAAATAAAAACCTGGACTTAAAGAACAGGAAGACTGTGCTTTTGGAGAAAGAAGAGGAGTCAAACTAAGGAGTCATACAATAAACACATTGACATTTTATCATACATAAAAGAAATTGAATTTGTTGAGTGTGTATGCATATTCGGGTATATCAAGTTTAAAATAATGTTGTCACTGAAAATATTATCATTATTATTCTCTCAGAAAGTCATTTATCTTCTTAGTATAAATGAATAAAACAAATAAACCAAGTATAATTGTTTTTATATTCATAATTTTTTTTTAAGAAGTGGAGGAGAGTAACATTTACTTAAGTCAGCTATATTAAATTGCTATATGCTGTTTGCATGCATAACGGATGTAAAGGGGTTGGTGAGAGAGTCTTCATCCCCTCGCATAAGATTAAGTTCAGAATTATTTAAATTTTATATATTGATGTGAATCAAAAATGGCTTTTGATTGCCTACTTGCAGGATTTACTCACCCTCTTTTAGTCTCAGTAATGAAAAATGCAATTGGAATGGAATTTATTTTGTGAATAAATATATATGCACCCCCCATAAAAAAAAAGAAAAGAAAATGAGTAACCTTAAAATCATTCTTCATGTGTAGATCTATATATTATAGCCCCTCTCCCCTAAAATTCTAATTTTATTCACACTTCACATAGTAAAATGGCTTGGTCCCTGGCCACCTGCAAAAAAATTCCTTGGACCACCCCTCCCCCTGGAAAATGTCTCAAGACAACAGTGTTGTATATAAATATGGAGTCATAAGGCACAGGCATGCACCCAACATTAAATATTCTTATAATCAAAACATACCCCTGACCATATAATACAGTGTACAGTGAGGTAGGGGTTATTTTTTATATTATGAGAAAAAAATTAAATCATGTTATATGTGTCTTATTATAGAGGGGCTTCACCCAACCCAACCCACCCCTCAAATAATTGTGCAATTAGGTCTCATATATTTTTTCTTTCCTTCCCCCAGAAATTAAGAAATTACTAACTCCGCGCATACAGTAACCTAAAAAATAATGCACAACTGTTTTTGTTTACATCTATAATTACAACAGAGGAAATGCGGGTGTTTCATAGTAACCATATTGTCCCTTTTTATATAAATAAAACAGAAACACTATGTTTAAATAATCATTTGCATAATGTACTGATGAATTCTATCTCAAAAAAAAAATTCGGATTAGGCGAAACAATGACACCGCGCCTATTTCAGAAGAGTTACCGCTTATAGAGTTATCTCCCCTTTTGGGATCACTTGTGCGTTTGAAATGTGTATTGATTTGAGAGACCTTCCTGACTGCCAAATTAAATGCAAAAAGACAAGGGCAAGGCGGATATAGATATTATTGAACTTGGTATGATTTTCTTCCTTTTTACGTGTACTTCATGAAAACTGATGCTCATTTGTTGAGAAATGAAGGTTTAATTTGTAATTTTTATTGAAATGTACAAAAATGCGCTATTTTTGCAACAATTAGCCAGTTTTCCTACGAATTTGCAATATAAACGAGTTTTACAACTGAATGAGCATTGATTTCTATGATGTATAGATAATTTTGAATAAGTAGTCATATTACTTACTCCAAGCTTTGTTTGTCTTGCCCTTGTCTTTTTTGTCTCAATTTATCATTTACGTTTCTTGTCTAAAAGACGCCCACGTGACACTGAAAAGTCACGTGACAGTCAAATTAAGACATGGTCAAGTTAAGGTGACCCATATCTTTGCAAAATCAATCAAAAAAATAGTTTAGAAAAATATATCATGCAGAAAAAATAAAGCTAAAACGAACGACCTCCTTTTAGTGCTGTTTGAAAGCAAAATGTTGCCTTAACTGTCCTGCGTCGTCTGACCTTAACATTGTTTCCTGGCAAAGACATTTTTTTGCGCTGCGTTTTACAAAAGAACTTACGACTTACGATCAAATTATTGAATGCTTATTAATTACAAACTGCTAGTAATCAATGTTTTATTCCATTGGCTGTAAAATATTATAATTGAAATCAAATAGTTGTAAATAAATGGTTTTATATTAAAATATTTCTTCAAAGATCATTACATGAGACTGAACATATTAACGACTTTGTCGTAAGTTCTTTTCTTTATTAAAATCTTATCATTGTCTTAATGACTTTAAGAGTTGTAAGTCGATTTATTGATTTAGCCAACAACATACCGGTATAACATATGCTTGATGTTATTAATAAGGCATTTAGAAAAGTTGAGGACATATTTAGGTGCATTAGATGCTCTTGTTTCCTTTCCGCTATTTAAATACGCTAGAAACAATTTTAAGCGCCTTGCTTTCTGTTATGCTTCTCTGTCTATTAAAAAAATCGTGCAATTGTAATAGAGTAAAAATTGCTGTTGTGAGCAGCTTAAAGTTACATGTACTTAACCTCCGCATAAAGGACATAAAAAAACAACCCGTCTATTGCAATTTATGATTATGCACAAGAGGGAATTAAATGATTTATTAGAAATGTACACATCTAAGCATAAAAAATTAATTAATTAAAGGATAAGTTTAATTGGCTCTATCAGTAGGCCACTACGCTACTGAATCTGGTATTTTACTTAAGCACACATTTCTATATGCAGGTACTCGTGACTACTTTAAGTCCCGCCTCCTACGAATTGGTTTGTGAGCAATGCACAATGAGACAAAAAGATAAATTATTGCATGAAAAAAAAAAATAAACTCTGGAAGATATTTTACATGCCAACAATTTATTTCATAAAACAATGTGATAACATTTCTCAACAACAAAGCGTAAAAATCTGTGCCAGACCAATTATAGATAATTCAGACAGTGTCCAGATCGTTATAATAAAACTTACATGAATACATTTTTAAAGAAAAAGATAAGCATTTGTCATTGATTGAAAAAGTTAATTAGGATGACTCATCCGGCGGCGTTTTAAGCCAATCTGGTATTGGTGATGATCAACACTTAAAATCAAGACCTAAACTTTAAAGCGACCAAACCGCAACATAGCGTATATTAGCTTATTGACTTAAGGGCCCGTATTAAGTTTATGCCTTTCAAATGATGGATTGACTTATTAAAGGCTCTTTCTAGAGATACAAGTGTTACATGTATCATCAAATATAGACCAACATTTGCTGTGTAATATACCGCCTTAAAATTAAATGAATCAACTTAAATTGTTCTTAACTGTTTTTGCTGGTAATGCAAAATATGTAAATGAAGTTTTGTTTTGTGTACAAGAATTGATTTCCATCTTATCAGATTCAACACTAGTACACTAGTACTTAAGAACATTGTGAACATTCGAGCTTTTGTTTAAAAAAATATGTAGACAATAATTTTAGACTTGTAGAGTTTGCTTGCATAAACAGAGGATATAATATTTATGGGTGTAAGCAGCTCCAAAGTTCATAAAGTTGTGTGAACTAAACTATAGAAAATGACTGTTCTCCCATCTGCTCTCTATTCCTGCGAATTCTGCACAGACCTTACGAAAACTGAACTGGAATAAACTCAACGGCATTTCTCCTTGGTTATTCAACTTCTTTGGCATGTACATCTAACCACAACATATGGTCACTGGAGTGCTATGTGAACATATGTCGTCTTTTATTTCTAGGATTCTGATACTTTTAGAGACCTATTTTTTTTACAACGATTGATAAACAAGCTCTTTAACTTATAATAGTTATATCTCTCGTTGGCATGGATTTTAGCGTGAAGGGGTTATTGGTGTGGGAGGAAGCCGGAGCACCCGGAGAAAACCCCTGTGTTCAAGCAAGCGACCGCCATACCCTGTCACATACAACCACTGTCGATCACGGGGATCGAACTCGGGTCGCAGCGGTGATAAGCGAGTGCACTGCGCTACTTTTAGAGACATTCTTAGGGTGTGCATTTTGTGAATAATTACAGTTAGAAGGACAATATGGTGCGAGCACAATAGGGCAGTTGAACATGTAGTAGTGTTCACTCATTTTATCATCTGTTTGTTTTTCTACTAAGTCCATTAAATATTCACACAAAACTTCAGAATAAGGTTCATTTTTACACTATTTTGTTTCTTCCTTCAATTCCTTCAAAATTTCAAAGTTACGTAAATTCATTTTTGGCAGAAAATGTTCCTATCAAAATTCTGTTCACCATTCCATATTGAGCATGCGCATTACATATATTTAACCAATGCAGTGTGATTTTTTAATCACTTTCTATGTGAGTATCCGCAGAGAACACATCGAAGCTGTAATATATGAATCTCTCCGTTTCAAAAGCTAAAACAACAAACATTAAGGTAAGTTGCTTCACTTTTGTTTTAAAATAAAATGAGAATTTCACTAACAATTAATTGTGCAAAGGGAAATTGCCAGTACACATCATTTTAAAAAAAATTATTGTAAAGCATAAGACAAGTAGTCAAAGGTTACTGGCTCGCGTACAAAGAAATTGAGATACTAAGAACATTATTTATTTACTTTACATTAATCAGGTTGTGAAAGATATATAAACACAACAATATTTCAGAAGCGCACTGCATATGAAAGGTGTTGAATCATTAAGAAGGATAAAATGATAACAGAAAACACCACTTCAAAGCTAACTACAACTGTAGTCGCATGCATTTGCTAGAGTCTAAACCACTTATGGGTTTCATTTTCATTTAACGGTATTTTATTTTATAACAGAGTCATGTTCTTGCTGCATCGTTTTTTGATAGTCCTCTGCTTAGCAATAGTACTATGCTTTGGACAAAATTATAAAAACCACGATGAGACTAATTTTGTTTTCAACTTCACCCATATAGTGTTCCAAAGTATCCTGTTATGTGGACCAAATATTATTTGCAACAAATCTTTGCTGGCCCCGTTTAATTTATCAAATCTACCAGCTAGTGGCGTAAACAGATGCGGAATCTGTTCGTGTCATGAAAATTGTGCAACTTTTCATTCATTTTCTAACTGCTGTCCCGATATTTACTTTAGACAAAGACTTCGAGAATGCCTCGATGTGAACATTTTGTCAAATAAAAAAATATACATGTATAAACACTTTATAACATCTTGCCCTGTAGATACAGACGAGTATCTTTTAAAAGAATGCACAAGGAAGCGTTCGAAAGTCGAATTGTTGCTGAATCCGCCGGTGACTTACTCCAAATTACCTGTCCCATACTTGAATGAATATTGTGCTACATGCAACAAAGTCAGTGATGGGATAAAATGGAATGCAACATTCGTATGCCCTAATGAAACTGACTTTAATTATTTATCAACATTTCAAGAAATTATAGAATTGGCCTCCAGAGAATCTTGCACTGTTGGATATTATTTTGATATAGAATCTGATTGCTTAACAGAGTCAGACAAAATGATTTCAAAATGTAATGTATCAGGTTCATGGCTAGAAAACGATAAACAGATAGAGCAAGCCTGTCAGACCTCATATTTGGCTCCTATTTGGATTTTTAAAAACATGTATTGTGCGATGTGTAATCCACCCGAATATCACAAAGGTTTAATAATTGATCAATGCATAAATGTCAGTAATGCATACAAAATCGCATGTGTGAATTTTCCATCATTAGAAGCTTCTCGTCCCTATAAAAACTACTTTTGCTTTTTATGTAACTTTGATGAACGCAATCAAAATTTTTTTTCAGATGTTTATTTTCGGACGGCCGATGAAATGTCGAATGTATATCCAACTTTTAAAGACCATTCCTTTCACCTGACAATCTTTTTTGATTACAGCGAGGATAATTTAGATCTTTACATTAATAAGTACATCAAAAACTCTTCATTAAAAGTTCCATTAAACAAAGACGAATACATCTCTGTTCGAAAAAGTCAACCATTGTGTCCATCTATGGACAAAACTGTTTTTCGAATTAGCCCTGATCCATTGTCTCTCCAAGGATCACATCCTTTTAAACCGAGTGAACCGACTTTCAAATTCTCTCCCGCGGAGGAAAACATAACAATAAATCTTAACGAACTAATTTTGAAAAGTTTTGCTTTTTCGGGACATGGTGTGTGTTTACAAGAATTGTTACCAAATTACACAAAACCAGTGCATCGACCATGTTCTTGTGATGCAGGATGTATCTCAAATTGTTGTGATGATTTAGCCTTTAAACAATCATGGACTTGTATTGATAGTTTATACAAAAGAGATAGCAAAGAAAAGGTCTTTATGGCTATTAACGGATGTTTTAAGAACCCTACGTTGGAGCCTTTGTGCAAAGGAAGTTTCAATGAGCATTTCTATCACGCATTTCCTGTAACAAAAACAAGCGGATTGAAGGAAACCTATGTGAATATATTTTGTTATTTGTGCAATCGTTACGTAAACAACGGCGATATTATTACTGAAAGGGTGACTCTAAATTTCCAAGTTTGGCAACCTTTATTGTTGAAATGCAAAACATATGTAAATTACCGCAATTTCCAATCATTACAACAACTGATCAATTTTGCCAACAAAAGCATGTGTATTATGAGTTTTTCTCGACCCTCAAAAATATCAAAGTGCAAAGATTATTGCTACATAGATGAATACTATCGTCTAAAACCAATTCGAAAATGCAATGTTTCTGGGAATTGGTTATCATTTGATGAAAATGTACAAAAGGCATGTGAATATACTGAGCCATTTCAGTTTCCTATGATAGAAATTAACAAAATCATTTATAAGAACAAATTTTGCCGAGTATGCAATCCCATCAATTGCAAACATTCCTTAGGCAGCGATTGTAATAGTTTCTTTGAAATGTCACCCTTTGGTGAACTATGCAAAAAATTTCCAGACACTAAAGGTTGTTCTCTGTTTAAACATTATTTCTGCGATAAATTACGCCATTGGTGGTCCTATCTATGTTACAGCGAAATAACATGGCATAAAGACACAAGAGGGGATGAATATTTCCCAGATCCTGGTATTCGCCCAACTAAGATGATCAACCAAGCTTCACAAAATGTGGTACAATTCAGAACATTTTTTACACTAGTTGCCTACAACAACCGCAATGACAGCCATAGTCGCAATCTGAATGATACATGTCAGCACTATCAGATGTACGATGTTGTCCAGCTTAGTATAATTCAGCTATATCTTATTTATTTTCAAAATGTATTTCTTAAACATACTCATTTAATCTGCTTTCTTTCCATTTTGTTTTAGCACACTTGCAGAAACTTGACGTGTTTTCCAGGAAGACATTTGCTGAATGACTCATGTGTCCCTCTCCTTCCGTTTACTTCAAAGTTGCGTTATACTTTGGGACTTAAGATTATTTTTTCTGCTTTTATATCCAAAAATATAACAGTTAAGGAAGCACTGAAAAGCACAAGTGATTTTCTTTCTAATCTGCTTAAACGCTCGCTAAACACTGATGTATTCATTGAAGAGATAATACTAATGGGTACTGAGGCTTGTGCTACAGCCTTTTGTAAGCTTTGTGAAATATATGTGTACATAAGAATTGTTATTGAACAAAAAATACAAAGAGATCAAGTAGAAAATGCACTATTGAACGTTACCCAAGGTTCTGCAGATTTGATGCAGCATTATACGTCTTTATACTTTCTGAAACCATTAGAGAAATTTGTTGATATAGCTTTAAGTCACCAATCCATTTTCTTGCCATCGTTGCTATGGAAGTTTGATAAAAAAACAACTTGTTTTGTGCTGTTGAAAAATGCCAAATACATTCACAAGTTGTATAGAAATACAATTGTAAGTCCACTGTTAACCTGCAAACAATTGGAAGTGCATAATAGCGAATTTGGAATTGACTGGGCAAATATTAAAGAGGAGTTTTCTTTCCCGGGCTTGACCATTTCAGTTCATCCATACCAAACATCAGATAACGGCGGAATTAGAATATGTGTCGACGATTTGTTACTCTTGTTAGAAATGCAGCGGAAAGATCCAGTAAAGCCCAATGAAACGGTTCTAGAAATTATAACTGCTGTGTGCATAGCTATATCTTTATCATCACTTACAGTAACGTTTATTACATATTTAATTTTTCCAAGCCTGAGAACAATTCCAGGTCTCAATAATATGTGCCTTGTGATTTCTCTTTTTATGGCACAGTTGTCCATGATCTCATCAACAATGTTTCGAGCAACATGGCTTAAAATTGTATATGTTTTCACTCATTTTTCTTGGCTTGCAACTTTTTTCTGGCTTCAGGTTTGTTCTTTTCACATGTACCGTGTCTTCAGTGCCAACACTCGATCGAAATTTAATGGAAATCAGACTAAAAAAATAATGACACAATATGGATTATATGCATTTGGTTGGGCAGCAATAATAGTTGGAGCTAATATCATAACTTCATTGATAGTGTCTAGCGGTAAATACTCGGGATATGATAAAATTTCAACGCTACTGACGTACAAAATAGCTTTTATCATTACTGTCATCGTTCCTCTTATTTTCGTAAGCATGACAAACATTTTGTTTTATATCTTGACTGCCTACAATATTTATTCTACCCCGAATGTTGAAAACAAAACAGGAAACAGAATGCATTTCAGCGTTTATATCAAATTATTTTCTATCACAGGTTTGTCTTGGTTGTTACAGATCATTGATATGTTTCTAGAAATGTCGTTTTTTACATACATTGTGGCCATTCTAAACGGCTTACAGGGTTTATTCATTTTTCTTAGTTATGTTTGCAAGCGAGTGTTGAACATGTATGCCGGAGTTTGTTGCAAAGCCAGTCGTCAGTATTCATCAAAATCATCTAGAACTTGTAATACCGCAAAAACAACACTATAAGATAGTTTATTAATGCAATTGCGAGTATTCGTCATTTTTCATTATACTGCCAAATAATACTTACTTTATGCCATAATGTGGTCTAATATTGTGTTGACTATTCAATTTAAACGTATTATAGTGTTTTGTAGATTTTTTAAACGTCAAGCCATTGACTTTCAAAATTCGTGACTATTTATAAAGTGTTTATAATCTGTATGTTTGCCAATTGTCTTTATTCAAATAAAATGCCAGATTATGCATTTGTTAAATCAAAATTTCATACACCTTCAAGATTTTGTTTATATTATATGTTTACCAGAGCGCATTGGCAATGGATTTCTTTATTACGTCATATTTAAGCAGCTACATGCTCCGGAAATAAAGTAAATGTTGAATGTTTTTCTTTAATTACTTGGTCAAGAAAGAGAGTGGTTTGACAAAAGTGTAAATATTTCAATTCATGCTAAGAAAATATAGTCTTGGCTATTGATTTTATTTTAGACATTTCAAATTAAAAACATACCACTTTCATATCATACCAATTAAAGGAGCTATCACAAAATTATTTGAAAATCGTTCTTATTTGTATCCCCATCTAATTGGTTTCGTAGCAGCTTTTAGTCTCATACAACTGCTTTGAACTGTCAGAAGAAATGAAAAGAAAGGTCTCCTTGCAAACCAAATCAAAAATTACTGGTTGACCATTCATTGGTCATTCGTGGCTGACTTATCGTTAATTTGGGGGTTCCTACGTCTTTTTAATTTGACTTTGTCTACATCAGTTCACCTTAAGGTCGTGGGTCAGGTCCTTCTAATTTCTTAGCCAGCTCATTCATATTCATGAATCTGAAAGTGCTTAGCAAAAGTTTGCTTTTAATAAGCCAACTTAATACTATGAAGTTCATGTTTTTTCAAGAGCATACCCAGAGTGTTTATAATATACACCGTATCAGGGACTTGTGTTCTATATCTGTAAGTCCGTCGGTTTTGGTCGGATTGGTCTTCTGAAAATTAATGACCTTATATAACTTGCTAATGTCTACGAGACCACGAATTTCGCGCTCTTATGACAAAACAGATACATGATACATAAAAGATACATATATTTAGAGACATTGTTTCCATATTCAAACTACTATGGAATCATCACTGTTCGTGGGGGACCAATTGTCGTGGTTTTCGTGGGTAACCCTTGCCCACGAATTTACAACCCCAAAACCTATACACAATCATTTGTTTAATACTTATTAAATTTGTCCCGACTACACTATCAACGAGATTACGTCCCCACAAACCAGGAAAATTTTTGCTTCCCACGAAAGTTGACCCAAATGATTCCACAGTATAAGTGTAATTAATGATTTTTGGTAGCTTGTCCAATAAGAGGATACCTATACAAATATCTAAATTGAATCCTTGTCAGGTCTCAAATTCAAAGCGCCAATTGAGTTGAAGCTGAATATGCATGAGAAACCATAGCCCGAGAACGAAACTACTCTGGCAACAAGAAATAAAACAAGTTTTTTTAAACCAAATCCTATTTGAAAGAGAGTCACAGCCTAACCTCACATTCATTATTTTTATATTGATGAAAATAAAATTTTATATTCTCATTTTTTATGATTAGTTATCATTTCAATTTCAATTAACGTATTAAAGCCAAATCGCGAGATATCGAGCTATACTTTGCTTAATAAGTCACAATTTGATACGCTGTTGGAATGAATCTTTGAATCATATTATGAAGCACCTTTTAATGCCATGATTTAGCTTCCTACTAGTCTCGTGTAGCCTTATCCTCGTATTTACCTCAAAATCAGCTTTAATTATATAATAATTTTAGTACATAAGATGTTTAAGGTATCCCACTCCTCAATTCTTGTATCAAGAATTTCTTGAGAAGTATATCATTGAAATCTGTAGACAAAACATACTTAAAAAATACAAAAATAATGGGGGGTCAGTGTTCATCCCTCTGAGTTATGGTCCATTTAATTTGACCTTTTTGCACCTAGAACGACACTTCAGCCTGATTAGGATTTGTTGTCAGTATTTTTGATTCAGCAAACTCATTTCTTCAAATATTGTTTTTAATTATGCACAATGGTCACACTGAATAGAGGGATTACGAACAAAGTCTGTACGAGGCTGCATTAGTTTTTGTGTGACCCTTTTGCACTTAAAATAGACAATTTCTATAATAGTTACAATTTGATTTGAAATAAAAACTTTTTGAATATCAACAAATTTTATAGGATAAATCCAGTTTGCCTAAATATGTATTCAGTATCATTTTGACATAATAAATCATGGGGGTCCGTGATATGACATATGGCATGACAGGTCCGACTCATCAGGATGAGCTTTTTTATGCCATACGATTGGTCCCAATATTCACAAGTGAGTCGAAAGTAAAGTATCTTTCGTACAGGTGCATGTGCCTTGAAACGCTGTAAACAGATAGCCATGCTATGACCTTGAATTGCTAGTATTACATATTGGTCACTATGATACTTATGTATACCTAGATACTGCGCAATTAATTGTGGTAATGATAACTAACAGAACGAACTCTGTGACTATTGTAGCACTGCGTAGTATTCCTAAATGATGTTATGAAACCAGGTGCATTATACGGGCATAATAATATCCAAATTGAGAGTTTATAAAAAAGTGTCATATTTGGTGATTCTGTGTCTGCATCGATAGCTCTGGTACTCTATACTGAGTCATGTATTGCATATTCTATATAACCTTTGCTACCTTTTAAACCATGTACTCATGTATACTTTATATTGGATATTTTAATATTGTACGCAAGTGATGCGTCATATTAAGGCGGGATAACCAAATACTGCATCCCAATAATCGTTGACATAAATGAGGTTAATTAATTCTGACACAGTAAAATACAAACTGAAAATATATAAACAAGTTATCAACAAATTGTCATATGTGGCGATCCTGTGTCTGTAATGAAGGCCCTCATACTGCAAGTTAGTCTTGTAATGCTTGTTCCATCTATTTAACCTTTGTAACCTTAAAGCCATGTATGAATGGATGTATTATGAGTAAGCGATGCATCATACCCAGGTGGGGGACTCAAACCCCGCATCATAATATTCTTTCTGACAGTTTTGACAGTTTTGTTACTTTATTTAGAAATAAAATTTAACTCTGGAATTTTGACACTAAATGTTCACTCATGATCATCGTAGATGGGCTGGACTGGTCAGAACTGTCAATCATAAGTAAAATGTTATATATACTCATGTAAAATGATGTTAAACGTATTCTGGATTCTTTGATTTGGGCTGCTTCAATTTACTATACGATCACGCTGATTAATAAACAACTTGGTAACAAACAATTGGACTTGCTGATCATTCTGAGGAAAGGCTTACACAAACTTTCTTGGTGCCCGTGACCAGGACTAAGCGAAGTCAAAGAAAATAAGGTAAGAACCATTTCTATATGTCTCTTGTAACTATCTCGAAGTAAGCAACTTTGTCTAAGCAACCAATATGGCAACAGGTGATGGGTTTGATAAAAAAGAATTTAAAAATCAAATGGAGCAATTAGAAGAACAATTCGCGGGGTTGGGTCAGAGTAAAGAAAATGTTAAACAAAATACTTTTGAAACATATCATGACGCTAGGTTGTATGAAACTCGTGAACCTCGACACCGAGTCCCAAATCAGGATGATGATAAAGATTTTTTCATTGGTCAAGTTAAAGCTATGACAGCCGCAATTTCAGTGCCCCTATCTTCTGTGATAACTCCGTTTGAAGGAGATGCTAAAAAATTTAAACAATGGATAAAAGAAGTTGAAAAGTACAGTGTTATGTCTGGGAAACAAGGTCATGAGATCCCCATGCTTGCATACATAACGAGTAAGGGTTCAGTGGGGGATTATATTAAAAGGTATTTAGATGAAACCGATGCGTCTGAAGAAATCCCATCTTGGAACGATCTTAAGGAATCCCTTAAAAATAGATTTGCAGAAATAACAGATCCCCAACACGCGTTAGCATTAATGCGTAGGACTCGACAAAATTCAAATGAAAGTGTTCAGTTGTTTGCTGAGAGACTATTACAAATCGCGGAAGACGCATACAGTAAAGACAGACTAAAAGATCCTTTGGTACAACAACAGTTAGTAGATATCTTTTGTGACGGGTTGACATTCGACTACCTCAGAATGAAAATTTTGCGAGAAAACCCTAAAGATTTAGAATCCGCAATTCAAATAGCAATGCGAGAACAAAACCTGAGACAGAGGCTAGCGATAAGAGGGTCAAATATGACAGAAATTGTTCAAAGTAATGACAACGGACGAACTCTTTCAAATTTTGATACTACTCTTCCCTTATTAAAGGATAGAGCAGATAATCTTACCTCAATAGAAACAAGGCATGTAGAACCAATGGAAATTGACCATGCGCGAAATAGTAGGTGTTTTAAATGTAAACAAACGGGTCATAGGGCTCGATTTTGTTCTCAAAATAAACCCCAAATCAGGTCCCGTCCTCAAATGAATAAACGACTCAGTCAAAACAAACCGGTACATAATATAGAGCAGAATCCCCGGTCACCTGTGGAATGTTGGAATTGTGGTAAAGTAGGTCATGTACGTGCAGATTGTTGGAGCTCGTGTATGTATCAGAGAACGCAGCAAAATCGGGGCAGATCATCAAATCGCCAAGGCCGAACATATGATTTTAGAAATCGAGTAAATGAGGGACCATCTCAAAATTTTAAACCGCGCTCTTCTGTTAATAAACAAAAACAGGAAAACTAAAACGTTCTTCCTTCGTTGAAGCCCGAAGAAAGAACTTTAAACAAAGACCTACTTATGAAATTAATTTTACTAACAACCCCAGTAGCTGCTTATTAAAAATAGGTAAAAATAAATTCAGGGCTTTGGTAGATACAGGTGCAGCCGTATCTCTAATTAGTAAGAAAATGTATGATAATCTATTTCACCGCCCAAAGTTGTTTAAAAATGACATCCCCTCTCTACAAGCAGCAAATGGTAATTCTTTAATTGCGATAGGGTATGTAAATATTTCCTTTAAGATTTCAGGATTAACTTTAGACCACAAACTTTATGTGACAAAGGGACTCAACCGAAACATGATTCTCGGTCGTGATTGGCTCAAGAAAAACAATGTTCGTTTATACTTTGATCTTGGACTCATGCGTATTGATGGCAAAGTATACGCGGAACTTAAAGAAGATTTACACATCTCAACTATTGTAAGAACACCTAAGAAACTTATTATGAGGCCAAACACGGTGACAGTATTCTATGGAAAAATAAATAACAATTTCTCTCTGGAAGAAAGTGACTTAGTTGAAGTGAACAGCATAGACAATAACTGCATTATGGAAGATCCAGGACTATATTTAAAAGACACCGTTTGTAGAGTTCGAAAGGATAAGAAACTTCCAATGATATTCGTTAACCAAACTAACAAAAATTATAAAATCCCGAGAGGCTACATCGTAGGACGCGTTACCGCATTAAAACAGAAGGAAATCTCAGAAATACAGACTACTCCAGACACAAAAGAAGAGATTGATGTACCTAAAAGATTCGAACACCCAATCAAAAGACTTGTGAGCAAAAACAATGATTTATTTGCAAAGAAAGACAGTGATCTTGGAGTTACTGATACTGTTAAAATGAAGATAGAAACTGGAGACCATCACCCAATAAAGAATAGACCCTACCGTGTACCCTTAAATAAAAGACAGATAATTGACAAGGCCATACCGGAAATGATGGACGCAAAGATTATTGAGAGATCACAATCGCCTTGGTCATTTCCCTTAGTAGTGGTGAAGAAAAAAGACGGATCAGACCGGATGTGCGTCGACTTTAGAAGTTTAAATAAGATAGTGAAACCAGTCTCATTCCCGCTACCGTTGATTGATGACATCCTATGTTTACTAGGTAAGGCAAAATATTTTACTGCATTAGATTTAAAGAGTGGATATTGGCAAGTGAAATTAGACGATTCAAGTAAAGAAAAAACGGCCTTTGCATGTCACAAAGGACTATTCCAATTCAACCGGATGCCATTTGGGTTGAGTAATGCACCGGCAGTCTTCCAAGAGCTGATGAACATAGTTCTTCAAGGACAAGAGGAGTTTGCCATCGCATACCTGGATGACATTCTTATATTCTCAGAGACACCGGAAGATCATCTTTGTCATATTCAAGACGTTTTTAATCGCCTAAGAAAGCATGGACTAAAATTAAAACTTAAGAAGTGTAGTTTCTTCAAGGAACAGACTGAATATCTTGGTTTCATCATCAATGAACATGGCGTTACACCGGATCCAAAGAAAGTCGAAGCTATAAGAAAGTTACCTGCGCCCACTACAGTCCGAGAGGTTCGTGGCTTTATAGGTATGTGTAGTTATTACAGGAGATTCATACCAAACTTCTCAAAGATTGCAGAACCATTGATTGACTTAACCAGAAAGTATGCAAGGTTTAAGTGGACACCATATTGCCAAAAAGCATTTGACTTTATTAAAGAAAGTTTAACGGTAGTGCCTTTGCTAGCATATCCAGATACTAATAAGCCGTACATCTTGTACACCGATGCCAGCGACAATTGTATTGGAGCGTGCCTCACTCAAAGAACAGATGAAGGAGACGATAAGCCAATATATTACTTATCCCACAAGCTGAGTAAAACTCAAGAAAAATGGTCAACCATAGAAAAGGAGGCATTTGCAATCCACTACGCCCTTCAGAAGTTAGACCATTACTTACATGGTGCTCAGTTTACTATAAGAACGGACCATAAGCCGCTAAAATATATCTTAGAATCTCCAATGCAGAATAAGAAAATTCAACTATGGGCATTAAGTATCGCAGGATATAACTGTAAGGTAGAGTACATAGAAGGAAGATTTAATTGCTGTGCAGATCTTTTATCCAGGTTACCTACAGTCAATCCTGAGTGTGAAGAGGAAGAGCACTCAGAACATGATGAACCAGATGTTAAGGACAATTTCTTTGAAGTAAACGTACTTAACTCAAATGCCTTGTCACCTAAGAGATTGGCCAAATGTGACGTTAAGCAACACGACGAATTGATCAAACCATTTATTGATCTACCAGAAGAAATCAACATCAAAGAAAGTCAACAAAATGATGATCAGATCAAGAAACTGAAGAATCGGTTAAATAAAGGAACAGCAACGGTAACTGAAGAAAAGAAGTTTCTGGAAATTGATGGTTTGATGTACTATCTTTCAGATGGAGACTCTGAAGGCCCAAGACTTCGACTGTATGTACCACGTGAGTTAGAACTTTTAGTAGTGCAACAGTATCATGACGGACTTGGACATATGGGAGTAGACAAAACATATGACGTAATCAGACAAAAGTACTACATACCAAATTTATACAAAAGGTTATATTCCTATGTAGAAGGATGTGTAGTATGCCAAACGAGGAGCAATAAGAAAAATCAGCCTCCACTTCAAGAGACAGACATACCACCTTTTCCAATGGCTAAGGTAGGACTTGATTTATCAGGACCATATCCAACATCCTTGTCAGGAAACAAGTACATAGTCTCTTTTATTGACATTTACTCTGGTTGGCCAGAAGCTTTTCCCGTTCCTGATAAGTCAGCTGACAACATAGTACATCTTATCTTAGAAGAAATATATCCAAGATATGGCTGTCCTCTTCAAATTCTCACAGACAACGGAACAGAAAATGTGAACAAGAAAGTGGAAGAAACCTTAAAAGAATTGAACATCAACCACATCAAAACATCTTATTACAGCCCTCAAGGTAACGGTAAAGTAGAAAGATTTCATAGAACTCTTCATGACGTGATGGCTAAGAAAATAACAGACAACGCTCAAACATGGGATATTCATCTCAATCAGACATTGGCAGCCATTCGATTCCATCCTAATGATTCATCCAAGTTTTCTCCATATTACCTCATGTACAACAGAGATGTCGTATTACCCCTTGATACGTTAATGAAACCTCGAAGGAGATATGCAGGAGAAGACCAACACAAGATTGCTCTTCAAGAACAACACAAAGCGTTCATCCTAGTACATCGCAATATGAAGGAAGCCAAAAAGAAACAGAAGGCTCAGGCCGATAAAAAAAGCAAAGACGAAGATTTTCAGGTTGGTGACCCTGTCTACCTAAAGAACAACAGAAGACAAAATAAGTTAGATAAAAAGTGGCTACCATATTACCGAATCATAGAGCAGAAAGGACCAGTTAGTTTCGTGGTGAGAGATCAATTGACTGGATTAACCACCAAATGCCATGCACGACAATTAAGATTGGCAGACATTTCGCACTGGCCCCTTTCACAAACTACTGAAGATGGTGGAAGAACTCTAAGAAAAACTAACTATGTTGTGCCACCAGAAGATGAATCGTCGTCGGAAAATCAAGACATGCAACCAGAACCATTAGAAAGAGTTATACAGTCCAAACAATGGGAAAGAGAAGGATCTTCAGACGAAGAGGATATTCCCCTAGCAGAACTTCAAAGACGTATAAGAGCTAAGAAAATCATGGATGATCAACAGTACAAAACCGAGAGTGATCAGACCGTAGATTCAGAATCGGATGAGACCCCTGAGTCAAAACAATGTGATGAAAATAGTGGTCAAGACTATGAAATAACCTTAGATAACACAAATGTATACTTAAATGAAGATATGGAAATAGATGAAATAGTCCCTAAAGTAGGTCTAGGCTTCAAACCAATCCCTAAACCGCGTAAATCAATCCCTAAGCCCTGTAGAGGACATACTAAACAAGAGTATGCGTTGGCTATAATGAAGGAACTAGCCAAAATAATAAACTAAATCAGTTATATTATCGTATATGTAGATGTAAATAATCTTGAAAAAGCTTAGCTTTGTATATATTGCACGCTTTTAAAAAGGTATGACAGGATGACCCCCTGTGACATTAAAACAGATAATGAGATACGCCGACTAGCAATCGCGGACATAGCACCTCGGTTATTTGTATATGCGGAGTTGAAGAGATTTATCATATACTCGAAATACATGAGACAGCGACTAAGTAAAGAAACTAAAAGACTGATTTTTGAAAGTATTATAAAATTACTGATTTAAAAATTATAAAATATTACGATCAACATTTTGAGTATGGGACAAGGTTGCTCGGGTTTCATGGTTCATTATCATTATTTAATATTACAATCAAGAGAGTAATTTCAAAATTCAAGACAAATTAAGATTTTTGACAAATTAAAAGATATTAAGGTTTCCCCTATGAATAAACTTATGGCGGAATTGCCAGTCACTAATCTGCAACCCATGGAATTATTATCTTGGGTGGGAAGTTCTTGGTTTTATGTGTGTTTAACTTTGGCAATAACAATAACGTAAGGACTTTGAATAAGAAACGCAAAACGATTAAAAAGTGGGGAGGTATATGCTGTGGTGGTTGCTGGTCAGGTTGTCGAAAAAGGGGTAGTGACTGAGATAAGAAAGGTTCTTCCAAGGACAATGCATTTTGTTGTGTGAATCCAGAGAAATGGACCTCTAGTGAAACCATTGAACTTAAACCAATCCCGAAAAACGTTAGGATCCAAGAGAACCCCCATAGGAGCGGAAGACTCGAAACTCGCAAAATGACCAATAGTACGGGGAAAATTTCGACCAAACTAGCACAACAATTACTTGGAGAGAAGAAAAATGAAGAATCTCCAGGGGCCAAATATTGTAGTCCGGACCCAGAGCTGGCACGTAAATACCTGGAAGACAAGGCCGTGATGTCTACGCAACAGAGGAACGCAGGAGACGCTCCGCGAGAAGTCGCCTCGCCATCCGCGCCAACCCTCTATCCACGAGTGCCGATGATGTACGAATAATTGGGCCGCGAAGCAGTTGTGTTTTCCTTGTGAAAAAAAAGTGAATTGTGTACAAAAGTGTTAAAGTAAAAATGTGTGTTATCTTGTGCTAATATAAATCTTGTATTTTGTGATTCACTCTGGAGAACTACAGGAAGAAACCGATGGACTCCGAACCTATGAAGCTAGTACATGAACTCCACCCCTTGGAAGAAAGAGATATTTTGTGAACTTATAAGCATGCCTTGACTTTGTATATATATATGTGACATTAAGTATAACCATACTTATTATTACTTTGATGATGAATTACGATTATCTTCAATTATGATTATTTCATCCTGGTCATTATTGTCATACCTTATTCATTATTGTTTTCATGATTGTAATGCGATATAATCAAACTACATGTATATAATTTTATGTATACATCCTGGTTACAAATTTGCTTTTGTATGTGAATGATGTTCCAAGCTGGAGGTGGAAACATGTCACTTGATACTATCTCTTAATATAGATGTTCTGACTGGTATGTCACTAGGAAGTTCATCTGACCAAGGGGAGATCAAGGACGCTTTCCTATTCCGGGCGCCAGACATGAGAAATTTCCCTTCGGGATATTTCTTTTGTTTGGGGGACGTATGTAAACAGATAGCCATGCTATGACCTTGAATTGCTAGTATTACATATTGGTCACTATGATACTTATGTATACCTAGATACTGCGCAATTAATTGTGGTAATGATAACTAACAGAACGAACTCTGTGACTATTGTAGCACTGCGTAGTATTCCTAAATGATGTTATGAAACCAGGTGCATTATACGGGCATAATAATATCCAAATTGAGAGTTTATAAAAAAGTGTCATATTTGGTGATTCTGTGTCTGCATCGATAGCTCTGGTACTCTATACTGAGTCATGTATTGCATATTCTATATAACCTTTGCTACCTTTTAAACCATGTACTCATGTATACTTTATATTGGATATTTTAATATTGTACGCAAGTGATGCGTCATATTAAGGCGGGATAACCAAATACTGCATCCCAATAATCGTTGACATAAATGAGGTTAATTAATTCTGACACAGTAAAATACAAACTGAAAATATATAAACAAGTTATCAACAAATTGTCATATGTGGCGATCCTGTGTCTGTAATGAAGGCCCTCATACTGCAAGTTAGTCTTGTAATGCTTGTTCCATCTATTTAACCTTTGTAACCTTAAAGCCATGTATGAATGGATGTATTATGAGTAAGCGATGCATCATACCCAGGTGGGGGACTCAAACCCCGCATCATAATATTCTTTCTGACAGTTTTGACAGTTTTGTTACTTTATTTAGAAATAAAATTTAACTCTGGAATTTTGACACTAAATGTTCACTCATGATCATCGTAGATGGGCTGGACTGGTCAGAACTGTCAATCATAAGTAAAATGTTATATATACTCATGTAAAATGATGTTAAACGTATTCTGGATTCTTTGATTTGGGCTGCTTCAATTTACTATACGATCACGCTGATTAATAAACAACTTGGTAACAAACAATTGGACTTGCTGATCATTCTGAGGAAAGGCTTACAACGCTTCTAAACATAACACACTTTCCCATTATTTCGCATTCTTGTTTGGATGGTAAATTCCCTTTTCTAAAAATAAGACATTTGTATATATTTAGCGTATGCGAAATATAAAAGCCACTGCACTATTCTAAAAATGATATTTTAGACCCTTTTCATAACACAAATTCATGAATAAATATTATCAAACAAAGTTATTTGTTTAATCGTTGATCATGTGTTGACAATTAATATTATCCCCAAAGAAATTAACTGGAAGCAATACATCTACGTGGAAACAAAGAATGTCTTAATTACTGATGAAATTATATTATAGTTATTTCAGGTTTATCCATGAGAGTAACAAGTTAGCTAGCCTTAATAATGCTTAGTTTTTTGTAATACTCCTTGTGAAAAAAAAAAAAAAGGTTTAGTCAATTCAACCCGCTTCTATTAAACCAAAAATTCGACAATGTTACAACAACGAATGCAACAATTTCTAAACGCGTTCTTACAATAAATGCAGCCGTATACAAGATGATTAGTAGAATACAACTATTGAACTATTTTATCAATGGCCAATACGAAGATCACGTGAAGCTAAACGACCTTTTTTGTTAAAGTGAACTA
The DNA here is from genome assembly GCA_020458035.1 of Magallana ariakensis. Lineage (NCBI taxonomy): Eukaryota > Metazoa > Mollusca > Bivalvia > Ostreida > Ostreidae > Magallana > Magallana ariakensis. The sequence continues at coordinate 54,891,904 of CM035813.1, forward strand.
CAATTTGTTTTAAAATATATTTATTTAATAATTTAATAGTTTATTACATTCCAAAAGCTTATTTCAAGTTATTTAACTTGCATTTTGCATTTTCATCATGTTTTAAACCCATCATGTTTTAGGCCAATGTATGTCAATATCAATGTCCTTAACATTAGTACGTGATTGCGTGTTATCTTTCTATCTTAAATGATAGTGAAGTCCTTAATTCGCTAACACATATAAGAGTGGAACACTTTGTTTGATTGGTTTAAAATTGACATTTTGTTTATATTCTGTACCCATGGACCAGGCAGACTTTCTTGCTTAATAGCGGGCAATCACAGGGGTGTGAGATACGTTTTAAGTAAACTTTCATTTGTCAAAATCTCTTAAGGGCATGGCGAACATGTAAAACCTACTCATGGTACATGTGCAAGTAGCTATGCAACTGACACGCCTCATGACGTTATGGAAAATCATCAAAAGCTCTTAGTTAAACTTTGTAATTGTAGATTTTTCATTTTCAGTTTTATATCATATTTTCTTAGACGATTGAGAGAATTCAAAGGAATAGTAAAATAAACCGTTGATTGCAGGAAATGATTTTTGAGACTTAAGTCTGTCATTTAAAGTTTTGATTATAACTAAATTGTATTTTCGGATAAATTTGCTGCAAAAAACTATTTTAATCCATAGAGCGCCTGTTCCCTCAATGTTTTCATATTTTTCAAAGGCTGATGTTAGTAAACAATTAAATATATGTAATTCTATTGTGTTTATTTTGAAAAATGATCGAATCATATCTGCTTCCCATATACATACTTTGTAATAGAGGTTAAAGGAAGACATTAAAACTCTTAGGAATGCCACGGATAAGCAGACCATAAACTCAAGGATTCGGAATGTACATAGTTGCCGCTACTGGAGGACGCACTTTGCAATCCAAAACAGGAAAACCAAAAAGATTCGTTCGTCAAAGAAATAAACGCGGGTATGTTAAGGCTGCCCGATTGATTTCACAGCGATGTGTAGAAAGTCACTTGTCTGTACTTCATAAGATATGACGTCATAGTTAACTTTGACGTCACGATCTGCATTCCTTTCGATCGTTCTTTGGGAATGTATCGTAACGTAATAAGTGAATTTTATTGTGCATTATAAAACCGCTTCATTTCTTTACATAGACGTTGTTGTAAATACTAGTGATACTAAACTCAATATCGCCAATATGTAGTATCAAAAAATCAACAGTTTTAAAGCTTTGTATTAGGTAAATAACTATTTATAAACTAATGTTTCTGAGACTCCCCCTGCTACGTGTAAACTAATGAATGGTGATATGTATATGCATGTAAAAAACAGCTTGACACAAGATCAATACAATCTTAGTATATTTTATATGAAAATGGGAGAGAAAATAAGTACCAATGTGAATCTTGCTGGGGGAAACCTACCAATTGACCCGATTTTGACCCGATTTTGTGTAAATCGAGCTTAAAAGGTAAAAATGTGCCTAATTTCGATGGCAGTGCGAAATGTTTTGACAATTTTTCAAATAAACGAAATATTTATATGAACCCCCAGCAAAAACTGCAAAATACATTACTTATCGAAGGATTTTTCATAAAAATATTTTTGATTTAATGTCATTATTAACTTGCGCCGATGCGATTTATATAGATTATTTACCGTGTTAGGATACGCCTGTCACGTGCTTAAGAAAAATATATGACGTCACAAAAATGCATCAAATATAGTGTTTGATATCACTGTTAATTTATGTAATAAAAGTTTAAAGAAATTCGCTCGGTTAAAGTATTTTTTCGATAATTAAAATAGTATCTTTTTCGGTATAAATTTTGCTTCGGACAGCCTTAATATAGCCGCGAAACTAAGCATACAAGACGCAAGAGAACAGGACCCCGGAGGAATGCATTAGTGTGAATACTAAATAAAAGGGTTTATTCTTTTGTACAATTTAAAAAATCATATGATATTTTAATTTAAAAAGTTTAGTGATTGAATCAAAGTCTTGAATCGTTTGAATTGTGACTTTGCTAAAACTAATTGTCACGCACTTTTCAAAGATCATATTTTATTGTTTTGCTTGTTAAACATTGTGATTCTAATAATTGTATTATTAATGTTTACTGTACAATAATGTATTATTCATTCGTTGTTGACATTGAAGTTAAGAATTGCCATCTTTTATTTTTAACTTTAGAGGGATTTGGCTGTTGCAATAAGAACTCAAAAGGTTACAAGCAGTACCTGATCACTTACAAGTAAAAAGTACAACTTGGAAGTATGGACTCCTTATTGTGTTAAAGTCGCTGAATAGAAAACTCAGACAAAAACGTTTCAGCTAACGTTTATGGAATTTTGGATAAATATTATGATATAGTCGGTGTTAATAAAGTTTGAGGAATGCATGTATTTATTGTTTGTTTTTTTTCTTTTAATCTATCATAAAGAGAGTGCGGGTGAACATTGAGTAAACAATTTGTTTGCTAACATCAAACATTGTTAAAATGATATTACATTTTTACTACACACTATTGCTATTTGCTTTCATTTGGAAAATAAAGAAAAATTGAGACATTTCAGATTTACTATTACAACTTGAGATTGTAATCGAGTAGTCAAGTGTACTAGTTGACCGAATAATAATTCTAATCAAGACTCAATTTTTTAATTATTAATAATTTAAAATCATTATCTCGGTATTTGTTACTCAGATGTTATGCATTTATAGTATATTTTCTGTTTTATGTCTTATCAAGAAAAAAAGGAAATCGGGAAAATACCAAGTGTTTCATCAATGTTATCTTTTTAAAGATTTTTCAAATCGTGGTGTGAATGATATATAATTATCTCTATTTTCTGGGATACATTAAACTTAAGGTTTTAAAACAGGTAAGTTATTCAGGTCCTCAAAGATGTATTTCTCTTGCATATGGTGCGAGATGTCCAATTCATTAGGGTGATCTTTCTGAACTGTACTACTGGTCCATATTTCCGCAAGTGGATGGAAAATATAGTAGTCATACCACATTCATATACTACGATGTGCTTCTTAACATAACAAACTTTCTTATTATTTCCCATTCTTGAACGGAAAGTACATTTTTCTAAAAATAACTACTTGTATATATTTAGAGCATTAGAAATGTCCAAATCAATGCACTGATTTAAAAATGATATTCTACGTTTAAAAATGCTATTTTTGATGGGCATTGCATCAAGTAGTTAACAGAAGGTATTATATATATATATATATATATATATATATATATATATATATATATATAAAGCACTGAAAATGGCTAACGACACGAACAATTGAAATAGTCAAATTTTCGGGACAACAAGTCCCTTCTTCAGGACAAAAGAAATAAATTACATGAGTACATGTAAAAACAAAGAAAACAAAATCTAGCGCTACTACTAAAACTACTAAAGAAACTATAAAAAGAACAACTACATTATAAACAGTTTGAGTCTACATTCTTAAAGAAGGTGTTGATAGGTGTTGCGGCCGATCGTTCTAAAGTTATCAATCGACTGCCAACTTCACGCCCGATTGAGTTAATTAGCTAATTAAAATTTTCGTCCGAGTAAATAAATGAGAATTTGAACCCCCGTTGTTAACTCGTACGGCACTTATGATTTTAACCCAATTTTTTCAATTAAGTTTATAATGGGAACGAGTTTGATTAAAAAGAGAAAAAATAAATAAAAGATTAAAAATAAAGAAATCATAAAAATAGTTATTAATAAATAAAAGGTAGTAAAGGAATCTAATAACTGAAAGAGGCGTAGTTGACAGATTTGATAAAATTACTTTATAGGTGTCAAGTGATGTAGGGCCAAGAGACGTTCATTTTAGTGAAGTCCATTTGTTTGTTCATGCCATCAGGTCTGAATGATTTGAGTCTGTGCATCCAGAACGTTTCCTTGCTTTTCCTCTCCGCGTCTGTCCAATGAGGATTATGGTCAATAACCAATACTGTCATGTCTTCCCATGTGTGGCGACTCGTATTAAAATGTTCCCCGACGGGCTCCTTGATTTTTTTGGTCTTTATGGTAGAGCGGTGGTTATTGATCTTTCCGCGGAGGTCACCTGTTTCACCAATATATTGCTTAGAGCAAACTTTGCAACTGATGAGATAGATGCAGTTGTCTGTGCGGCAAGACGTGTTGCCAAATATCTTGTAGGTGCGACCCGTGATGGGGCTTTTAAAACTGTCCGCGTTGGTGCTGTGCTTGCACAAAAGGCATCTGGCATCGGAACATGTTTTAAAACCACCATCTGGCAACGGGTTGTTTAATCTCGCCCTCACTACCATGTCCTTTAAGTTCCTAGGGCGTTTAAACGCAGCCATTGGCGGATCCTTGAAAAGATCGGCCATTCTTTCGTTAGTGTAAAGAATGGGCAGATTATTTCTAAGGATGCTGTTGAGGTTCTTAAGGCAGACAAGCGTATGTAGCTGAAGCCAACAGACAACTGACAGACGAACGTTTCTACAAGAAACTGGACGCAGATCCCACTGAAGAGTTTTCAGCTCTCATCACCGACACCCTGGACGAAACGTATGAATGATGAAATATGTGTTAATGTTTACGAAACGCTTCGCCGTACCAACTGTAGACCGGGTCAATTATATCTGCTCCCAAAAATCCACAAGGAAGGAATGCCTGAACGCCCTATAGTTAGTGCCATTGGTCATCCCACGGAGAAAATTTCTGAATTTATAGACGTACACCTCCGTCCACATGTAGAAGATTTGCCATCATACCTCAAGGACACGACAGATTACCTCAATAAAACACCTTCCTCTGGCCTTCCAGACCATACTCTTCTCGTTACTATGGATATCACGTCCTTGTACACGAATATCCCACACGGTGTAGGTATCGAGGCCTGCAGGGAGGTCTGGGACAGTAGAGCGATTCAGTAGCCGTCAACCGAATCTCTACTCAAGCTCCTTGAACATGTTCTCAAGTTGAACAATTTCATGTTTAATGGCGAACATTACATACAAATAAATGGTACATCTATGGGCACCAAAATGGCTCCCTCTTACGCCAATATATTTATGGGAAGATTGGAACGCAACCTGCTTCTTAAAGCTCCTTTCAAACCTTTGAGCTGGTTGCGGTTCATAGACGAAATTTAGATGAAATGGGTCGAAAACCGAGACTGCCTAAATGACTTCATTACCTTTGCCAACTCCTTCCACAATTCAATTAAATTCACAGTGGACATATCTAGTTTCAAAAATGTATTTTTTGATACTACATCAACCCTGGAAGATGGTGAAATTAAATTCAGTCTCCATACGAAACCCACTGCTTCTCACCTTTATCTCAAACCATCGAGTTGCCACCATCCCCATACTTTAAGAGGAATTTCGAAAGGATTAACTACCCGAATTAGACGGATCTGTTCTTCTAATGACATCTTTGAAGAACAGAGCAGAATATTAAAATCCCATCTGTGTAATTGAGGCTATAAAGCCCACACAGTGCAATCTGCAATTGATGAGATTGTTACAAAAAACAGGAAAACCCTTTTGCGATACAAAGAGAAAACAGACAAAAGCAGGGTTCCACTTGTCACTACCTATAACCCCGCCCTAAGGAACCTCAACAGCATCCTTAGAAATAATCTGCCCATTCTTTACACCAACGAAAGAATGGCCGATCTTTTCAAGGATCCGCCAATGGCTGCGTTTAAACGCCCTAGGATCTTAAAAGACATTGGAGTGAGGGCGAGATTAATCAAACCGTTGCCAGATGGTGGTTTTAAAACATGTTCCGATGCCAGATGCCTTTTGTGCAAGCACAGCACCAACGCGGACAGTTTTAAAAGCCCCATCACGGGTCGCACCTACAAGATATTTGGCAACACGTCTTGCCGCACAAACAACTGCATATATCTCACCAGTTGCAAAGTTTGCTCTCAGCAATATGTTGGTGAAACAGGTGACCTCCGCGGAAAGATCAATAACCACCGCTCTAACATAAAGACAAAAAAAAAAACAAGGAGCCCGTCGGGGAATATTTTAATACGAGTCGCCACACATGGGAAGACATGACAGAATTGGTTATTGACCATAATCCTCATTGGACAGACGCGGAGAGGAAAAGCAAGGAAAAGTTCTGGATGCACAGACTCAAATCATTCAGACCTGATGGCATGAACAAACAAATGGACTTCACTAAAATGAACGTCTCATAGCCCTACATCACCTGACACCCATACAGTAATTTATCAAATCTGTCAACTACGCCTCTTTTAGTTATTAGTTTCCTTTACTACCTTTTATTTATTAATTACCTATTTTTATAATTTCTTTATTTTTAATCTTTTATTTTTTTTCTCTTTTTAATCATTATAAACTTAATTGAAAAATTCGGGTCTAAATCATAAGTGCCGTACGAGTTAACAACGGGGGTTCTAATTCTCATTTATTTACTCGGACGAAAATTTTAATTAGCTAATTAACTCAATCGGGCGTGAAGTTGGCAGTCGATTGATAACTTAAGAGCGATCGGCCGCATTATCAACACCTTCTTTAAGAATGTAAACTCAAACTGTTTATATTGTAGTTGTTCTTTTTATAATATCTTTAGTAGTTCTAGTAGTAGCGCTAGATTTTGTTTTCTTTGTATTTATCCATGTAATTTATTTCTTTTGTCCTGAAGAAGGGACTGGTTGTCCCGAAAATTTAACAATTTTAATTGTTCGTGTCGTTAACTATTTTCAGTGCTTTATATATTCATTTTACTGGCTTAGTATTTATACATTAGATCCGACACTTTAAAGATGCCTAGTGTTGTTGATTTTATTTCGTGCTTTATATATATATATATATATATATATATATATATATATATATATATATATATATATATATATATACTATCATGACATGAAAAACCATGTATGACATACGTGTGTAGATAAAAGATGTATTATTTATTTATGTTTCCACTTGTAAATGATTGTGAATGATTTCTTATATAAAACACTATTTGAAGAAAATCATCACAGCAGCGCATTAATAATTTGCTTCACTACTTTTTCTACTTGCACAAACTAACCGATTAATGTATTTACATGTTTCACACTTCGAACAATAGATTTTTGGTGTAGACCATTTGTTAATGCAGACCAAACAATGTCTTGCTTTTGAATCTTCACTAAAGACAAATTTGTCAGCAAATCTGAACTGTCTCGTTTGAATTCTTAACTAAGATATACAGCTTGTTTCTACCCTTTTCTCTAATATCATGGGGAAATATTAAATGATTGTTACATTTTTTTCATCTGTTCCGTTAAACAAGCAAATTTGAAAATGTCCAAATCCTAAAGAGGAATTCTACTTGGTATGTACTTTTTAAAAATCATAATTTTCTTATTTTTAGAGGGATTTGGACTCTTGCAATAATAACTCAAAACGTTACAAAGAGTACCCGATTACTTACAAAAAATAAGTACAACTTGAAGGTTTGGATATAAATCTGATTAAAATCGGTGGAAAAAAAATCATCATAAGAAACATTTTAGCTAATGTTCCTGCAATTTTGGAAATATCAGTGTTAATAAAATTATAGGAATATGTAGTAATTGTTGTTCCTTTGATCTAGGATCTAAAGAGTGCATAATTGTAAAGAATGAGTATAACGTTTGTTTGGAGCAATGCTATTCTCCTGCTTATATCGAACATTGTTAAAAAGGTGTGACATGCTTAAGTAATTGATTTTTGCTTCATTACATTCATTTGGAAATATGAAGGAAAATGAGACATATGGGATTTACACAGGCACCTGACGTTATAAATTTTTCTCATAATAAAAATAAATACCCTATATCTAATAATACACAAGGTACCCATCCCCGCCATCTTGGATTTATTTCAAACTGTCACATTAGCTGGAAGTTTTGCTTAAAACTCATCGGTAAAATTATTTTGCGATCCTCTCCGTCTCCCGATCGGTCATTCAACATCTAAGCTTACAACCAATTCAACCAAAACGGTGCATTACACCTGTCATTAATAAAAATCACCCCTCGATCTGCATCTACTGCCTAAAATATGCGACAAAAGGCTAAAGGGTGGACGGAAGTTGACATAAATTGCATCATACTTTGGGTAATCCCTTCCAAATATAGCACTGATACGAATATTCAAAAGGCGTCTATTTTGAATTCGATCAACATACAATTTAAAACTAAGAAAAAGGATACAGTCAATAATAACTTTTAATACACAAAGTTTATATAAACATGTTTTTAAATGCATATCTTTTGAAATATTGAAACAAACACACGGTGCAGGGAAATCTCATTTACATATAGGTGACAACTGTGGGGATTTACTATTATTTGATATAGTAATCGAGTAGTCAAGTGTATTTGTTGAGCGCAAATAATAATTCTAATCAACACTCCATTTAAGAAAATAAACAATGAATGTTATTTATAAGATGTAATGTTGTATATCTATAGTTATTTCTCTGCCTATGCCTCATCATAAAAAAGGGGAAATCGGGAATTACTAATTGTTTCTATCAATGTTATCCTATTAAAGATTTTCAAATCATGGTGTTAATGTGTCTACATTATCATGCATACAATAAAGGCCTTAAAACAGTTAAATTACTCAAGTCCTAAAAGATGTATTGTTCATGCATATTGTACAAAAAGTCTTATTCATTAGGTTAAGCTTTTGTGAACTCTATGACTGTTCACAAGTTTTTATTTCCGCAATTTGATGGAAAATAATATTATAGTATCCATTACACAGATTCATATACTACGATACGCTTCCTCACATAGCAAACTTCCCCAATATTTCGCATTCTTGAACGGAAAGTACATTTTTTTTCTAAAAATAACTACATGAATATATTTAGTTCATTAGAAATGCACTGATATGACAAAAAATGATATTTAATATTGTTAACTCAAATTCAGGAAATAAATCTCGATGAACAAATGTTTGCATTACATATCAAATATTATAATATGTTTTAATTTTTTTTTCAGTAAAGACAATACATCTGGTATTTTACATTTATACGTGTCATATATGTTTATTTCTGATGTATTCATGAGAAAAAAAAACAGCATAGCATAAAGTAGCTTAGCCGTATTAATGTTACCTCTTTTATCACAACCCTTATTATAATAAAAGGATTGTATTTTGCAATATCGAGAAGAAATAGTAATCCAGTAGTCAAGTGCACTCGTTGACTGAATAATATTCTCGACACGTACAATGTCATAAATCATTGAACTTCACTTACGTATAACAGTATCAAGCAAAACATTTTATATTTATGTTTAAGGACTCCATATAAGAACCCTCAATGCATGCATTATTCTTTAGTTTTAATTTTGTACATATATGTTCATTTTCCATTTTATCATGCCTATCATGAAAAAATAGAAAATGGGGAAATTACCAATTTCTCCTATTGATGAAATTCTTAATAAGGAGTAACAAATTATTGTCAGTGTTAAAGACATCTACACATTTATGCATAAAATAAATGCAAAAAAAAACACTACTGCACGACGCTGGATCGCTCTTGCATATGACATGACAAGTCCGACTCATCAGAATGAGGTATTTTACGCCGTGGGATTGGTCCAAATATTCACAAGTGAGTCGGAATTAAAGTATTTATCGTACAGGTGCATGTGCTGGGAAACGCTTCTAAACATAACACACTTTTCCATTACTTCGCGTTCTTGTTTCAATGGGAAATACCCTTTTCTAAAAATAAGCCAGTTGTATATATTTAGCGCATAAGGAATATAAAGGCCACTGCACTATTTTAAAATTGATATTTTAGACCCTTTACATTTTAACACAAATTCAGGAATAAATATCATCATGCAGACTTCCGTGTTTTAATCGATGATTCTGTGTTTACTATTCATATTTTTTCCAGAAATCAAGAAAATGCAACTAGGAGTAAAAATAGAATTTCTTAATTACTGTTGAAATTATTTTATAGTTATTTTAGGTTTATCCACGAGTGAAACAAAATAACAAAGTAGGTTAGCCTTAGTAATGCATAGTTTTTGCAATACCCCTTGTGAGCAAGAAAAATGGTTAAACTTTGTTAATTTAACCCGCGCCTTATAAACCAAAAACTCGACAATTGTTACAACCACGGATGCAACAATTTCTAAACGCATTCTTTCAATATATACAGCCGTATACAACATGATTAGGAGAACATACCTGTTGAAATAGTTTATTAATATTCATTATGAAGATCATGTGATGCTAAAATACTTTTTCGTCAATGTGTTTTACAATTTGTTCTATAATATATCCATTCAATATTTCAATAATCTATCAAATCTTAAAAGTTTATTTCAAGTTATTAAATTTGGTTTTTGTTTTTTATCATGCGCAAAAGACAATGTGCATTGTATTTTAATGTTCTTTTAAAATAATACGGGATTGCGTGATTGCAATTTCTCCCCCTCTATATATACTTATATCTTAAATGAAATAGAGAGTGTAAGCTAAATTCGACTATGAAGCGAGTAAATTCATTAATATGCTAACAAATATAAGAGTTGAAGACTTTGTTTGATTGTTTTCAATTGTTTAAAATTGACAGTTTGTTTATATTCTGTATCCATAAACAAGACAAAGTTTGTTTTCTCTCTGAGAGGGCACACAAAGGGTTGTAAGATATGCATTTGTTACGTAACTTTTGATTGGTCAACATTTATGAAAAGTACGGGATACCTGTAAAACATCCATGCAACAGGTACATGTGCAACCGATACGCTTCATGGGCTTATGGAAAAAAAACCCAGATTCTCTCAGTTAGCATTTTAAAGATCAGTGATTGTCAGATATTATCCATATTCCCCTGGGCAAGTGAGGAATTTTCAAGCAAACCTGTTACTCACCGTTCAAGGTAGGAAACGAATTTTGAGTGTTTACTCTGTAAAATTAAATTTTTTATTATAAATAAATTTCATCTGGCAAATATTTTCTGATGAGTTTGTTGCAAAAATGGTTTTTGAATTCACTGAACGCATGTTCCCAAAATGTTTTCATATTCATTATTTTTAATGTTAATGAACATATATGACATTTTACTAAGTCACGAAATTATTGATGAATTGAGAGATCTGAATACTTTTTATTTATTCTGTAAAAATAAATTGAAAAAAAAATGAATATTAAATAATAGAATCTCATCTCCATCTTTTATTTGGATACTTCGTGCTTTTGTGAAAAGACACCAATAGATTTCTTCAAAATGTTCAGAATCAGTCGTGCAGATATTGAAAGATATTGCATGTTTACTGTCGGGAGACGCACCCGACAACCAATAAGAGTTAAAAAAAAAAGAAGGGTCAGTAAAAAAACAACAACAAAGGTCCAAAGACGCAGGACAACAAATACCCGTGTCGTTAAGAGACAGATAAATACAGTAGTGTGAGTACCATATAAAAACATCTATTCTTTGCGCAATTAAAATATTTTATTTCATATCATAAACATAAGTTCAGTATTTGAATCAATGCCTTGGATTATGTAAATTGCCCTCGTGTTAAAATTAATAGTCACAAACGTTTTAGAAAAAGCTTATTTTAATGTTTTGCATTTATAAGACACAACATAAATCTAATTTATGACTGTCTCAACTACATGCTTTACTTTATTATATAATTTATTAGTAGTTGACATTGAATCTCAGAATTATTTTTTCTTTTATTTGCATCTTTAGAGGAATTTGTGCTCTTGCGATCGCAGCATGTTCTATGAAGGTTACAAGAAGAACCCGACAATAGAACAACGTGGAGTCATGGACAATTAACAACTCTTTCGTTATCAATGTCCTTTTAAGGAATATCATACAAAAACGATGTTCATGAAATGTTGTATATTAATCAGTTCTAATAAACTTCAGTGAAAATATATTGCTTGGTTTTGTTCTTTTGACCTAAGATTTAAAGAATGCGTATTGGAATCAAACAGTAAATAAACAATTTTTATGTGTTTTTCCATTTCAATAGGATCCCATTTAATATATGTATTTGCTTGGTTCAACGTACATACGGCTACATCTTTATTGTCATTCTTCCGTTTTATGACATATTATAAGAAGTAGGAAATCGGGAAATTGCCAAATTTTTCTACTTATGTAATTTTAAAACAGAATAAGTCATTGTATGAAATCTTTCATATATACAAGTAATGTTAAAAAAAATATCATCTAAAAATTGCACTGTACTTGCCTATGGTTCGACAAGTCCGACACATCAGGTTTAGCTTCAAATATGTTTTCTTTAGTGTGACACACATTCAAGTGAATCAAATTTATCAAATTTCAAAAAAATCACTGAATATAGATCGTTTTTATATACAAGTACATCTTAAAATAGCGGTGCATTAAAAAAAATATAGGAAACTATATATATTAATTTTACTAAAAGTAAGAATAAATTCAATTATTTTACTGTTACTTAATACATGTACAATGTGATTCCTATTTCAGAATCTATATATTTTAGAAACTGCCGAGTGAGACAGTCATATATCAATTTTAGATGATTTTGAAATCGTCAGTTGATGAAATCTTGATTACATGACGTATTTTTTATTTTGTTTATTGTTGCAAATTAAAATAATCACAGACTCATAAAATAATTCTTACTATGAATATCAACAAGTACAAATAGGAAAAAATGAACAACAAAAGATTCGGACAAGACGGTACAAGGGTATTTTAGTAAATGTTAACAAAATCACAATTGATTTAAATTATTTAAGTTGTTGGGGTTGGCAAGAGATAATTTTTAAACTGGAGAAGAAAATCGCAAATGCAATCTTATAAATAATTTTTTTTTTAAAAACATTATCATAACATGTAATATGATGGGCATTAAGATAATAAGACCCTGATAACGCTAGTCAGTTTTAAGGAGGCTGGGTGGTCAACAGATTAGCCATCTTCCTTAAATTTTAAGATATCATGTATAATTTAGTAAAGAAAAAGTTCATAATTATATTTTACATTTCAAATTTGGGCAGTTTTCTATATTCATGCATAGATCTCTCTTTTTAAAAGAGATCAATGCAGTCTGAAAATTTCCATGACCATCGAACCCTCTTTAAGTCCTTTATCGTTGATTAATATGAGAGAATGATGATTTTACAGCAGTACTACAGTATCTGATATGTTAAAGGTGCTTTTCCTGACATTAACAATACGCTGACCCTATTATCAAGGAATTTGGGCAGCAAAAGGACGCAAATAAATTATTATCCGAATAAGAAACAAACTCTTATACGTTATCTTTTCGATGACGTTCTTGGAGTCAATGGAAGCTGCATGTTGTTGCAACATGTATGAAGCATAACACAACCAATTCGATAAAAAAAAGTTAAAAACAAGGAGGAGAAAATTTTGATGTGCTATTCTTTATATATTTTCAATGATAAACATGAAATCCAAGGATTTTTTCGACCCCCCCCCCCTTTTTTTTTTAATTGCTTGTCAAGAAATTTTAGATAAGTCTGCCCCCCCCCCCCCCACACACACACTTTCATATAACACATCTAAAATCGGTTACTAAGTATTTGAATAAACTATTCAAGATAGATAGATAAATAGATGGAATTTAGGTATTCGTTAGGCTTTCATTTGATCAATGTATTGATGATTAGTTTGACTTTAAAAAATGAAGAAAAAAAACCCATCAAGACATAAAAAAAGAATTCTGTCTGAAATCTCACAAATAAAATTTGGACAAAAGACACTACCAATAGAATCTTTATGAATGCAACATTACCGCTTGGTTATATTTAGAGTTTCTTCAAATTGAGGACTCAGTGGACTATTAAGGAAAAAAACCCGACACGATGCACTTGACAGACAAATAAAACGAAACCGGAACAACGTACCGTACTTACAACAGATACACCGATACATTGTAACACGCACTGACACTGTAGCCAAGACACTGTGTTGTCTATAAAAGGAGGAATGTAGATTTTAAGATTAAATTCTATTTACAGCTTGCTTTCTGAAATTAATACCGCGATGACATAGAGTAGCTGAGTAGATAAGTGTTTAAAACAAGTCCTGAGATTGTTTAAAACTGACTTGATATTAAGAGTACTAACAATGGACATATCATGCTTGTTACATTATATCTTCAATGTGTACTTGTGGAACGGCACCGTGAATTAAATTTAACTCTTTTTAAAATTATTGTTTTTGTTGTTGGACAATCGCCATCCTTATCATTGATATAGGAAGTTGGAAGCTGGTCTTAGGAACCGCCACAGAAACAGAGCGGTAATATAACATAAGGGTTTCTCTATAAGTGAATAAGAACATGCATCAGTCCATCTTTGAATTCGAAGTCGATGCATGATGAAGCTGCAGAATAGATTGTAACATGTACCAAACACACCCTTACCCTAGAATATTAGGAAGAAATGAGCCAAACATATGTACTTGTAAAATAAATGTTTAATATTTTTCTAAATGCAAATCTTAGGATATGGGAACTAATTTTGAATTTTTTTTTCCTTTGGACATAAGAAACCGTCATTTCAAAAATGCATTTAAATCATACAGTCATATTTGAATCAATTAAAAACATCACTTTAAAAGTAATAATTTACACGCTGGTGGTTAAGTACGCGTTTTCTATTGTCAAACAATACGCCATCCTCACAACGTTAGGGATCCTGTCTAAGTCCACTCGTGGCAAGTGGACTCTGGATCCCTGACGCTGTTGGGAAGACAGTACTGTACGCGTGTGTATTAAGTACGCGGATGAGTAATTTATCACTAAAGTTTTAATATTTTTACCATACGAGCAGGGAAGTTTTATGCGGTTTTAAGCTTACCGCAAAACTAGTGAATACCCCCCCCCCCAACCCACCCACGCGCACTGATAGAATAAGTGATAGTTAGACAAAGTGATGGTTTGATTTACAGAAATATTTACAGATGTATGCATTATCCTTATTTGATTTTTTGCAGAAATATTTTACGGATTTTTTTATGTCGGTGCCCTGTGTTCATCTATAGTTTGATCGGCATTACGATAATGTATTTCGTGTAATCCAAAGAGATTTTCTACCTTCTTTTTTTTTTATCAATAGTACATAAGGTGATAACAATTTTATAATAATAAATCGGCGCTACATCTTTGACATTTTTGTTAAAATTTGATACACAGTAGCCTTGTCTTTGCAAGGAAAATGCAAAGCGCTGCATGTCATGAATATGAAATACGACGTTTTGTGCTAAAAATAAGGACATCTCACGATATGAACCGGGTAGGGGTTTCCCCTCTTATGAAAGCGGGCAAAGGCAGGACCTTGACCTATAAATGTGTTATGCATATTATGACTGGTCCGCGGATACATGTATAATATCCATACTGCAAGTGCTTGTTCTTACGATACGCTTCTTGAAGTTATGAATTTAACAATCATGATGGTATCAGCATGCTCTGTCACATTATATCTTACTGAACTGTTTCATAATTCAGGCTATCAAATCTAGGGTTTTCCCATTTAAACTGAAATACAATGTGTACAACAGAAAGCTTGTATGAAACCATTTTCGTGTGTTTAGCCACAGGCACCTGACGTTATAAATTTTTCTCATAATAAAAATAAATACCCTATATCTAATAATACACAAGGTACCCATCCCCGCCATCTTGGATTTATTTCAAACTGTCACATCAGCTGGAAGTTTTGCTTGAAACTCATCGGTAAAATTATTTTGCGATCCTCTCCGTCTCCCGATCGGTCATTCAACATCGAAGCTTACAACAAATTCAACCAAAACGGTGCATTACAACTGTCATTAATAAAAACCACCCCTCAATCTGCATCTACTGCCTAAATTATGCGACAAAAGGCTAAAGGGTGGACGGAAGTTGTCACCTATATGTAAATGAGATTTCCCTGCACCGTGTGTTTGTTTCAATATTTCAAACGATATGCATTTATAAACATGTTTATATAAACTTTGTGTATTAAAAGTTATAATTGACTGTTTATAGTATCACTTTTCTTAGTTTTAACTTGTATGTTGATCGAATTCAAAATAGACGCCTTTTGAATATTCGTATCAGTGCTATATTTGGAAGGGATTACCCAAAGTATGATGCAATTTATGTCAACTTCCGTCCACCCTTTAGCCTTTTGTCGCATATTTTAGGCAGTAGATGCAGATCGAGGGGTGATTTTTATTAATGACAGTTGTAATGCACCGTTTTGGTTGAATTGGTTGTAAGCTTCGATGTTGAATGACCGATCGGGAGACGGAGAGGATCGCAAAATAATTTTACCGATGAGTTTCAAGCAAAACTTCCAGCTGATGTGACAGTTTGAAATAAATCCAAGATGGCGGGGATGGGTACCTTGTGTATTATTAGATATAGGGTATTTATTTTTATTATGAGAGAGAAAAATTTATAACGTCAGGTGCCTGTGTGTTTAGCATATAAAATGAAAAAAAAAATATATCGATCATAATTCAATTTTCTCTTACAAATATTCTCCGAGGATTTTTTGCAATGAAAAGGTCTATTCATTTCCTTTTTAAAAAAATGCATGTTTTTATGTCTTTGTTTTTTTCTCGATATCTATAAAAACATACACTCTACTGTTTTATTGACCTCATAACTTTATCAATTTTGAATATAAATATACATATAAGTAAATATTTTCAGTCATTCATATCTGCATCTTATTTTGATAATATTTAACTTTAACTTTTGATAATTAGCTAATGGCTTTAACCGATAGTACTAGAAAGGCTACAAGAATTTGGAATTATGGACATAGGTGCTTGCGGATAGGACTGACCCCCCCCCCCCCCTAGTATTTAGACCCCCGGGACTTTACTCATTTCTTTTCTTTAAATGATCTTTATATGACATATTTATAATCTAATGTATACGTAATTTTGTGGAATGATTGTATACATTAGATTTTGTGGAATGATTGTATACATTAGATTATAAATTTGTCATATGAAGATAATTTAAAGAAAAAAACGAGTAAAGCCCCGGGGGTATAGATACTTGGGGGTGGGGTTCGGTCCTGTCCTCAAGCACCTGTGATTATGGACAGCTAATCTACTTTCATTCGTCAAAAAATATTTGAATTGAACTGAATTGGAATTGAATTGAACTTACGTTCTTGAAATTATTAAATATACTCAGTATGATGCAATCAGTGTTGAAAAATCGCGTACATATCAATGTTATTGTTTTGTCCTTGTTTTTTTTTTCCTTTTTTTTTGTAAATGACTAACTTAATAAGAATGCATTAAGAGTTTGAAAATAATTAGTAACCGTTTACTTCTAATTTTTAATGCGGTCAATCACAGATAATATGATAATGGCTTCAGGATCACAAAATATTTAAATTATGTAACAAATTGTTATTTTTAGAGGCCATTTTGTTCCTGAAAATAACTAATAAATAACTCTGGCTTCTTATTCAGGGAAAAAAATTATATATATATATATATATATATATATATATATATATATATATATATATATATATATATATATATATATCAAATTGAATCATACGTGGCAGTCCGACAGCTTATAATTACTTCAGAACAGATTGGGATTTGGGAATATTTTTTGAGTTGGTTTGATATTGGTCAAAATGGTTATTAACAAAATTAATAATAATTATGAATGACATTATTATGTCAATAAACAATAACAATTCAGATATATCAAGTGTTAATTAAAAATAGTTTATTGCTCTCTGACATCCGTAAAATATCTAACACATGTAAAATATATAAAGTTAACATAATTAAAAAACAAATTTAACTGTAATCTGAATATTAAACTTTTTTTCAAAAACACAGTTACATATACACCTACAGTGTACATTTTTTAAAACAGAATAATAAGTTAATTAAAATATAAATTATTTATAAACTATAAAAAAAATTGATGTCTTTAATTTAAGACGAAACAGAGTTTCGTAAACAAAACTGTACTATACAAATTCAGAAATAACAACCATTAAGAGATAATAAAAGTTTGGATCCACATTGCATAAAATAAAAGATTTTGGATTAAAATTTATTTTGTGCTTAAGAATATAGAATTTTACTAATAACTAAACAGACTAATGTCTGAATTCTTGTTAATACATGTACATGTAAGTTGCCCCTGAAACCATTCCAACATATTGATCCCAAAGCGCTTATAAATTTACAATTTAAAAACATTGTAAATCATATAACAATTCTTTATATATAAAATCAACAACAAAAAAAACATAAAAGTAAATGAATTCAAATAAAAAGCTTGACTTTGGTCTTTTAATACATGTACAATGGAACAGCTCTGCTGTTGTTCAAATAGTTAATAAAAGTTTAGTCTGACAAATCACAGTCCTCCAGATCATCCAGCATCAGGGACGACAAACTGTAAATAACGTGTATGTTTACTGATCAATACAATTGTGTGTGTGTTTATAAATATGATGTATATATATGCTGTAGAATCAAAATCCAAAAAGCCCATTACAAAAAGAAAACACCACCCCTATTATGCATAATAGATTGAACTTTAAAAATTGCACCAGTACAGTACATATCAAACAGAAAAAACAAGATATCTGTGAGCCAATGCTCACTAGTGATATCCCCGCTCTGATGTGAATATGCAAAATAAGCAAAGTCGACATTTAACAGAAAGCTGGCATCTGATTGGTACAGAAATATATCCCACAATATGGCATGCCTAAACAAATAGTGTGTAAAAATTTCAAGCATCTGCGATAAATAGCTGCTGAGAAATCTTTGAGGAAAATTTGTTTGAAAATTTTGGCTAAAAATAAACAAAGTACTCATTTAACAGGAAGTTGACGTCCGATTAGTACAAAAATATATCCCACGATATGGCATGCCTTAACAAACACTGTGTAAAAATTTCAAGCATCTGCGATAGTTGCTGAGAAATCTTTAACGGAAATTTGTTTGAAAATTTTGGCTAAAAATAAACAAAGTCATTATTTAACAGGAAGTTGACGTCCGATTGATACAAAAATATATCCCACAATATGGCATGCCTAAACAAATAGTGTGTTAAAATTTCAAGCATCTGCGATAATTAGTTGCTGAGAAATCTTTGACGGAAATTTGTTTGAAAATTTTGGCTAAATATAAACAAAGTACTCATTTAACAGGAAGTTGACATCCGATTGGTACAAAAATATATCCCACAATAAAGCATGCCTATACAAATAGTGTGTTAAAATTTCAAGCATCTGCGATAAATAGTTGCTGAGAAATCTTTGACGGAAATTTGTTTGAAAATTTTGGCTAAAAATAAACAAAGTTGTCATTTAACAGGAAGTTGACGTCTGATTGGTACAAAAATACATCCCACGATATGGCATGCCTATACAAATACTGTGTAAAAATTTCAAGCATCTGCGATAAATAGTTGCTGAGAAATCTTTGACGAAAATTTGTTCGAAAATTTTGGTTAAAAAATAAGCAAAGTCGTCATTTAACAGGAAGTTGACGTCCGATTGGTACAAAAATATATCTCACAATATGGCATGCCCTAACAAACACTGTGTAAAAATTTCAAGCATCTGCGATAAATAGTTGCTGAGATAAATGCGACAGAAATTTTTGTTACGGACGGACAGACAGACAGACGGACGGACAGACAGACAGACACACAAGGGTAAAACAGTATACCCCCTCTCCTTCGGAGTGGGGGTATAAAAATATACAGACAGGCAAAAAGGACACATAGACAGAAAGGCAAGATAGACTGGCAGACAGACAGACAGACAGACAGATACACATGATATACTACAAACCTTTCCATGTGGTTTCGGGACTCTTGTGCTATCTGTTTGGACTCACTCATGCCCCGACTTATAACATTGACCCTACAAGAAGAACACATGCAACTGAATAGAGAGGAAAAGAAAAAGGATGAACCGTTCAAAGATAATGGGGGAATGGAACAGGATACATGTAACAAACCTGGTCCCAGGCCCATCAAAAATTTGACAAGTTCACTTTTAATCAAAGTCTCACTTTTATAAAAAGGAATATATACTATTAGCAGAAAAATGAGACAGCGATCAAAAGTAAATTCATCTAAGTTTTAAAGCACCTCTGAATCAAGAATGAAAAGGTGTTGACCAACACTCCTGTTTCCTGATGTATACATGCATGGTCAATAGACAAATTCAATCACAAAATTACATTCAATATGAAACATGATTATCATTCTGCATACACTGTACAGTAAAGATTCTCTGATGGAAAAATTAAAGTCTAACAACAAATGACAACAAAAAGATGGAATGATATTATTAATAAATAAACTTTAAACATGCACATGACATGTACCTTGTTTTGACCTGTTCCGCAAGTTGTCTTTGCTTCATGGAGGGTTTCTTTACTGACGACAGAATGGGGTCTTTTTTTAATACCTGTTCGATTGAAAAATAGAATTAAGCATTTCTGAAAATCAATAAACTTGCCAGTTCTATACCTGACCAACTCTATTATAAATCAAACAATCAACATGTTATTCACTTGACCAGTATATTTAAAAATTCTCTCTAGATATTTTATATATACATATTGGTATTACAATTAATGGTTCCAATTAAAAAAGTTTTTCTTCTCAATTTATTATGCTTTATATCGTCCTACAAAATACAGCGACACCAGTTCTACCAGTATGTTTTTGACATATTGTAAATTCCTAATAAAACGCGAGGAATTAAGGTCCGCATAAGATCGGATTTTAAAATTTCGCTTTTATTTTTCGGACAGATGTAATCCATTTGAAATTATAAAAAAAATTCAGCGTTCCCAATTTTATATTCTGGCGATTGGATGCAGAACCGTAAAATCGCAGAATTAAGTACTCGTGTACAATAAGGAGTCTACAGTACACTTGTTCATACCTTGACGTTAGAGACGAGTTCTTGTAGTTGCCTAGAAACCTCCATCATGGCAGCATCCACTTTCTCATGCATCTCTATTACTTTTATATATGCACTGTTTTATAGTCAAAACAAAAGAAAGCATATTAGAATGAAGAAAGAATATTTATTTCTTTTTTTTTAAATTTGCTCAATCTGCTTAAACTGTACTTTGATCATGTTCTTGATATAATGTAAAGAGTTACTTCCCTTTGAAGATTTCAAGAAAGATAGAACTTCTATGAATAAATTGTCAATGAAAAAAAGGAGTAACTGTTGCATCTGGTGAACTATCAAGGATAACTAAGATTCAATTAATGTTTCCTGGTGTGTTATAATTTTTCTAAAGTGTGGTTAGATATAAGGAATATTTTATTGTAAAATAAGCTTAATTTAATTATTTAATATAGTTTTTCTGCTAATGTGATAACAATTTTCACCTCATGATTTCTCTGTCATGCAAGGATGTATTATTACAGAAATTATACAAACTTTAAGGTTTAAGAGTAAGTTGAACATCATTTTGCTGAAGTATTAATGTTCATTTCTATTCTATTTTTGTCTGATTCATTCACTCTCAAATTCTCAATGCTAGTTATATCCTTTTAATGATCTACAAATGCATCAAGGTGAAAGTAATATAGGACTAATTCTTTTCCAATTATAAGATAGCTATTCAACACCAATTTGGGAAAATAACTCTGTATACAGAAAGGAAAATGTCCTCTGATATGCAGATTTGCATGAAGAAATATCAAATAAGTTTCATTTTGGTAGTCTATAAATTAAATATGCAGTTGGCATCTTTAAACAAATTCTTCTGAGTATAACACAATGTTCAAATCAACTAACCTGAAAGTACTTTAACATTTTCAAAAATATACTGCAAGATTATCAGTTATTGTTGGGGAGTTTAGATTATAAACTGGGAAAAAATCCTTTATACCTGTGCCATCTCTTGAATGAGGTAAAGGTTGAGGCCATGGAATGTTGGACTTTCTTTAGATAGGACACAGCTCTCTGATAGTGGTACGTCATAGAGGTCCTGCCAGAAATCAATCACAAAATCTGTTATTCTGTATAGATTACATATATTTCCATATACTGTGGAATCATTTTTATTCGTGGGGGTCAATGTTCGAGGGTTATAGCCAAAATTTTCCTGGTTCATGGGAACGTAAATTTGTTGGTAATGTAATCGGTATAAATTTGATAAATGTTAAACAAATGCTTGAATATACGTTCGTGGGGATGTAAATTCATAGGCAAAGGTTATACCCACGAAAGCCACGAACATTGGTCCCCCACGAACAATGATGATTCCAAAGTACTTCAATAAATAATAACCTCGGTAAGGTGTATATATACCCATATTTATTCATAAATAGAAGCCTATAATTTACTCTGTTGATTTGTTAATTTCATACATACTTTGAGACTGACATCTTTAGAAGATAACATTATTTTGTAAAATTATAGAAATTTCTAGCTAGAGGTTGATATATGAAGTATATATATAATATTAACTAATTGAGAGAATTTCAAAATGAAAACTGAATTGCACTGCTTATCAAACACCTGACGTGTCACATGGAGCAAGATGTACGTTTATTTTAAATTCACAGAGCAGCACATGAAAACCTTTGACCATGAAATACTGTAAACCAAACTTTATTCATGACGACCTTATTAATTAATAACTTTATTTCACGATTTAACGAAGATAAACTGGTTATAGGGATGACTATTTTTTGAGACCATGCTCGTTTTGATATAACATCCATAGGCAAAGACTAGTTTGCACCAAGAAATATTGGTGACTTTTGTAAATATTTTGTGAATATTTCTCCCATGCGAATAAAAGTAGATTTACAGCATTGATGCTTAATAGCTAATCAGGCATTGTTCCATCAATTCAAAACTACCCCACATCAATTAGTTTAACTGCAGAACTGTACAAAACAAAAGTAAAACTCAGTTTATCACCTTTTCAAAATTTGCAAGTAAAAGAAGAAAAAACCCCTGCATGTAGCTTTAAATTTAAACATTTGACCTGAGAAACTAAAGATTTATGTATATTTTGCCTTATACATGTTAACCTCACTTGTCAAAACTGTAGAGTTTTTTTTCGTGGTAGGAGAGCCTGGGGGACTTCCTGTACTCTGAGAACTTCGTTAGAATGTCCGAAATCTGACTGGACGTCCGCTCAACACTGGACCTCCTGTAAAAATCAAAGGAACCACAAAATCAAAGTCCTGAGATGATTGAGCTTTTCTTGCATATATTACAATAACATGCATATGTATTTATAGGCTTGTGAACTGCAGATCATGAGTTCCAATCCGCCTGGGGCTTTTGTTCATGTTTACTGAATGAAATTTTTGAAAATATCATTTTTTATCCAAAATTGCACATTTTTTTGCCTATTTGACATGTATACTTCTTATCCATCATGCTCTCTATTATAATCAAATGATTTTGTGCTGATTTGAGAAACTGTTTGAAGGTGTAGTGAAGTACCTTAAACATCTGTTCTTTTATGTTTTGAAAGCCCTAATTTGATTTTTATGATCATTATATTCATAGTAATTTTGCTTACAAGTTTTCCTGCTTAAAACAATCCATTATTTTGGTCAATTCCTCCAATTTTTTGTGTCTCTCTTTGCAATCACCCAGTAAAGACGCACAGGAATCCAATTTATTGTTTATCTGCAGAAACAAATTCAAGTGAGAAAATTTGATAAAAAGAAATAATAAATAAACAAGTCTACTATATGCTTGACTAAAACAAGTTCATCTGTAATGCATTGAATAATATCAATTATAATATGATTTCAATTGGTTAAAAAAATGTATGATTTGTAACTGGTACTGTAAACAAAGAACCAGTATATGCCAGCAACAAAATATCAACAAGATTCAAAATGCAACCTCTATATGTGGATATCATCGAAAACCTGTGTTTTTTCTGTACAATATTTTTTAAATGACCAACTGCGTGTGGATATTAATAGTTGTGGATTGGTTCTAAATAAGTCAAAAGTTGAAGCATTTAATATTCTTGTTTTACTGTATGTTGATTAATAAGATTATATTTTATAATATTATAGCATTTAATCATGACTTTTTGAAGTATACACTCTCATAACTGCAGCGCTGTGTGCATACAAATTGAGTAACGCGCGTTAGCGCGTTATGAAAATTTGTATGCACACATCGCTGCAGTTATGAGAGTGTATACTTAAAAAAATCATGATTTAATGCTTATATTTACATTTTTTAAACTTCTTGCCTTGTCTGCAAATGTGATTCATACCTTAAAATTCCTATCTTATCCTAAGGGTAAGTTAATATTAATGGAAGAGCCACAGTAACAGCCACAAGCGTGAACTTTGATTTTCGCTTGTGACGTTGCAGTTTACAGCGTTCAACGTTTGTGACGTCATAATAAAACTCGTCATTTTAACCTTTGAGTACCCAGTGATTACTTGTTGCATTTAGAGGCATTTAAAGATCACAGAATTTAATGGAAAAACACAGTAGAATGTAAATATAATATCATAAACCAACTTGTTCAAACTTATCCTCAGCAGAAAGTCCATCTAGAGTAATGGTTGTAAATAACGTTGTAGATTTCTTTTTGTCATCGTCCAATATCTGCCTGATGTCACTGTAGCGATCCTCTAAATTTTTCACGCTGCTTTTCAAGGAGGAATATTTCTGTCGTGCAGCATATCTGACATCATTTAAACAAATATTAAAACTTTTCTTAAGAACCAAATGCATAGCAAGTATCATTAACATACCAGTACTCACAGTGGAATCATTTAAATTCGTGAGGGCCAATATTTGTGGATTTGGGTTTTTTTTTTTATTCATGGGGATGTTTTTTCGTCAAGGATATCAATTCCTCATGGAGGGCTACCCACAAATATCACAAAAATTGAGCCACCACAAATTCTAATGATTCCACAGTAAACCACTTTGTGACTTATAAATTAAGATTTCTTCGGCCCAGTTTCATATCATAAGAAGCAATTTGACCTTAAAATACTATTGGTTATGAAGTCATGACCTAGAATTTTAAGGTCATTATCAATGTAGCTAATACGTAGCTACACCACTATCACAATTTTTTAAATATATGAAGAGAGAATCTAAATAAAAAGTTGTTAACTTTAAAAATTTTAGAAAATAAATAAACAATCTTTGCTGACTTAACGAGACCCAGTTCGATTATGCACGGTTTCGCTCAGCGTTTCAGTTGCATTGTGACGTCATCTTTTTGCTTGGTTGACGCCATGGCGTTATGGTTTTAACTGCAGATATTCATCGAAATGTGTTGAAAATAGCTCGTTTTAAGGGGTAAAATAGATATAATATTGTAGAATAAACATAAATGTTTTGAAGTATAAGCTATATTTGGGCTCGGGTCAAAAACATGAAGTGGGTTCAGCAAGCCTAGCCCTCTTTCACTTTTTCTTACCCCCGCCTAAATATAGCTTAATACATGTCTTTCAAGACAGTAACCATTTATTTTATATTATTTTATGACCCTTAATATGTGATATTTTATATATTTTTACTGCTTAAATATAACTGAATGTTTAGTTATACTATAAACATCACAATTTCCGCCTTTATCAAATGAAAATAGCCATTATATGACAAATCTGGGAAATTTGGCATACAAAAAAAGACTTTGATAAGACCCCTGAAATAAACCAGGAGGTAACAATTTTTTTTAATTTGATCATTTAATGCTTATTAGCAATAACTTTCATATGTAGAACAGGAAAAAAAATCCCTAGGGCAGAAGTTTTAAAAAAATGAAAAAAAAAATGTGTAAAATTGATGCATTTCAAGCAAAATCCCATAGGGTCCTATGTTAAAAATTAACAAAATTTGAAATGATCCCCTAAACAAACAATTTGGTAAATGTCTGATTTTTTTGTTTTAAAATAATAATTATATTAGTAGAAATTAATGTAAAAAATTTATTAAAACAAACATGTTGAGGAACTGAACATGCTGAATGACAAATACAAGTACCTGCAGTCTCTTGATGATTTACTCAACAACCGACAAGCTGACGCCGCCTGACTGATGGCCTTGAGAATCAGCGCGGTGGTGCTACACATGGAGCGAGCCGTGCGGTAGTCCTCATCACGTGATGAACTGTCCTCACTCTCAAATTTTGGATTCAATTCTGCAAGATTAAAGTTAACAGTGCCATATTAAGTACATGTACTAATTAATAAGTAATAG
The DNA here is from genome assembly GCA_020458035.1 of Magallana ariakensis. Lineage (NCBI taxonomy): Eukaryota > Metazoa > Mollusca > Bivalvia > Ostreida > Ostreidae > Magallana > Magallana ariakensis. Next base: position 54,918,183 of record CM035813.1, read on the forward strand.
ATTTATCGCTCCTGCAGATTTCTAATTAAATGTGAGGAATTATTAATATCTGCATAAAATTAGAAGAAGCACCCCTTGCAGATTTTTAAATATCGCTATAACTAATTTTTGGCAGTTGTGAACGATAAAAAATCATTACAATTATAACAGAAGTTTAGAATTCGCTATCATATTGTCTAATGATTACATGTATATCATTAACACACGAACATAAATTTCATGAGCAACTTAAAAAAATTCAAAATACTAGCACTAACATGGAGGCAAAAGTAAAAACTGTTTGCTTCAGAAATCAAATTTAAATTGGTTAGTTAAGATTCTGATAAAAGTTTGTCTAATCAACTAAAAATTAGTTTTAAACAATATGGGCCATCTAGGATGTATCAAATTCTTTCATACCTTTGGTTTGTACAAAAAAAGACAGATTTAGGCCACATAAAATTAATTTTCAGATTCTCACCCAGCCCGCCCTCTGAAAATGGCCCGCTCCGATGCATTAATTTTTTTTTTTTTTTAAATTGTGTGAAAAAATAAAACAATTTTAAAGAATAGAGCAGTTGTTAATTTTATAACATGAACAGTGAAAACGATGTTTTTAAAAAAATTAAAAAATAATAAATAAAATTTGCCCACCCACCCCATATTTTTGACAAATCAGGATGAGAATCTACACATTAATTTTATGTGGCCTTAAAATGGACAAAAGCTAAAGGAAAGTTTAATGTTTAATATAACGTTTACATTGTCTTCAAATTTGGACACATTACCATTAACCAGGGTGACTATAGAGTCCACAGGTATCTTTGTAGTGAGTGAGGTCCCCTCTCTGAGAGGTAACACCACAATAGGCTCCTCTGCTGAGGTTACTGGGTAGGACCTCACTGGCTCCTCCAGAGAAACAGACTCCTTGAGGTCCTGGTTATGAAACATGAAGCATGGTGATTTGATGTGGGTGTAGGTCTGTTCCTGAATGCATTTCTGTAACTCAGAAAACCTGAAAAATACAATATTTGTTTACAAAATGTTATTAAGGTAACTCCAGTGTCTTTCGGATCTGGTTCTTTTTTTACACGGCATGCTAAATTTCTTGTTATAATTTTGGCACACAACAAGTGTTTTAAAATAATTATGGTTTGGTTAAAAAGTGGAAATATTTTTAAAATATAGCATCTCCGTCATTTAGAGGGATTGGCGAAAGCAAGGATAGCAGCGAAATGTAAACAGGTAAATGAGTGTGTAATATAATTGTACGTATTGTATGCATTCTCCTCCAACAATTACACTGCGTTTATGTATAGCTTGACGACCTCGTGTGTCCTCCGGGACAAGGAGAGATTAAGTAAGTACTTGTGTAATTAAAACTACAGAACACTGATTGGTGTTTAATCTACAGATAAATATGTTAAAAAAGTGGGATAGAAAGTATTTGACAGAAAGGGGGAGAGGGTACTACTACACTCAACTATATGAGTTTTTTGGCAGTCTCTACCTTAATTTTATATGTATAATACAGTTTCATTGAGTATATCAATTTAAGTGACTGTTAGATTGTGTCATTTTGGTACATTTTATTTTTTTCCAAAGTTTGCAGAAAACAACTTGTAAAATTTACATTTTCAATATGGGGGTACATATGTTCAAGAGACTATCAAGCAAAAACTAGATGGTCAATTTTGATAAACTATGTTTTTTTGTTAACACAATATGTAACTCTCAATAAATAGTCTTTAAAAAATGTATGTAAACTGAATAATTTTTTAGAATTTTTCAAAAATATGCAATTTTGTGATTTTTTTGGGAAGGTCATGGCAAGAAAAAATGTAATATTTTTTATATTTTCTGTAGAAAATCAAAAAAATTTTTATGATTTAATTATAATCAATTGATTTGCTTAAATTATAACCTAACATGATGTATTTTGGTGCATAATTTAATAAATTATGAGATCATGCATCATGGTGTTAAATTTTGGCTGTTAAATTTTTGGACCTTCTGAGCTGAAGCTCACTGTAGGAAAACAAACGTATAAATATTTTGGTCTCTATAGTAAGTTTATAAGTTGTTTTAACTATTAAAATTAAAAAATGTTTGGTTTGACACGGATTTCTAAAACACTGGAGTTACCTTAAATTGATTTTCGAGTAAGCTAGATACATTTGTTAATTTTTTTCTAATATTACATCCTCTTTTAAGTTCACTTCTTTTCCTGGATCAATACATATGTAAATACCTATTGGAATCATGATAATACATGTAACAACATTTTTTAAATCAAATATAGAAAACTAAAGATGGTTGATATTGCAAATACATGTACTAAACAAAGCATATTATACCATGTTTACAGTAATAATAACTGTATAATTTTACACAACAGACTCTGAGATAAATATGTTCAGCTTTTATATATCTATACTAATTAACTTTTTATATCTTTAAGTTAATCATTTTCCTAAACATGACCCCATTTATTGCTTTAATTTGCGTTTGTCATAAGTTCCAGATCATTTTTTAATAGACAGAATTGACAAACTTTTCGAAATACAGATAGTGTTTTGTGAGCTAAAAACCACTAGCCTAAGGCTATAATATAAATATATAAAACTTTCCCTAAAGGGCTTATACCTGTGTGTTGGGTCCATATAGATATGATAGAGCTCTGAATCCACGACAGAGAAGAGGTAGAGTCTATGCTTCTGTAAGAGATCATCAGCGGATACGAAAAATCCGTCAAACGTCCACATCCGATGTGCCTGGCATTCCAGCAGACGGACCAAGAACTCGGTCAACGTATCTCTGAGGTATCTGTGAGTGGATGAAATTAAACACTGATTGTGGATGAAATTAAACACTGTTTATGGATGAAAGTAAACACTGTTTGAGACTGATCAACACATGCACTTGGTTCAATGTCTTCAATTCTATTTCATACTGTATACAGGGAAATTTTCTCCCCCATTTTATTTTCACCCCTTTCACCCTTGTTGTCAGCGCACAAATTTTTTAAAGACTGAGCAAATTCCATTGTCTCCAATTATATTTCTTAAAAAACGACTTTGTCTGGGTGATTTCAAGACGGGCAACATTGTTTGCAAGTGTAGAAGGGTGAAAATGACATGGGGCAAAAAACAAAACCTGTACATACAGTATTTAAGTCTCAATTTAGAATTTTCAACCCAATGGCAAGTGTATTGGGAAAATGAGTTTTATGCTTGATACCTAACTAATGCTGTGAGTTATAACATGCATTTTGATTGGATAAAGCAAGTTACTCTTTATAACTTTGAATCAGTGAACAATGCAGTCAAACATGTTATGACCTCTTATGCAGATCTTCAGAAAATAACATGAACAATGAGTGATTGACTGATTTTACCTGATCCCCAAGTTAACTACTGTATACAGGGTTATTTTCGCCCCGTGAAATTTTTGCCCTTTCACACTTGCAGTTTCGACCCGACTTGAATTTGCCCAGACATAGTTGTGTTTTAAGAGAAATAAGTTGATACATTGAAATTCGCCCAGTCTTAAATTCGCCAGCTGACAACGAGGGTGTAAGGGGCGAAAATAAAACGGGGGCGAATATTTCCCTGTATACAGTATCACAAGGGAAAAATACATGTACTTATTAAAGTGTCGTTGCTCTCACACAAATTCTATATAATTATTCAAAAACTTTCTTACTTTGATAGCCTGCAGGTTTTGGGTAACTCTTTGGACCAGATGATATCTCCAGTGGCAGAAGTCTGTTCACCAGATATCACTCCCGGATCCTTGTGGGATATCATCTGAAACCTGGACAATGTAATACCGAAACAAAATTAAAATCAAAGGCTGCAGACCTAAAATCAAACACACACAGCTTCCTTAGCAAAAATGTCTAATTATTTTTTTTGTGGTGATCATTGTATAAAGTGAATGTGAGTATTAGGGCGGATGTATTTTGCGGTCGTCACTATAAGGTGTGATGTACGTGTGGTAAGGGCGGTGGATTATATTTTCTTGTGGTAGTTACTAAAGGTGTGGATGGTGGGTAAATGTATTTTTCTAGTGGTGCATGGTCACTCTATTGGGTGTGGGCGGGGGAGTGGGGGTATTACAGCTTACATGGTATGTTTGTCCCCGCGCCCATGGAATGGCTGAAATGGAACCTTTCCAGTGGCGGTGTGATAGAGTGTGGCTCCCAGACTCCACAAGTCCACAGAGATGTCAAACTCCCGTGGTCTGTGGCGGTCAATGAAGGCCGCCTTGAAGATGTCTGGGTGCTGAAATTTTTAATTATCAATCTTTTAGTAAAACTACTACATATCATAAAAAAATGAACCTGAAGGCCTGCATTGATGTACATATACTTGTATAATTATAGACGATCTTAAAGTGATGGTTCCAATCATTGCTTGTTGTTGTTAATATATGGTAATTATAAAGGGTACAAGGAAATGGATTTCAAGTGAAAATGGCAGTTGAATCTTTTAAATAAAAAATTTAAGAGAACTCTATCATTAATATAAAATTCATTTACCAAGTATTCTTCTGTGCCGACTAAAGACTGGAAGAAATCTCCATCCTTGAGAGGTTTAGCTGTCCCAAAGTCAGATAGCTTATAGACATAACTATTTGTAAAAGAAATAATATAATAATATAATAATATCTTCATGCCCTTCTTCTAGCATCACCATCAAATATATCAGAGAGTCATATTTTTGAAATATTTTGTATCACACCTGCCGTCGTCTGCTATGCACACTAAGATGTTTCCCGGTTTTATATCACGATGGGAGAACCCATTTTGACGAAGGTGCTTCATGCCAGACACTGCAAAAATTTTAACTGATTTTTTAAAAATCATAGTGTTAAAAGATTTGGCACCATGCAGCAGTGAATAAAAACTAATCATCAAATTTGTTGGCCTAATGCACATATACATAAGCGTACATTTTAATTATAATACAAATTTTCATATCATTTTGAAATAAACTAATAAATTAAATTCAATTTTCAGTGTCATTTCTTTGATACAATTATTAGGAAAGATAAAATTAAACACAGGTAACTAAATCATCTTCAATATTAAAATATTTTGTAACTTGAGAAAATCTTTTTCATTTATCCTTGATAATTTTTGCACAACTCTCTCAGATATCTCAGATAAAAACATTTCTGATCATAGATCTTGCTGGGTATATCGCTATATCACTATATTGTAATTCTGTTGATTTAATACATTTCAATGACAAAATAATCAGTACATACATGTACATAAAATTGTCATGAACAAGATTGTGTACCATATAACTGCTTGTTTTACAATTTTCTAAGTGCACTCACATGTAAAACAGATAATTTGGCACCATACACACCTAAATGACTAAAGAATCTGAGGTATTCTTCCTCTGAGAGACCGAAGGCATTGCTGGGCTCCCTTAGGACCTCAAGAAGGTTCCCTTTCTCACACAGTTCCATCACAAGGATCGGTTTGGCACTCTCCTTCTGTATAGGAAAAAAACAATGAATTTGACAAGGACGGATCTTTCTTTTGAAACAATTTAATGATATTACTGTGAAGAAGATTATATAGCTACATACACTGTAGCATATGATGTGATTTTGAGAGATGCATGCATTTCTAAAGAGGAAACATTATTTAGTGAATAGATATTTGACTTTTAGAATCAATTTTTACCTGCTGATACAAACATTTACTTTCATCTATCATGTCTATTAAATTGTAATTTTGTATTAATAAAATGAGAATTGTCATAATTATAGGATTTACTTTGAATCACATCTGAGTTTGACAGAGCCAGTTTCAACTTTGATACAGCCAAGGAGACTCTTTTTATCATGCACTTTATTTATAAACATTTTTACTTGTTTGAACATGAAGCATTTATTTAATATCTCATGCAGAATAAGTACAGTATTGTACACATACATCATATTCCAGTTGGTAGAACTTGGTGATGTTGGGGTGCTGGAGTTGACGCATGGCCTCTACTTCTCTCTGGAGCTGTTGGGTGAAGCGCGAGTCACAGAGCTTGAGGGCACAATGCTCCCCCGTAACCTGGAAATAACAAAACATAATGGTTAAATAATCATGTAACTTGGCAATAAAAAAAACATGACTGTTAAATTAATAAACTTGGTGAGATTTGGCCTGGCTAGAATATTTTGACTCATTACATATGTCATTAGTAAGGGCATTAAAAAAGTTGGCGTTTTATTAAGATTTAAAGTCTAGGCCGCAAAAATCACTGCACCTTAGGTTAAATTCTGATGTATAACGTTACAGTGAGCAATTACTAACAATTAAAACTCAACTTTATTGTACAATGTACGTACAACTCTTAATAAAAAACAATTTTGAAATATTTGTACAATGAATGAAAATTAAATATTGAAGATATAGTTTTCTTTTGAAAGTAATTTCCCCGGGCCAGCACGTTACATGTTTTAAAACAGTGTTAAACTTAGAGAATACATAGTTTCAAGTGAAACTGAAAGTAGAAATATTTAATGCCTGCGTTTACCTTGTGTACACCTTTATATACATCGCCAGTGGCGCCACGCCCGATACATTCGTCTGTCTTATACACATAATTCTCAGTGGCACGATATGTGCTCATTTTTAACACAATCTCGCCTACTTTGGAAAGAATTTTGGAAATCGTAACTTATCCTCCATTTTTTCCCTCAGAGATCTTCAAGGGAAATAACTCTCACATCTGTAATAACAGATGAAAAATCCCCCGATCTTGCATGCGCGGATCTACGGTTGGGAATATCAAGTGCCGGCCGGGAGAAGGTGGTACCCCTCTCTCCACTAGAAGCTTCATGCAGGCTTATTGAATTACCGTAGTAAATTACTAATTGAATATATTTCTTGGACCCCCCTTTTTAAAATATGCTATAAAGTGACATATGCATATAGTACCGTTATACAATTCATAAATAAATTATATTGTATTCATTTGTAGATTCGATGTTTTAGAAATAGCGACTTCGCTAGCCAAATAATAATAGAATAGAGAAACACCGTGGATCTTCAACATGGCTTAGCAAAAACTAAAAACAAACACCACCCCCCCCCCCAAAAAAAAAAAAAAAACCAGCTACACTTTTACCTACATATACATTCTAAATTCTAAATAGATTATTTTTTAAAAATCATAATTTTAAAAAAAATTATTTCTAAAATATTCATTTTTAGCTGGAACTACGAGAGGAATCCGGACCCACCCACCCCCCACTGGTAAATTCAAATTTTAACATAATAACATTTACATTTTTAAATATCAAAATTAAGCCTCGGACAGTCCCCCCCCCCCCCCCCCCCACCCATCATGACCCCCTTCTTGAAAAAATTATGTGATCTACGCATGAACATATAACATTGTTATATATACAGTATATGGAACGCCGGGACTGTCTTATATGAGGATTAAACATTATACGCAGTGTTCTCCTCATTATATTTGGTAGTATATTCATTATATAAAGTCTTTTTCACATTATATCGTGTGCATTTTCCATTATATACGTACTGTATGTATATAATCTTTCATTATATGATGTAGTTATATCGCTATATTATATACATTTATCATTATATGAGGTGCTTCCAACATTATATGAGGTGCTTCTAACATTATATGCGGTCGTTCTAACAATATACGCGGTAAACACAACATTATATTATGTACTTCTCACATTACATACAGTATATTCATTATTATATGTAGTATTTCAGTTATTATGATGATGATGATCGTTAAATATTATGTCCGGTCCTGTTAGCATTCCGTGCGGTAGATTTTGCATTTCGTTGTGATGCAGACACAGTATTATATGCTGTGCTTTCATCTTTATGATGATGATCTTTCGGAAGCTTATTTTCGGAATCTCTCTGGAATATAAACGCAGAGTATGACCGATCATTTGATAAAGTCGGTTTAGGTACGACTCGGTTTGGGTACCACTTCACTGTAAATCTATCATTGGAGATCATTCAGGCAGATGAATAAATTTCATATTGACAATTTACAATTTGGTACAATTGAAGTAACATCATTTCCATTTTACTTATTGAAACGACAGATGACAGACAGATACAATATGCGGAGGGGGGGGGGAGAGAGGGGGCATCTCGTGTGAAAACAGAAATATGTACATTTATATTCCATTTTCATCACAGGAGAGTTGTACATGCACACTTTTTTGGTTCGCTTAAAAAATTAAATTAAATGCAAGTAGAGATGTGAAACTGAATTCTCGTACTTGTGTGCATGAGCTCCAAACCGGACACGTGGACATAAAATCCATAACAAAATAGTTTTACTAAATATGAATTATCGAAATATAAAAATATAATAGGAACAGAACATATAAGTTGTCAACATTTAGTCTGTATGTATGCGCGAATAAAGGTCTTATTTCTTTGTGAATTCAATATGCCAATTATACATTATGCAGACATAACCGCTGATTTTGTCAAGCTCGAATGGCGTGCATTGAGAGAAGAATGGAAGGGGGAGGGGGTGACTTAAAATTTCAGAAACTGCTCATTCATCTCCATTTAATGCAGATGTAAAGTTTACTATTTGGGATAAATATAATCTAAATTACTAATTTTAAGTAAACGGTATTTATTAATTTGGCGGTACTTTAAGAAAATTTTTGTCACAAGGAATACATCTGTTAAATATGAAAGCAATTGCCCCACCAACTCAAAAGTTAAGGCCAAGGTTTAAATTTTTGCGGACAAACAGATGGACGAACAGGGAAACAAATTTATACTCCCGAATCTTCGATTACGGGGGCATAAAAAAAGCTAAAACTTAAATTTATGTCTCTGCGCTAACTAACGAATCGTATACCTTTGGCAAGCGAACATGTACATCACGGGAAGGCACAACAGTGAATATTGTATTAAGTATTCAGGAACAGGTCGAATATTTATTTCCACCCCACCCCTTTTCCAAAACCAAGAAATAAGAATTCCTTTAACGCTAAATGGGTATTTCTAAGAGAATGATTTAAAATTTTGGCAAGGTCCTAAAAATATGGATAGAAAAGTTAACTTTAAATTATAAATTGTGATTTGTGTAGTATTGAAATAATTTCTTTAAACTTATCAGGTGAAAAACTTAAATAGACAATGTGCAGATCTATTTTCATGCCTTATAAATTGGAAAGATATACTTTAATTCTCATCAAGTATTTTAAGAATGTTTAAGCAGGGCTAGACAAATAGCATTGCCCTGCAATGGGTACATCCATCTATAAATTGAGCCATTTTAAGGTCCCGTAAAATATCATCCATTTTTTTCATAGCACGACTTCCGAAAATAAGCTTCCGAAAGATCATCATCATAAAGGTGAAAGCACAGCATATAATACTGTGTATACATCACAACGAAATGCAAAATCTACCGCACGGAATGCGAACAGGACCGGACATAGAACCATTTTAACAAGAGCTTGGACTTTGGGTAGTTGTGTCAAACAGCAATGTGACGTAAGCCTGTCTATTTCATTGTTGGCCACTCAGCCAAGGCTCTGTGAAATCAACAAGATTTGTCTGGATTTTGAGCTAAGACTGTGCAGTCTGTGTATATTTCACTTGAAACCAGCGTCATTTAAACTTGTTTTGACGCAAGAAATAGATAGTTACGTCCTATCGAAAGTCCAAGGTCTTGTTAAAATGGTTCTAATATTTAACGCTCATCATCATCATAATAACAGAAATACTACATATAATAATGAATATACTGTATGTAATGTGAGAAGTACATAATATAATGTTGTGTTTACCGCATATAATGTTAGAACGACCGCATATAATGTTAGAAGCACCTCATATACTGTTAATAGCACCTCATATAATGTTGGAAGCACCTCATATAATGATAAATGTACATAATATAGTGATATAACTACATCATATAATGAAAGAAGTACGGTATATAATGGAAAATGCACGCGATATAATGTAAAAAAGACTTTATATAATGAATATACTACCAAATATAATGAGGAGAACACTGCGTATAATGTTTAATCCTCATATAAGACAGTCCCGGCGTTCCATACAGTATGTTGAAGTTGAAGTCCTACATGTATGAACAATGGTGAAAACCTCTCCGAATGGTACCTGTAATTTTTGCTAGTTAAAAAAATCGTTTGCTTTTTTTCAAACCCAACTACTAGTATATAACTTCTTCTTCATAAGTTAAAAAAGGGGGCGGGGAAAATCAATATATTATTTTTTATTTTTAATCGATAATAGTGACGTCATAATAGGCATCTAGCTTATTGGTGATTCTTGTTCCATTTGCGGTAGGTATTTTTTAAAGAGTCAACTGATAATTCAATCCTTAAACAATTTAACATACATGTACTTGATTTATAAATGTAAGTGTATTTCATTGTGAAATATATCATCCTTCAGTTTTTGGTTTTGTTCTTTTGTTTTTGATTTGAATTTTTAATAGAATTGAGATCGACAATTTCATCAGCAAAGTTGTGAAGGCTTCGGGATATTTTCTGAGCATGTTTGTATATTAAACATATTAATACTATATCGAATATCTTTCAAAGATCCATAACTTATACAAATCATTATCATATATCAGATCGCTATAATATAGAAGAAATAAAGTATGATTGATTGATTTACATGTACAAGTATGATTGACATGTACAGGTATGCTAGTATAAATACTAACGTATACCTACGATAATTAATAATTCTAATTACATGTACATATGTGATACAAATAATACATCTTTATATAATTAAATAAAATCCTTAAAATTTAATCAACTTCAAGAAAACAATGCCGTGTTGATTGTCGAATTCCGTGTCATTGCCATCTATGTCAATTTCTAATGCAATTCGTTTTATCACAAATTATTTCAATGAAATTTTGTTGATAGTATAACAATGGAGATGAACAAAACCGTTGATGACCCACAAGGGTCCACAGAGACCATCAGCGAGTCCCCGGAGAGGCAAACCTTGCCTCAGGAGATCCTGTCCACAGGGACTCAGCTCGTTCCCCCAGGGGCCCAGCTCGTGCCCACAGAAGCACATTCCAAACCAACGGAGGCCCAGCTCTTGTCCACAGAGGCACAACACGTGTCCACAGAGGCACAGATCATGCCCACAGAGGCCCAGCTCGTACCAACAGAGGAGGCACACCAGGCACCCATAGGAGAGGGTCGGCTCGTGCCCACAGAGGCCCAGCACAAGGTTATTATAAGGATACCATTTTGCTGAATTGTTAATTTTTGATATATGTGTAATTACATGTATAAATTGTATTTATCATTACTATTTCTTTATTCCTCTATTAACTTTATTTTATATGTTATAAATTTCAACAGACTGGTGATTTGGAGATACCGGGTCCCTCGTTTACATCGACCATACGGAGAGAATCATTGGTATGATTTATTGTTATCAGATCCAACAAAATAATTGTGTAAGGTGGTTCTTATATTGATAAAAAAAATGCAATTTCTATTATTAACTAGTCCTAGAAATACATTGGTGTTGGTTTTAGGAAATTATGCTAGGCTTTGCAAAATCTTTATAAGTATGCAATGAGAGAGAGAGAGAGAGAGAGAGAGAGAGAGAGAGAGAGAGAGAGGGAGGGGAGTTTTAAACCATTTATAGGAAAAGTGCTCCTGTTTTTCATTTAGATGAACAAATGTTCCATGATAACAATGATGTTGGACCATGATAACGATGACAGTGATGACGACGAGAAAAACAACAAAGAACTGGACCAGGCGGTATGGTCATCATTAATTGTAATCAGATTAATTATATTTTAATCGTGTCAGTGATTCAATATTTCGATTTAATTTGTAAACATTCTCAGCAATATATTATTTGTTATTAATATCAAAACTGATTCGAACATTTAATAATGCATAGTCACATGGTTTACAGGCCCTGTCCAGACTTTGTGCCGTGTCGGGGGAGATGATTCTGAGAGAAGAGGTACTGACCACCTTTTGTTGAAATGTACAATCCAAAATACAGATAAATCTGGTTGTTTTAATTTTATATATCTATATATGTTTATATATACACGTTCTCTCTGTAGGCACGGGCGTTGTCAGAGCTGACCATAAGAACAGTTCTGGCTGAGGAGCAAATAACGTTAGAGGTGATTATACTTAATCATTTGCATATAAGCCTAAATAAACAGATATCTTTCTGAGATATTTGTCTTGTTGTAAAGTTCCAATTTACCAGCTGGGAGTAAATTTAAAATTAACAAAATGTTGATTTTGTATCTATATCCTACCACCCGGTGAATTCGACATAAATGCTCAATGAATCGAACAGAGCAATATGCAGTTAATCATTCATGTATGAAACTTTTTGTTGAAGGATAATTGTTCATTATTATGAACATTCATATCTTTTTTAAGGCCAGAAGGATGTCCAAGATGGCAATACAGTCTGCCTACTCAGCGGCCGTGGTTACTCCTCCAAGGTCCTCTAAGAAGGTGAGAAGGGTATTACATGTAAATCAAGGTGCTACATGTAAATATCTATAGCTAACGAAAAACACGTAAGAAAAATAGTTTTTGACTTTTATCCACATGCTATAAGCTATAGTTTAGCTGCAGATCTGTATGTCCCGGTCTAAAATTAAAAAAAAAATCGGGTAGTCTCCAAGGTCGTCCATCCCATTTTTTTTCAGACCGAGAGCTACAGACCTGCAGATATTCGTAACTATACACGCAATTATGAAATGATTTGCCAAAAGTTAATTGATATACATGTATTTTAGAAGGCCGCATATATCAATGATGCTAAAGCCATGTGCAAGAAACGCGAATGAATAGCTTCAAACTTTGAATTTCATTAGTGACCAAACACGTACGTTCATTGTAATGAGTTACTACATATAGAATCGATAAGTCAATAGTAAAATGCATGCATGTTACGGTTTAGCTTCTCATAAACCGATTTGGTGAAGATAAATTCTTAATAACTACATGTCGTGAAACAATTTTCCCATAACGTTTCCGTTTTCTATTTCAGCCAAACATCTTCAGGCGACTTCTAGCTTGCTGTTTTGGGTGCTGCAGGAGGAGAAATTAAACTTGAAATTATTTAAATAAAAAAAAATTAAACAACATTTAATTGTTTTATTTCTATCTCTAAGAAAACATTTCTTAGCATAGAAGACAAAAAGTTCATTATACTTTCCAGTTGTCATTTGCATTGGCGTTGGAAGCAATTTGAAAGTGTGTGTGTGGGGGGGGGGGGAGGGGGGGGGGGGCTAGACTTATCAGAAATCTTGATAAGCAAAAAAAGGGTTATATGTATAACTTTGCCAAAAAAAAAAAAAATCCGGTTCCGACGCCTATGATTTGTACATATTTATCTACAAATTAATTAATGTGGTCTCATTACAGAGCAATTTTCACTGTAAACCAACAACATTTCTATCACTCACGACACATATATATATTGGCGATGTTTGCGGATACTGTGAAATAGTTTTTGTGACCGAGTAAATAATAAAGGCAAGGTTCTTTGTTCAGGATGTTTAATATGTACAAAAAGGTGATTCTGTAAATAAATATAAACACATGTAAATATATAATACAGTTTATACACGACGACAATTTATTACGGTTTTTAATAAACCTTTAAACTTTATCATAATCTTAGTTTACTTTATGTAGGCACGAAGAAAAGTTATAAGTTATATAGATTAATACATTAAATACCTTGAGCGAGGTGTTGGTGTACAAAATCGCCGGAAAAAACCCCAACAGTGAAACAAAATCAAAAGTTACCGGGTTTTATGATAATAGAAATGATCTGATTCGATAATACTTATAGCCAAATGAATGGAAGCAACGGCCAATGGATGAGTAAAGAAAGTTTCACTAACTCTCTCCACCTGCGCACAAGAACTAGCGAACCTTAATTCATAAGTAGATATTGTAAATTTGAAACTATATGCATTTGAAAGTAAGAAATTTTGTTTTCTAATAAATAATTGGTTAATTTTAAATCTGCCCACATCAATATTCGCGGCCCGGGAACTAAATTTTCTTGGATTTTTCACTCATATACAAATATCAAATGTAAAATCCCAGACGAGTTATGAATCACGGTATTTATTCATTAGACGTTGTTTTGTAATTTAATTTAATATTTTCGATGTTTCACATATATTCGATCCCACTCATTATTTTATATTTTATTTTTTATTAATAATATATTAATTGACGGAATAAATCACTCTACTTCTTTGTAAAACGGTGTTTTGTGGTTTATCTTGAATAATCAACAGTTTATCTTTTACTAAGTTTATCATTGAGTCAGACAGTGTTATACGCAACCAATTAGATCACAGCTAGGTGTTTGAGGACAGGACCCTCCCCCCCCCCCCCCGATTTATACTCCATTACTCCTATATATATATATATATATATATATATATATATATATATATATATATATATATATATATATATATATAGTCCTTTTTATATATAGGGGAAACGAGTGTGAATATAAAATGACACAGAGTCGTGATATTTCAGTTATTTTTCGACTTGAGACATATATAAGGGGTTGTTAACGATAATAAATAGAAATTTAACGGTCCTGTACACAAGCACATGTAGTTTAAAGAATATTCCCTAATATCTAGGTATACACGAGGCAATATTTTTATTGCGAAACTGAAAAGGTCAAATAAATTTAAAAAATTTATTTCTTCCTAAGCTATCAAAGTCAACTGACCAGTTTCAATCGTAGGGGGTTGGGGGTTGGGGTCCTGTGCTAAAGATATATAAATTTTTAATGATTGAACATATTTTATTCAATGATACGAATGGCGATTAGAAATTGAAACGGTATATTAGAGTGGTCCTTCAATAGTACTCTTATCTATGTAATGTGTATTGCAACGATGATTTCGGATTGCCGTTTAATTGTATTTTACCTCAAACTGTTTCGCAAAGACTGTGTATAGTGCGCGGCAAAGCGTGCTAGGTTCCATTTGTCATTGAAAGCAATAAAAATCGTCTTGTCTAGATGACCGAGTGGTTGCCGCTATGGCCGCTCATTGCGAGGATTCTGCAGGGATGGAGTTCAAACCCCGGACGGGGCGAGGAAAAGCTCATTCATCAATTTATTTTACATAAAATAAATGCATTCTGACATTGTTTCAACTCTGCAGGCGTTATAAATGATTTTTTTGCACCGGCCACTTTCTGCTTTTCTACTTTCATTTTACCTTGAGTACCTTTCCTTGAGTACCTTGAGTACATGCAATGATTTCACTAAAAACCCAAGCTGTAACATTTAATTTTTAATCGTCGTAAATCATAAACTAATTCTTAATTCATTCAAGGTAATATAAATATTCACATATTGAACTTGTTATCACTTATAGATATCATACTTCACATTATACGTCTTTGTATGTGTGCTATGAAAATCTAGTCTATAGTAGAACGCCAGGAGATAGTCTCGTTCAACCAGACGCTCGGCTGTCTCCGTAAATTTCCGACGAGCAGATTTACAGAGACAGCCGAGCGTCTAATCTAATTTTGGCTCTATAACCAGGAAGTAAATTCCACAAGTCTCGTATTCTCTCATTCTGATCTCAGGGCGTTACCTTGATACAGAACTTCCGTGGTAAGTTACATGCAATTAGAATAGCTTTGTCTGAAATTGTCAGTAAAAAGGGACTTTAAATATGTAATATGTCTCATGACGGTACAGCATTTGACATATTCCTACCCGTAATCAAGATGGATAAGTCAACAATGGATAATAAATGCTTGTCCTTATTATTGAACCGAAAGTAGTGACCCTTTTTAGAGACACGGTGAATTTAATTCTTCCATTCCTTTTTCATTTGTAAACATTCTAAAACTGTACAGTTATTGGTTTAATTAAACAAAGCTTAATCGATCAAAATGTTTGTTTACCGTGAAATATTTGTATGACTTGAGCAGTGAGGTCGGTGGGGAGGGGGGAGGGGCTAGAATTATCTATGGGTATGGTTATTTATAACTTTGCAAATAATTTTTTTTTTTTGGGGGGGGGGTTAAGCCCTACCCCCCCCCCCCCCCCCCGGTTCCGATGCTTATGCCTATGTTGAATCTATACACTTTCATTGTGTTTATAAGTTAAAATTGATTTCTAATAAAGCGAAGCTAATTACCTTACTAAATTTGATATACCGGTATTCAAATTTTCTAATTTCAGATGGAATTATCTAAATCCCAAATACCACCCGACGCCCAGCATTATTTGGTGTGTGGCACTGAAGACTGTGAGAAGAACTGCCAGTTTTACTGCAATGACTGTCACCAACCAATGTGTGAACAATGCAGAGATGAACATCAGAAGAATAAGAAAACCCAAAACCATGAAATGGTCTCTTATAAACAACGTAAACGTCAAATTCCTGTAGAGAAATGCAAGATCCACCCAACAAAAGACGTAGATCTTCTCTGCGAGGAATGCCAGATTCCCCTTTGTTCTAAATGCACAGCCACAAAAGAACATCGCGGCCATCTGTTTACCGATCTAGAAATGGTCTTTGCTGAAAAATGTTCGCTTTGTCACATAGAAATTGCCAAAATTCGAAATTATTTTGAGCCAACTTCTCAAGAGCTGAAAACGGAAATTGCTGGAGATGTCACAAAAATAAAGAAGACCATGGAAGACATAAGAACATACATGAAGGCTGAAGCTGAGGCTGTGAAAAACCTGGTGGACATAGTCACATCAGATAAAATAGATCAAGTCGATAAAATAGAACAGTCATTATTACAAACTTTAAGCGGTCAAAATATAAAAATAGATGACTACATTAACTATCTCAATGATTTAATCAAGACGTGTTATGGTTACCTATCTCCATCAGATATTGAAAATTTAACATTTGCTCTCAAATCAGAAAACTTGATGATACGACCCATACCAGAAACATTCAAACCAGTCCCACCCGTATTTACTGCTGGTCAATACAGCAAGGAAGATGTCGCCAAACTACTGGGTAGAATAACTGTTCCTAACACTAAACCAGAGAACAGAAAAATAAAACCCTTGGAGACTGCCTCTACACAGTTGAAACCTACAGGGAAACAGAGGAAACAAGACAGAGAGAAATCTGACGTGAAACAAACACTGTCTCTGTCTTCCTCTGTCACCAAGGTCAGGGAGTACACAGTACCAGGTGTTGGCAGTGTATATCATATATCACTGGGTAAATCAGGCAGACTCTGGGTCAGTGATAGGGGTAACCTTGTCCAAACAGATCTACAGGGGAATCAGCTACAGAAGATACAAACCAGTGGTAGATATGGCTACCATACAGTCACACAGGGCGGGGATCTGATCTATACAGACGGAGACAACAAAGTCATCAATAGGATAACACCGGATAATACAATCACTGAATTCATTAAAACAGGAGGCTGGAAACCACTCTGTATACACTCCTCCCACATCAACGGGGACATACTGGTGGGGATGGGGAAGAATAGAGAGGCTAAAGTCACCAGGTACAACAAGACAGGGACAGAAATACAGAACATACAGAGAGACAACAAAGGACAGGGACTGTATAGTGGACCACACTACATCACAGAAAACATCAATGGTGATGTCTGTGTATCAGACTATGACAATGATGTAGTGGTGGTGGATAAATCAGGACAACACAGGTTCTCCTACACAGGTCAGGGATCAGTGTTAGGTCCCTGTGGAATATGTACTGATGTACTCGGTCACATCCTGGTGTGTGATTATAACAGTGACACAGTCCATCTCCTGGATCAGGACGGTCAGTTCTTGTCTCTACTACTCACATCACAACAAGGGGTAAAGGATCCCCTTAGTGTGTGTGTGGATGATGAGAACAATCTCTGGGTGGGACAACATTACACCAACACAGTGACAGTGTACAAGTATCTACAGTGATCATTATATCTCCATACAATAATATTAGATACAGTGTGTATGTTGTGAGACAATGTAACAACAACTCTGTGATTGTGTACAAATTAAGGACTGGTATCTACAGTGTACATTTACATCATTCATGTAATCCTATAGTGTTCACTGAAGTACATGTTAGCATTCATATCACCCTGTGCATGTTTATAATTTTGATTAATGAATTATGTTCATTGCAAAGCAATTGACAAATTAATACACATGTGTTATTTTTCTTTTATAACTGTTATACACTTTCTTGACAACAGCCATCAAAAGGACTTGCAGTACATATGGGATTAAATTTATATGTTATCTAACTATGATTGAAGTAATGAGAATGTTTCCCGATTGATATCTTAAAAAGTGACATCTTAAAAAAAGAAAATTAATATTAACGCATTATTTTAATAGGCACTGAGCATAAAAAGTATATAACATATTCTTTCTTTTTCTCTCTTCTAACCTATTATAAATTTACTTAAGATCATGGTAGAGAAAAACAGACGTGATTCTGACCTGAGCTGTTGGAGATTCATTTCAATGTCTCCGATGTCACTGGAGGACACATTTACGTTGCACATTATTTCACAGATTTATTGGATGCTGTTTTCTATATGAGCAAATTAATCCTCTCAAAAGCTATATATATATATATATATATATATATATATATATATATATATATATATATATATATATATATATATATATATATATATATATATCTCTACCCCTGATGCTTTGATCTAAGAGCCTTGTGGTCCAAGTACTGGGCCATACTTGATATTAAAACCGCACCTAAAAATACTATAGACATTATTTTATATTCAGTGTTTTATCAATAATTTATTGATGAATTTGATATAAGATACATATTACGGCCCCCCCCCCACCCCTTTGGGAGAAGTTATGCTTACAAGCCCGAACTTCTGAATTACTTTAAGAAATGGATTTCGAGTATATGTTCGACTTTGAAAATGACAAAAAAAAAAACATTTGATGAAAAAAATAACTTTTAAAATTTATCCATGTTCATGAAAACAAAAGTCCCTGCAGTAATCGAACTCGGGACCTGCGGGGCACTAGATCGAAGCTACACCCATTGTGCTGTACCCGGTAATTCGAAATGAATCGTTTGATTCACAGATATTGTATATTTTGAAATGCCTGGTGTTTTAATTTCTTTTTTTAAATACTTAGACACTCAAACGCTACGCAGAGATAAGAAAGTGAGGAAAACAAAACACATTTTATAGAACAAAGGGAGAAAACTCCTAGAAAGAAGCAGTCAAAAGAAGAGTCTCTATGTTTGCCTGTGTTGTATACTCATGGGTTTCTAAATACAAAAGGGAGGGTGTATCCTCGCGCAATCTGTGGTTACGGTCAATAAACACCCGGACAAAACCAACATAACCAAAAACAAATAAATAGAAAGAGAAGAGACAATATTGTCAATTAAATGACTAGTTCATTAGAACTTCCTTCGTTGACATCAAACAAACGCCATTCTATACTCGTCTTGAAGCTACGAAATTTGGTATTTCTAAAAGAAACAAGTTAACTTCGATGCAAGCATCAGAACGGCCGCAATTTTTGAAAACAATTTTGATAAATATAATCAGTTTAATTTTTGAAAAACATGCGACTTATACCGTAGAATAATCTTCTCTCTCTCTCTCTCTCTCTCTCTCTCTCTCTCTCTCTCTCTCTCTCTCTGAGTTTGAACAATCGTTTTATTGCGTGGACCCTGAGGTCCACGCAGAAAATATACTCAGCTATGTTAAGGGCGTCCATAAAATAATAGCGGTATTTATCACATAAAATATTAGCCTTTGAATAATCTTGATATTATATTCCAAAAAATTGTTACACAAAGTGATTTTTTATCAATATACAAATTAGATAATTCGCTATCGCATGAGCAATTTTTGAGTCTCTTGGGAATAACCCGTCACGTGATACTGCTAAAAATAGATGAACCAGGAATAATACGAAAAAATGCATAGTGCAAGGGCTTCACATTAACAAATATAATTATTTTTGTTTCTAACTTGTAAAATGAACATCTAAAATTTCGAAAAGTGCTTGGAGCTTGAAATATTAAAGTAAGAACTTACAATTATTAAATTCAACATAAACAGTGTATGAACAGAAATTTGCAGGGAATTCCCACAATTAATGCTTATTTATGTGAAATGCGTAGCGATTTCATACAGCTCCCAGGACTTTTTGATATAATTGGGATATAATGGTAACACATGTAAAATTTCAATATATTTGATCAAGTGTATGCCCTTGCACTACTGCATTTTATCTGACCCATTTCACTTTCGGCGTGATTTGCGTGAAATTCAAACGCAACACTGACTAAGATCATGATTTTAATTTTCATTCATAAATAATTCAACACTGTGAATTTCATTAAAATAATGTTAGCATGTAGTCTCTGTTCACACCAGTCATCATTACTAAATTGTTGAAATTGGAATAATTAAATCATCTGTTGCCCTTACCAATAACTATTGATATAAGGGGGGGGGGGGGGGTGGTGGTTCAAGTGTAAGTTTGTAATTTACACATTTATGTTTTATAATGGTTTATGTTACTCTGCGGGTAAATAAATAAAAAATACCTTTAATATCAGGGTTACTTGTAATTATAATTAATATCTTTTGTAATAATTAAAGAAAGGAACAAAAATCAATCTTTATCTAGAATTTATTATAATAATCAACTTGACAAATACAATGTACTATAGAAATTGCTTTTCTGTGACAAACTGTTCAACAAGATTTTCAGCCTTATTCAGTCGTGATGTGGAATCTATGGCAATTGACCATATTCTTGCACTCAACATGTACTTCTCATCTTGTCTTTTTGATGTACATTGTAAGGAGGCAGTGCAGTTGATAAGAAAACCAATGCCTGAAATGATGAATATTTATCAATTTAAAATTTAATTTCAATAGATATTAATGAAAGATATTATGATAGGTTACATTAGAGTAATATGATTTAAAAAAATAACTCAGACAAAATATACATGAAGTTAGTGGGTAAAAGAAATATTTATAGAGTACCTACTTTTTATATCAACACCCAAACAAAGTGTCTCCAGTGGACCATTTACTGCTGAATACCCTGAAATTGAATAATGTTTTATAATTAGCAAACTATTGTTATAACATGTAAATGAAAAATTACTTTATCATTGTGCATACTAATGGCAGTTTTCATTTCATTAATATTATAACAGGCATAATCAAATGTTTATTCTTTAAAATGTGTGGAAATTCAGTTCAACACTGAAATTTTGTTTATCAAAACATGTAATCTACCTTAAAAAAGGCTAAATGAAATAACACATTTCGATTTACATAAACAACAATACAATCTTGTCTATATTCAATCCAGATTATCACAGCAATATTTGTAGTGCTAGCACAGTGTTTGGACTTTCCAGGACAGTTACTCGGCGTAACACGCGGTTTTTACCGGTGAAAGAGGGTTTATCTTATAAGAATTTTAAATATTTTTTTGTATACGTAAGAGAAGCCAACGGAAAAAAGAAATAGAAATTGCAACCGAAAAATAAATAAATTGATATATAAATAAATAGCAAATTACAACACAAACACTATTTAGATGTAAACGATTATATACAATTTTTACAGTGGATTTTTGTTGAGATCATAACAGAAAATAATCGCTGACATATTGAAAGGATTGATCAAAGCACTAACAATTTCCTCTTTAAGTAAACAGTTTATGTTTAAGTCCATTTGTATCCGTAATTTGTGATCGAAGTAGTTTAATCAATCGTAAAAACTGAACGGACGTTAGACATATTGTCATATTGTCTTCGTTTTCCGTGATCTTTTCTTACTTCGACTATAGTACCGATGGTCGGCCGATTAAAAAGACAAGTTCGCAATTGCTGTACCTTCGTGGGCGTTGCTTCAATTTATGAAGGAAAAGCGTTCCGCGCCTGACAGCCGCTTACTGTGGTTTCATCAATATTCGTGAATATCATTTTTCGTGGATTTCGTTATAAGTTGAACCACGGAATTAAATATTCATTGAAGTGCGATTTTTACTAACAATTTGTATTGATAGGGTCATTGGCCACGAATTTATGTATCATTAAAACCGTGATTTTCAATTTATCCACGAAAATCGATACCCTTGAATATAAATGAAACCACAGTATATATTAACCGATAGACGGTAAATGTTAAACCTTATCCGTATACGGTTTATCGTCAGTGCATCAGCCGATTTGGCAAAATCGCCCCAAAGACCAGGTGACCCTCGTTCGTCAGTCGGCCGACATTTAAGAAAAATCCAAATGCCGAAATGTCGATCGACGACAGACAAAAAAAAACTGTCTTCCGAAGGTCGGAAGATGATCGAGGATTGATCGATGGACTACTAGTATTGAACGACTGGTTTAACTGAAGAAATCGGCCACCGACGCAGAAATAAAAAAAATAACACTTGGCCCGACGGACACAAAATTGGTCGGCCGACGAAAAATGAATACGACATCGTCCAAGACAACGGCTGATGAACTGCCGACTGTCACCCGAATAATCCCATTCCCAACCCCCCCCCCCTCCAAGAAAAAAAAGTCCGCCGTTGGTCGTTTTTGGAAATGTGTCTAGGGTTTTACTCTATTCAGCGATATCAAATCTAAAATATTCATGAAAACAATAATTAATACCTTCTCAATAACATATACATGCAGTTAATTTCAAACTATATTTTCTTTATATACAACATTTTTGTATTTACTAGTATTATATTTTAAATCTGTTTTTTTTTCTCTATAAAACATGCACATCTTCATACACCGGTATATTTAAGGAATAAGGAATCATTCTTTGGGTGTTATGAGGTGATAATATCGGTCGGGGCTTGATCAAATCCAATAAAGCCCGAAGGGCTTTATGATAGATTTGATCACGCCCCGACCGAAATTATCCCCTCATAATATTCAAAGAATGATTTCTTATTACTTATAATATTTATAAAATTTTCAGCAACTGTACGATTAAATATTTGAATGTAAAAAATCAAACCCCACTTGCGCCCCAATTACATGTATACGTCATTTGAATCTATTAAGCTGTATAGTACAAAATCGATACGTAGTGTTACATGTATCACAGGCAAAGACACTGAAAAATGTAAATATTCATTTTTATAGCGCGCAGAACTAGTGAATCAGTAGATAAAGTGTATTTCGTGATCTTGTCTAAAATTTAAAACTTCAATCAAACCAATTAGAAACCTTTTGTTTGTAGCCAATACATCACTTGTTCCAAGAAACGAGAGAGAGAGAGAGAGAGAGAGAGAGAGAGAGAGAGAGAGAGAGAGAGTCATAGACTATAATAATAAATAATAAAAAAGTCTTTTATTTAGACAGGATAGCACAATTAGTAACAATGTACTAGTTTACATTGTGGTCCTGTAGCTTTACGTACTTTACGTTTAGACTAAACTTTACGTACATTTAATTTTAAATCACTAATATAAGCTATTTATTTAATCTAGTTGTCATATAGTAAATCCTTTAATCGATAAAATAATGCACAATAGCATATTATGATGCAATTCAACCAAGCAGTTTCAGAGTCCACGTGCTTTATATATATATACTCAGCCCGTTAGCTGCACCACGTGCTCCTTCCGCAAGTCGACAACAAAAACGTGTCGTTCTATTGTTTTTCAAGTCCGAAGATAATAGAAGTATGATCAGCAATAACTTTGTCTTACTTTGTTTGTTATGTTTGATATGATTCTTACACTGCGAGTGTGAAGTTTAATTTGTACATATTATATTCGTTGAACAAAAACAAACTCTCTCTCTCTCTCTGTCTCTCTCTCTCTCTGAATGTATGTTTGTGCATACTAACAGTGACTGAACTACTAAAGTCTTATTTGAATAAATTTTATTTATTCTAGACTCACGATTTTTACTACGATCTCTACACAATGACTAAAAGTTTGTAGACGATCTATGACCAGGTTTATAGGTTTAATCTATTCAAAGCACACGTATAGTACATGTAATTATATTGAAAAAGAAAGTGCATTGACCTGTGCTCGTTCTTAATACTTGCTAGAAGTTAAAATATATTATTCATCTGTTTAATTAATCAGTTTTCTTGTATATTATTGTACCGGTTGGGAAATGATTTTCTTTGAGAAATTCCCGCATTTATAAAGTTGCTGAATTGTGCCACGTACGTTTCACATATGTTGGAACTTAACACATGTACAACATACGTTAAACATACGTAATACACACGTGAAGTCAAACCGTACGTTAAACATACGTTGAGAAACGCATGGTTAACATACGTGTGATAACATACGTTCAACATCACATACGTTTAACATACGTGAGATTTTACATATGTTAAACGTATGTAAACCATATGATTTACACATATGTTAATAAACACATGTTTAACATGAGTTCTTAACAACCGTATGTTACACGCGCGTTAATAATATATGTTTTACATATGTGTAAAGGCATGCATTTCAATAACATTAAAATTGTCTGCTTGTACATGACTGATGATATCACTTATGCATATGTCTCTGAAATGAATGCACTGGTGAACATGTGTTAAGAAAAGCCTTGCTAATGTGCATGTTTATTGGTTTAAACTTTATATGTAGTTATGAATAAATAAAGTTATTTTATTAACAGAAGCCACGTGTCTTAAAATTAATTTGATAACGAATCAGGATTTAAGACGGAATCGACTTTAGTTTTGTTGATGACAAAATATACGTCACATTTTTACGTCACGGAGACAGAAGTGAGAAGATCGAACTGCAGGATGAATTTAGCAGAGGTAAGGATTGTCAAGCATTCGTTTTTATTAACTTGCATTTGAAAATTATATCGTACAATTACCGATGACAAAAGAGTAAAATTGTAGCACGGAGCTGCAACTGTGTTCTCCGGGAAAATTCGGGTTGAATTAAGGGGAGACAGGACACGTATCACGTTACTTTCATTGCAATGATACTTTGATGTGCTAACTCTATTGTGACGTCATAATTGATTTGATTGTATGATACTATGATGTGATTTATCCATTATGACGTCATACAGGATTTGATAGATCTTTTTCCCGTACTCAACGGCTCTAAAGTAGTCATTTCCACAACATGAGATGGGGGAAATTTAAAAGTTTAATTTTAGAAATGTAAATGTATAAAATCATAAGCAGTTAATATAATCAGGTATATATTCTGATAATGATCCGTTCATGTTAATTGATAAATCTAAATAATGCATTACCTTTTGATAGTTTAAAACAGAAACTGTCACAAAAGGTCATATTTCCAGAATAAGGGGTATGGGTGATTCCTATTGTAGAATCTCTCTTGAATGGCAAGAAAGTTGCCATGAAAATTAAAATAAGTAATTAAGCGCATGCTAAGGTTGATATATGAAATTTTGTTCAAAAATTAATTGACAGTTTTTTTTGTGCCATCACATTTTGTTTAAATTTAGAATCAAAAACTTCAAAATTTGAAGCGCTGATTTGAGCAATATTTTGATAAAATTATGATATTGCTATCTAAAAAGGCCAATGTTGTAATTGATTTTAAAAGTTGTTATCATTCTTAAAATTAATGAATATAATTTGCAAAAAAATTCCATCAAATAAAATAATTATTGCAGAAAATTGAAATTGTTAAAAAAATTCATAATGAAAGACAAGGGGGATAATTTCTATCAAAATATCTCCCTTGCAAGGTAAGAAAGTAGTCATAAAAATAATGCATGTTGTAGTGGACATCTAAATCTAAACGTGCTAAGAAAAGCAAAAAAAAATTATTGACAAATAAGTTTACACTGCAACGTCCTGTTCTCCCTTAATAACGGTAAAAATGATGTTTCCCCAGAGAGCTACTCAGCAGCTGTTTGGTTTAGTTAATTTAGAAGAAACAATACTTATGGATACCCGTAAAATATATATCGATCTTGGATAAGACGCGTTTGAAAACTAAAATATTGAAAGTAGCGAAAAACTAGAGCAAAGTCTATGCAAAGAAACGAGTAGGTCTTCCATTGCAGCTAAGTGAAAATGATTACTGAGTTGCCTTTATTAAGTTTTATTCTTATTGCATTATAATTGAAACATTTTTATAGGCATGCATTGGCTGCTTGACATATCCCTTGAAGAGGATATCAACTAGCTAACACAGTCAAAGACAGATGATAAAATCATATTGTAAGTACACATACCATGGCATTTCACAATTTATAAACATTTTTTTAAGGGTCATTAACACCGCTGGGAAAAGTTTTCCATAAAAACCCGACCTAATAAATTACTTAAAGGTATAAATTTCTTGCATGTGTTCAACTTAAAAAACTTTGGAGAAAAAATAACTTGTAAAATTCTATTGTTATTCATGAAAACAAAATACCCTGCAATATTCGAAATTGGGACCTGTGGGTCAGTAGATTAATGTGACAACCGTTGCGCTAAAGATAAATACAACTTTTTTGGCGATATATACTGTTTCATAATAAGTTAAAATCGCCATGTTGTGACGTACTTCATAAAAAGTATAAGTCACGGGGTGTTCAGGATCATTAAACTGTTGCATGACCTCTACATTTGTATTTCTTAAGTGCAAAATAAGTTAAAATATTTCATATTCATATTTGTGTGCATGAATGTCATCATTTAATTTGGTTTATGTTATAATATTAATACATATTTACTAAATTGCAACTCATTTTGATATATCTAACTATTCATCTAATGTATATATCTTATTTTGTAGCAAATGGATATAATACAGAGGTTTCAAAGATCTGTATTGATGTAGCCTGAAGATTTTGTAATGAATAATCCAGGATCTGAAAATTCTTTTTCGAGTTCAAAGACAGTTCCAATGTGGTTGCTAATTAAGTGACAGATTAAGGTAATTCAATTTAGATAAAGATTAATACAGGCATGTATCCAGCCCCCCCCCCCCCCTATTTTTCTTTTTTTTTGTTGCAGCAAAGATTTTTCTTAAATTTACATATTAAAAGGTGAATTATCAAAGAGTTGCCCCCCCCCACCCCCTTTTTTAGGACTATGTAAAACTATAATTGTAAGTATACTTTAGAATATTATTTCACCCAAATGATGCAAGCTTATTGGCATAAAAAAAATATTTACCGGTATACATTGTTTTCCGCTTACATGTATAAATTATATTTTTTATCATGTTATATTTAAAAACTCTGATGATTGTATGTACTTAAGTTTGTATTAATATTTTAGAAAGAAGTTCAAACAAGCATTGTCATGGGAAAATATTAAAAAGTAAGAAGTTGGAGTTGGACAGAAATCAGGATGAATATACTAGAGGTAAAAATGTATTTTGTCAAATTAATACTTGTGATTGACTTTCTAATTTGCCTGCCTTTCTCTCTCTCTCTCTCTCTCTCTCTCTCTCTCTGAGAGCTTGCAAATAAACGACAAAATTATAAACAATTGTAGGCTTTCTTCATGTTGTATTTGCAATAAAATCTAAATGGATCCTGTTATTCTTTAACAGTATTGTTGAATTAAAAAAGCACCTGAGGCATATGTAAATTTAACTGTATCATAAAAGAAAATTTAATGTCAATTTTTTTGTTTTCTTTTTCAGAAAGTATTAAAGTACAGAATAATGACAACAATATAAATCTAAATGTACTCATTTGAAGGAATTAAATTCATTATTAATCTCGAAACTGTCTTTTTTCTCTAACTCTAATTTTAGATTAACAAGTAGTAGCTAAAAATGAATGGAATGTTTCCAAAGATCCACTGAAGTTACTGAGTAATCATTTGAAGTGATTCAAGTAGCAAGATGAAGTATATCAAGAATGAACCGAACAATTAAAAAATATTCAGGTAATTTAATTTTAAGCAATATACATGTGATACATATGTAATGCATATGAAAAACGTACGTTGGGTCCACATACGTTAAACGTATGGCATGTATCACGTATGTATAACACACGTGTAACATACGTTTCACATATGTTCAATAACGTACGTTAAACACACGTGGTACTTAAATCACGTTAAACGTACCAGATGTCACATGCGTATCACACATGTTTAACGTATGTGAAACATATGTGGCACATTTTGCTGTGTATCCAAGCGCGTCGATTGTCTTAAATTACATGTAGTTGTTTGTGTATTAGAAAAAAAATCATGAAACTAACTAAGTATAAGTTGTTGATTCGTGAGGTAAATGAAGGTAGCGACATTGCAGAAAAAAATTACATAACCCGCGTTCTTTTTTTCGGCATTGATCGCTAATTCATTGTTTATATTTACATCTTTCTATCAACAAATTAATAAATTGGTTGAACAAAGTTGAAAATTGACAAAATTATTGTTACGTACATCAGTACATTTGGTATAAAAAACAGTCAAATCGTCGGCATTCAGAAGTTGGAGTTCTATTCGCTTTTCGCTATTCACTATTCGAATAGCGAATAGAATTCTCTGGTCGGTTCGATATTCAAATTACCGTAAACATGCTAATAAACGTAAATTCAAAATTCCACATAAACTTTCCTTTTTCAATGTTAAGAAACAGTTATATATTAAAAATCATATCTTGCTGACCAGACCTGAACATTGACATAATTAGCTAGCCTGACGAAAAGGTAAGAAATTCATCATACTGTTGCAATGGGATATCTTTCAAGGGGCTGGCTAACACCCTGTATCCCATATTTGGGCCTTCATATTTAGAGGAGGTGGGGCCCCGGGAATGCCCAGTCGACCCTCAAAAGGAATTGGGTTTACACGACCGTTAACAGGCTTAGCTAGCCTGGCGAAAATTGGAAATTTAGTACAATACAGTTATAATGGGATATCTTTCAAGGGGCTGGCTAACACCCTGTATCCCATATTTGGGCCTTCATATTTAGAGGAGGTGGGGCCCCGGGAATGCCCAGTCGACCCTCAAAAGGAATTGGGTTTACACGACCGTTAACAGGCTTAGCCAGCCTGGCGAAAATTGGAAATTTCGTATAATACAGTTATAAAGGGATATCTTTCAAGGGGCTGGCTAACACCCTGTATCCAATATTTGGGCCTTCATATTTGGAGGAGGTGGGGCCCCGGGAATGCCCAGTCGACCCTCAAAAGGAATTGGGTTTACACGACCGTTAACAGGCTTAGCCAGCCTGGCGAAAATTGGAAATTTCGTATAATACAGTTATAATGGGATATCTTTCAAGGGGCTGGCTAACACCCTGTATCCCATATTTGGGCCTTCATATTTAGAGGAGGTGGGGCCCCGGGAATGCCCAGTCGACCCTCAAAAGGAATTGGGTTTACACGACCGTTAACAGGCTTAGCTAGCCTGGCGAAAATTGGAAATTTAGTACAATACAGTTATAATGGGATATCTTTCAAGGGGCTGGCTAACACCCTGTATCCCATATTTGGGCCTTCATATTTAGAGGAGGTGGGGCCCCGGGAATGCCCAGTCGACCCTCAAAAGGAATTGGGTTTACACGACCGTTAACAGGCTTAGCCAGCCTGGCGAAAATTGGAAATTTCGTATAATACAGTTATAAAGGGATATCTTTCAAGGGGCTGGCTAACACCCTGTATCCAATATTTGGGCCTTCATATTTGGAGGAGGTGGGGCCCCGGGAATGCCCAGTCGACCCTCAAAAGGAATTGGGTTTACACGACCGTTAACAGGCTTAGCCAGCCTGGCGAAAATTGGAAATTTCGTATAATACAGTTATAATGGGATATCTTTCAAGGGGCTGGCTAACACCCTGTATCCCATATTTGGGCCTTCATATTTAGAGGAGGTGGGGCCCCGGGAATGCCCAGTCGACCCTCAAAAGGAATTGGGTTTACACGACCGTTAACAGGCTTAGCCAGCCTGGCGAAAATTGGAAATTTCGTATAATACAGTTATAATTGGATATCTTTCAAGGAGCTGGCTAACACCCTGTATCCCATATTTGGGCCTTCATATTTAGAGGAGGTGGGGCCCCGGGAATGCCCAGTCGACCCTCAA
This sequence comes from Magallana ariakensis, assembly GCA_020458035.1. Taxonomy (NCBI): domain Eukaryota; kingdom Metazoa; phylum Mollusca; class Bivalvia; order Ostreida; family Ostreidae; genus Magallana; species Magallana ariakensis. The sequence goes on from CM035813.1 coordinate 54,948,271, forward strand.
AAGGAATTGGGTTTACACGACCGTTAACAGGCTTAGCCAGCCTGGCGAAAATTGGAAATTTCGCATAATACAGTAATAAAGGGATATCTTTCAAGGGGCTGGCTAACACCCTGTATCCCATATTTGGGCCTTCATATTTGGAGGAGGTGGGGCCCCGGGAATGCCCAGTCGACCCTCAAAAGGAATTGGGTTTACACGACCGTTAACAGGCTTAGCCAGCCTGGCGAAAATTGGAAATTTCGTATAATACAGTTATAATGGGATATCTTTCAAGGGGCTGGCTAACACCCTGTATCCCATATTTGGGCCTTCATATTTAGAGGAGGTGGGGCCCCGGGAATGCCCAGTCGACCCTCAAAAGGAATTGGGTTTACACGACCGTTAACAGGCTTAGCCAGCCTGGCGAAAATTGGAAATTTCGCATAATACAGTTATAAAGGGATATCTTTCAAGGGGCTGGCTAACACCCTGTATCCCATATTTGGGCCTTCATATTTGGAGGAGGTGGGGCCCCGGGAATGCCCAGTCGACCCTCAAAAGGAATTGGGTTTACACGACCGTTAACAGGCTTAGCCAGCCTGGCGAAAATTGGAAATTTCGTATAATACAGTTATAATGGGATATCTTTCAAGGGGCTGGCTAACACCCTGTATCCAATATTTGGGCCTTCATATTTAGAGGAAGTGGGGCCCCGGGAATGCCCAGTCGACCCTCAAAAGGAATTGGGTTTACACGACCGTTAACAGGCTTAGCCAGCCTGGCGAAAATTGGAAATTTCGTATAATACAGTTATAAAGGGATATCTTTCAATGGGCTGGCTAACACCCTGTATCCCATATTTGGGCCTTCATATTTGGAGGAGGTGGGGCCCCGGGAATGCCCAGTCGACCCTCAAAAGGAATTGGGTTTACACGACCGTTAACAGGCTTAGCCAGCCTGGCGAAAATTGGAAATTTCGTATAATACAGTTATAATTGGATATCTTTCAAGGGGCTGGCTAACACCCTGTATCCCATATTTGGGCCTTCATATTTGGAGGAGGTGGGGCCCCGGGAATGCCCAGTCGACCCTCAAAAGGAATTGGGTTTACACGACCGTTAACAGGCTTAGCCAGCCTGGCGAAAATTGGAAATTTCGCATAATACAGTTATAAAGGGATATCTTTCAAGGGGCTGGCTAACACCCTGTATCCCATATTTGGGCCTTCATATTTGGAGGAGGTGGGGCCCCGGGAATGCCCAGTCGACCCTCAAAAGGAATTGGGTTTACACGACCGTTAACAGGCTTAGCCAGCCTGGCGAAAATTGGAAATTTCGTATAATACAGTTATAATGGGATATCTTTCAAGGGGCTGGCTAACACCCTGTATCCCATATTTGGGCCTTCATATTTGGAGGAGGTGGGGCCCCGGGAATGCCCAGTCGACCCTCAAAAGGAATTGGGTTTACACGACCGTTAACAGGCTTAGCCAGCCTGGCGAAAATTGGAAATTTCGTATAATACAGTTATAATGGGATATCTTTCAAGGGGCTGGCTAACACCCTGTATCCCATATTTGGGCCTTCATATTTGGAGGAGGTGGGGCCCCGGGAATGCCCAGTCGACCCTCAAAAGGAATTGGGTTTACACGACCGTTAACAGGCTTAGCCAGTCTGGCGAAAATTGGAAATTTCGTATAATACAGTTATAATGGGATATCTTTCAAGGGGCTGGCTAACACCCTGTATCTCATATTTGGGCCTTCATATTTAGAGGAGGTGGGGCCCCGGGAATGCCCAGTCGACCCTCAAAAGGAATTGGGTTTACACGACCGTTAACAGGCTTAGCCAGCCTGGCGAAAATTGGAAATTTCGCATAATACAGTTATAAAGGGATATCTTTCAATGGGCTGGCTAACACCCTGTATCCCATATTTGGGCCTTCATATTTGGAGGAGGTGGGGCCCCGGGAATGCCCAGTCGACCCTCAAAAGGAATTGGGTTTACACGACCGTTAACAGGCTTAGCCAGCCTGGCGAAAATTGGAAATTTCGTATAATACAGTTATAATGGGATATCTTTCAAGGGGCTGGCTAACACCCTGTATCCCATATTTGGGCCTTCATATTTAGAGGAGGTGGGGCCCCGGGAATGCCCAGTCGACCCTCAAAAGGAATTGGGTTTACACGACCGTTAACAGGCTTAGCCAGCCTGGCGAAAATTGGAAATTTCGTATAATACAGTTATAATTGGATATCTTTCAAGGAGCTGGCTAACACCCTGTATCCCATATTTGGGCCTTCATATTTAGAGGAGGTGGGGCCCCGGGAATGCCCAGTCGACCCTCAAAAGGAATTGGGTTTACACGACCGTTAACAGGCTTAGCCAGCCTGGCGAAAATTGGAAATTTCGCATAATACAGTAATAAAGGGATATCTTTCAAGGGGCTGGCTAACACCCTGTATCCCATATTTGGGCCTTCATATTTGGAGGAGGTGGGGCCCCGGGAATGCCCAGTCGACCCTCAAAAGGAATTGGGTTTACACGACCGTTAACAGGCTTAGCCAGCCTGGCGAAAATTGGAAATTTCGTATAATACAGTTATAATGGGATATCTTTCAAGGGGCTGGCTAACACCCTGTATCCCATATTTGGGCCTTCATATTTAGAGGAGGTGGGGCCCCGGGAATGCCCAGTCGACCCTCAAAAGGAATTGGGTTTACACGACCGTTAACAGGCTTAGCCAGCCTGGCGAAAATTGGAAATTTCGCATAATACAGTTATAAAGGGATATCTTTCAAGGGGCTGGCTAACACCCTGTATCCCATATTTGGGCCTTCATATTTGGAGGAGGTGGGGCCCCGAGAATGCCCAGTCGACCCTCAAAAGGAATTGGGTTTACACGACCGTTAACAGGCTTAGCCAGCCTGGCGAAAATTGGAAATTTCGTATAATACAGTTATAATGGGATATCTTTCAAGGGGCTGGCTAACACCCTGTATCCCATATTTGGGCCTTCATATTTAGAGGAAGTGGGGCCCCGGGAATGCCCAGTCGACCCTCAAAAGGAATTGGGTTTACACGACCGTTAACAGGCTTAGCCAGTCTGGCGAAAATTGGAAATTTCGTATAATACAGTTATAAAGGGATATCTTTCAATGGGCTGGCTAACACCCTGTATCCCATATTTGGGCCTTCATATTTGGAGGAGGTGGGGCCCCGGGAATGCCCAGTCGACCCTCAAAAGGAATTGGGTTTACACGACCGTTAACAGGCTTAGCCAGCCTGGCGAAAATTGGAAATTTCGTATAATACAGTTATAATTGGATATCTTTCAAGGGGCTGGCTAACACCCTGTATCCCATATTTGGGCCTTCATATTTAGAGGAGGTGGGGCCCCGGGAATGCCCAGTCGACCCTCAAAAGGAATTGGGTTTACACGACCGTTAACAGGCTTAGCCAGCCTGGCGAAAATTGGAAATTTCGCATAATACAGTTATAAAGGGATATCTTTCAAGGGGCTGGCTAACACCCTGTATCCCATATTTGGGCCTTCATATTTGGAGGAGGTGGGGCCCCGGGAATGCCCAGTCGACCCTCAAAAGGAATTGGGTTTACACGACCGTTAACAGGCTTAGCCAGCCTGGCGAAAATTGGAAATTTCGTATAATACAGTTATAATGGGATATCTTTCAAGGGGCTGGCTAACACCCTGTATCCCATATTTGGGCCTTCATATTTGGAGGAGGTGGGGCCCCGGGAATGCCCAGTCGACCCTCAAAAGGAATTGGGTTTACACGACCGTTAACAGGCTTAGCCAGCCTGGCGAAAATTGGAAATTTCGTATAATACAGTTATAATGGGATATCTTTCAAGGGGCTGGCTAACACCCTGTATCCCATATTTGGGCCTTCATATTTGGAGGAGGTGGGGCCCCGGGAATGCCCAGTCGACCCTCAAAAGGAATTGGGTTTACACGACCGTTAACAGGCTTAGCCAGTCTGGCGAAAATTGGAAATTTCGTATAATACAGTTATAATGGGATATCTTTCAAGGGGCTGGCTAACACCCTGTATCTCATATTTGGGCCTTCATATTTAGAGGAGGTGGGGCCCCGGGAATGCCCAGTCGACCCTCAAAAGGAATTGGGTTTACACGACCGTTAACAGGCTTAGCCAGCCTGGCGAAAATTGGAAATTTCGCATAATACAGTTATAAAGGGATATCTTTCAATGGGCTGGCTAACACCCTGTATCCCATATTTGGGCCTTCATATTTGGAGGAGGTGGGGCCCCGGGAATGCCCAGTCGACCCTCAAAAGGAATTGGGTTTACACGACCGTTAACAGGCTTAGCCAGCCTGGCGAAAATTGGAAATTTCGTATAATACAGTTATAATGGGATATCTTTCAAGGGGCTGGCTAACACCCTGTATCCCATATTTGGGCCTTCATATTTAGAGGAGGTGGGGCCCCGGGAATGCCCAGTCGACCCTCAAAAGGAATTGGGTTTACACGACCGTTAACAGGCTTAGCCAGCCTGGCGAAAATTGGAAATTTCGTATAATACAGTTATAATTGGATATCTTTCAAGGAGCTGGCTAACACCCTGTATCCCATATTTGGGCCTTCATATTTAGAGGAGGTGGGGCCCCGGGAATGCCCAGTCGACCCTCAAAAGGAATTGGGTTTACACGACCGTTAACAGGCTTAGCCAGCCTGGCGAAAATTGGAAATTTCGCATAATACAGTAATAAAGGGATATCTTTCAAGGGGCTGGCTAACACCCTGTATCCCATATTTGGGCCTTCATATTTGGAGGAGGTGGGGCCCCGGGAATGCCCAGTCGACCCTCAAAAGGAATTGGGTTTACACGACCGTTAACAGGCTTAGCCAGCCTGGCGAAAATTGGAAATTTCGTATAATACAGTTATAATGGGATATCTTTCAAGGGGCTGGCTAACACCCTGTATCCCATATTTGGGCCTTCATATTTGGAGGAGGTGGGGCCCCGGGAATGCCCAGTCGACCCTCAAAAGGAATTGGGTTTACACGACCGTTAACAGGCTTAGCCAGCCTGGCGAAAATTGGAAATTTCGTATAATACAGTTATAATGGGATATCTTTCAAGGGGCTGGCTAACACCCTGTATCCCATATTTGGGCCTTCATATTTGGAGGAGGTGGGGCCCCGGGAATGCCCAGTCGACCCTCAAAAGGAATTGGGTTTACACGACCGTTAACAGGCTTAGCCAGTCTGGCGAAAATTGGAAATTTCGTATAATACAGTTATAATGGGATATCTTTCAAGGGGCTGGCTAACACCCTGTATCTCATATTTGGGCCTTCATATTTAGAGGAGGTGGGGCCCCGGGAATGCCCAGTCGACCCTCAAAAGGAATTGGGTTTACACGACCGTTAACAGGCTTAGCCAGCCTGGCGAAAATTGGAAATTTCGCATAATACAGTTATAAAGGGATATCTTTCAATGGGCTGGCTAACACCCTGTATCCCATATTTGGGCCTTCATATTTGGAGGAGGTGGGGCCCCGGGAATGCCCAGTCGACCCTCAAAAGGAATTGGGTTTACACGACCGTTAACAGGCTTAGCCAGCCTGGCGAAAATTGGAAATTTCGTATAATACAGTTATAATGGGATATCTTTCAAGGGGCTGGCTAACACCCTGTATCCCATATTTGGGCCTTCATATTTAGAGGAGGTGGGGCCCCGGGAATGCCCAGTCGACCCTCAAAAGGAATTGGGTTTACACGACCGTTAACAGGCTTAGCCAGCCTGGCGAAAATTGGAAATTTCGTATAATACAGTTATAATTGGATATCTTTCAAGGAGCTGGCTAACACCCTGTATCCCATATTTGGGCCTTCATATTTAGAGGAGGTGGGGCCCCGGGAATGCCCAGTCGACCCTCAAAAGGAATTGGGTTTACACGACCGTTAACAGGCTTAGCCAGCCTGGCGAAAATTGGAAATTTCGCATAATACAGTAATAAAGGGATATCTTTCAAGGGGCTGGCTAACACCCTGTATCCCATATTTGGGCCTTCATATTTGGAGGAGGTGGGGCCCCGGGAATGCCCAGTCGACCCTCAAAAGGAATTGGGTTTACACGACCGTTAACAGGCTTAGCCAGCCTGGCGAAAATTGGAAATTTCGTATAATACAGTTATAATGGGATATCTTTCAAGGGGCTGGCTAACACCCTGTATCCCATATTTGGGCCTTCATATTTAGAGGAGGTGGGGCCCCGGGAATGCCCAGTCGACCCTCAAAAGGAATTGGGTTTACACGACCGTTAACAGGCTTAGCCAGCCTGGCGAAAATTGGAAATTTCGCATAATACAGTTATAAAGGGATATCTTTCAAGGGGCTGGCTAACACCCTGTATCCCATATTTGGGCCTTCATATTTGGAGGAGGTGGGGCCCCGGGAATGCCCAGTCGACCCTCAAAAGGAATTGGGTTTACACGACCGTTAACAGGCTTAGCCAGCCTGGCGAAAATTGGAAATTTCGTATAATACAGTTATAATGGGATATCTTTCAAGGGGCTGGCTAACACCCTGTATCCCATATTTGGGCCTTCATATTTGGAGGAGGTGGGGCCCCGGGAATGCCCAGTCGACCCTCAAAAGGAATTGGGTTTACACGACCGTTAACAGGCTTAGCCAGCCTGGCGAAAATTGGAAATTTCGTATAATACAGTTATAATGGGATATCTTTCAAGGGGCTGGCTAACACCCTGTATCCCATATTTGGGCCTTCATATTTGGAGGAGGTGGGGCCCCGGGAATGCCCAGTCGACCCTCAAAAGGAATTGGGTTTACACGACCGTTAACAGGCTTAGGCAGTCTGGCGAAAATTGGAAATTTCGTATAATACAGTTATAATGGGATATCTTTCAAGGGGCTGGCTAACACCCTGTATCTCATATTTGGGCCTTCATATTTAGAGGAGGTGGGGCCCCGGGAATGCCCAGTCGACCCTCAAAAGGAATTGGGTTTACACGACCGTTAACAGGCTTAGCCAGCCTGGCGAAAATTGGAAATTTCGCATAATACAGTTATAAAGGGATATCTTTCAAGGGGCTGGCTAACACCCTGTATCCCATATTTGGGCCTTCATATTTGGAGGAGGTGGGGCCCCGGGAATGCCCAGTCGACCCTCAAAAGGAATTGGGTTTACACGACCGTTAACAGGCTTAGCCAGCCTGGCGAAAATTGGAAATTTCGTATAATACAGTTATAATGGGATATCTTTCAAGGGGCTGGCTAACACCCTGTATCCCATATTTGGGCCTTCATATTTAGAGGAGGTGGGGCCCCGGGAATGCCCAGTCGACCCTCAAAAGGAATTGGGTTTACACGACCGTTAACAGGCTTAGCCAGCCTGGCGAAAATTGGAAATTTCGCATAATACAGTTATAATGGGATATCTTTCAAGGGGCTGGCTAACACCCTGTATCCCATATTTGGGCCTTCATATTTAGGGGAGGTGGGACCCCGGGAATGCCCAGTCGACCCTCAAAAGGAATTGGGTTTACACGACCGTTAACAGGCTTAGCCAGCCTGGCGAAAATTGGAAATTTCGTATAATACAGTTATAAAGGGATATCTTTCAATGGGATGGCTAACACCCTGTATCCCATATTTGGGCCTTCATATTTGGAGGAGGTGGGGCCCCGGGAATGCCCAGTCGACCCTCAAAAGGAATTGGGTTTACACGACCGTTAACAGGCTTAGCCAGCCTGGCGAAAATTGGAAATTTCGTATAATACAGTTATAATGGGATATCTTTCAAGGGGCTGGCTAACACCCTGTATCCCATATTTGGGCCTTCATATTTAGAGGAGGTGGGACCCCGGGAATGCCCAGTCGACCCTCAAAAGGAATTGGGTTTACACGACCGTTAACAGGCTTAGCCAGCCTGGCGAAAATTTGAAATTTCGTATAATACAGTTATAATGGGATATCTTTCAAGGGGCTGGCTAACACCCTGTATCCCATATTTGGGCCTTCATATTTGCAGGAGGTGGGGCCCCGGGAATGCCCAGTCGACCCTCAAAAGGAATTGGGTTTACACGACCGTTAACAGGCTTAGCCAGCCTGGCGAAAATTGGAAATTTCGCATAATACAGTTATAAAGGGATATCTTTCAATGGGCTGGCTAACACCCTGTATCCCATATTTGGGCCTTCATATTTGGAGGAGGTGGGGCCCCGGGAATGCCCAGTCGACCCTCAAAAGGAATTGGGTTTACACGACCGTTAACAGGCTTAGCCAGCCTGGCGAAAATTGGAAATTTCGCATAATACAGTTATAAAGGGATATCTTTCAAGGGGCTGGCTAACACCCTGTATCCCATATTTGGGCCTTCATATTTGGAGGAGGTGGGGCCCCGGGAATGCCCAGTCGACCCTCAAAAGGAATTGGGTTTACACGACCGTTAACAGGCTTAGCCAGCCTGGCGAAAATTGGAAATTTCGTATAATACAGTTATAATGGGATATCTTTCAAGGGGCTGGCTAACACCCTGTATCCCATATTTGGGCCTTCATATTTGGAGGAGGTGGGGCCCCGGGAATGCCCAGTCGACCCTCAAAAGGAATTGGGTTTACACGACCGTTAACAGGCTTAGCCAGTCTGGCGAAAATTGGAAATTTCGTATAATACAGTTATAATGGGATATCTTTCAAGGGGCTGGCTAACACCCTGTATCTCATATTTGGGCCTTCATATTTAGAGGAGGTGGGGCCCCGGGAATGCCCAGTCGACCCTCAAAAGGAATTGGGTTTACACGACCGTTAACAGGCTTAGCCAGCCTGGCGAAAATTGGAAATTTCGCATAATACAGTTATAAAGGGATATCTTTCAAGGGGCTGGCTAACACCCTGTATCCCATATTTGGGCCTTCATATTTGGAGGAGGTGGGGCCCCGGGAATGCCCAGTCGACCCTCAAAAGGAATTGGGTTTACACGACCGTTAACAGGCTTAGCCAGCCTGGCGAAAATTGGAAATTTCGTATAATACAGTTATAATGGGATATCTTTCAAGGGGCTGGCTAACACCCTGTATCCCATATTTGGGCCTTCATATTTAGAGGAGGTGGGGCCCCGGGAATGCCCAGTCGACCCTCAAAAGGAATTGGGTTTACACGACCGTTAACAGGCTTAGCCAGCCTGGCGAAAATTGGAAATTTCGCATAATACAGTTATAATGGGATATCTTTCAAGGGGCTGGCTAACACCCTGTATCCCATATTTGGGCCTTCATATTTAGGGGAGGTGGGACCCCGGGAATGCCCAGTCGACCCTCAAAAGGAATTGGGTTTACACGACCGTTAACAGGCTTAGCCAGCCTGGCGAAAATTGGAAATTTCGTATAATACAGTTATAAAGGGATATCTTTCAATGGGCTGGCTAACACCCTGTATCCCATATTTGGGCCTTCATATTTGGAGGAGGTGGGGCCCCGGGAATGCCCAGTCGACCCTCAAAAGGAATTGGGTTTACACGACCGTTAACAGGCTTAGCCAGCCTGGCGAAAATTGGAAATTTCGTATAATACAGTTATAATGGGATATCTTTCAAGGGGCTGGCTAACACCCTGTATCCCATATTTGGGCCTTCATATTTAGAGGAGGTGGGGCCCCGGGAATGCCCAGTCGACCCTCAAAAGGAATTGGGTTTACACGACCGTTAACAGGCTTAGCCAGCCTGGCGAAAATTGGAAATTTCGTATAATACAGTTATAATGGGATATCTTTCAAGGGGCTGGCTAACACCCTGTATCCCATATTTGGGCCTTCATATTTGGAGGAGGTGGGGCCCCGGGAATGCCCAGTCGACCCTCAAAAGGAATTGGGTTTACACGACCGTTAACAGGCTTAGCCAGCCTGGCGAAAATTGGAAATTTCGCATAATACAGTTATAAAGGGATATCTTTCAATGGGCTGGCTAACACCCTGTATCCCATATTTGGGCCTTCATATTTGGAGGAGGTGGGGCCCCGGGAATGCCCAGTCGACCCTCAAAAGGAATTGGGTTTACACGACCGTTAACAGGCTTAGCCAGCCTGGCGAAAATTGGAAATTTCGTATAATACAGTTATAAAGGGATATCTTTCAAGGGGCTGGCTAACACCCTGTATCCCATATTTGGGCCTTCATATTTGGAGGAGGTGGGGTCCCGGGAATGCCCAGTCGACCCTCAAAAGGAATTGGGTTTACACGACCGTTAACAGGCTTAGCCAGCCTGGCGAAAATTGGAAATTTCGCATAATACAGTAATAAAGGGATATCTTTCAAGGGGCTGGCTAACACCCTGTATCCCATATTTGGGCCTTCATATTTAGAGGAGGTGGGGCCCCGGGAATGCCCAGTCGACCCTCAAAAGGAATTGGGTTTACACGACCGTTAACAGGCTTAGCCAGCCTGGCGAAAATTGGAAATTTCGTATAATACAGATATAAAGGGATATCTTTCAATGGGCTGGCTAACACCCTGTATCCCATATTTGGGCCTTCATATTTAGAGGAGGTGGGACCCCGGGAATGCCCAGTCGACCCTCAAAAGGAATTGGGTTTACACGACCGTTAACAGGCTTAGCCAGCCTGGCGAAAATTGGAAATTTCGTATAATACAGTTATAAAGGGATATCTTTCAATGGGCTGGCTAACACCCTGTATCCCATATTTGGGCCTTCATATTTAGAGGAGGTGGGGCCCCGGGAATGCCCAGTCGACCCTCAAAAGGAATTGGGTTTACACGACCGTTAACAGGCTTAGCCAGCCTGGCGAAAATTGGAAATTTCGCATAATACAGTTATAAAGGGATATCTTTCAAGGGGCTGGCTAACACCCTGTATCCCATATTTGGGCCTTCATATTTAGAGGAGGTGGGGCCCCGGGAATGCCCAGTCGACCCTCAAAAGGAATTGGGTTTACACGACCGTTAACAGGCTTAGCCAGCCTGGCGAAAATTGGAAATTTCGTATAATACAGTTATAATGGGATATCTTTCAAGGGGCTGGATAACACCCTGTATCCCATATTTGGGCCTTCATATTTGGAGGAGGTGGGGCCCCGGGAATGCCCAGTCGACCCTCAAAAGGAATTGGGTTTACACGACCGTTAACAGGCTTAGCCAGCCTGGCGAAAATTGGAAATTTCGTATAATACAGTTATAATGGGATATCTTTCAAGGGGCTGGCTAACACCCTGTATCCCATATTTGGGCCTTCATATTTAGAGGAGGTGGGGCCCCGGGAATGCCCAGTCGACCCTCAAAAGGAATTGGGTTTACACGACCGTTAACAGGCTTAGCCAGCCTGGCGAAAATTGGAAATTTCGTATAATACAGTTATAATGGGATATCTTTCAAGGGGCTGGCTCACACCCTGTATCCCATATTTGGGCCTTCATATTTGGAGGAGGTGGGGCCCCGGGAATGCCCTGTCTTTTGTTGGTGTAGCGATTTATTATGAATTGTAAATAAATTATATACACCTTAATTTACACGTAGCTTTGTTATCTAAATTTCTTTTATATTTATGTCTTATTATTTCTTCTGTCTTTGCTGAAATACGAGATGCAGTTTTGTTTTAAATTTTTTTAAAACCTGTTTCCAAGTATGGGAAAGATCGATCACTTTCCCTTCGAGTGAGATTTCATGTTCTGTCCCCCCCCCCCTGTTTCATTTTAAAATCGAAAGTGAAAATTGAGGACACAGTTTCGCATTTTCTATTCTTATCTGATAAAAAGGGCTGATTCTCACCAAAACGTAAATGAATAAATATTATACCAATTTATGGCCTTCAAGTAACCACCAAAGCCCCATATTTACTCCTTTTTGTAAAATTTGACAGGGTCTTTCGTGCGAAACTGTCCCATGCCACCTACCAAAATACCATATCAGTTTGTTGACATAAAAGTCAAGGTAGCCTTCAATATGTAAAAATAACCGCGCACGACAAAAAATTGACTAGTCTTGTTTATTTCATAACAGGTTAATCAACACTATGCTTCCAAATAGTTATTAGCAATAACACCACCCACACACACACACACCTGAAATATGTCTTTTATTCGACCAATTGCTCAATGTTTTTCAACTTTTCCATGTAAAGGAGGCGACGTGTAGATGACTTTGTCAATTGACATTATATTTATATCTGTATAGATACCAAAGAAAAAATCAGTGTACCTAGAGTGGGCAACTATATGCGTAGATCTAGATGGAGAGGGTCGGACCCCTCCCCCGGCAAACAAAATTATATTTCACCTCTCCTTTTGGGTGAATTTTTCTTGATCTTGAAGGCACCCCCCTCTCTCTCTCTCTCTGTCTCTCTGTCTCTGTCTCTCTCTCTCTCTCTCTCTCTCTCTCTCTCTCTGTCTCTCTCTCTGTCTCTCTCTCTCTCTCTGGAGATGCCAATTCTAGGGTAACGTAGGTTTGTTCTTTGGTAACTATGATAGAAAAATTCACGCTACGCCAGAAGAAATACTCCCACTCTTTATCGACTTGAAAAATTGTGATAGATTTGGAAAACTTATATTCTCATATATTGGAAAACATATTCTGTCAGTAAAATATGTCAGATATCGTATAAATATCAAAAAATAGTACATGTATGCATTTATTTACATATAATAATTTATCGTTTAAAGGAAAACAGACAATCCAGGAAATGAGTGGATTGATTACTGCACCCCCCCCCCCTCCTCCTCGTAATCTACATCATTGCCAGATCCGATAGTCTACAGACTCTAAATTAGTCTTTAAAATCAATTAATTTATTTGTTCGAACATATATAGCAAATTCGTGAGAACTTAAAATATTTTTTTTTCATTTGGTTCTTGGCTTTTTCACACCGCTGTACATACAAAAGCATTTCGTTTAAAGAACGAAATGTGGTGTGCCAATATCTATTTCATGATTTTAACTGATATTGCACTATTGGCATGGTTTAAATCAATTTCGTTCGATGTTATTTTTTCTACAACCACTACCATCACCTAGCTTGCGAATCCGAAGCGTTTGAGTCACCACTGGTGCGCTGTCCTAGCTATATATATTCCTAGTTTGCACATGTTCTAAATTGAATATCAGGGAAGTAGCATCTGTTAAACAGTTTTGAATGTGGGTGCCAGAAATACCCTATATCTTGATAAGCAAATTCCTTTTTTTATGAATTATAACAAGTCTTCAAAATCTATCATAAAAATTTAATAATTCGATTCAATTATTCTTTAAAGCTGTGAATTTCAATTCAAGTTATTTATTAATTATACACAACCCTCATAGGGGTAACAGGAAGATTTTACAATACACATTCATAATGTACAATACACATATCCACAAGAGGAAGCGATTGTATGATTGAAAGGTTACAGACATAAAGCATTAGCATACATGTTTATTTATATACATGTATTTAAAACATGTATGTATAATTAAATATAAACACCAATATATAGACATGTCAAAATACATACACATTTTGAATAATATTACATGATGAGAAATTAATTATCGAATATATTTGATTAGTAAATAGTTAGTTTCAACTTGGAAAGAAATATATTAGTTACAGATTTATTATATCTTAAATAAAAACAGTTTCTCCCGATTCAGCGGTATTAAAGCACAACCAAAGCATTTAATTATTTGTAAAGATGTTAACAAACTTCATGGACGTATTTGTATTATTAATAATATTTTCATTCTTTCTCCGACCAATGAGGGTCTTTATTTTATTCCTGGTTTCCGTGATTCTAATCGGATGAAAATCATAGACTCCCTCTATATGGGATACCAGTTTATCGCGGATTAACTTCAGGCTGAGGCGGGACCCACTTTTATCTTTGTGGACTAAGACAAATGTAGATAAAGTTCCTTGTCCAAGGACACAACACACATTAAGTGGCCACACCGGGGTTTTTCATATTTTTATATTACACTCACATAATATATGAAACATCATATGGCATATGAATCGTTATGAAATAGCACACCATGTGAACTCTGTTATATGTATTGATAGATAACACAAGTCTACCAAAGACCCATATTGATTTAAATATTCGTTCAACCGTGTACAAGCGATTAAAGATCATATTACATAACCTCTTGTTTCGTTATCGATTTTATACACTATAACAAGAGGCCCAGGGGCCACATCGCTCACCTGAGGAACAATAGGTATGATAAAATCAGCTTAATGGAGACATAATACAAACTATCTGGACAATGTAGTATAATACATGTAGATCCTGTATAAATAAAAATCAATTTTTTTTTTACTGGACATTCTTATGTTTATTATCATTAGTCCCTTTTCCAACAGGATGATTTTATAGTAATATCACATGTTGAGCATTGCAGCTCTCAAAAAGATTCTAAACAATTGTTTATAAATGGGTTATAAACCTACATCAAACTCTGAGCCCCTTGTGAGACCCAATCGTCCAGGAATCATCCAGAAGCCAAAATCCAAACAATATTAAATAATCACCTAGTTTCTTCGAAGAAGATTTTTAAAGATTTACTCTTTATATTCCTATGTAAAAATTCCGCAACCATTGTGGCCCAACTCTACGCCCAGGAATCATGATTTTTACAACTTTGAATCTACACTACCTGAGGATGCTTCCAAACAAGTTTCAGCTTTCCTGGTTTATTAGTTTCTGAGAAGACGAATTTTAAGGATTTACTCTATATATTCCTATGAAGAAATTCAATCCCAAATTGGGGCCCCACTCTACGCCTGGGGGTAATGATTTTCACAACTTTAAATATACACTACCTGTGGATGCTTCCACATAAGTTTCAGCTTTCCTGACCAAATGATTCTTGAGTAGAAGATTTTTTAAGATTTTCTCTATATATTTCTATGTAAAAAGTCGACCCCCCCCATTTTGGCCCCACACTACCCCCGGGGGTCATGATTTTCACAACTTTGAATTTACACTACCTGAGTATGCTTTCACATAAGTTTCAGCTTTCTTGGCCAAATGGTTCTTGAGAAGAAGATTTTTGAAAATTTCTTGAAAATTTTCATTAATTCCTAATTATCTCCCCTTGTAAGAGGGCTTGGTCCTTAATTTTCACAACTTTGAATTCCCTTAGGCTAAGGATGGTATGTGCTAAGTTTGGGTGAAATTGGCCCTGTGGTTTTTGAGAAGATGTTGAAAATGTGAAAAGTTAACAGACAGACGGAGAGACGGACAAACTTACGACAGACAAAATGTGATCAGAATAGCTCACTTGAGCTTTCAGCTCAGGTGAGCTAAAAATCAAAACGTACTACATACATGTACATACAAATATTATTACATGTAATACCTCAAATTATTCATCTCTGCTTACTTTTAATATTTAATTTAAAAAGGGTTAAGATAAATAGTGTGGTAACTGTATTATATAAATGTCCTTATACATTCACAATAATAACTCCGTCTTAAATGTCAATTGATTTCACCAAGTACCACACTTTGATATAAGAAAATATAAATATGTAAGTCACTCCCTAATATAGTATTCCGATTATAATCATTTACATGAAATTTATGACTATAAGGTGTAATCTAAATTCCTTTTCAGGGTCGACTGGACAGCCAGCCCCTTCAATGATATTCCCATTTTAACTTTATTATACTAAATTACTATGTTCACCAGGCTAGCTATGCCTCTTCGAGGTCGTGTAAACCCAATTCCTTTTGAGGTTCGACTGGACATTTCAAGGGCCCTAACCCCCCTCCAAAAATAAAGACCCCTATATAGGGATACAGGGTGTTAGCCAGCCCTTTGACAAAAATCCTACTATAACTGTATAATACGAAATTTCCTATTTTCGCCAGGCTAGGTAAGCATGTTAATGGCCGTGTAAACCCAATGCCTTTTTAAAAGTCGACTGGGCATTCCCGGGGCCCCATCCTCACCAAATATGAAGGCCCAAATATGGGATACAGAGGGTAAGCCAGCCCCTCGAAAGATATGCCACTATAACTGTATTATACGAAATTTCCTATTTTCGCCAGACTACCTTTGCCTGTTAATGGCAATGAAAACCCAATTCCTTTTGAGGGTCGATTAGGAATTCCCGGAGCCCCATCCTCACCAAATATGAAGGCCCAAATATGGCATGCAGGGTGTTAGCCAGCCCCTTGAAAGAAACCCCATTTTAACTGTATTATACGAAATTTACTATTTTCGCCAGGCTAGCTTGGCCTGTTAATGGTCGTGTAAACCCAATTCCTTTTGAGGGTCGACTGGACATTCTCGGGGCCCCATCCTCACCAAATATTAAGGCCAAATATGGGATACAGGGGGTTAGCCAGCCCCTTGAAAGATATGCCACTATAACTGTATTATACGAAATTTCCAATTTTCGCCAGGCTAACTAAGCCTGTTAATGTCCGTGTAAACCCAATTCCTTTTAAGGGTCGACTGGACATTTCCAGGGCCCCATCCTCACCAAGTATGAAGGCCCAAATATGGGATACAGGGGGTTAGCCAGCCCCTCGAAAGATATCCCATTATAACTGTATTGTACGAAATTTCCTAATTTCAACAGGCTAGGTAAGCCTGTTAATGGCCGTGTAAACCCAATTCCTTTTGAGGGTCGACTGGGCTGTTTTGTAGCCCCATCCTCACCAAATATGAAGGCCCAAATGTGGGATACAGGGGGTTAGCCAGCCCCTAGAAAGATATCCCACTATAACGGTATTATACGAGATTTCGAATTTTCGCCGGGCTAGCTAAGCCTGTTACCGGTCGTGTAAACCCAATTCCTTTTGAGGGTCGACTGGGCATTCCCGGGGCCCCACCTCCTCTAAATATGAAGGCCCAAATGTGGGATACAGGATGTTAGCCAGCCCCCTGAAAGCTATCCCATTATAACTGTATTATGCGAAATTTCCAATTTTCGCCGGGCTAGCTAAGCCTGTTACCGGTCGTGTAAACCCAATTCCTTTTGAGGGTCGACTGGGCATTCCCGGGGCCCTACCTCCTCCAAATATGAAGGCCCAAATGTGGGATACAGGATGTTAGCCAGCCCCTTGAAAGCTATCCCATTATAACTGTATTATGCGAAATTTCCAATTTTCGCCGGGCTAGCTAAGCCTGTTAACGGTCGTGTAAACCCAATTCCTTTTGAGGGTCGACTGGGCATTCCCGGGGCCCCACCTCCTCCAAATATGAAGGCCCAAATGTGGGATACAGGATGTTAGCCAGCCCCCTGAATGCTATCCCATTATAACTGTATTATGCAAAATTTCCAATTTTCGCCGGGCTATCTAGCCTGTTACCGGTCGTGTAAACCCAATTCCTTTTTAAGGGTCGACTGGGCATTCCCGGGGCCCCACCTCCTTCAAATATGAAGGCCCAAATGTGGGATACAGGATGTTAGCCAGCCCCCTGAAAGTTATCCCATTATAACTGTATTATGCGAAATTTCCAATTTTTGCCGGGCTCGCTAAGCCTGTTACCGGTCGTGTAAACCCAATTCCTTTTGAGGGTCGACTGGGCATTCCCGGGGCCCCACCTCCTCCAAATATGAAGGCCCAAATGTGGGATACAGGATGTTAGCCAGCCCCCTGAAAGCTATCCCATTATAACTGTATTATGCGAAATTTCCAATTTTCGCCGGGCTAGCTAAGCCTGTTACCGGTCGTGTAAACCCAATTCCTTTTGAGGGTCGACTGGGCATTCCCGGGGCCCCACCTCCTCCAAATATGAAGGCCCAAATGTGGGATACAGGATGTTAGCCAGCCCCCTGAAAGCTATCCCATTATAACTGTATTATGCGAAATTTCCAATTTTCGCCGGGCTAGCTAAGCCTGTTACCGGTCGTGTAAACCCAACTCCTTTTGAGTGTCGACTGGGCATTCCCGGGACCCCGCCTCCTCCAAATATGAAGGCCCAAATGTGGGATACAGGATGTTAGCCAGCCCCCTGAAAGCTATCCCATTATAACTGTATTATGCGAAATTTCCAATTTTCGCCGGGCTAGCTAAGCCTGTTACCGGTCGTGTAAACCCAATTCCTTTTGAGGGTCGACTGGGCATTCCCGGGGCCCCACCTCCTCCAAATATGAAGGCCCAAATGTGGGATACAGGATGTTAGCCAGCCCTCTGAAAGCTATCCCATTATAACTGTATTATGCGAAATTTCCAATTTTCGCCGGGCTAGCTAAGCCTGTTACCGGTCGTGTAAACCCAAATCCTTTTGAGGGTCGACTGGGCATTCCCGGGGCCCCATCTCCTCCAAATATGAAGGCCCAAATGTGGGATACAGGATGTTAGCCAGCCCCCTGAAAGCTATCCCATTATAACTGTATTATGCGAAATTTCCAATTTTCGCCGGGCTAGCTAAGCCTGTTACCGGTCGTGTAAACCCAATTCCTTTTGAGGGTCGACTGGGCATTCCCGGGGCCCCACCTCCTCCAAATATGAAGGCCCAAATGTGGGATACAGGATGTTAGCCAGCCCCCTGAAAGCTATCCCATTATAACTGTATTATGCGAAATTTCCAATTTTCGCCGGGCTAGCTAAGCCTGTTACCGGTCGTGTAAACCCAATTCCTTTTTGAGGGTCGACTGGGCATTCCCGGGGCCCCACCTCCTCCAAATATGAAGGCCCAAATGTGGGATACAGGATGTTAGCCAGCCACCTGAAAGCTATCCCATTATAACTGTATTATGCGAAATTTCCAATTTTCGCCGGGCTAGCTAAGCCTGTTACCGGTCGTGTAAACCCAATTCCTTTTGAGGGTCGACTGGGCATTCCCGGGGCCCCACCTCCTCCAAATATGAAGGCCCAAATGTGGGATACAGGATGTTAACCAGCCCCCTGAAAGCTATCCCATTATAACTGTATTATGCAAAATTTCCAATTTTCGCCGGGCTAGCTAAGCCTGTTACCGGTCGTGTAAACCCAATTCCTTTTGAGGGTCGACTGGGCATTCCCGGGGCCCCACCTCCTCCAAATATGAAGGCCCAAATGTGGGATACAGGATGTTAGCCAGCCCCCTGAAAGCTATCCCATTATAACTGTATTATGCGAAATTTCCAATTTTCGCCGGGCTAGCTAAGCCTGTTACCGGTCGTGTAAACCCAATTCCTTTTGAGGGTCGACTGGGCATTCCCGAGGCCCCGCCTCCTCCAAATATGAAGGCCCAAATGTGGGATACAGGATGTTAGCCAGCCCCCTGAATGCTATCCCTATATAACTGTATTATTCGCAATTTCCAATTTTCGCCGGGCTAGCTAAGCCTGTTACCGGTCGTGTAAACCCAACTCCTTTTGAGGGTCGACTGGGCATTCCCGGGGCCCCGCCTCCTCCAAATATGAAGGCCCAAATGTTGGATACAGGATGTTAGCCAGCCCCCTGAAAGCTATCCCATTATAACTGTATTATGCGAAATTTCCAATGTTCGCCGGGCTAGCTAAGCCTGTTACCGGTCGTGTAAACCCAATTCCTTTTGAGGGTCGACTGGGCATTCCCGGGGCCCCACCTCCTCCAAATATGAAGGCCCAAATGTGGGATACAGGATGTAAGCCAGCCCCCTGAAAGCTATCCCATTATAACTGTATTATGCGAAATTTCCAATTTTCGCCGGGCTAGCTAAGCCTGTTACCGGTCGTGTAAACCCAATTCCTTTTGAGGGTCGACTGGGCATTCCCGGGGCCCCACCTCCTCCAAATATGAAGGCCCAAATGTGGGATACAGGATGTTAGCCAGCCCCCTGAAAGCTATCCCATTATAACTGTATTATGCGAAATTTCCAATTTTCGCCGGGCTAGCTAAGCCTGTTACCGGTCGTGTAAACCCAATTCCTTTTGAGGGTCGACTGGGCATTCCCGGGGCCCCACCTCCTCCAAATATGAAGGCCCAAGTGTGGGATACAGGATGTTAGCCAGCCCCCTGAAAGTTATCCCATTATAACTGTATTATGCGAAATTTCCAATTTTCGCCGGGCTAGCTAAGCCTGTTACCGGTCGTGTAAACCCAATTCCTTTTGAGGGTCGACTGGGCATTCCCGGGGCCCCACCTCCTCCAAATATGAAGGCCCAAGTGTGGGATACAGGATGTTAGCCAGCCCCCTGAAAGCTATCCCATTATAACTGTATTATGCGAAATTTCCAATTTTCGCCGGGCTAGCTAAGTATATTACCGGTCGTGTAAACCCAATTCCTTTTGAGGGTCGACTGGGCATTCCCGGGGCCCCACCTCCTCCAAATATGAAGGCCCAAATGTGGGATACAGGATGTTAGCCAGCCCCCTGAAAGCTATCCCATTATAACTGTATTATGCGAAATTTCCAAGTTTCGCCGGGCTAGCTAAGCCTGTTACCGGTCGTGTAAACCCAATATCTTTTGAGGGTCGCCTGGGCATTCCCGGGGCCCCACCTCCTCCAAATATGAATGCCCAAATGTGGGATACAGGATGTTAGCCAGCCCCCTGAAAGCTATCCCATTGCAAAAGTATGATTAATTTCTTACCTTTTCGCCAGGCTAGCTAATTAGGTCAATGTTCAGGTCTGGTCAGCAAGATATGATTTTCAATATATAACTGTTTCTTTACATTCAAAACGGGATGTTTATGTGGAATTTTAATTTACGTTTATTAGCATGTTTACGGTAATTTGAATAGCGAACCGACCAAAGAATTCTATTCGCTATTCGAATAGTGAATAGCGAAAAGCGAATAGAACTCCAACTTCTGAATGCCCAAATGGTCTCCTATATTGGAAATTGATTCTGACATCATCGTGATTATTTCGTGTAGTCCGGGATTTTTCTTAGGTTGCTGAAGGTTTCGTCCGAGCGATAAACTAGTAAGAACTGGATCGTCTGTCAATTTCAACAGAGCTTTGAATGTACAATCCATTTTCGTAATAAAATAGAGGGAATCATACTTGGTGGATGTAAATAATATATTCATTTACCTCTACCGGCTTTAGAGTATTTCGCTGCAGTAAGGATTCCCTAACTATGTCGGGTTAGTTAATACTAAATTCTTATTCTAAACAAAGGGAATGGAAAGTTTGGAAATAAATACTAATACCAACGAAAAAATTAAATAAATAAATAAATAAAAAAATAAAAAATATAAGAAATGTTTGGTTGTGTTAAAATACCGTTAAGCCAACCCGTCATGTTTATGACGTCGCGTTAAAGGCTTCGTAAAATGTCGACGTTTCATTTTAAAAAGGCGCCGTGTTTAACGTAAAATGTATCATACTTACACTAAAGTTAAATGGAATAAATCATATACCATTGAGTTTTGTTTATTCTTGGCTTTTGAAAATGGTAAGTATCATTAGATTTTAAAACACGGCACTTTTTGGCCAATAACGTCCCTTGTTCTTTCCATGCCGGCTGCATAGATCGTGTAGAAGCGACAAGTTTGGGATCGTTAATAAATTGTTATAATTCGATATCCCGACTTGTGTAATTCTACCGCTCATATCATTTTGAAACATTCTGATCAATTAATAATATGAAAGAGAGTTTATAAAACAGCATTAAATGCTACAGTATAAATTATAACTCGAGACTTTTCGAACTGTAACACTTCGCTTCCTTGTTAATGTAGAAACAAGAAAACATATTGACGCAAGCGTCAAATGGGCCGCAAAAAATATAATTGTTGTATGAATCTTCATTGGTTGTTTACATAAAAAACTCACCACAAAGAGGAAGAAAATAACGAGTTGGTTGTACTCATTTTTATAAAAATTTAATATATTTTCAGCAACAGGTCTCGACTCGAAGATTAACATTTTATTATTAAGAACCGAGTTCGTTACTTTAAGCATTTCTAACGGTAATTGTATAACTATTGCCATAGTATGAAGTAATGGAGAACACATTGATTTGTACATTATTCTAATACAAAGCTCAACTCATCATTATTCTCTTAGAGATTATGTATTTCAAACCATTTTGATTTTTTTGTTGCATTGTATTGATATTAAAGCTTAATGCATTATAGTTTATATGGCTTCAAGGGACCACATTATAAAATAGAAATGGATAGAAATGGATTATTTTTAAAGGTACATGTAAGATCATGCTGATCCGGTAGACACTGCACAGTTTTAAAGATAAAAAATAAGCCGGATAATTTTTTCCTAAATGGAATTATACATCTTATCTACACTTCAGGTAATGAAGATAATAATTCAGGTCTTTCATATTTTTGCGTTATCTACACTTCAGGTAATGAAGATAATCATGGTTATTTAATAATTCAGGTCTTTCATATTTTTGCGTTAATAATTGATATGGATGTCATTTCATGATATTTTTCACATGGAAATATAATAAATACATAAACAAAGTCATTTTATTTGACGCAGAACATAGAAATTCAAGTATATCATTAATATAAAATTTCATGTCATTCAGGTCTCTAGTATTTCAAGGTATCACACCGGATATTGTTTTCGCTATATAATTCTATGTAAGAAAAAAATTCGTAAAAAATCGAAATAATTTTCTCGTGAGAAAAAAAAATAGATAGCAGTGTTCTATGATACCTTACGCATTATCTAACATAAAAAAATGGGCATGCGATACGGCATTTTCTAAAGTTTTCTAGCTGCGAACATGCCTACCCCCAAAACCACGTGTTTTCAAGTTGTTTAAAAACAGACTGCGCGAACCCCCAGGAAGTCGGCCTAAATTGCTCCCGATAAGAATAGAATCAAATTTACAAAGAACAGAAATTTCCCTAATTACGGCGGCGTGGAAGGGCCAGGTGAAAAAAAATTCTTATTTGTTCGGACGAATTACGATTTGTTCGGACGAACTAGGATTTGTTCGGACGAATAAGTTATTTGTTCCGACGAATTAGCTAATCGTTCGGACGAATAAGGATTTGTTCGGACGAATTAGCTATTTGTTCGGACGAATGAGATATTTGTTCGGACGAAATACGATTTGTTCGGACAAATTAGTTATTTGTTCGGACGAATTACGATTTGTTCGGACGAACTAGGATTTGTTCAGACGAACTAGGATTTGTTTGGACGAATAAGTTATTTGTTCGGACGAATTACGATTTGTTTGAACGAATTACGATTTGTTCGGACGAATTAGGATTTGTTCGGACGAATTAGCTATTTGTTCGGACGAATAAGTTGTATTTATATAAAACAGCATTTTTGATGAGCAATTTAATAAGATTATCTGATCTGGCAATAATATAGATGATGAAGGGGGAGAGAATCAGTGATCAAGCCACTCCTTTCCTAGAATGTCGTTTTTCCTTCAAATGATAACACCTCAATGTTATACATGTACTAGTCACTGAAATTTCAAGGGTGTTGGAACAGGGGCGGCAGAGGCGGTCGCCGCCCCAATAATTTTGCCAAAAGAAAAAAAATTAGACTGAATTGAAATTTAATAACGGTGATCTGTATTAATTGGAGCGGCGATGATAACGGCAATTTATGTTCAATGGAGCGGCGAAGGGTAACTTCATTGTTTACATAGTCAAAAGTTGGGTATATATACCTGTTTCTGACGTGATTTGACAATCAACAATGAATTAATTAGATAGGTTTGCCATTAAAGAAATATCGTTCTTCAGCTTTGATGATCAATTACAAGTTGTAAGTTAGAAACAACTGATATTATATTATGGGCTATAAAAATATATAATATGTCACCAGATGATTCACGGAAATCCATTTAAGTCTTTGAAGTGCAACAGAGACTGATAAGTTATATCAAATTTACGTGGACATAATTGGTGCTGTTGGTGCTGATATATGCACATGTGCGGATCCAGAAAATTTTGTGGGCTAGGGGGGGGGGGGGGGTCCAAGGGATATCTATGTTTGTCGAGGGGGGAGGGGCTAAGCCTAAGAAATTTGAATTTTCCAAGCTCTAGATCCGCGCATGATGCACATAAACTTCTTTAATATAAATGTGAGTTGCGTTATCTTGACACCCATTCTATGTCGTCAAAGGTAAGAAACAAAGATTAAGGAGGCTGGGGGGTCAAAAAAAAAATTTCTCCAAAATTCACCAAATTTGCAGAAATGCTTCATATACTCTTAATTTACATTTTAATGTGAAAGACCACATCACAATCATCGGTAATTTTATCATTTATTGCATCTGAATAAATTGCACATTATGTCAAAAAAAATAATATATGAAATATAAATAAAGGGAAAAAACATATCAATATCATAAGAAAAAATTAACACAATAACAAAAACTTAACATTATTTGTTTTAAAGAGAAATATCACAATTTTACAAAAAATATATATGTCACACAAATGCAAATATGTAGAAAAAAAAAAAAGTAACCACAAGATTATTTCCAACTTTTAGCATAATAATAATCAATACATGTGTAATAAAGATTGAGCATTAAAAAAAATTTTCAATGGTGAAATTAAAAAAAAAAAAAATTAAAAAAAAATTTGAACAAAATATTTGGAGTTTTACAAGTTACCTCCCTTTGAAAATTTAGAAAAATGCTGAAAAACTGCTGAAATGATTTTTTTGCATCTTGTAACCCTTGGTTTACCATCGACTGACTCTTTAAATAATGCTTCAATACCATCATATCCATTTCTTTCAAAAGACAATTTCAGATGTTGATAACAAAGACCAGAAGCAGCAATTTTTTCAGCCATGAATTTAGACAATATTTTTGATGAAACTAGATGTGAAAGAGAGTTCAGATTTACAATTTTGGATTTTCTATATTGTAAAGCATTGTAAACATAAGACAATGGAAAACTGTATTTCAACATTGTGGACTCTGAAACAGAATGAAACTTCACAAGGCTCTCTAAGGCAACAGCATCATCTAATGCATTATGAGCATTATAAGACAAACCTGCATCATGAACCAGTGATGATTGGTAATAGCTTTTCTTGCCTGGTAATAAATCTTTAAATAGGGGTAAACTGTCTACAAATCCTATAATGTGATCAAAATTAAAACTGGTTTTAGATACACTGTTCATAAAAACAACAGAGTCAAATGACTTGGCATTATGGGATACCAGGACTGGGCTGTTAAACTCTTTTATCCAAGTGGAAAATCTTGCAAGGGCCTCAGGTAATGGTACAGCATCAAGCTTCTCTCCTTCCTTGTACAGTGCAATACCATCAAAGGATATCCCAGTTGTTGCTGAAGCAGAATGGCTTATCTCTTCATCTGGAAGCACATACTGGTTGAATTGTCTTTCCCCAAGGCTTGCAGCTATTTGCGTAATTGATGACAGTCCTAAAGCAAGGGAATTGTATTTATAAATAAAAGAAAATTCCCAAATTACTGCATTGAAATTTATAGATATTATACGCACAAAATTTATAACATGTTGTAATATGAAAAATATATGTCCTTGTATTTGTCTACATTTGTCAAAACACATACCAAGACCTGTAGTCTCCAGATCAAAGCAGATGAATGTATAGTTTCCATCTGCAAGAGTTGATATGGTGGGCGAGGAGGATGGAGGAGGTATCTCATGAATGTCATCTGCCATAGAAGAGTCTCCCAAGTTTACACCAGACGCATACGTGGTACCCTCTCTCATTTCGTTGCACTCTAACGCTGATTGTTTCTTAGACTTCAACGATGACCTTCTCTTCTTGAATGGAGTTGATGACTTCCGTTCACAGTCCCTTGTCCTTTTCAAATCATGTTGAACTAATACTTTCTTTGTGTGCTCTCCTGGTGACAACAGCAGTTCTTCATTTACCTTTGAAAAAATTCAATGCATAATAAATAAAACAGTGAATGATATTCTTATATCATGTAAAGCAAGTATTATAGTAAATCCTATTCAATTGTAATGCCATATTCCTATAAACAACTTCAAACTTACCTTCAACACATAATTACTTCCTAAGTTTTTCTGGACAGCAGCAGCAGCAACTCTAAATGATGTGCTTTCGGATCCAGAAAAATGCATTCGCTTTGGGGCCTTTGACGCAACTGTGTTGTTGAAGCTCTCATTAGACTGCGAACTCCCTAAATTTGCCAACTTTTCTGCTTGGTCTGCATATGTTGAAATAGTTTCTTGAAGGTCATCTTTCAGCTCAGTGTCACTAAGGTATCTCCTGTACGGTAAATTCTTGGGAATATAACTACCAGGATTCCGAACATAACCACAATTTTGGCTGCAATTACTGTGGTCTCCAAAAAGATGAGGTGTTAGTGCTTTCAAGTTTGATTTCAAATTTCCTGGATTTTTCTTGTTCATTGCAATAATATTATTGAAACACTTTTTCAAATGTGAAATGGTTTTGGTACCTAGCTGTCTGTACTTTTTGGCTATTTGTAGACCATATAATTTGTTGGTAAAATGTTTCTTTGCATGGTTAGCATCACTTTTCTTCTTTAGACTAGCCTTCACCTCCTTCCTCGCCCTTGCTATTGTCGTTGTGTCATCATCCATTACAATGGTTTCCACGCTAATGTTTTTGTCTTCAAGATCTTTTAGCATGCTAACAGCCATATCACATTCCATTCCTGTTTCAATATGAATTTATTTAATAATATTTTTACCTTGCTTAAATAAATCAAACCATATTGTCAGATATGTGTCATTATTTTACCAATGTTTTTTTTAGACAAAAAATTACATGTTACAGTAGGATTGTTATTTTACCTTTAGCGCTACCATCCCAATTTTTTCTGCAGTCATGTTGCTTTGGTGGTTCTTTGGACAATGCAGCATTTTCGCAAAATCTACAGCTTTTGTTTCTTACAGCGTAACTTATTATCTTGCCAGTTTTGCTACCAATCATGCATGCATGACCTGTAAGATATAATTTTTTTATTGAAAGTTTGTTCATAAATACTGCACATATTGGTGTGTATAATAAAAATTCCTAAAAATGCAATTTTGTCTAAGAAAATAGAATACAACATAATTCACTTATATTACATTAAATTCACCTGACAAACTGTTGTAGGATCTTCCACTACCACGCTTCTGCCATCCTGCATCGAAGGACACTTCTAACCCCTCACTAAGAAAACAAAAATTTAAAATCTATATGTGAAAATTTACAAAATATAAAATTATGCAAGTATTATATTTAAAAAATATATTTTAAATTTTTTTCTGGTAATTTCACATGTTTGTGAAAGTATTGGAATGCATTTATAATTTTATATTAAAAAAGAAGAAGCACAAAACACATACTCATTACAAAATTCTATTTCCTTGGCTGCATACTCCTCACAAGACTTTTTAGCAATATCTTCAATTTTTCTCCCAACTTCTCTTTCTCTTGCCTTCAGTGACTTCGGGGAGATACCAGGAATATTTAAACACGCAAGCAATGCATTCACTGAAGTTGTACCTAAACCAGTATGTAACATTCCTGTAACAAACCAAAAATAGCAATGAAAAATGTAAACATTTGCTTTGTCAAACAATATTATATTGGGAGAAAAATATTATCCATATCCAAATTCTCATACATTAATTTATTTTTTTACACATTTCATTTTATGACTATTATGATACCTGAAGCAAGCTTTGTATTGACATCCCATGTGTAGGATGATTTTCTTGTAAATTTGTCTTCTACACCATAGGTACTAATGTGCCTCTTCCCTGAATATATTAGGGTGACATTTTGGCAGGAGGAGCATACAATACTATAAATGCTTCCCAAACCAAAATGCTGTTCATCTACACAGTTTATCAAATGCAGTGGCTGGTGGCATGTAATGCATCCTCGATAAAGTTGTTCCGCCATAAACGCAATTTCCACCACTCGTCTGCCTTCTTTCCAGTTTATTTTTCGAGGATTTTCTGTTTAAAAAATTGCATTTTATTTTTCATTTTAATTACTAAGCTATTTCTATGAACTTATTATCTTAATTTCTTAAGATAAAATATTATCATAAAACAATTTAAATCATTATTTCATATTCAACAAAATTTTCTTACCATGTAAATAATGTTCATCTTCAGTATCAATGTCTGATTTCGTTGTTATCCGCCCATGGCATTTAGGATGAGTTGTATCCTTTTCACTATTGAAAAACAAAGAAAAAAACTTCATTACGTTATGGGTTATGGACTATATTTAATTATCATTAAGTGAAGACGAAAATTAATATCTTTATTTTTGATTTTATAATAAAAACAAATATTCAATTCCATTACCTGGAAGAAATTACAGAATGGTTACAATCACTTGGCGGGATTTCCAACACTGGTGCTGCCGATAAACTCGCCCATTTGATATGGGGTTTCTTCGTAGATGAATATGTATGGTCATGTAACGCACGCACTTCAGATGAATCTTCTGTGTTGTTGTTGTTTATATCGCATGTCTGTGTTTTACTAACGAATCGACCGTTCTTATCTCTTCGTTTATTGTTTACCTTCGCCATTGATGTTGTCAGACACTATTATTACCTTACTTGGGAAAAGAGCTGATTTTAGGAAAGATAACTTTCCAGTACGATGTAAGAGTTATTGAACATTAGAGTGAAAATCTTATTTGTGTAGAGATAAAAACGCTTTAAAATGGCAGCCACCCCCCAGCCTCGTTAAAGTACATATTATTATAAATGATGTTATCTAATAATGATTGAAGTAAAGAGAATTTTTTTCCGAATGATATCTTTAAAAGTGACATCTTAATAAACCCCAAGTATTAACACATTATTGTCAATAGGAACTGATAATTAAAAAATATATAACAGATCCCCCCCCCCCCCTGTTCTAATCTAATTTACTTAAGATCATGGTTGAGAAAAGCAGATGTGATAGTGACTTGAGTTGTTTGAGATTCATCTCAATGTCTCCGATGTCATTGGAGGACACGTTTACTCTGCGTATTAGTTCGCAGATTTCACATATTTTTTGGATGCTGTTTTCCATATGACCAAATTCTTTCTCAAAAGCGTTATATCTACTCCTGTAGCCTTGATCTTAGAGTCTTGTGGTCTAAGTACTGAGTCCGACTTGATATTAAAACCGTACCTATAAAAGATATTACATTATTTTATATTCAGTGTTTTATCAATTGATGAATTTGATATAAGATACATATTACGGGAAAGGTTATGCTTACAACCCCGATCTTCTAAATTACTTTAACATATGGATTTCGAGTATATATATGTTCGACTTGACAATGACAGAAAAAAAATAAATTTTGGTCAAAAATCAACTTTTAAAAATTCACCGCTGTTCATGAAAACAAAAGTCCCTGCAATATTTGAAGTCGAGACCTGGGTGAATAAATCGAAGCTACATATACACCCATTGCGCAACAGTG
This sequence comes from Magallana ariakensis, assembly GCA_020458035.1. Lineage (NCBI taxonomy): Eukaryota > Metazoa > Mollusca > Bivalvia > Ostreida > Ostreidae > Magallana > Magallana ariakensis. The sequence continues at coordinate 54,977,547 of CM035813.1, forward strand.
ATAGACAGCAAAATTTGGCGATATAAGCTGTTTCATAATGGGTTAAAATCACAATTTTGTAACCTACTGTCATAAAAAGTAGAGGTCAAGGGGTGTCGAGGATCCTAAACATCTTTCAATTATTTATAAATCATTGACATACATGTATAAAGTAATTATAAATGATTCGTTTGATTCACAAACAATGTATATTTTGAAATGCCTGGTTTTATCATTTTAATGTTTTTTAGGGGAAAAAAATTAAAATATTTTGAAACGCAAACGCTACGCAGAAATAAAAGAAAGGAAAAGTAAACAAAATACAATTTATAGATCAAAGGGAGAAAACTCCTAGAAAGAAGCTGACAAAAGAACAGTCTTAAAATTTATGTTTGCCTGTGTTGCAATTGTATACTCATGGATTTCTGAATACAAAATGGAGGATGTATCCTCGCGCAATCTGCGGTTACGGGCAATAAACAACCAGCCAAAAACCAACATAACCTCAAAAGCAAATAAACACATGTAGAAAAGGAAGAGGCAATATTGTCAATTTAATGACTAGCTCATCCCAACTTCCATCGTTGACATCAAACAAAAACGCCATTCTATACTCGTTTTGAAGCTACGGAATTTGGCATTTCTAAAAGAAACAAGATAACTTCGATGCAAGCATCAGAACAACCGCATTTTTAAAAATAGATTTAATAAATATAATCAGTTTAATTTTTGAAAAACGCGCGACTTTCCGCAAAATTAATCTCTCTCTCTCTCTCTCTCTCTCTCTCTCTCTCTCTCTCTCTTCTGATTTAAAAAAACCCTTAATCTTCTTATTCTTAACACTGTAAAATATATATCGCATTAAAAAAGTCCCAAGCCAAACGCATCGACATTTCATTATGAAACATATTGTGATCAATTTATGACAGAGAGTTTATAAAACAACATTAAATGTTGCAATTATAACTCTAGAGTCTTTTTATTGTTTCATTGATAAATTGATCATGTTGAACGTGATATCAAAATGGGTTTTAAATTTATGTTTTCTAGAATACGCTGTACTACGTAACACAACGTAGGTCATGTGAATAATTAACCGATCACATGTACTATACGTGTTCGTGTTTGCTATTCGAATAGTGAATAACAATTCTGTGTCTAACTTCTAAATCGGACTGTAATGGGATGAAAAACGAGCAACTGCAGTTGGTAACGGGTGGGTTAAACCCGATTATGTGTTATTTAGTTTTGATTTTACACCCACCCAGTAATATCAATTGAAATAGTGATATTGCTCATTGTAAATTTTTAGATGTACATACAAATTTACAATATGACATATTGTGAATTTTGTTCTTGCACCCACTCAGTATATTAAAACTATAAAGTGAAGAGTGGGGGTTGAAGCTTTTTTGAAAAAGGTACATTTTATTTTATTGTATGTTATTCTAGTACATTTGAAAACAAATAACATATTTTCTTTTAGGTACCAAAATCTCTGACAGAAAAGACTAATATTCTATCCTTCTTTACCTTTAAATTCTGTCCCACGAAGGAATGGAAATTAATTCCATGTCCAAAAAATTGCTAACCCGACTCGTCCGTTCCATTCAAAAGCAAAAAGGTTAGCTTTATTTATATAGTATAATTACAGCATACCGAGTTTTCAGTCTTAATATTAAATGATTGTAATCGGACAAATCAACCTAAAACAAATCAGCTACCCCTGCATATGTGTCGAACTGTTTGAAGGAATTAAAATTTTGAAACTGACACTTCCAAGTATATACATGAACACTTAAACCGTGTAGAACAAGTTCCAGTTTCAGTTCAAAGACATTTCAAAACTCTGAAGTTGGAGTCAATTTTCAACGTGTTCAAGTCATCAGATTTTAGAAAAATCTTGTTCAATCTGTTGAAAAATTACTCCGGGTATTTTCAAGAATTTTGGTCTCAACATTCAACCCCGGGTCAATATTGAAAAATGACTCCTCCCCGGCCGGGTCAATTTTCAACCCGGAGCAATATCTTCGTTACAAAGGCAATCGGTGTCTTTAGTTAGTTTAGTAATTTTTGATCAAAACATGTTGACCATTGCCGAATAGCCCTGAGTATATTGATCCCGTCTGTAACATGGTCAGATGGAGTTGACCCTCATAATGTAGACGTAAATGTTTGTAAAAGACAGTCAAGCAAGTCTTTATAATGAATTGAGATTACCTCTCTTTTTTCAAGACCTCATATGAATGCATCAGAAACACTGTGATAACTATGCCAGTGCCAAGGTGCCATTTTTGCACCCGCTTAAAATGCAGTATCGTTAAAATCCATATATACTAGCGGAAAAAAGAAACTGTGCATTATAAAATTTAGTATAATTTTTCTATATCTATTGTTTGTATTTATAAAATTTAAACAATCGATAATGGTATTGTTTTTGACAATTTTGGATGGTAACCGTCTGGGTGCACGGACTTATTTATGGTTAGTGAGAACCTGTTGTTTATTGAAGAATTTGTACGCACGAGTTTTACGGGCCAATACTGCGCAGCAATGTTAAGGTGTCCCGAACCTAAAATACGGGTGAAAAACGATATTTTTTTAATCAACAAAAATTTACTTTGAGCGGAAGTATTCCTTAAAATCTAAATTACATATATTTACTATAATGTTAAACATTATTTTCAATGCTTTTTTTGACGTCATATGTACTTCGTTGTCACGTGACATGCTGTCCTAACATTGCAAATTTTCTAAATTAATCGCATCGGGGCAGGTAATTAATGATATTTATGCATAAATATTTTAAAGAAAAAATCTTTGTTTTGTCATATACTTTGAAGTTCTTGCTTGGGATTGAAATAGATATTTCGTTTATTAAAGATATTGGAAAAACACTTCGCCGAATCATCAAAATAAAGCACATTTTTACTAATTGTAAGCGATTTACTTAAAATTGGGGTAAATCCGTTGGTTTCCCAAGCATGATTCACATTGGTACTTATATTCTCTATCAATTTAACGTAAAATATTCTTAAATTGTATCGATCTTTAACCTGCACCAAACTGTTTTTTACATGCATTAAAATTTCTTCATTCAGTTGTTTACACGTAGCAGGGAGAGTCTCCAAACCACTAATTAATAAATAGTCTTTTACTTCAAGCGAAGCTTTAAATCTATCTACTATTTGATACTGATTATTAATATGAATACATTCTATAGTCTAGAATTAAGGGCAGCATTTATGTAAAGGAAACAAGAAGTTTTATGATTGTTTTATTATAATTCACTTTTAACGTTACGACACATTCCCTGAGAACTATCGAATGGAATGCAGATCGTGACGTCAAAGTTTATTATGACGTCATGTTGTTTGATGTACAGACAAGCGACTCTCTATGCATCGCCCTGGGAAGCCTTAACATACCCGCGTGTTTGGAATATGAACTGTAAAGGATTTGTTTAAACTTTTTTTGTTAAGGAAATCACTTTAGTTTCAACAAAATTTACCCCTATGCCATGCCACGACTCAACGAAAACCAACGTAATCGTGCTGTTGGGATGCTGCAAGCTGGAATGGCACAAAATAGTGTAGCAAGACACTGTGGAATTCTTCGGAACACCATCCAGTCATTATGGAGACGTTTTCAACAATCTGACCGCGCTCTGGGCGACCTCGTGTGACGTCACGTCAACAGGACAACCACATTAGACTTGTGCATCTGAGAAATCGTTTCCAGACAGCAAGTTTGACTGCCCGTAGCATTCCAGGGCTTCGACCAATTAGTCCAAGAACTGTGCGTAATCGTCAAAACATCAGACCAAGACGTCCAGCGGTGCGCCCAGTACTGCTTCAACGTCATCGTATCGCCAGACTAGCGTGGTGCACACGACATCTGCGATTCAGAATACAGGACTGGGCCAATATTCTGTTCACTAATGAATCCAGATTTCATTTGGATAGCAGTGACGGCCGTTGTAGGGTGTAACGTCGCGTTGGGGAGCGTTACCAGGATGCTTGTGTTGTGCAACGTCGACAATTTGGTTGAGGAAGCGTTATGGTGTGGGGTGAAATATCAGCACGTGGAAGGACCCCTTCTACAGATTGTCAATGGAAATCTCACCGGCGTACGCTATCGAGATGAAACTATTCAGCGTCATGTGATACCCTTCATACAGAGACATCAAAATCACATCACTCTGCAGCAAGACAACGCAAGGCCACACGTTGCACGTGTAGTCAGGGACTTGTTTGTTCGACAGAATGTCGATGTCTTGCCTTGGCCAGCTGTTTCCCCCGATTTGTCGCCGATCGAGCACGTCTGGGATGAAATGGAAAGACGTTTACGCCGTTTACTAAATCAGCCAGTGACATTGGCTGATTTAGGCCAGGCTTTAACCAACATCTGGAACAACATCCCTCAAGCATTTCTGAAAACTTTAGTGGCATCAATGAGGCGTCGCTGTCAAGCATGCGTGAACGCAAATGGTGGTCACACGCGTTATTAATTTTGTTAATTTAATTTCAACTAACAGTGACTTGAAAGTGTGCTGAAATTGACGTTATTCGACGTTGACGTTAATGTGTTATGAGATGTTGTTACGAATACATGAGCTAACAGTATTACAAAAAATAAAATTTGTTCATTGTAATTTTTAAATGATGTATCTAACCTGTCAGGTGAGATATTTACTTCAAAAATTAAATACCTACAGGAAAATATTTTTTCCCATAGGAAAAACAATTTTCCTAAAGGATAATTGGAATTTACTTTTGAGTTTTGTGGATACAATTTTAGACGATCTCCTAAACATTCATTCTTAATTATTAAAAAAGAGATAAATCTGCTAACCCCTTTTTAAAATTGGCGGCCAAGAAATGAATGTTTAGGAGTATGTTTATGAAAGAAACTGATAGAGTAATGCTTAGTTTAACGCAATATGAAACACAAAAACACGTTTTCTTTTTTAAACATGTAACAGAATATTTTGAAATATACTGATAGAATAGTTAAACATGTCGGATTCCTTAACAATAACAGAAATATATCAAATGAAACGAATACTTTGAAATATAATCTAAAAAAATGAGAAATGTCGGAATTCTTTACAATGATATTAAGATGTAAAATGAAAGTGACATTTTACATAAAAATAACCGTTGCTTTGGAATTTTCAATATAAAGGATCTAATTTACTGTGCATAAATATTTACGACATTATCATTTTTATGGAGAGCAACGATGCTCTAATGTGTTGCAATTTGATATAAGCAATTTGAGATTTTGCACCAATAGCGTAGCAATGATGAATTGCACTAATTAAAAATGTGTGTAAAACGTTCATGCCTTGCCGAACTTTTTATTTGACATTAAAAGCCTGAATTAATTTTCACCAATTACCAAAGAAAAATGTATGTTGCATTCGTGGAAATAAAACATTTTCTCTTGTAAACCATTTAGAGGGAAAATCACGTAGATGTAAATTTGGAATTTTCCCCAGATACCATATTAACATTTTGCGATTGTGCATGCCCTGTCATGGGAGTAAAACGTTTAAAACATTAAATATAAATAATGATATCGTTCATCACAAATTCTAGAACTACATCAGAATGAGTTTCAAATTTATTTAATGCATTGATTTTGAAACGGAGATATAAATATTTAAATATAATGAAATTCCTCTATTTTTAATGAAAATGCATTACCTGGGGTTAGACGTGACTTTATTTTATGTTCAAATTATCTTTATCAAAAATTTTTTGGTGATTTTAGATGTTTTATATGTATTTCTTTAAAATTTATTTAGAAGTAACACTTTTTTCACTGTTTCCAAAAGAATCTCTCTTGTTGACAGTCACGCAAATTGTCAGTTACATGAACATCTTTTAACGACAATTTATTCATTTAAGAGATACAAAGGATGTTAAAAGGTTGAACCGGATATATTTACATCTACCGAGAATGATTCCCTCTATTTCTTACGGAAATTTTTTGTTAATTCATAGCTTTATAGAAACTGACTGAAATCTACACGCCCGCTAATCGATTGGTCGAAACCTACAGCGACCAAAGAAAAATCACGGACTGCACGAAATAATCAAAAAGATGTCATACTCAAATTCCCATAGGAGACGCTTTGGCTGTTTCTTTTAGCTAACGTACTAATGTACATGAACAGTACTTTAGTTAATTTAACTTACTTTTTACAATCAATTTGTTAATTTGATAAAAGAAAGATGTAAATATAAACAATAAAATGCTTTCTTTGATGATTCATGCGGGTTATGAAGGTAGCGATGATTGCAGAAAAAAATTTACATAGCCCGCTAACGCGGGTTATGTCATTTTTCTTCAATGTCGCCACCTTCATATCCCGCATGAATCACCAAAGAAAGCATTTTATTGTTTAAATGAACTTAGTTGTCACGTGATCGAATCCTGTTAAGGTCAAAGGGCTTCTTAGAAGCTTTAACCACGTACATGTACCAACCAATGTCATATCCCGGTGAACTTTTAAAACATTGCTGCGAATTATCTATATTTACGTTTTAAAAAAAGCAAATAGTTCATGAACAAAACCGTGTTGTTTGTTTAGAATGATGTAACTATTAAACGATTAGCGAGCGCAGTTATGTTCATACAGCAATTAACGCTTTTGCTATTCTCTAGGTTCATATAAGGAAACATATTTGCAAATGTGAAAACTGTAAAATGAAATTCAATTAATATCTTTTTGACCTTAAACGATAATAAAAACATTCATCTTTTTTTCACATTCATATCAAAACAAATTTTAGATTTTTTTTTAAATTGCACTGTTGACACATCAATTGGAAAATCTCTTGTAAGAATACATAATTTTTGACATTGCAGTACAATTAGTATTTAAACATTCTTTAAAAGATTCCTGAAAAGATTATTTATACCATATGTATTATACAAAAGAAGAATTAAAATAAGAATTTATTATGTTTTATATTTCATTTTCAAAAGTGCCGGTCGTTTTTGTAGCCATTTTGCTTAATGGAGTGTTGCTCTAATGTGAGATTATCCGCCATGGTTTATGCATACGCGGGTAGGTTAGCAAGCTAGGGTATGGGGAATTAAGCGTCTTATTTTGACTGTAAGATAAAAATCGTAAAATTTAATTAGTGTTTTTATTCCAACCAACAACTTGGTATTATTCGTTTAAATAGATGACAATGCAATGCAATGAAATCGGGTAGTACAATAGAACAACACTACTATGCGGTTAACATAAGTCTTGTTGTTTTAATATGTATAGGTACATAATAACTAAAATTTGTTATTTCGCGTAATAACATGTAGATTAGATTGCATATTTTCCCTTAATTATCCTGCGTATGATTTCCATCTTACTTTTTACGGTATATAAACCAACCTTATTTTAAAGGGGCATGATCACGATTTTGGTCAAATTCTATTTTTCTGTTTTAATTATTTACAATGCTTTAGGAATGCATTTCGAATGACCAAATGGAATTGGAGAGTCAGTAGTAAAGTTATAAGCAGCAAGATAGAGGGCTCATAAGTCTTTTTCATGTAAACAAGGCTCGTGCCCTGTTTTTGTTTACATTAGTTTAATATACCGTTAAAAACTCTTTTTCAAGCTGATTTTTCCATTTTCTTATTCATTTTAAGCATAAATAAACAGATCTTAACGTTTACCACATTCATTTCGGTCAAAAACTGGAGTTTTAGCTTCAACGTTCAGAATGCCAACAAAAGCTTTGTTTGCATAGCAAAGAATTGTAAGCTCTGTAACTCGCTTATAACTCAACGAATGACACTCAAGTTTTGGTTGCCTATTAGAAATGCATTACTGAAGCATTGTAAACATAAAAATCGGGAAAATAATTTTTGACCAAAATCGTGACCATGCTCCTTTAAAACGAGGATTGTGTTCTAGATCTGGTAACTGTTATTTACTTTTTACTCTTTTACTTATTTTTGCTATATACAATGACAACGGGTTGTTTTTTTTCAATACATTTAAAAGTTTTAAAGGACATTTCATATTGTTTTCTAATATTGTTGCAGTTTACACATTTCATAGTCATTTTATTATCAAAACCGCTTTGGTTAGCTTTTTCCGAAAGCGTCACGATCAATTCTGTCAGCTACGTCAACCATAAACAAGACACGCCGCCGGTGTAAAACCTTAATGATCGGTCAACTCCTTTTCTTAGGCGGAGTTATCAGTACATGCTTATGCAATGCCAGTGCTGTAGGATTTTTCAGAACAGTTCATTTTCCCCCAATATGGAGTTATTATCGACTATCCTCTACAGTGTATGTTTAAAATAAATTCGTGCAAAGCTCGCTCTCTCTGTCTTTCTCTCTCTCTCTCTCTCTCTCTCTCTCTCTCTCTCTCTCTCTCTCTGTAAACGGGCGTTAAACCATAGTCTCAAATTACGGTCTAGAGTACGGCGTTAAACAAAATATAAAACTTAAAAGTTGCATGTGCTTCGCGTTCATTTCATGTACTAATATATACCGTAAATGTATAATGTACATGTATTACCTACCAACTCACCAGTCGAAGTGATAGATATGAATTCCTCGATTACACCTTTCAATCGGCAATCTACAGTCAATAAACGAATTGAACGATGATATGAAAGAAAGAGACGCTTCCAAGTGGAAAGTGCCAGGGGGTATGTATATGTGCGTCTTCACTAGGCAAGTGTCCGATTCGTTTCTTCTTCTAATTAAGGTCTTCCGTTTTCCAACGGAAGACTTTATTGTTTACGTTCGGTTTCTTTTTCCCTATTATTATTATTTTTTCTTACAAAATTTGTGCACGCGATTTCTCGGAAATGGCTCGGCCAATTTTTATGAAACTTTCAGATCTGATAGATGTTCATTCGATCTTAATACATATTTTTTTTATTTTGATGGCGTCACTTCCGTTTTAGAATTTTTGACGTTTAAGCGATTTTTAAAGGGTCAGCTTGTCCTGGAAAATCCTCTCAAACCATAAAAGATATCAAGTTCAAACTTTCAGGGATTGTAGACAATAGATTGTAGATGTGCCATTAGGCATTCATATTTGTCTGGCTCAAAAGGCGTTAAAGCTCGCCTGGACATGAAAATTGAGAATAAAAAAATTCTCGATTTTTCGCGGTTTTCTTTGTTTATCTCTTTCTTAAAAATATTTTGTTAAGACATGTAACGCAAATAAAATTAATTTTTACAAGAGCGTTCGTTAGATATAAAGAAAAAAGGGCTGGCCCCTCAAATTAGGGGCCAAAAGGGATCTAAAGTCTTTCATCCATAGCACTTTACTGAGGAATATTTTGTAATATTTTATAGAAGCAAAAATGTTCATCTCATATTTATTTAACTGTAGATTATAAAAATGTTCTCATGTGTTACGTAATTAGGGGTTTTAAGGGGCCAGAAATCCAAAACTTTGATCACTTATATCTGAAAAAGGACAAATATTTTGAAAAGCAATATAGAATAAAAGTTACTTAGAATGATGTTCTAAACAATATTCAACCATCAAAATTTCCTTATGTGGCCCTAAAAAAGGAGATAAGGGGTCGGCCCCTAAAACGTTCTTTCCCAGATAGCTCAAGAACGGTTACGAATTATTAAACACGTGTTGAGCAAAATATGTTTAATATCAAAAGACCTTTCATTTGATATCAAGAAAAAGGGGCTGGTCCCTCACTTTAGGGGCCAAAAGGGCTGTGAAGTCTTTCCTTCAAAGCACTTTACTGAGAAATATTTTGTAATATGTTATAGAAGCGAAAATGTTCATCTTACATTTGTTAAACTATAGATTATAAAAAAAATTCATGCGTTACGTAATTAGGGGTTTTAAGGGGCCAGAAGTCCAAAACTTTAATCACCTATATCTCAAAAAGGACAACTATTTTGAAAAGCAATATAGAATAAAAGATGCTTAGAATGATGTTCTAGACATTATTCAACCATCAAAATTTCCTTATGTGGCCCCAAAAGGAGATAAGGCGTAGGCCCCTAAAACGTTCTTTGCCAGATAGCTAAAGAATGTTAACGAAATTCTAAATACTTGTAGAACAAAATATGTTTAATATCAAAAGACCTTTTATTTGATATCAAAAAAAAGGGGCTGGCCCCTCAATTTAGGGGCCAAAAGGGCTCTGAAGTCTTTCTTTCATAGGACTTTACTGAGAAATATTATGTAATATACTATAGAAGCGTAAATTTTCATCTTACATTTGTTTAACTATAGATTATAAAAAAAATTTCATGCTTTACGCGATTAGGGGTTTTAAGGGACCAGAAGTCCAAAACTTTGATCACTTATATCTCAAAAAGGACGAATATTTTGAAAAGCAATATAGAGAAAAAGATGTTTAAAATGATGTTCTAATCAATAACAACCGTCAAAATTTCATTATATGGCCCCAAGAAGGAGATAAGGGGTCGGCCCCTAAAACATTCTTTCCCAAATAGCTCATAAACGATAACAAATTTCTAGGCACTTGTTGAACAAAATGTGTTTCATTTTAAAAGATCTTTAATTTGATATAAAGAAAAAGGGGCTGGCCCCTAAAATAAGGGGCCAAAAGGGCTCTAAAGTCTTTCTTCTATAGAACTTTACCGAGAAATATGTTGTAATATGTTAAAAAAGCAAACATGTTCATCTTACAGTTATTTAACTAAACATTATAAAAAAATTTGTCCTGCGTTACGTAATTGAAGGTTTTAAAGGGCCAGAAGTCCAAAACATCGATCACCTTTATCTCAAAATAAGGACAAATATTTTGAAAAGCAATATTAGAGAAAATGATGCATAGATTGATGTTCTAAACAATATTCAACCATCAAAATTTCGTAAGATGGCCCCGATGAGGAAATAAGGAATTCGCCCCTAAAACATTTTTTCAAAGATACCTCAAGAACGGTAACGAATTTTTAAACACTTGTAGAACAAAATGTGTTTATTATTGAAAGACCTTTCGTTGGATATCAAGAAAAAGGGGATGGCCCCTCAATCTTCGTTGACGAAGATCAAAGGCAAGGTCATTTCATTTTCTACAAATCGAACGGAAGACCTCCTCGTTGCTCGTAACGAGATCGTGTCTAGTTAGCGTTATTTTCGTGCGCCGTAAATTGCAAGTTTTTCGTAAGTATCGTATGCACTGTAGCTATATAATTTTTCTCGTAGAGCTACAGCTATATGTACCGTATGTATGTTTTATTGCAGATGTACACTTTCGAAAAATACCCCAATTTCGACAGTCATGAGTATCCCGGTGAATTTTTCATTCTCCGATAAGTTGTTGTTCTGTCTGTGCATAATTTAGTCTGAACCAGCAGCCAATCAGCGGTAAGCTGAATCCACCAATAAAAAAGTTTGTGGTTAAGGTGCGGGTATTGTTTATGCATGACGTAGCTGATAGAATTGAACGCGACGCGATCGGAAAAATCCAACCAAATCGGTTCTGATAATATACTATAAAATATTTTTTTAGAGTATATCTCTAAACATGGATTTTAGTCAAAAGGTTTTCATGTTACTGAGCACCGATTTTTCAGAACAAATCAGCTCATATTATGTATGCAAAACACTGTTTTGTAACCGTTTCTCTCTGGTTCTGAGTGTTAGCAAGGCTCTTGTAACAGATATAATCTCAGGACAAAAACAAGATTAGAACTGGTAGCATGCAATGAAAAAAAACTGGGTAAGGGTTAAGGTTATCGTTTTTATCAAAATTCAGGAAAATGAGAACAAATGAATGTTTAATTTTCAATTAATTTAATCTTCAATGAATTGTCGTGGTAAATAAAGTTATTAATCATGATGGTGGTGCACAAAGAAATTACTTAAGTTTTAAAAATGAAAACGGTTGCTTAAAAACACCTTCAAAAATCATAAAATTTATGTATTTGGGGGCATTTTAACATAATCTGTTTGATACTTGTATCTTAATACTGTAAAATATATTGATACAAAAATCAGTAAATAAATATACATGTACTCCTTAAACGTAATAAAGTAAGCAATTAATGCAACTATCGACAATAAGAGAAGCCTTCACAAGATTTGAATTTCCTATGTTGTTTGTCTGGTACATCAATTTTAAAAGCTTCATCCTGTTATGTAGCGCAGCAGTACTCAATTTTATGGCACGTATAAAATATTCAAAATTTGTACTAATGGTAATGGTGATAATTGTAAATTGAAATTTTTTTTACCATAACGGAGGGTTCCATTAGCACGATAAATTTATGTTTCGCAGACATTCATTTTTATTGTAAACTATCTGGGGAAAAAACCCAAAAAGCTATATACAAAACATACTAAATAGATTTTTGAAATATTCCGCAGATGCCGAACTTATGTTTTGCAATCTTGGGAGTAAAAGGCATTAAAATATATTAAATATTAATAATGATATCGGTTATAACAAACTATGGACCTACTTTGGGATGAAAATGAATTTCATTTGATTAATTGTGTTTGAAATTTAGGTAATAATTTTTATTATTTATATTCATTTTGCTCCATACGCATCCTTAATGAATATACATTAACTACTATCAACACACATCAGCTGTTTTTGGTTGTCTTCATTTGCTTTTCAAATCACATTCATCAATAAATGTTTTTGTAATTCAATATGTTTTATGAACATTTATATTTTTAAGAAAAACAGAACGGTGGCATTTTTAACAACGGTTGGCTGGGTTTGCATTATGGAGGATAATCGTGTTCAAAAATCTAGACCTGTAAACTTGTAAATTCAAATAGGTGTGTGAGTCTGAGTACACATGAATGTGTGTAATTCTGATCGCATAACCTATAAAAACTCGGACATAAACACTTTAGGATTTGACTCAGTTCCTTCCTATGATGAACATTTTGCAGCTTAATTGTTTTTGTTGGTTTATTTAACTTTCAACTTTGCACATTTTTAATCCAACGTTTCTGCATTTGTATCTTCATCCTCGGATATAGCACAGTTGACATGTTACAAATCTACAAATGTTAAGTCTACAAGTTTGTCGAATTTTGACATGACCTTATATGGAAAATGCTTACTGCGGGAAAAGGCATGCCGTAATCGCCGGAATGGACTAAAATAAACATAAAATTCAGTTAACTGTTCTAATGAACGATACTATTTTCTTTGGATCGAGAATATTATTTTTAGAAAAAGATATTGAGGTATAATTGAAACTGGACCAAACAAGAAAAGGTGATTGTTTGTAAAAATCGGTGCCGGTGTGACGAATGCGCTAGTTTCTGTAATATAATTCCCATGGACAATGGTACATGTATAATACGATAAGGGTTAACTTTTACTAAAAAAGAAATGCCTATATCTATTTTAATATCGCTAAAATAATTTGACATGTAATGTAAACTGAAAAATATAAGTTGAATAAGTACTCTTTTCTAGAAATGAGACGGATCAAGAAATTTCCTAGGGGGTGAATATATATTCTGAGCGGCATGGGGTTTGGAGACCGCCGTGAGGCCCCTTGTAGGTTCATTGCTTACCTGAATGCTAAGAATTTTGAGGGTGAATTTTATATTCATCATTTATTTAGAATTAAACGACTTGCAAAGAAATTTGGTAATTTTTCGCGGAAAAATGTATGTATCTATATATTTTTTCAAATATCAAAATGACTTTGTTGTGCAAGTGCATGATAAATAATAGTCTAAGAACAATCTGAATCTGTTACAAAAAAAGTTTTTTAATCATTAATTAAAGTACAAAATGTTGTCAAAAATTAAAATGTTTTGAAGAAATAAAAAAGGGATACTAGTATGTTTATGTTTTTATAATCATATTTTTTCTTTGAAAATCGAATTTCTGAAATTAAGGAACGGGTGGGTTAAACAGATTTGATCGTATATGAACTGGTAAAGTTTTAATTATTTAATCTTATAAAATATTAACTGTATTAACAGTAATTTTACAAAACTAAGTAGCTGTTTTATGGTAATCAGTACGTGTTCACAAGTGGCTGTATAGCTAAAAAATTCCGGAAAATTTTGATTATCCATTCAACTTTACTGAGTGTGTCTAGATTGAATCGAAATTCAGGACGCCATACTTATATCCCGTAATAATTGCTTGAAATCAAAACATTTTTGCCAATTAATTTTCACCTTCTTTTTCTATATATTACCGACAAAATGAAATATTTTTGTTATAATTCATACACATTTTAATTTTACGACAGTTAATTTTATCTTCGGAATTTTTTTTTCAATTAAAGGGTGTGGGGTGTGGGGCTACTCATGTCTCATCTAAATCCAAATCTTAAAACTACTGTTTTCAGGTAGTTAGTTTTTCTTATTGATAAAAGTTTTTTAATGAATCAGCCGGCCGACCCCCGTGAATTTTTTCGGGGGGGGGGGGGGGACTTGGATGGGGAGGGGGGGGCTCTTGTTCCAACATTGTGGTGGCGATGAGGATGCTTTTGGTGATATCTTCTTTATTCACCCGAGCTCTATACTTCAACGATTTGTTACATGTACTCTTAGATAATAGAAATGCGTGTATACATTTAAACAAAGTCATGATAGGTAAAATTTTCCAGATCTAAAATATCTGATGCCGATTGAATTCTTCACTCGCATCTTTTCTGGGCCCTCTTGATATAATGGACACCGAGCTTAAATTCATTTTTCGAAAAATCGTACTTCCTAAAAAATGTTGTTATCCAGAGATAATATGATGATATGTAATATTTTTTGTTCATTCTGTGCCCATTCCGGCGATTACGGCAGGCCTTTTCCTGCAGCTATCGGTGACGTCACTGTTTCCATATATGGTCATGTCAAAATTCGACAAACTTGTAGACTTTACATTTGTCAATTTGTAACATGTCAACTGTGCTATTTCAGAAAACGGAGATATAAACGCATTGAATACCGATGGAAAATGCGTATTATAGTGACAGGTTACATGTAAATAACAAACTGCATTTTATAGTTGCAAATGTGCATCTGCAGGAAGAATTACATTGAAGATCTGCGGAGTCAACTTTAGATTTTTTATGTCCGAGTTTTTTAGATTACACGATCAGAATTACACACATTCATAATTAGGCTCACACACCAACATGATTGCATATTCGGATTTACAAGTTTACATGACTGGATTTTTGAACACGATTACCCTCCATATTGCATATCACGTGAAGAGGGAAATACTCGATATGAACATATATATATACGAAAACTTAATTATCTTAGTTATGTAAATGTGCTAACGTTGCAATGGATATGCATGTACAAATGGAAAGAACTAAAGCCACGAAGTACCAAAATCGGCCCTGTCACCAAAATAATTGAAACTCTCTAAAATAATACTTTAAGATTTATGGGTTATTAAACACTTTATTTTTTCCCAATATCTTTTCTGGTTTTCTTTTTACAGTCATTCAAGCTTGGTACTGTTTCTACATGTTCACTATGACGCTATGACGTTGACGTGTTCACAATAACGTCATAAGGAAAATGTTATCTGAAGATAACATGTACGTAATGACCCTACAGTACAGGCAACGTGGATCCCGTATTTACCGCGCACCCCCGCGGTACAAATTGCAACACTGTTAAAGACATGTGTCTCTGGGAAAACCGCTTACCCCCGCATTAGGGTCGTCCAGCAAGAAAACACCGCCGCGATCTTAACGATCGATTACTTGAAGAAAAAAATCGAACCGAAATCCGTCGTTTTAATAAACAATTGACAACTGCACGTAACTATATATTATAATATTGATTAATGAAAAAAAATAACAGATGATGCAGATGATATAATTTATATATTATTGTATATTTTTAATCTTTTAAAATTGTTTAATTCAAAGCGTAGATTTTAAAACATTCAGCGATGCTATTTTATTTAGTTACTTGATTATGCATTTTTACAAAACATCAAAATTGACATAGCCTTTTTAAAAAAAAATGATCAGTATGTTTGTATTTATTTCTTGCTTTTTCTTCAATCTCGTTAAATTGTGAAGAAGTATTGAAACTTTTCTATTTATTTATGCAAACTGCATAATTCAAATAAATGAAATGCACCTGCCGATCTATTTCCGTGCAAACGAGTTTCAACATTCAACCAGTATGCAATCGTATTAGAAAAAAGAAAATATATCTTTATATGTATTTTATTGATTATATTTTTGGTATATGTGTTTTAAGCTCTTAATTTTCTTGTTCGTGAGCAAGGTTTCCTGTACAATTGATATAATACGCAGTCTGGAAAACCGCGCTAACCCCTAATCATGTTATCATGCGAAGCTTGAGTTCGCGAGGATATATTATTCAGGTTGACATTAGAGTTTAGTTCTGTTCTCTTACTATAACCTTATATGCTTGTTTCGTTACTGATGTCTTTAACACGATACATTAAGGTGTTATTCTTTACAAGATATGGAAATAGGTAAATATTTTGCATCACAAAACAACATGAGAAACTGTACATGCTATTAAATGCATACATCCCGAATCACTTCTGAAAATTCAAATGCAAACGTTTAATGTACATTTTCCTTTCTTGTGTATATTAAGTCTAAGTGTCGCTATTTTTCTTCTGTATACTGATTATCAAACCCAGGGAGAAAAAAGGCATGCACTGTGGGTTTTTACAGCTGTTCAATACAAAAAAACCCTCTAAATTGCGCACAGCTTCATCTACAACACCACACATTTTCTATCTTTCAAAAGTGGTTTTTTAAGTGTTGTTGATCCAGATATACCAAGATTCGAATTTATGATCGGAGAGAGAGAGAGAGAGAGAGAGAGAGAGAGAGAGAGAGAGAGAGAGAGAGAGAGAGGTTTTCAGTCTTTACTACACAATATGCATTAAGACACATCAAAAGAGCTCGGCTTTCAGTACTTCAGTACTTTGATTCATGGTTTGTGAACCTTTTAATTTATTTTCAATTCAAGAGTACCGTTACGTAGGATTTTTAACTGGTTTCGAATGATGAAATGTTTAGCGTATGATACTTTTTTAAATTTTGTTTAGTTATTTATTCAATCAGACTTTAAGAATGAACAATGAATGATTCAATGTAGTAACTTTTTTTCTTTTCTGTTTATTCGACGTTTTGATGAAAAATACAAACAATCCACATGCATGGAATGAAAAATTCCGGTTATTTACAGAAAGTATAAGTTTAAAATGCAAAAAAAAACCCAGGCTTCAATCCAAAAACTATTTTGATTTTTTGAACACAGTTTTATTGCTGATTTTTATTTTTTCAATACTTTTTAGATCGAGGCGTGGGGTGATATAAATATTTTTATCCACATTGTTGACAGGTAGCAAAATTTGCCAAAAACTGGTGATCGATACCGGTTTAGCTTCTAATAATAAATATCTGCATGAGTTTTCGCGGAAAAAAATGCAACGGATTTTTAAGAAAGAAGGTACAAGCTTTGTAATATTATGATAAGTTTTGCAATATGGGAGACTTCATTTTACTCATATTCACAGGGTCGATTTTGGCACTCTACAAAAAAAATATTCAAAAACTATTTTTTTCTGCAAAACTCTTTAAAAGATCTAAAATAATAATAATAAAACAATATTATATAAATATTAAACATTTTCGATTGTAATTTCTCTTTTTAAGGAATAAGGAATTATTCTTTGAGTATTATGAGGTGATAATTTTGGTCAGGGCGTGATCAAATCCAATAGAGCCCGAAGGGCTTTATGATAGATTTGATCACGTCCCCCACCAAAATTATCACCTCATAATATTAAAAAAAGGATTCTTTATTACTAAGTCTTGTATTTATAAAATTGTTAGCAATTGTACGATTAAATAATTGATTATAAATAAGCAAACCCCATTTGCGCTGAACTCATACGTCATTTAAATTTATTGGACTGTAAAGTACAAAATCGATACGTAGTGTTATCACAGGCAAAGACACTGAAAAATGTAAATATATTCATTTAAAGAAATTATGCAATAAGCCTTTTCGTGATAAATCTCGCACATGCGCACAAACGCTTCCGGACGGCAACTATTTACATCCGCATTCCATAGCTGCTGTTGTTTACATTAGTAACACAGGTCAGTATGGCAAAGCGGGAGATTTTAAAGAAACTGAAAATAAGTTCGTTGAGAAATTTAGCCACAGAGCACGGAATAGACATTTGTAAGAAGAAAAAAGAAGATCTCATACAAGAATTACTTTTATGTCAAACGCCAACTTCTGTTTTGACGCCGATCATCCAACAAGCTTCAGCAGAAGGATCATTGCACAACCCTACCCTTTCAGGACAGTGTGCCACCTTTTCATGCCGTAACCCATGACTGTTTGGACCAGAGTTACATTCCAACATTAATTTTCAGTGATATTTACAGTTTTATCATTGAAAGACCTACTTCACATGGTATTGCTGTGAAAAATTTCAAGGGCTTAGAGAAATCATTAAACACTTCGAAGCTGGTGACGTCCAGGATATCAGAGTGTCAAAGGTAGAATTTTTAATTACATTTTGTATTTTGTAAAGAACACACCTTATTTTTAAGCAATAAAAAATACTTTTTTTTAATTGATCAGATAAAAGCATTATCAGATTAATGCAGATTAATTTTTCATAATATAAAATATATTTTACATTTTTATTTAGGTCAATTCATCTATAATATATGTGAGGGCAACATGCCAAGCTTCTATGAAGAAGCAGCAATATCAAGTTTATATCTGCATGTCAACACCAAACACTGGCAGGCCATATATACAGCATGCATATTGCCAGTGTCCTATTGGGTAATAGTACATAAACATATTTATATATATGAATTGATAAACATTTCCTCCAGAAGTTTTATGATCTTATAAAGTCCACATCCCAGTGAACTTTTAATCATGCATTGCTATTAATTGTTTAAATTACAATTTCAATATTTTTTCAATGGATCAACACAAGAACTTAGTTTTCAACTGCACTATTCTATCCTTTTAATTGGTAGGTTAGCACAGGCATGTAGTCACATAGGTGCCTTACTCTTTGCATTAAGTCATGCAAAACCCAGCAAGTCCTCTTCAGAAAGCTGTACATCTCAGCCATGTAAAGGATCATTCCTGGGTGCCAGGTGAAGCCTACTGGACCAATTAGTTCTTTGCCTAATAAGTGTAAAGGCCAATTGAAAGAGTCTGAAGATTTTACAGAAAATCTTGATCCACTTGCCGCTTATGACCCTCGACATTCAGACGACAGACATTTGGATCTTACTCGCACGCTGCAGCATTTACAGGATCTAAAAAATGTCTTTCCACAAACAGGTAGACGATATGAAAGGTTTAATTGAGGGTTTTTTAAAATTATAATTCATGCTTTAGTTACTATTTGGCAGTGGAATTTAATAATTAGAATTTTTGAAATAATAATTAGGTCTGTAGAATATGTCGGTCTGACAAATATATGCATTTATTATCATAAGGAATGTCACACTTGTGGAATATACCTGACCATGCTCCAGAGGCTGTCCAAGAGATGGAGGTTCAGGATGTGGAAGATGTTATGTTCGCAAGGATGAAAAGTCTCATATTTTGTGAGGGAAATGGTAAAAATTTAAATTTGATAAATGGTTTATAAACAAAAGTTTCAAAACTCTTTAAATCCTTGAGTTTCATGTTATGATATCCTAATTAACTTCGAAATTGCAGAGCCCCAATTGTCGATAAGCCAGGACTTAGTTGAGTTTATTGAGAGCTGCACAAGAGACCAGAGAACATCAGACATGTGGCAGAAACTACATATTGGTCGTCTCACCAGTTCTCTATTTGGTTATGTCTTAAAAGCTGGATCCAAACCAATTTCTTTGATCAAGCAAATTATGGAGGGTTCCAGTCTTAATAAGTAAGCTGAAAAAAATATGACAATGACTAATTCTTATCTTATTTCATAGAAACTATTTAAGATTTTTAATTTTTTTAATTGAAGAAAATATATTGTATATATATATGTATCTGTGTGTACATGTTACATGTACACCCTAATTAAGCTGCTAATTTTGATCCATTTTGTTAGAATCAAGTTTTGTTTTAAAATTAAGATATGCAGTTCTACCACCAGCAGTTCAATGGGGACAAGAAATGGAGGCTAAGGCACGATCAGACTATGTCATTCTTAAGTCGGCTATCAACAGGAACTTCACATTTGAGGATACAGGTTTCACTTTATGTGCAAAACACTCTTTTCTGGGCGCCTCTAGTGATGGAATGGTCCATGACGGGGAAAGCATCGGTTTATTAGAAATAAAGTGTTGGTACTCCATCCAGGGAACTCGTGTTACAATGAAAGAAGTGACGATAGTTGATGTCCGTCGGATCGTCACTATGCCACGAATCAACAAAATGCTCAGAACACACTCGACTGTACTCGTTTGGAGTCCAATCGTCCCTATTTATGGCTCTGATCCAGGCTAATCGCTTCTTTCTGTCCTTGGGGAATCAAAAAAAACTTACATCGTTTTCCTTCGCTTTACTTCCCTGTCTGTTTGAACATATAAATACCACGCAATGAATCACCATATTACGTTGCTAATGTAAACTGTGGTATGCCGTCCGGAAGCGTTTGTGCGCGTGCACTAAAATCAGGACCGCAGTTAACGTGAAAAGACTTATTATTATAAATTAGAAATCAAAACTCCAGTCAGCTTTGTTAAGGAAGGTATCAGAATTCTAGCACGTGTTATTTAGGAAAATTTGCATATGCCCCGCCCCTTATTCATGAGATTTTACGAGATCGGTGATTAACAAATATCTACCAAACTGAATATGATTAATTATTGGGTTTGATTGCATCAAGAAAGGTGTACTGAAATAAAAACTTCAACTTGTTCTTTATATCTTGCGAAATTATGAAATTCCTAAGTCGTCTGATGACGTGTCGAGGTTGACTACGTCACATCGGCGCTTGCAGCTGTGATAAGAATAAACATGTGAACTTCAGTGATATATCTGGGAATTACACTCATTTACAACCAACCTAGACGAAAATCGGTAGAGGATTCAACTGAACAAGGTAGGATTTATCTGTACTTTCCCTACATATTGTTTTATATTGTCTAATACTGTAGGATGAAACAGAAACGAAGGGAAATTCCTTGGCTTCAATTTTGTTTACTGGTTTACATTTGTTTTTCATATAATATTGTATTTTAACATCAGTTTGGTGATTCGATCAAGCAAAGCAAATGTTCTGAGATTTGCTAATTTTGATCATAAATAGTATTGAGGCTCATTGTAGCTTTTTACTGGTCTCTTATATCGCAATACTGTTATCTCGCATTTCCTACGTGTTTAAAGAAAATATAAACAATGGAAAGTCCAAACACTGGGCTAGCACTTAGTCTACAATATGTAACGGTTAAAATTATACGTGTTATTTGCGCGAATCGGGTACCGTATATTTTACCTGTGTTTATTCTATTTATAGAGTTTCTGTTCAGCGCAAATTCCTTTTTTTAGAGATTATGTTTCTTAAAACTTATTAAAAATATCTTCTGAACATTTATCTAGTTGTTTTCTATTTTATTATGGTAATCAGCAAAGTGAGACTAATTTGAGAAATTATTTATTTACTTATTATAATGTTTGAGATTTAAATTAGTTTAACAAGTTTATACGGAGTCTCACTTCGCTGACGCCCTTGAGAGTGTTCAGGTGTGAAACTTGTGTGAGTGATACCTTGCATTATTTACGTCATACCTTATGCAAGTGCGTAGTCTACTACTTATTGACTGTGTGTCGCCGCCGCCATATATTGGAGTAGCTCATTGCCAATAAATCTAATATTAAATTGAAATAAAGAACTTGAACAATAGAAAGCAATCTTATCTATTACAAAATGGCGTCGTGGACAGGATTTTTCAATTGGCAATGAGTTACGGTTTTAGGTCCATACTATGTGAAGACGTTTAACGTTGTGATTTGACGTAACAGACGTTGTGGCTGTGGCAACCTTGGCTCAAAACAGTGTTATTGTGGTGACAATTCTGATGATCATCATAGCCTTAAGATCAACTGATATCAAGATCTACAAACACCGTTCTCAACGCAACGATACAAGGACCTTGGACATCTCATCCTCATTGCAGAGTGCGCGTATTCCAATCAACAACCAACGCCCACTGAGGTGATAAAAAAAACAATTGCACCTATTATTAACTGTAAACTCACTTTTTACATTGTTTATTGCTGTGTTGATCCGTATTTAAAAATGCCTACAAAAAACGAAATCAAAGAACTACTTGACCTTGAAAGAGAAAAGTCTGATCAGTTAGAAAGTGAGGTATTATCACTCCATCGAAGGTTAAAGAAAGCTGAGCATGATTTAAGTTTGAAAGATAAAGAAATGAAACAGAAAAGTGACTCAAATCCAAATAAAACTGTTTATGTTGCGAGAGAGAAAAAAACTGCAAAGTTGTGTGGGAGACCTGTGAAAGAGAGTGACTCTGATGTAGCAGAATGGTTAGATGATGCTAGACAACATTTGAAAGTTATCAATGACAATGATGCTAGGATAGATTTTTTGATGGATAATTTAGGTGGTCAAGCTAAAGATGAAATAAGATTAAGACCAAGATTAGAAAGAGATACCGCAGAAAATATCTTAAAAATCATTAAAGATGTTTTTGCGAGTACAGAAACTCTCGGTGCGCTGCAACAACAGCTCTATCAAAGAAATCAAAAACACGGCGAGTCGCTGCAAAATTACTCGTTAGCCTTATTGAAATTACTTGATAAGATTGTGGCGAAAGATGAAAACGCTGTTACCGATTTTGATGAAATGTTAAAAGAACGGTTTGTTGAAGGCATTAGAGATTCATCTCTCCGAAGAGAGATACGACGGTTCTCATTTGAAAAAAAGTCTATGTCATTTGGTGAGTTTAGACAAAAGCTGTTGCAATGGTCTGAAGATTATAAAAGTGAACCACTAAGCAAATCATGTTCTGCACATGAAATCACTTCACAAGAAAGTGTTAAATCAAAGGTTGTTAAAGATCAGGATGAAGAACAATTGTCAGAAATTTTGAAAATATTGAAACTTCAGCAAAAGCAAATTGATGAAAATCAAAAAGAGTTGAAAAAATTGTCCGAAGCCATGAAAACAATTAAACCACAGTATGAAAATAAATATTTGCAAGGTAGACAATATCCAAAGGTTAGACAGTCCCATAACATGTTTTCGGTGTGGTGGGAAGGGGCATAAAGAGCAAGACTGTAGTACTCAGTTAGACACCAGTAATCTTTCGCGCAAAGGTAAGTCACAGGGGGCATCGTTCTCTAATCTTCCTTTAAACGAGAAGCGTCTGTTGTAGAGAGTCGCCAAGCGGACGAGAGAGAGGAGGCGAAAGACTCATTTGATCAGAGAATCATAGATAGAGCTATATTACAATATCCGGTCGTAACAGTACGGATTGAAGGTAAGCCAATTTCGTGTCTAATTGATACTGGTTCACAAGTATCTACAATAACTGAAACTTACTTTCGAGATCTGTTAAAATCTGAACCCAAATTGATTGACGTAACAAAATGGGTGAAAGTGTCTGGCGCCAATCACTTGCCTATACCATAGATTGGTTATATTGAGGTAGTGATTGACACTGCGGATGGTTCTGTTCCAAATGTTGGTGTACTGGTTGTCAAGGATACCACAGACCAATTTGGTAAGCAGAAAAAGTTGCAAGTTCCCGGAGTACTCGGAAGTAATTTCTTCCGTATTTTAAAGGAACAAGTTGAGCAAAAATTATATTCAGTCACTGAGAGTAACGATCAGTTGTTGAATACGTTGTCGATATTTGAAATGAGTACGTCAATTTCAGGTTCCAAAAAGTTGAGTTTTGTCAAAGTTGCAGGTCAAGATCCTATAAAAATACCATCCAATTCAATGAAAGTTGTTATGGGTACTACACGTCAGACTTCTAGAACCTTTAGTGGTTTGGTACAAGCAGTACATGGTAATTATGGTACTCTTCCTAAAAACACGTTAGTGATTGATACCTATGCAGATATAGAGAACGGCAAGATCCCAGTGAGAGTCGTAAACATAGGAGACGAAGATGTTTGGTTGAATCCGAAATCCAGGATTGGTATACTTCATGATGCAGAGGTTGAGTTTGCTAGCCAGCCGAACTGTCAAGCAGAGATAGAGGTAAGGAATCAAGAGATTAATGTGTCTATAGAAAGTATTCAAAAGGGAAAAGATCATGATGTCAAAGCAGTTGTTAGTACAAAGAAAGCGATTCAGATTCATGGTGTAGAAGTAGATGTTGGAGAAAATTTGTCGATTGAGGAGAAAGATAGATTAGTTTCAATTCTAAATACTCACCAAAATGTTTTTTCTAAGAACAGTGATGATTTAGGATTTACTGATACTGTTAAACATAAGATTCTTACATCAGATGAAGTTCCTATCAAATTACCACATAAACGCATCCCTCCTAATCAGATCGAGGAAGTGAAGTCGCACATCCAGACTCTTCTGAAGCAAGGCATAATCCGACCAAGCACAAGTCCCTATGGTGCTGCTGTTGTCCTGGTGCGCAAGAAGGACGGCAGTTTACGACTTTGCGTTGACTATCGACGACTCAATCTTAAGACGATAAAAGATGCGTTTCCTATCCCAAGGATTGAAGAGGCATTGGATGCACTTCATGGAGCAAAGTTCTTTTCTACTTTAGATCTGGCACAAGGTTTCTATCAGGTACAGATGGATGAGCATGACTGTCACAAAACAGCCTTTAGAGTTGGTCCTTTGGGTTTGTATGAGTTTGTTCGCATGCCCTTTGGTCTTTGCAATAGTCCTAGTACTTTTCAACGATTAATGGAAGCTTATTTGGGTGACAAGAATTTTCAAATTCTTCTTTTGTATCTCGATGATCTTCTTATTTTTTCTCAGACTTTCGACGAATGAATTTGTGTTTAGCAGATTAAGAGCATACAATCTAAAAATCAAACTGTCAAAGTGTCATTTTTTTCACAAAGAGGTGAATTATTTAGGTAATGTCAGTGAAGAAGGTGTCAAAGTTAACCCTGATAAAATTGCTGTTATTAAAGACTGGAACACACCTCAGACAGAAAAAGATCTTCGTTCATTTTTAGGATTAGCCGGGTACTATCGGAAATTTATTAAGGGGTTTAGTCAGATTGCTGCTCCGCTTCATTCTGTTCTATCTAAACAAGAGAAGAAGGTCAAAGGTAAGAAAATGGTAACAAAAGAAATTCCGATCAAACAAAAATGGAATGCAGATTGTGACAACGCTTTTGAAAAGCTTAAATCATGTTTAACGAGCACTCCAGTTTTAGGTTTTCCAAACTTCAGCTCTCCATTTATTGTTGAAACTGATGCGAGTTATGATGGATTGGGCGCAGTTCTGAGTTAGCAACAGGAGTCCGGGAAAGTAGTCATCTCTTATGCATCTAGAAGTCTCAGACCAGGTGAGAGAAACATGTCGAATTATAGCTCAATGAAATTAGAGTATAGTTATCCACGCTACATCACAGAAAACATCAATGGTGATGTCTGTGTATCAGACTTAAACTATGATGCTGTAGTGGTGGTAGATAAATCAGGACAACACAGGTTCTCCTACACATGTCAGGGGTCAGAGTTTACTCCCTATGGAATATGTACTGATGTACTCGGTCACATCCTGGTGTGTGATGGTTTCAGTAAAACAGTCCATCTCCTGGATCAGGACGGTCAGTTCTTGTCTCTACTACTCACAGAACAACAAGGGATAAAACGTCCCCGTAGTGTGTGTGTGGATGATGAGAACAATCTCTGGGTGGGAGAACTCACCAACACAGTGACAGTGTACAAGTATCTACAGTGAACATTATATCTTCATACATTAATATTAGATACAGTGTGTATGTTGTGAGACAATGTGATAGTGTACAGTTACTGGTATCTACAGTGTAAATTACATGTACATCATTCATGTAACCCTATAGTGTTCACTGATGTACTTGTTAGCATTCATATCACCCTGTGCATGTTTATAATTTTGATTAATGAATTATATTCATTGCAAAGCAATTGACAAATTAATACACATGTATTATTTTTCTTTTATAACTGTTATACACTTTCTTGACAACAGCCATCAAAAGGACTTGCAGTACATATGGGATTAAATTGTGTTATCTAACTATGATTGAAGTAATGAGAATGTTTCCCGATTGATATCTTAAAAAGTGACATCATAAAAAAAGAAAATTATTATTAACACATTATTTTAATAGGCACTGAGCATAAAAAGTATATAACATATTCTTTCTTTTTCTCTCTTCTAACCTATTATAAATTTACTTAAGATCATGGTTGAGAAAAACAGATGTGATTCTGACCTGAGCTGTTTGAGATTCATTTCAATGTCTCCGATGTCACTGGAGGAAACGTTTATGTTGCACATTATTTCACAGATTTATTGGATGCTGTTTTCCATATGAGCAAATTAATCCTCTCAAAAGCTATATATATATATATATATATATATATATATATATATATATATATATATATATATATATATATATATATATATATATATCTACCCCTGATGCCTTGATCTAAGAGCCTTGTAGTCCAAGTACTGGGCCATACTTGATATTAAAACCGCACCTAAAAATACTACAGACATTATTTTATATTCAGTGTTTTATCAATAATTTATTGATGAATTTGATATAAGATACATATTACGCCCCCCCCCCCACCACTTTGGGAGAAGTTGTGCTTACAAGCCCGAACTTCTGAATTACTTTTATTAAGAAATGGATTTCGAGTATATGTTCGACTTTGAAAATGACCAAAAAAAACATTTGATGAAAAAAATAACTTTTAAAATTTATCCATGTTCATGAAGACAAAAGTCCCTGCAGTATTCGAACTCGGGATCTGCGGGGCACTAGATCGAAGCTACACCCATTGTGCTGTACAGTGATAGGAACCACGATTCGGCGATATAAGCTGTTATATAATGGGTTAAAATCACTTGTTGTGACGTACTGTCATAAACAGTAGAACTCACGGCCGCGCGGGGTGTTGAGGATCCAAACATCTTGCAATTATTTATAACGCATTGGCATAAATGGTACCCGGTAATTCGAAATGAATCGTTTGATTCACAGATAATGTATATTTTGAAATGCCTGGTGTTTTAATTTCTTTTTTAAATACTTAGACACGCAAACGCTACACAGAGATAAGAAAGTGAGGAAAACAAAACACATTTTATAGAACAAAGGGAGAAAACTCCTAGAAAGAAGCTGTCAAAAGGACCGTCTCTATGTTTGCCTGTGTTGTATACTGATGGGTTCCTAAATACAAAAGGGAGGGTGTATCCTCGCGCAATCTGTGGTTACGGTCAATAAACACCCAGACAAAACCAACATAACCAAAAACAAATAAATAGAAAGAGAAGAGACAATATGGTCAATTAAATGACTAGTTCATTAGAACTTCCTTCGTTGACATCAAACAAACGCCATTCTATACTCGTCTTAAAGCTACGAAATTTGGTATTTCTAAAAGAAACAAGTTAACTTCGTTGCAAGCATCAGAACGGCCGCAATTTTTAAAAACAATTTTGATAAATATAATCAGTTTAATTTTTGAAAAACACGCGACTTATACCGTAGAATAAATCTTCTCTCTCTCTCTCTCTCTCTCTCTCTCTCTCTCTCTCTCTCTCTGAGTTTGAACAATCGTTTTATTGCGTGGACCCTGAGGTCCACGCAGAAAATATACTCAGCTATGTTAAGGGCGTCCATAAAATAATAGCGGTATTTATTACATAAAATATTAGCCTTTGAATAATCTTGATATTATATTCCAAAAAATTGTTACACAAAGTGATTTTTTATCAATATACAAATTAGATAATTCGCTATCGCATGAGCAATTTTAGAGTCTCTTGGGAATAACTTGTCACGTGATACTGCTAAAAATAGATGAACCAGGAATAATACGAAAAAATGCATAGTGCAAGGGCTTAACATTAACAAATATAATTATTTCTGTTTCTAACTTGTAAAATGAACATCTAAATTTTCGAAAAGTGCTGGGAGCTTGAAATATTAAAGTTAGAACTTACAATTATTAAATTCAACATAGTGTGTGAACAGAAATTTGCAGGGAGTTCCCACAATTAATGCTTATTTATGTGAAATGCGTAGCGATTTCATACAGCTCCCAGGACTTTTTGATATAATTGGGATATAATGGTAACACATGTAAAATTTCAATATATTTGATAAAGTGTATGCCCATGCACTACTGCATTTTATCTGACCCATTTCACTTTCGGCGTCATTTGCGTGAAATTCAAACGCAACACTGACTAAGATCATGGTTTTAATTTGATTTTAATTTTCATTCATAAAATAATTAAACACTGTGAATTTCATTAAAATAATGTTAGCATGTAGTCTCTGTTCACACCAGTCATCATTACTAAATTGTTGAAATTGGAAAATTAATTCATCTGTTGCCCTTACCAATAACTATTGATATAAGGGGGGGGGGGGGGGACGTGGTTCAAGTGTAAGTTTGTAATTTACACATTTATGTTTTATAATGGTTTATGTTACTCTGCTGGTAAATAAATAAAAAATACCTTTAATATCAGGGTTACTTGTAATTATAATTAATATCTTTTGTAATAATTAAAGAAAGGAACAAAAATCAATCTTTATCTAGAATTTATTATAATAATCAACTTGACAAATACAATGTACTATAGAAATTGCTTTTCTGTGACAAACTGTTCAACAAGATTTTCAGCCTTATTCAGTCATGATGTGGCATCTAAGGCAATTGACCATATTCTTGCACTCTACATGTACTTCTCATCTTGTCTTTTTGATGTACATTGTAAGGAGGCAGTGCAGTTGATAAGAAAACCAATGCCTGAAATGATGAATATTTATCAATTTCAAATTTAATTTCAATAGATATTAATGAAAGATATTATGATAGGTTACATTAGAGTAATATGATTTAAAAAAATAACTCAGACAAAATATACATGAAGTTAGTGGGTAAAAGAAATATTTATAGAGTACCTACTTTTTATATCAACACCCAAAAAAAGTGTCTCCAGTGGACCATTTACTGCTTTAATACCCTGAAATTGAATAATGTTTTATAATTAGCAAACTATTGTTATAACATGTAA
This sequence comes from Magallana ariakensis, assembly GCA_020458035.1. Lineage (NCBI taxonomy): Eukaryota > Metazoa > Mollusca > Bivalvia > Ostreida > Ostreidae > Magallana > Magallana ariakensis. The sequence continues at coordinate 55,006,743 of CM035813.1, forward strand.
ATGAAAAATTACTTTATCATTGTGCATACTAATGGCAGTTTTCATTTCATTAATATTATAACAGGCATAATCAAATGTTTATTCTTTAAAATGTGTGGAAATTCAGTTCAACACTGAAATTTTGTTTATCAAAACATGTAATCTACCTTAAAAAAGGCTAAATGAAATAACACATTTCGATTTACATAAACAACAATACAATCTTGTCTATATTCAATCCAGATTCTCACAGCAATATTTGTAGTGCTAGCACAGTGTTTGGACTTTCCAGGACAGTTAAAAAGGATTAGATAATTGCACATTTTAACAACGTAATTCAAACAACGCGATCCAACACGGAGAGTTACTCGGCGTAACACGCGGTTTTTACCGGTGAAAGAGGGTTTATCTTATAAGAATTTTAAATGATTTTTTGTATACGTAAGAGAAGCCAACGGAAAAAAGAAATAGAAATTGCAACCGAAAAATAAATAAATTGATAAATAAATAAATAGCAAATTACAACACAAACACTATTTAGATGTAAACGATTATATACAATTTTTACAGTGGATTTTTGTTGATATCATAACAGAAAATAATCGCCGACATATTGAAAGGATTGATCGAAGCACTAACAATTTCCTCTTTAAGTAAACAGTTTAAGTCCATTTGTATCCGTAATTTGTGATCGAAGTAGTTTAATCAATCGTAAAAACTGAACGGACGTTAGACATATTGTCATATTGTCTTCGTTTTCCGTGATCTTTTCTTACTTCGACTATAGTACCGATGGTCGGCCGATTAAATAGACAAGTTCGCAATTGCTGTACCTTCGTGGGCGTTGCTTCAATTTATCAAGGAAATGCGTTCCGCGCCTGACAGCCGCTTACTGTGGTTTCATCAATATTCGTGAATATCATTTTTCGTGGATTTCGTTATAAGTTGAACCACGGAATTAAATATTCATTGAAGTGCGATTTTTACTAACAATTTGTATTGATAGGGTCATTGGCCACGAATGTATGTATCATTGAAACTGTGATTTTCACTTTATCCACGAAAATCGATACCCTTGAATATAAATGAAACCACGGTATATATTAACCGATAGACGGTAAATGTTAAACCTTATCCGTATACGGTTCATCGTCAGTGCATCAGCCGATTTGTCAAAATCGCCCCCAAAGACCAGGTGACCCTCGTTCGTCAGTCGGCCGACATTTAAGAAAAATCCAAATGCCGAAATGTCCATCGACGACAGACAAAAAAAACTGTCTTCCGAAGGTCGGAAGATGATTAAGGATTGATCGATGGACTACTAGTATTGAACGACTGGTTTAACTGAAGAAATCGGCCACCGACGCAGAAACTTGGCCCGACGGACACAAAATTGGGCGGCCGACGAAAAATGAATACGACATCGTCCAAGACAACGGCTGATGAACTTGCCGACTGTCACCCGAATAATCCCATTCCCACCCCCAACCCCCCCCCCCCCCAAGAAAAAAAAGTCCGTCGTTGGTTCGTTTTTGGAAATGTGTCTAGGGTTTTACTCTATTCAGCGATATCAAATCTAAAATATTCATGAAAACGATAATTAATACCTTCTCAATAACATGTACATGCAGTTAATTTCAAATTATATTTTCTTTCTATACAACATTTTTGTATTTACTAGTATTATATTTTAAATCTATTTTTTTTTTCTCTATAAAACATGCACATCTTCATACACCGGTATATTTAAGGAGTAAGGAATCATTCTTTGGGTGTTATTAGGTGATAATTTCGGTCGGGGCGTGATCAAATCCAATAAAGCCCGAAGGTTTTGATTTGATCACGCCCCGACCGAAATTATCCCCTCATAATATTCAAAGAATGATTTCTTATTACTTATATTTATATAATTTTCAGCAACTGTACAATTAAATATTTGAATGTAAATAATCAACCCCCACTTACGCCCCAATTACATGTATACGTCATTTGAATCTATTAGACTGTATAGTACAAAATCGATACGTAGTGTTACATGTATCGCAGGCAAAGACACTGAATAATGTAAATATTCATTTTTATAGCGCGCAGAACTAGTGAATCAGTAGATAAAGTGTATTTCGTGATCTTGTCTAAAATTTAAAACTTCAATCAAACCAAATAGAAACCTTTTGTTTGTAGCCAATACATCACTTGTTCCAAGAAACGAGAGAGAGAGAGAGAGAGAGAGAGAGAGAGAGAGAGAGAGTCATAGACTATAATAATATATATATATATATATATATATATATATATATATATATATATATATATATATATACTCAGCCCGTTAGCTGCACCACGTGCTCCTTCCGCAAGTCGACAACAAAAACGTGTCGTTCTATTGTTCTTCAAGTCCGAAGATAATAGAAGTATGATCAGCAATAACTTAATCTTACATTGTTTGTTATGTTTGATCTGTTTCTTACACTGCGAGTGTGAAGTTTAATTTGTACATACACTGTATTATATTCGTTGAACAAAAACAAACTCTCTCTCTCTCTCTCTGTCTTTCTCTGTCTCTCTCTGTCTCTCTCTCTCTCTGTCTCTCTCTCTCTCTCTGTTTCTCTCTCTCTGTCTGTCTCTCTCTCTCACTCTGTCTCTCTCTCTCTCTCTCTCTCTCTCTCTCTCTCTCTCTCTCTCTCTCTCTGAATGTTTGTGCGTACTAACAGTGACTGAACTACTAAAGTCTTATTTGAATAAATTTTATTTATTCTAGACTCACGATTTTAACAACGATCTCTACACAATGACTAAAAGTTTGTAGACGATCTATGACCAGGTTTATAGGTTTTATCTATTCATTAGATTGAAAAAGAGAGTGCATTGACCTGTGCTCGTTCTTAATACTTGCTATATAGAAGTTAAAATATATTATTCATCTGTTTAATTAATCAGTTTTCTTGTATATAATTATTGTACCGGTTGGGAAATGATTTTCTTTGTGAAATTCCCGCATTCATAAAGTTGCTGAATAGTTCTATACAAGCGCGTCGATTGTCTTAAATTACATGTAGTTGTTTGTGAATTAGAAAAAAAAAATCATGAAACTAACTAAATATAAGTTGGTGATTCATGAGGTAAATGAAGGTGGCGACATTGCAGAAAAAAATTACATAACCCGCGTTCTTTTTTTCTGCAATGATCGCTAATTCATTGTTTATATTTACATCTTTCTATAAACAAATTAATAAATTGGTTGAACAAAGTTGAAAATTGACAAAATTTTTGTTACGTTCATCAGTACATTAGGTATAAAAAACAGTCAAAGCGTCTCCTATATTGGAATTTGAGTCTGACATCATCGTGATTATTTCGTGTAGTCCGGGATTTTTCTTAGGTTGCTGAAGGTTTCAACCGATCGATAAACTAGTAAGAACTGGATCATTTATATTTCAGTTCTGTCAATTTCAACAGAGCTATGAATGTACAATCCATTTTCGTAATAAAATAGAGGGAACCATACTTGGTGGCTGTAAATAATATATTCATTTACCTCTACCGGCTTTCGAGTATTTCGCTGCAGCAAGGATTCCCTAACTATGTCGGTTTAGTTAATACTAAATTCTTATTCTAAACAAAGGGAATGAAAAGTTTGGAAATAAATACTAATACAAACAAAACAAATAAATAAATAGATAAATAAATAAATAAATAATATAAGAAATGTTTGGTTGTGTTAAAATCCAGTTAAGCCTGTCCGTCATGTTTATGACGTCGCGTTAAAGGCTTCGTAAAATGTCGACGTTTTGTTTTAAAAAGGCGCCGTGTTTAACGTAAAATGTATCATACTTACACTAAAGTTAAATGGAATAAATCATATACCATTGAGTTTTGTTTATTCTTGGCTTTTGAAAATGGTAAGTATCATTCGATTTTAAAACACGGCATTTTTTGGCCAATAACGTCCCTTGTTCTGTCCATGCCGGCTGCATAGATCGTGTAGAAGCGACAAGTTTGGGATCGTTAATAAATTGTTATAATTCGATATCCCGACTTGTGTAATTCTACCGGTCATATTATTTTGAAACATTCTGATCAATTAATAATATGAAAGAGAGTTTATAAAACAGCATTAAATGTTACCGTATAAATTATAACTCGAGACTTTTCGAACTGTAACACTTTGCTTCCTTATCAATGTAGAAACAAGAAAACATATTGACGCAAGCGTCAAAAAAAAAAAAAAAACAGCAAAAAATATGATTGTTGTAAGAATCATTATTGCTTGTTTACATTAAAAAACTCACCACAAGGAAGAAAATAACGAGTTGGTTGTACTCATTTTTATGAAAATTTTAATATATTTTCAGCAACACGTCTCGAAGTTTAACATTTTATTATTGAGAACCGAGTTCGTTACTTTAAGCATTTCTAACGGTAATTGTATGACCATTGCCATAGCATGAAGTAACGGAAAACACATTGATTTGTACATTATTCTAATACAAAGCTCAACTCATCATTATTCTCTTAGAGATTATGTATTTCAAACCATTTTGATTTTTTTGTTGCATTGTATTGATATTAAAGCTTAATGCATTATAGTTTATATGGTTTCAAGGGACCACATAATAAAATAGAAATGGATTATTTTTAAAGGTACATGTAAGATCATGTATATCCGGTAGACACTGCACAGTTTTAAAGATAAAAAATAAGCCGGATAATTTTTTCCTAAATGGAATTATACATCTTATCTACACTTCAAGTAATGAAGATAATCATGGTTATTTAATAATTCAGGTCTTTCATATTTTTGCGTAAATACATGTAACTGATATGGATGTCATTTCATGATATTTTTCTACCACATCTCACATGGAAATATAATAAATACACACACAAAGTCATTTTATTTGACGCAGAACATATAAATTCAAGTATATCATTAATATAAAATTTCATGTCATTCAGGTCTCTAGTATTTCAAGGTATCACACCGGTAATGGTTTTCGCTATATAATTCTATGTAAGAAAAAAATTCGTAAAAAATCGAAATAATTTTCTCGTAAGAAAAAAAAAGATAACAGTGTTCTATGATACACTACGCATTATCTAACTTCAAAAAATGGGCATGCGATACGGCATTTTCTCAAGTTTTCTAGCTGCGAACATGCCTACCCCCAAAACCACGTGTTTTCAAGTTGTTTATTTATAAACAGACTGCGCGCACCCCCAGAAAGTCGGCCTATATGCCCTTTAAGAAATAGTTCCCTATAAGAATAGCATTAAATTTACAAAGTACAGAAATTTCCCTAATCATAGATATCAATTTTATTAAAATCAAATATGGGAAAATGCAAAATGCGGGCAAAAGAAAAAAATATTCCCTATAAATGTATGGAACTACAACTAAGTTCATTTTCATTGGTGGCTTACCGGTGTGATACCTTAAGGTTTTTAGTATGTCCCGTATACCGATCCCGATACAGAATAAAAATTCCGAATTTTATCGAATAGATTATATAGTATCGATAAAAACGCGCCTAACACGACAGTCTATGACCTACTTTACATTTACATTTACGAGTAAAACAAAAAATATGTAATATTTTTTTAAAATCATAAATTATAATTCTACATGCCAATTTACTTTTTATTCATAAAAATAAGCATAATATTAATTCTATAAAAATAAACCTATCCCGCAGAAACGCAGTTACAATATCTAAATGTACATCAAATAAGGCAACGCCTTCTGGCGGCCCGTAATAAATGTCAATCATCAAAGTCGCGGTTTTAGTTTGGATGATGAATGTAGTCTTGGACATAAACTACATTTTCTTTTACCTAAAGTGTTATTGTTTACATAAAGCACGGTTATAGCGAATACGCTTATAATGAATTGATGATTACAGCGAGGCAAAATCACCCGTCTCTGGAACTTCTTTATAACCGTCTTTTACCGTACTAGGTTTTGGATCTACTCTGTCAAATTTATTGTTGTGTTTGTGATTGCATTCGAAACGCGGTGTTGTTCTTAAAAGTAGCGAATCCATCATTCAGAGGAGCGTTAGCGCACAGAAAATTAAATGATAAGGGTCCAAATCTTGTTAATTATAACCGCATGATGCACGAAATGTTTTAATTCGATCATGCAGGCAAGCTTTACATGATAATATTCGTGTAAAAATCTTTTTAAAATCAACAAGTCTGCTCCAGTACCACATCATGACCAAAGATAAAGATATTAAGATTATTAAATTCTGTGCTTTAATTAACCAGTTTTTTGAAAAGTGTTCTTGTTTTATCCATAATAAATAAATTCATTAACATTGAACATGTAGGCAAGCTATAATGTATGTCACAATTTAAGTTCATATGTACTTTCCATATATTGTGTTTTAAGTTTATAATGTTTTAAAGTGATATGCACGACTGTACATGCACAAGATCGAAGAAAAGACTGAAATATCTTCTTAAATCTGCACGTTCCGTTTATGAATTTATGATCAGCAGCGAAAATTAACATTCAATTCTAATAAGATAGCCTAATTAATACATGCTTGCTTGCTTCCACTGAATATTTTTTTTAAGTCGGGCAAGCTTTTTGAAAAGATATTACTTGTATTAAATTTGGTTTTAAATTTATATTTCCTTGAATACGCAGTGCGACGTACATGTAACGTAGGTCATGTGAATAATTAATCGACCACAGTACTATATAGTCGTGTACATGTATGCTATTCGAAAAGTGATAAACGAATATATGTCCAACTTCTAAATCGCAAGTTGTGTGTAATGGGATGAAAAACGAGCAAGGGCAGTTAGTTACGGGTGGGTTCATTCGATCACGTGTGATCATGCACCGAGTGGTCTCACCTCGTTTCAATACAAGTTGAATTAAGAAGCTAATACGACTTTCAAAAATGTATAATATTTGTTGTGAAGGCATATTTAGCCAATTTTCCCTGCAGTAGCACGAAGCGATACTCGCTCCTGTATTGATACATGTCATGTTTTTCAATAAACACATGCAACATTCAATAACACATTCATGTATACTTATCAACATCTACTAAATTTGAAATAAATTACAACATTAAAAAAATATATATGTATATGCATAGGTATGTACATATCAATTAAATGACAATATTTTCATCAACTACATTTGCTAAATTAATTTTGTAATAAATTTCAATAAACACATACAACATTCAACATTAATTTCACTAAAAAATAAATCCCAAACTACTAAATTTTCCTAAACTACTAAATTCTTTGGTAGAATGATATTTTCGGGAAAACACCGCGAATGACTGGCTTCTCCCTCTCGTCATTTAGTTTATTGTTAAGGTACTGAAATCAAACGAGTGTCCGACTATTGGCGTCTTTAGTTGATTAAGTAATTTTCATCAAAGCAGGTTGACCATTGGTGAATTGCCCTAAGTATATTGATCCTGTCTGTTACACGGCCAGGTGGAGTGGACCCTTATAATGTACATGTATACGCAAATATTTGTAAAAGACAGGCAAGCAAGTTTGTATTATGAATTGAGAATGTATCTATCTCTTTTCCAGACAGCTCAATGAATGCTTCGGATAAAAATCATTTACATGCATCTAAATAGGTATATATTATGTTATAAATGTGTCACTTTAACCTTCACATATGTGAATTTTTGTAATTAGGTTTTAAGCCACAGAACGAAATAACTCGCTTCAATCAATCAATGTTCAGGAGTATGTTTATGAATAATGGACACAGTAGTGCTTAGTGTTACGCAATATGAACCAGAAAAAACACGTTTTCCTTCTTTTTTCAAATGTAAGAGAATATTCTGAAATATACTGATAAAATAGTTAAACATGTTTGAACAGTAATGAAATATCAAATGAAACAGAATACTTTAAAATATATGCATAAAAAGTTGAAAAATGTCGGAATTTTAAACAATGATGAGATATAAAATGAAAGTGACATATGAAATAAAATAAAAACCGTTCCTAAGGAGTTTTCAACTAATAGAACCTATCAATGTTTATTTGATACATACGTTTTTACGACACTGTCTTTTTTATGTCTTTTTATGTAGCGCACCGATGCTCTAATATGTTGCAATTCAATACAAGCAATTTTAAATTTTGCACCAATAGCGTAGCAGTTTTGAATTGTACTAAATTAAAAATGTATGTAAAATGTTTATGCCCTGACATTAAAAACCTGAATTAATACTTACCAATTAGCAAAGATAAATGTATGTTGCATTTGTGGAGATAAAACAGTTTTTCTTGTTAACCATATGAGGGACAAATTTCACTTAATTATCTGTTTAGAAGATGTTTCCCCAGATACCATACTAACATTTTGCAGTTGTGCAAGCACTGCCATGGGAGTTAAAACGTAATAATACATTAAATATAAATGATGATGTCGGTCCTCACAAATTCTAGACCTACATCGGAACGAGTTTCTATTCCATTTATTGTATTGTGTTTTAAATGGAGATACTAATTTTTAAATATAATGAAATTGTTTCATGCATTTTTTAGTGAAAATACATTACCTGACGCAAGACGTGACTTTCTGGTGATTTTACAAGTTCTATGTGTGTTTCTATTTTTTAAATGAATTCATTCTTTTAGACCTAGTACCTTCTTTACTGTATCCAAAACAATCCGTCATATTGACAGACCCGCGAACCATCAGTTACATGCACACACTTTAACGACAGTTTATTCATTTAAAAATACATAGAGTGTTAAAAAGTTCAACCGGATATGAACCTGGTTGTCACAAGATCAAATCCTGTGAAGGCCGAAGGGCTTCTCAGAAGATTAAATCACGTACCAACCAAGGTCATTTTCCGGTGAACTTTTTAAACATTGCTGCCAATTATGTAATTATACCTTTAAGAAAGGCAAATCGTTCACAATTATGAACATAACCTTTTTTGTGCTGTGAAACATAGGCGACAGCGTTCTATTGTTGTTTTATCGCGGTGGCCGTTTTGTGACGGCGTGATCGTGGGATGCGCGAGGGCGAGGTATTAGATTGGACTCGTTTTAAACGCGCTAGGGGACTTTTGCAAAGACCTTATTCAGAGATCATATATTTGAGTAATTTTTTTTTTTTAAAATGTGGTTTCATTAATATTCCGAGACTTCGATTTTCATCAAACTATAGTGGATGTAGGCAGACAAAACTTCCTAATAGACACTAATGATCATATCAATACAAAATATTACTTGATATGATTATTGTATTTCAATGGATATTTCTTATTGTGGATAAAATCAACAATAAATTAAAAAAAAATAGTATTTAACGAACTGATAATTACATGAAAGAATAAATAAAATGACAACCAATACAGGGGCGGGTGATATTTATGCAAACAACAATGCGAACAAAACATTGGCCTCGGTCTAAATGTGTAATACAAAATTGCAATATGATACATACTGTCTGCTGTTCATTTGACATTTTAGGGTTAAAAATTTTCCTTGAAACTTATATAATTATTTCTAATGAAGCACCTTGCCAATGAATTATTGATGAAAAAACTGAATCTATTTGCAAGACAATTTCGACAAGAGAATTGATTGATTGCCAATAGGATATAACCGTAGTGCAATCAGCCTGTCATACATTTTCTCTTCTACTATACACAAAAGTTGTAGCAGCATGTACTTCATAACAAGTTTGCCGATGATGGTCGGTTTCATTGAGTTAATCAATGGATGCATTCAGTTTAAATTTTCAGGTGTGGTGTCTTTCTTAGACAATGCTCAAGTGATAGGCACATACCTAGGATCTTCCAAAGAAGGACTTTTCGCCGTGTGTGCTCCTAGATGTAACAATGACCTAAGATGTAACGCTATAGACATATGTTTTGAGAATTTGAAGTGCAAATTAATCAGTGGTTGGACACCCCCTACGGCGGGAAACGTCTCTGATGGAGTATGTAGACAATTTCAAATGGTAGGGATTTAAACTCTCTTTTGCTCGTTCCTTATCTTTCTGAATATCAACCTTCTCTTTTTAAAAGAAACACATGATAATTCTGATTTTTTTTTCAGCAAGCATGTCCAGATGGATACTATTTTGACAGAAAAAATAATACTTGCATCAATTACTGTAAGTCTTATATTAGTGACAACTGCAATTTCTTTACAATCGAATTCATATATAATACGAACACAAGATAACAAATTGTCATTCATTCAGCCAAATATATGTTGACTGAGAGGTCTGAAGTTGACTGAATGATAATTTACCAACAACTTCTTTCCAATCACCTTATAGATGTCATGATGACACCATGTCAGTTTCATCCTGTCATGTTTTGGGGTGGGGGGGGGGGGGGTCGGGTAATGTTAAATACATGTATATATTAATGTTCATTTTTCCTTTTTCTAGATTATTATTGTAACTTTGAGAGTGACCCGGAGTTGACATGTTTTCTTTCCGAAAGTCTTTCTGACGAATTCAACTGGACCATCCGTAAGGTTGGTAATTTACTCTATAATATATTTTTTGCAAGAGGTGATGAGTCGGGCATTTTGTTTATAATTTTACATAAATAGTTTGATTTCCATTAGGTAAAAATTCTCAATTCCCACATGCTAAACACTTTGATTTGTTAAGTAAGTTGTTATAATTATACCACAGAGATGTAATTTCTGATGATTATTATATTTTTTACTAGGTGGATTTTGTTTTTATATTTAATGCCCCTTCTTTCGATTGAACTTGCATTTTACCTATAATAAGTAAGGACTTCCGGTATTTTACTTTATTGAGCACAAAAGGCAACATCGATGTAGATTTGACCACACACTGCCACATATTAAAATCCAAATAAAAGTAAAGATATTTCGGGGTTTTTAGTTGCAATTGATCTCCGTCTATCGTCGTGCGTTGTGCATCGTCCGTTGTTTGTTAACAATTTTACATTTTTAACTTCTTGAGACTACATAGCCAATGGTTACCATTGTTTTGTGTGAAGCATTTCCATGGTAAGAGGAATCTAAATTGTGAAATTCATGGCTCTTTCACACCCGGGGCGCCACGTGCGGGGCCAAATATGCAAAAAAAGTCAGTGTTTCAAAAATTTTCTTATCCATTCCCACACATGTGTGGAAAAATAAATAAATGCATGATTATGAAGTCCATGAGGCCCTCTACCAAAATATTGAAATTCATGGCCCCTGGGTCAGGGGTTCAGGCTCTATGGTGTGTCCAAAATGCCCGTATAGTAAAATATATATTAGATCTCTGAAATTAATCTTCTCTACTAAATATTTGAGAAAAACTTAATGCATGTCTATGATTTCATTGAAGCCCTCTACCTAAATTGTGAAAGTCATGGCCCCTGGGACAGGGGTTCGCGCCTTAGGTTGGGGCCAATATAGGCATATAGTGAACATGTATTTAATCTTAGAAAATCTTCTTCTTGACTCCCACTCATGTGGGGAAAACACTGAATGTATGTTTATTATGTCCACGAACTCCTCTACCTCAATTGTGAAATTTATTGTCCCTGGGCCAGGGGTTCAGGCCGTAGGGGGGGGGTATGACTATATAGTGTTAATCCATAATATGTTTAAAATCTTCTTCTCTACTCTCACACATCTGTACGAAAAACTGACCTCATAATCATGTTAACCAGGAAGTCATCAACTAAAATTGTACATGTAAGTTTATGTCCCCTGGAGTATGGGATTTGACTCTAGGGTGGGGCCAAAATGGATGTATAGTGTAAATGCATATATTGTTCAAAATTATCTTCTATACTCCCAAACACCTGTAAGGACAACTGGATCCATACCCTTGTAGACCAGGAAGCCCTCTACCAAAATTATAAATTTAATGTCTCCGAGGTAGGGGTTCTGATTCTAGGGCGGGACCAAATTAGTCATAATTATAGTATTAATGCATTTAATGTTTAAAAAATGATTGGTCGTCTTTACTTCTGCTGATACTAAATAAAAACTGACTGCATATAAAGATGAAATTAAAGCAATCTATCGAAATTTTAAATTTCATGTCTCCCAATGTAGGGATTTGAATCTAGGGCGGGGCCAAAACATTCCTATAATATTTAGGGTAGGGATTCTTAATGCAGGGTGTGGCCAAAATGGTCATTTAGTGATGATGTATATAATGCTTAAAAACATCAACTGACACAGAATACAAACTGATTGTATATTTAAAAAAAAAACCCACACTTAGCTGTCATCTTTAATATTACTTCATGTCATCTACATGTAAGCCAAGGGTTATGGTTGAGGGGGGGGGTATATATTTATTTTGTTATTTTATTCTGCTAAGGAACTTCAATGAAAGAATTGAGTTAATTCACATATTAACAAAAGATAAAGAATGAAGCTGTCTATCAAAGTAAAGATATTGTGAAAGCATTGGAAAGAGTTCAGGCCGTTTCCCTTCTTCATACTGAAGTTATTTTCCCTTGTTTGTTCATATTATGTAATTAATCATTAAATATAATGTATTTAAGAAGTTGTATGATCAAAAGAATTATGCATGAACAAATAGACTTCTTAAGAGTAAAGTCATAATTGGCTATTCCAAATCACTGATAAGCATACATGTAAAATTATTTTGGTATAAATACCAGATGGTGATTATCCTTGTGTGCCAATAATTCGACAGTCTTAGTGTCTATAGGTCTTCTTTACAAATAAAATGAGCGATAATTTTGAAATCTTATATGTTTATCTTGAATATCAACCATAGCTTGCTTTTTGTACATAAGTCGATTAACCTTTTTGCATTTCATTACTTCCATTCACAGAGTATAAACTCATCAACAAAATAACGCCGCCATTACTAGGTCCTAAATTCGACGATTTAACTATATTGCCTTGTCAGATAAATTTATCTTCACAACATTACTTGTTTTTCCTTAAGGTATCTCACTCCTCACGTTTAGAATTCATTGCGCAGATGATCATTATATTTTAAATGAATATGATTTTATTTATTTAAACATATAAGAAAGAATAATAATTCATCATTTCACAACATTCATAAACAAAATACATCTAAATTCAAGAAACAAACAAGTTTTCTGGGGAACTAATTTTTTTCGTGCGGAATGTTTTTTAAATTTTATGAATTTTAAATATATTTTTCTTTTTATTATATTGTTTTCATTATTCACATTTTTAACATTTGATAGGTTTGTAACATATTCTATAGGTTCTATGTTACTTGTACAAAATTAAATCTTGAGAGAGTGATAGACGTTTAGCATAAAATCATGCAAATATATAAACATTTCTGAATTTTTTAAGCTAAATTTTACGAGAATTTTACCTTTGAAGCCATATATCTAAAATTTGACATCACTGACCCCCATGTTTTATAATGTCCAAATGATACTGAATACATATAAAGGCAAACTAGAATAATGTTATAAAATTCTTGATATTCAAAAAGTTTTTATTTCAAATCAAATTATAACTATTATAGAAATTGTCTATTTTAAGTGCAAAAAGGTCACCAAAAGCTTAATGCAGCTTTGTACAATTTTTTTTCGTTATCCCTTTATTCAGTGTGACCATTGTGCATAATTAAAAACAAAATTTGAAAAACTAAGTTTGCTTAATAAAAAATACCGACAAGAAATCGTAATCAGGCTGAAATTCTATTTCAGGTGCAAAAAGGTCAATTTAAATTGGCAATAACACAGAGGGATGAACACTGACACTCACCCCCCATTATTTTTGATTTTTTAAAGTATGTTTTGTCTACAGATTTCAATGATATACTTCTCAAGAAATTTTGATACAAGAACATTGAGGAATGGGATACCTTAATGAATTTTCAGTCTTTGCAGATGATACATCATAAGGTTCGTCATAGCGTTTTTATTTTCTAGTACGATGATTTAAATTCAGAGTAAAGGTGGATTAACAAAATTTGGTCTTTTCTGTTAGGAAAACTTCAAAAATTAATTTCTTACTTGATGTACTTGTTTGAAGTGCATTTTAATAAATGCCTAGCCAGTTTATTGTTAGTCTACCATAGTACATGTATCATATGCATAAAAAATTGTGCATGTTCCTGCAAAAACGAACGAGATTTAAACAAAAAAACGAACATCGTCGAAATTTGGACCCTGTTGGTTTAAGGACCTTCGGTCATAAATGTTAATAAAATTTAATATTCAAAAGCTGGAACAGGAGAAGTGAGAAACATTTCATAACTTTTAAAGCTGTAGTTTGTTTTGTTTAAACACCCACAGGAGAATTGCCCCTGCGGATGGGGGATGAGAGGTTGTTTAAAAAAAAACATGTATACTAGCCACCTTGTTTTAGTTTATCTATGAAAACATATACACTTAAAACCTAATCTTGAAAGTTAACAAATATGGGAAAATTATTTTCTATCAGAGTCTTGTACCTTTTCAATATCAGATCATGCACTCTATCTTTACGTTATTTGCTAAAATTACAGGTTTCATAGTCCTTTTCGAAAGATTTCAGGCAGGGAGGTGGTCGTCATTACAGTATTATAGTTTTTCTACTCCATGATGAAACTCAATCAAATGCTTATATGAGACTCCTCGACAAGTTTGTGTTTGGGCTATGGTACTCATGTGACCGTTAAAGCCTAGCTATTGGCCTCTTGTTTTAATAGTCTAAGATCTGATAGAGTACCGACCCGTATTGATATATCCACTGACATTTAAGCAGACGCCTTTGATTGATACAAAGCGTCAATTTACAAGGCCTTACTAATAAAGGTTTTATCTAACAAAGGGTTCGACTCCATCTGTTTACACGGGTCCTACCTCAGCGTACCATGGAGTGTATTACAAATACATTGAAACATCCACAATTGCCCGTGGACACAGAGCAATACTGGAGAGCTCAGTGGCATTCCAAGGTACACCGCACCGCCATTACTTTGCATTGCTATTTATAAATCATTTATTAACTTCATTTAAGGTTACTTTACTTCTTTAAGGTGGTTGGATGGTCAAGAATCAGATCGATATAAACATTTAAATATGATTTTTGCAGCTATTAGCTATTTTTGGTAAAGGAAACAATTATTTTTTTTACCATTTTAAATTCGGTCTTTTCCGATATTTTATATAGAACTCTTCTTCTAAAGGAGATCAATACAGTATATAATTGGCTACGACTATCGCGCCCTATTTGTTTACAGAGTGTCAGAGTAATATTCAGGTTGTAAATAAAAGGAGTCCAATTTTCTTTTCAGTTAGGTAAATTTGCTTAGAAAAAAATAAATATTGCTTGGTCTTTTAAAACTTTTAAAGCAATAAATAACTTTTTTTTTCTTCATAAAAGTGCAATATAGTTCAAATTATTTCAAAGCATAATAGATAGGTCCCGCTAAGGTTTGAAATATGCATGTATGAGTAATAAATTTGAATGCTTTCATACAAAGATGATTTTATGCTCAGACTTGAAAAATACATGTATCTTCAGGGGGTCAAAAGCTAATCAATCAGTCAAGCAATCAGTATTGTGTGAAAGAGAAATTATTTCAATTTTGTCTGTCAATATTTGTATCCTATTCAATATCCAATGAATGTGCAGTTACTTTTAACATTATTTCAACAAGCTAAAACCTACTGCCTGACGATGTACTACCACATGTATGGGGACACTATAAACACTCTCACCATCAGAACTCAGAAAGGAAACAACACTGTCATAGACCGCTGGAAATTGTCTGGTAACCAAGGTGATGCCTGGCATCATCTGTCTGGGGTAAACCTTCCTTTGGACTCCCAAACAAAAGTAAAGACATTGTTTCAAACTTGTTTACTTTTTGGGAAATATTCCTTTTATTGAGTGAATCGCTGTTAAAGATCTTTGTTTTTCATCATTTTTAGATCATCATTGAAGCAACCAAGGGGGCTGGCTTCGAAGGGGACATTGCAATTGATTCCATCAAGTTGTTGCCGTCTGCATGTCCTTAGAAAGTAACAGAGTGACCAGACTTATCTTATATGCGCTTTTGATTTGTTTTACTCATTTTCATTAATTGTTTTGTTAAATAAATGCTAAATTTTGAATAACCATACGTTCTTTTGTGCATTTGAGTTGAGTGGAATTAATAAAGATTAATCTGATACTTCATTCAATTTCGTTATTTGACTTGGTTATTCTTTCGTTAATTTTTTTTATCAAATAGGAAACTTTCATTTTGATTATTATATGTTTCATTTTTGTTGATTAATCAATTCATACATTTAAAGTCATTATTTTGATTTTAAGTTAATTTCTTCTTTATTGTATTTTTGCAGTCAAATAATACCTTGATATATAAATAACTTGGATCTAATTTGCATATTAACGGAACTTATTTCTTGTAAGGGTAGGCTGACAATTATATATGTAGCTCGAAAATTCCTTTCACTGAATTTCTGCATGCCATGCCCATGTAAAAACATATATTGGGTAAATTGGGAAAAATTTATACCGACAAGTTGCAAGCTTTGAACCGATCCACCCCCACCCCCAAGAATAAATCCCTTATCTTTTTATTGCTCTTGTGTACACTCGGAACTTCTCTGTTTACCAGTGGAGTTATCTTCCTTGCAATAAACCCCCACTTCCATTAATCCTAGATGGATCGGTTCAAAACTTGCAACTTGTCGGTGAAAATTGCCCCCGATTTACCCAATAAATGTATTTACATGTGCATGTCGTGCAGATATTTAGTGATGGGCATTATCGGGCTACGACATGAGGTCACAAAGTAATTACATATAATAACTAGAGACGAGCTCGTTGCAAAGCAACGAAGAGGTCTTCCGTTGCAGCTTCCTGTCGGAAAAGGATTGTCAATCAGTTTGATTAAAAGCACCCTCTTCTCCTTACAGGGTCTGACAGGTATTGATAGGGGGTCCTCATCACCCAACCTAAAATTCTGACCAATCAGGGCTTTAGAAAATGTATTGGAATTTTTTAAATAGAGACAGGCAAATTATTTCAATCCTGCTTTCTATGTAACCCCCAGACTGAGTATTGAAGAGTTGCACCTCTCATTAACAGATAAAGTCATGTATTTGGTAAATGAGATATATATTTAGGTTGTGTGCAAATATAGAGGTCATGTGAAGATGAATTGTTATCGATACCTATCAGACCCTGATGAGTGTAAGCAGAAGGGTGGTGATTTTAATCAGACAGGGTTGTCAATATGATAAAAGTAAGTTCAGAAAATCAAAAATAAACGATGACGGTTTCTCCAACCTGAGGGTGCGCTGTACGAGAGGTGCTCAGTAGGAGGGACAACTCTCCGAATAACGTTTGGCCATGCAAGCACTCAGCATCGTTTTTGCTTCGGGGAACAAATTTATCCGAAATGTATTAACAAGCCAATAAAAGAAAAAATTAATCTTCAAAATCTAATTCGTGGTAGTGGTAGGGAGGGGGGGGGAGTTGTGAGGCAGCTATAACTTATTTTGTTTAATATAATTTGTTTTCAATTTGCCATAAAAATTTATATTGCCTTCTACTAAAATGTGTGTTGGGGGGAGGGGGGAACAATGCCCCAAAATTCAATTTCCTTTAAGTTAATTTAAGGTGAATTTCGGTTGCGAGAAAGGGGGAGAGTGCTCTCAGTGGACTAACTGGCGGTTCTGTGAGCAACCTCACAAATAATTCCTCCCCTCCCCACTAAGAAAAACAAAATAAAATCATAACTAAAGTATTTATCTATTAGAAAATAATGGATGCTTCTTTTTCTTATAGTGACACTGAACTTGCACAGATGATCAAAGTTCAAGTCGGGACATATTTAAGTACATGTCACAAGCAATCTTTGTGTCAAATTTTAGCTTCTAATCATTTCCATGTATATTACATGTAGATATGACAGACAAGAAAGAAGCATTTATTTTTCAAACGACCTTGAACTTGCACAACTGACCATGGGTCAAGTTCATGACACATCCTCAAGTCATCAACAATCTTTAAATGAAAAAGCAATATCCAATGTTTCTCCTTAAAAACAGTATAAAGCAGACAAAACTTATGAAATCTCTTTCAATGACCTTGAACTTCACAAAATAACCTTGAAACAAAATCATAACACACACTTAGGTCATAAGCAATCTTTGTGTGAAGTAAGAACTTTCAATGATTGGAGGGCGCCTTGTTTAGAACGCTACATTACAGAAATAATTTGTTCACTTAAGGTCTACTCCGCGCCCTGGCGCCGAAAATCAGTGTCACTAGTGCCTAATTTGGCGCCGGAATCCTCAAGGGATTACCCGTCCCCAAAGGAATCCGGGCTCACCTAATAAGCACAACTCCTAGTTTGGGCGCAGGGCGCCTTGTTTAGAACGCTACATTACAGAAATAATTTGTTCACTTACGGTCTACTCCGTGCCCTGGCGCCGGAAATCGTTGTCACTAGTGCCTAATTTGGCGCCGGAATCCTCGAGGGTACACCCGTCCCCGAGGAATCCGGGCTCACCTTATGAGCACAAGTCCTAGTTTGGGTGCAAGGCGGCCTAATAATTTCAGTTGTTTAACATCGGGATCGGAAAACGCTTGAAAAATAGTCGATAATTTTAACTAATTTTTGTTAGTGCGTTGGAGTTAGTGCTGGCTAGCTTGACTCTGGTAGTGAACTATCATGGTACATGTATTTCAAAGAAACAAGAAATCTGTCGACACTTGCAGTACTTTGATGATTTCTATTGCGACCGACTGCGTTGCATAATGTAGTCGTATTTCATAACTTCTTAATCCGAGAACAATTTTCCTTTGACTTAAAACTTTTAAGTATAATATATTATTCCGTTCATATCTGTAGAAGTTTAGCGTGTTCAACAGGTTTATTTATTAGCAACATTATCCGATTACGATTTCGTACCTACACGTATAATGTGAAGATGATTGACTTCGAATAATAGCCTTATTGTTTAACAATTGACCACTGTAGTGAAAGCACACTTCGATACTCAATAATATTCGATAACCTTCAAGGATGATCTGCAGCCATAAACATAACCCGGCTGGGGCTATAGATGTTCTCAGCTGTGTGCGCTGAAGCGACACAAGATTTTCGGTCGCACGCTGCGATTGAATTAACACAGACTGACCGAATAAACAAACGGGTGGGAAAGTGAAAATGTTACACATAAGAAGTCGCCAAAAAATGATTTTCGTCAAATCTGATTATCTTTTTGCCAATTAAAAAAAATCCAAATGCCTCAATTCAGGACATCCTTTTATCGTGCCAGCACCTACCGCAAACATGAAACATGGAACTTTGATTATAATAAACTACCTTGTGCGCAATCGTATTAATCATTGCTAAATCAACTATACATGTAAAATAAATTTCATCTTAAACCAATATCATAGTTGACGTACAAAAGTCTGAAACATGCACGCGTGATAAGGTACATGTAGAAGAACACAAACCTGTCAACTCGCGCGGGATCTCCTCGGCCATGTGCGAGGAATGATCATCATTTAAAAGTTTTAATATTTATGGGTTGTTTGTTGATTTAAAACAATATTTGTACAGATTTAAAAACATGTTAGACCTACAAACCAACCATTAATTTAAGTCTGACGAAGTTTCCGATTTGTAGTAATATCGCCTTTATAAATTTTCAGAACGTCTTCTTAATTTACACTCTAATGTTTAATTAAATAAAAACAAGATGGACAAACTCTTATAACATGAAGAAATTAAAACATATCTTGTATTTTATTTAAGGGTATATAAACTAAAACAATTCTAGAGTTCGCGGCTAAATAAACTCATATATGAGAGACGCAACTCTCGTGTATTAGATAACCGCTGACCGCTAGTTAGCCCCGTCGCGACCATGGTGACCGATTTTCTAGGCCGCGGGTGAGGGATAGCTTACGAAACGGTACACACACAGCTCTGATTCAAGGTAGATTTTAAATGCATGCAGTATGAAAACTCAAATGTAATACATAGATTTATTTTAAATCCATACTTTGTGTTTTACTACAAAGGAAGAATAATGTTTTGTTTTCCGATTCTCGTTTTAGGGATTGTGCACTATAAGAACTTAACAAAACTGACATAAACTCCTAAAAAAAAATCTATTCTAAAAAAAAATTTCCTGTATAAACCAGCATACTTTCTGTGGTAACTTTATGCCAGTTGCACGCACATAGACTTTCGTTAACTTGCCAAATTAAACGAGGTACATGTTAACATGTACAGCTTTTTACACCCATACAACACACATCACCAACAAAATAACATTGTAACGACCTTTCTGAGATCCCATCAAACAACTTTTCCAGCGACAGCCACATCGAAATCCTAACCGTTTTTGAGTTATTAAGCAAAAACTTTCAAGCGCTATTGGCCCTTAATTTTAGGGGCCAGCTCTTTTTTATTGGTGTCAAATGAAAGCGTTTAACATTCTGCACAATTTTTATTATACATGTCTTAACAAAATATTTTTCGTTTAAAAGATACAAAGAAAAATATGTCTAAATTTTCTCACTTTTTGGAACCCTATTTTTTGACCCCCTACCTTTTTCTAAATAAAAAACGTAATCCAAAAACAAAAATCGATGTGCACAACTTCAATGTCTCTGTTATTCAAATTCGTTGGATTCCCATTCCCTGCTATCATAGTCTCGGAGCCTTTGTCTGGAAACCAAAGGCCCTAAAAAATTTTTAAAGGGGAATAACTCGTTAACGGAAGAGGAATTTTAAAGTTTATGAAATGTTTTAGATATTGTTTTGTAATGTCTATGAGCCCTGAAAATTTGAGCAAAAACCGTTCAGAAATGAGCAAGATATGAAGCCTCAAAGTTCGCGTCTAGGAAGAAAAAAAAAAAAAGAACTAGACACGATCTCGTTGCGAGCAACGAGGAGGTCTTCCGTCCGATTTTAAGAAGGTGATATGACATCATCGACTTTGATTTTCGACAAGAAAACATGATTTGTAAAAACGAGTGGAGTACTACTGCTTTTCTGCATCGCACTTTATAAGTTCTCTTATGTTGCTTTTTTTAAATACTAGCATTTCTTCCAATTGAGATACACACGATTAAACTTTTTACTTCTGGCCCCTAAAACCCCTAATTAGGTAACGCATAAGTAAATCATTATATTGTTAGGATATATAAACGTATTATACCTAATTTTGCTTTTATAACCCTCATAAAATATCCCTCAGTAAACGGTTACAGATAAAAGACTTTAGGGCCCTCTGGTCCCCTAAATTTAGGGGCCAGCCCCTTTTTCTTGATATCAAATGAAAGGTCATTTAACTCTAAACACATTATGTTCAACAAGTGTTTAGAAATTCGTTACTGTTCTTGAGATATATGGGAAAAAACATTTTAGGGGCCGACCCCTTATCTTCTTATAGGGGCCGTTTAACGAAATTTTGAAGGTTGCATTTTGTTAAGTACATCATTTTGAGCAACTTTCCTTCTATTACATTTCATAATATTTTTCATTTCTGAGATATGGGTGATCAAAATTTTGTACTTTTGGCCCCTAATAACCCCTAATTACGTAACACATGATAAAATCATTACATTGCTTGGATAAATACCTGTGAGATAAACATATTTGCTTCTATAACCTTTCACAAAATATCTCTCAGTAAAGGGCTACAGATAAAAGACTTTAGAGCCCTCCGATCCCCTAATTTAAGGGGCCAGCCCCTTTTTCTTGATATCTATTAAAAGGTCTTTTAATTTTAAACACATTTTCTTCAACAAGTGTTTAGGAATTCGTTACCGTTTTTAAATATATATGGGAAAAACATTTTAGGGCCGACCCCTTATCTCCTTAAAGGGGCCGTTTAACGAAATTTTGAATGTTGCATTTTGTTAAGTACATCATTTTGAGCATCTTTCCTTCTATAATGCATTTCAAAATATTTTTCTTTTGTAAGATATGGGTGATCAAAATTTTGGACTTTTGGCCCCTAAAAACCCCTAATTACGTAACACATGATAAAATCATTACATTGCTTGGATAAATATCTGTGAGATAAACATATTTGCTTTTATAACCTTTCACAAAATATCCCTCAGTAAAGGGCTACAGATAAAAGACTTTAGAGCCCTCCGATCCCCTAATTTAAGGGGCCAGCCCCTTTTTCTTGATATCTATTAAAAGGTCTTTTAATTTTAAACACATTTTCTTCAACAAGTGTTTAGGAATTCGTTACCGCTTTTAAATATATATGGGAAAAACATTTTAGGGCCGACCCCTTATCTCCTTTAAGGGGCCGTTTAACGAAATTTTGAATGTTGCATTTTGTTAAGTACATCATTTTGAGCATCTTTCCTTCTATAATGCATTTCAAAATATTTTTCTTTTGTGAGATATGGGTGATCAAAATTTTGGACTTTTGGCCCCTAAAAAACCCTAATTACGTAACACATGATAAAATCATTACATTGCTTGGATAAATACCTGTGAGATAAACATATTTGCTTTCATAACCTTTCACAAAATATCCCTCAGTAAAGGGCTACAGATAAAAGACTTTAGAGCCCTCCTATCCCCTTATTTAAGGGGCCAGCCCCTTTTTTCTTGATATCAATTAAAAGGTCCTTTAATTTCAAACACATTTTATTAAACAAGTGTTTAGAAATTCGTTACCGTTCTTGAGATATATGGGAAAAAATATTTTAGGGGCCGACCCCTGATCTCCTTATAGGGGCCTTTTAACGAAATTTTGAATGTTGCATTTTGTTAAGTACATCATTTTGAGCAACTTTCCTTCTATAATGCATTTCAAAATATTTGTGCATTTTGTAATATAAGTGATCGAAATTTTGGACTTCTAGCCCCTTAAAACCCCTAATTACGTAACACATGATAAAATCATTACATTGCTTGGATAAATACTTGTGAGATAAACATATTTGCTTCTATTACCTTTCACAAAATATCCCTCAGTAAAGGGCTACAGATAAAAGACTTCAGAGCCCTCTGGTCCCCTAATTTTAGGGGCCAGCCCCTTTTTCTTGGTATCAAATGAAAGCTCTTGTAAAAATAAACTTTTTTTACATAACATGTTTTAACAAAATATTTTTCAGAAAAGAGATAAACAAAGAAAACCAGAAAAAATTACGACGTTTTTTTTATCTCAATTTTCGGGTCCAGGCGAGCTTCGGCGCATTTTGCGCCAGACATTAATGGCTCACTTTAGACAAAACTACAATCATTCGTCTACAATTCCTGAAAATTTGAATTTGATATCTTTTATCGTTTAGGAGGAGTTCGACGGACAAGCTGACACTCTAAAAATCGCTAAAACGCCAATATCTCTAAAACGGAAATGACGTCATCGAAATAAAAAATTTCCAATAAGGTTCAGATCAATATCTACTAGATCTGAAAGTTTCATGAAAATCAGACGAGCCATTTCCGAGAGCTCGCGTGCACAAAATTTGTAAGGGGGAAAAAAAAAACTAGAGCAAAGCTCGTTGCAAAGCAACGAGTGGGTCTTCCGTAAATGTCGAAAGTAAAGCTAGAAGTTTCTGTAAGAAGCAGAGTTTTTAATCCAATAAACATAAGAAACTAAGACAAAAAGAAAAAAAGTCGAATTATTCTTGGTACGAGTTAACAAAATCCGAATGATTCTAAGAACGAATTGACAAGAACCGTATCGATTTCAAGAACAACTTAGCAAATACAAATCCGAATGTGTTAAAGTACGATTTTACAAGTATTCACGAATTGTTTACCGTTTTAGAGATATCCGAACAACTGTTTTTTAGGGGCCGACCCTTAAACTCCTTACCGGGACCACCAACAAATAAATTTTAGGTACCATATTGTTAAGAACATTATTTCGAGCAACTTTTCTTCTACAATGCTTTTCAAAATATTTCTCCTTTTCTAGATATTAATGATAAGAATTTTGGACATCTGGCCCTTTGAAACCCCTAATTACGTAATATATGACTTAGGTATGGTACTCTATAGATAAACAACTGTACAATGAACATTTTTGCTTCTATAATTAATAACAAATTATTTTTCAGTAAAGGGTTATTATAAAAAGACTTTAGAGCCCTCTTGGCCCCTTATTTTAGGGGCCAGCCCTTATTTCTTGATATTAAATAAAAGATCTAGTAAATATAAACACATTTTGTTCAACAAGTGTTTAGAAATTGTTGACCGTTTTAAAGATATCTGAACAAATGTGTTTAAGGGGCCGATCCTTAAACTCCTTACCGGGGCTACCAACAAAAAATTTTTAGGTACCATATTGTTAAGAACATTATTTTGAGCAACCTTTCTTCTACAATGCTTTTCAAAATATTTCTCCTTTTCAAGATATTAAAGATCAAAGTTTTGGGCTTTTGGCCCCTTGAAACCCCTAATTACGTAACATAGGTATGGTACTCTATAGATAAAAAGATGTACAATGAACATTTTTGCTTCAATAATATATAACAAATTATTTTTCAGTAAATAGTTATTATTAAAAGACTTTGTAGCCCTCCTGGCCCCTAATTTGAGGGGCCAGCCCCTTTTTCTTGATATCAAACGAAAGTCCTTGTTAATCTGAACAACTTTTGCATTACATGTCTTAACAAAATATTTACACATTAAAAGCTAGGGCTGAAAATGTGCGAAAATTTCATGAAAAAAAATGGTGCCAATTTTTGAGCTCGGGCGAGCTTCGGCGCCTTGGGCATTTTTCAAAATATCAAATTAATAGGATCATCTACAGACATTCATCTACTAATCCCTGAAAGTTTCACAATTAGTTTTTGAGAAGTTACGTGGACAAAATGGTCCTTAAAAATTCACTAGATTCTCAAAATCTCAAACCGGAAGTGACGTCATCAGCCAAAAACTTTATAATATCAAGTATGTTTGATGCTTAATACGTCCTGAAAATTTCATGCAAATCAGTCGAGTAGTTCACGAGAAATAGCGTTCGAAAAAAGTCAGAAAAAAAATTTTAAAAAAATAATAATAAAGACTAGAGCAAAGCTCGTTGCAAAGCAACGAGTGGGTCTTCCGTTAATGTCGAAAGAAAAGCTAGATGTTCCTATAAGAAGCAGAGCTCTAAAACCAATACCAGGAGTTTTAAAACAAAAAGATATAAAAAATCGAATAATTCTTGGTACGACTTAACAAAATCCGAATGACTTTATGTACGAATTAACAAAAACCTTAACGATTTCAAGAACGACTTGACAAAAAAATCCGAATGTGTTTAAGAACGACTTAACAAATATCGAATCATTCTAGGTACGAGTTAATTTAACTTTGAACATACCACTATTTTCTTAACCAAGAATGTGGAATCAAAATTTCCGGAAAAATCAATTTTTAAACCCCTATATCTCTGTAATGCATCGTCCGATTTTAAAACGGATTTCAGATTTAAATTAAGCTTAATAACTTGAACATTTTTGATTCAATGATATATAACAAATTATTTTTCAGTAAAAAGTTATTATTAATAGACTTAAGAGCCCTCTTGGCCCCTAATTTAAGGGGCCAGCCCTTTTTTCTTGATACCAAATGAAAGATCTCGCAAATATAAACATATTTTGTTCAACAAGTGTTCAGGAATTGTTGACCGTTCTAGAGATATCTGAACTAATGTGTTTTAGGGGCCGACCCTTAAACTCCTTACTGGGGCCACCAACAAATTTTTTTTAGGTAGCATAATGTTGAGAACATTATTTTAAGCATTTTTTGTTCTACAATGCTTTTCAAAATATTTCTCCTTTTCTAGATATTAATGATCAAATTTTTGGACTTCTGGCCCTTTGAAACCCCTAATTACATAACATATGATTAAGGTGTGGTACTGTATAGATAAACAACTGTACAATAAACATTTTTGCTTCTATAATTGATAACAAATTATTGTTCAGTAAAGAGTTATTGCAAAAAGACTTTAGAGCCCTCTTGGCCCCTAATTTGAGGGGCCAGTCCTTTTTTCTTGATATCAAATGAAAGCCCGTAGAAATTGAAACAACTTTTGCATTACATGTTTTAACAAAATATTTATACATCAAAAGATATAAGAGAAAATGTTCGAAAATTTCGTGAAAAAATTTGGTTCTAATTTTCAGGTTCAGGCGAGCTTCGAGGCCTTGCGCAATTTTAATAATTGGAAGCAAGGGGGTACAACTTCAGACTTTAATCTACAATCCTGGAAAAATGTCAAGCTTCTATCTTGATTAGTTTCGGAGGAGATGCGGGGACAAAATGACCCTTAAAAATTTACAAAATCATCATTATCTGAAACCGGAAGTGACATCATCATTTAAAAATTTGACATTATGTAGCGCCGATGATGCTCTATCAGTCCTGAAAATTCAGTGCAAATCGGTTGAATAGTTTTTGAGAAATAACGCTTCAAAAAAGTCAGAAAAAGAAAAAAAAGAATAATAACTAGAGCAAAGCTCGTTGCAAAGCAACGAGTGGGTCTTCCGTTAATCTCGAAAGAAAAGCTAGATGTTCCTGTAAGAAGCAGAGCTCTAAAACCAATACCAGAAGTAATTAAAACAAAAAGATATAAGAAATCGAATAATTCTTGGTACGACTTAACAAAATCCGAATGACTTTAAGTACGAATTAACAAAAACCTTAACGATTTCAAGAATGACTTGACAAAAAAAATCCGAATGTGTTTAAGAACGACTTAACAAATATAGAATCATTCTAGGTACGAGTTACTTTAACTTTGAACATAACACTATTTTCTTAACCAAGAATGTGGAATCAAAATTTCCGGAAAAATCAATTTTTAAACCCCTATATATCTGTAATGCATCGTAAGATTTTAAAACGGATTTCAGATTTGAATTAAGCTTAAAAAGTTGAACATTTTTGCCTCAATAATATATAACAAATTATTTTTCAGTAAATAGTTATTATTAAAATACTTTGTAGCCCTCCTGGCCCCTAATTTGAGGGGCCAGCCCCTTTTTCTTGATATCAAATGAAAGGTTTCGCAAATATAAACATATTTTGTTCAACAAGTGTTCACGAATTGTTAACCGTTATAGACATATCTGAACAACTGTGTTTTAGGGGCCGACTGTTAAACTCCTTAATAGGGCCACCAACAAAATTTTTTAAGGTATCACATTGTTAAAAACATTATTTTGAGCAACTTCCATTCTACAATGCTTTTCAAAATATTTCTCCTTTTCTAGATATTAATGATCAGAGTTTTGGACTTCTGGCCCCTTGAAACCCCTAATTACGTAACATATGACTTAGGTATGGTACTGTTTAGATAAACAGCTGTACAAAGAATATTTTTGCTTCTATAATATATAACAAATTATTTTTCCGTAAAAAGTTATTGCAAAAAGACTTCAGAGCCCTCTTGGCCCCTAATTTGAGGGGCCAGCCCCCTTTTCTTGATATCAAATGAAAGCCCGTTGAAATTGAAACAACTTTTGCATTACATGTTTTAACAAAATATTTACAGGTTTAAAAATATTTCAGAAAATGTGCAAAATTTTTGTGAAAAAAATTGGTGCCAATTTTCGACCTCAGGCGAGCTTCAACGCCTTGCGTATTATCCATATTTTAAAACAATGCGGTACATCTACAGACTTTAATCTACAATCCCTGAAAATTTCAACTTTTTATCGTGAATAGTTTCAGAGGAGTTGCGTGGACAAAATGACCCTTAAATTTTCATTAAATCGTCAATATCTTAAACCGGAAGTGACGTCATCAAAATATTTAACTGAAAACATTTATCCCCTCCGATGCTCTATAAGTCCTGAAAATTTGGTGCAAATCGAGTGAATAGTTTTCGAGAAATAAAGCTTTAAAGAAGGCAGAAAAAGAATATTAAGAATAATAATAACTAGACACGATCTCGTTGCGAGCAACGAGAAGGTCTTCCGTCCGATTTTAAGAAGGTGATATGAGTTCTCTTACGCTGCTTTTTTTAATACTAGCATTTCTTCCAATTGAGATAGAAACGATTAAACTTTTTACATCTGGCCCCTAAAAGCCCTAATTAGATAAGTAAATCATTATATTGTTAGGATATATAAACGTATTATACCTTATTTTGCTTTTATAATCCTCACAAAATATCTCTCAGTAAACGGCTACAGATAAAAGACTTTAGGGCCTTCTGGTGTCCTAATGTGAGGGACCAGCCCCTTTTTCTTGATATCAAATAAAAGGTCATTTAACTCTAAACACACTTTGTTCAGGAAGTGTTTAGAAATTCGTTACCGTTTTTAATGTATACGGCAAAGAAAGTTTTAGGGGCCGACCCATTATCTCCTTTTAGGGCCGTTTAACGAAA
Organism: Magallana ariakensis; assembly: GCA_020458035.1. NCBI lineage: Eukaryota > Metazoa > Mollusca > Bivalvia > Ostreida > Ostreidae > Magallana > Magallana ariakensis. Next base: position 55,035,014 of record CM035813.1, read on the forward strand.
TTTTGAAGGTTGCTTATTGTTAAGTACATCATTTTGAGCCTCTTTCCTTCTATACTGCATTTCAAAATATGTTTTCTTTCTGAGATATAGGTGATAAAAACTTAGGACTTTTAATCCCTAAAAACCCCTAATTACGTAACACATGGTAAAATCATTACATTGCTAGAATAAATCAGTGTGAGATAAACATATTTGCTTCTATAACCATTCACAAAATATCTATCAGTGAAGGGCTACATATAAAAAACTTTAAAGCCCTCTGGACCCCTAATTATAGGGGCCCCTTCTTCTTGATATCAAATGAAAGGTCATTTAATTCTAAACACATTTTGCTCAACAAGTGTTTAGAAAATCGTTACCGTTCTTGAGATATAGGGGATAAAAACATTTTAGGGGCTGACCCCTTATCTCCTTATAGGGGCCGTTTAACGAAATTTTGAAGGTTGCATATTGTTAAGTACATCATTTCGAGTATTTTTCATTCTATACTGCATTTCAAAATATTTTTTTCTTTCTGAGATATGGGTGATCAAAATTTTGGACCTTTGGCCCCTAAAAACCCCTAATTACGTAACACATAATAAAATCATTACATTGCTTGGATACATAACTATGAGATAAACATATTCGCTTCTATAACCATTCACAAAATATCTAACAGTAAAGGGCTACATATAAAAAACTTTAGAGCCCTTTGGTCCCCTAATTGTAGGGGCCAGCCCCTTTTTCTTGATATCAAATGAAAGGTCCTTTAATTCTAAACACATTTTGTTCAACAAGTGTTTAGGAAATCGTTACCGTTCTTGAGATATATGGGAAAAACAATTTAGGGGCCGGCCCCTTATCTCCTTATAGGGGCCGTTTAACAAAATTTTAAAGGTTGCATATTGTTAAGTACATCGTTTTGAGCATCTTTCCTTCTATACTGCATTTCAAAATGTTTTTCCTTTCTGATATATGGGTGATCAAAATTTTGGATTTTTGGCCCCTAAAAACCCCTAATTACGTAACGCATGATAAAATCATTACATTGCTCGGATAAATAACTGTGAGATAAACATATTTGCTTCTATAACCTTTTACAAAATATCTATCAGTAAAGGGCTACATATAAAACACTTTAGAGCCCTTTGGTCCCCTAATTTTAGGGGCCACCCCCTTTTTCTTGATATCAAATAAAAGGTCCTTTAATTCTAAACACATTTTGCTCAACAAGTGTTTAGGAAATCGTTACCGTTCTTGAGATATATGGGAAAAAACATTTTAGGGGCCGGCCCCTTATCTCCTTATAGGGGCCGTTTAACGAAATTTTAAAGGTTGCATTTTGTTAAGTACATCGTTTTGAGCATCTTTCCTTCTATACTGCATTTCAAAATATTTTTCCTTTCTGATATATGGGTGATCAAAATTTTGGACTGTTGGCCCCTAAAAACCCCTAATTACGTAACGCATGATAAAATCCTTACATTGCTTGGATAAATAACTGTGAGATAAACATATTTGCTTCTATAACCTTTCAGAAAATATCTATCAGTAAAGGGCTACATATAAAAAACTTTAGAGCCTTCTGATCCCCTAATTTTAGGGGCCAGCCCCTTTTTCTTGGTATTAAATAAAAGATCTTGTAAATACAAACTTTTTTTACATTACATGTTTTAACAAAATATTTTTCAGAAAAGAGATAAACAAAGAAAACCCGAAAAAATTACAACATTTATTTAATCTCAATTTTCGGGTCCTGGCGAGCTTTGAGGCTCTTTGAGCTAGACATTTATTAGACATATCTACAATCTTTCGTCTATCATCCCTGAAAATTTGAACTCAATATCTTTTACCGTTAAGGAGGAGTTCAATGGACAAGCAGACCCTTTAAAATTCACTAAATCGTCAATATCTCAGAAACGGAAATGACGTCATCAATTTAAAAAATTTCCAATAAGGTTCAGATTAACATCTATCAGATCTGAAAGTTTCATTAAAATCGACCGAGCCGTTTTCGAGAACTCGCGTGCACAAAATTTGTAAGAAAAAAAAAGAAAAAAAATAATAACTAGACACGATCTCGTTGCGAGCAACGAGGAGGTCTTCCGTCCGATTTTAAGAAGGTGATATGACAAAATCAACAAGAAAACAGTCATGATCTGTAAAAAGGAGTGGAGTACTTATGCTTTTCTGCATCGCTTTTTATAAGTTCTCTTACGATGCTTTTTTCAATACTAGCATTTCTTCCAATTGAGATAGAAACGATTAAACTTTTTACATCTGGCCCCTAAAAGCCCTAATTAGATAAGTAAATTATTATATTGTTGGGATATATAAACGTATTATACCTTATTTTGCTTTTATAACCCTCACAAAATATCTCTCAGTAAACGGATACAGATAAAAGACTTTAGGGCCCTCTGGTGCCCTGATGTGAGGGGCCAGCCCCTTTTTCTTGATATCAAATAAATGGTCATTTAACTCTAAACTCATTTTGTCCAGCAAGTGTTTAGAAATTCGTTACCGTTTTTAATGTAACGGCAAAGAACGTTTTAGGGGCCGACCCCTTATCTCCTTTTAGGGCCGTTTAACGAAAGTTTTGAAGGTTGCTTATTGTTAAGTACATCACTTTGAGCATCTTTCCTTCTATACCATATTTCAAAATAGTTTTTCTTTCTGAGATATGGGTGATCAAAATTTTGGACTTTTAACCCCTAAAAACCCCTAATTACGCAACACATGATAAAATCATTACATTGCTAGAATAAATCACTGTGAGATAAACATATTTGCTTCTATAACCATTCACAAAATATCTCTCAGTGAAGGGCTGCATATAAAAAACTTTAGAGCCCTCTGGGCCCCTAATTTTAGGGGCCAGCCCCTTTTTCTTGATATTAAATAATAGGTCATTTAGTTCTAAACACATTTTGTTGAACAAGTGTTTAGAAATTCGTTACCGTTCTTGAGATATATGGGAAAGAACGATTTAGGGGCCGATCCCTTATCTCCTTATAGGGGCCGTTTAACGAAATTTTAAAGTTTGCATATTGTTAAGTACATCATTTTGAGTATCTTTCCTTCTATACTGCATTTCAAAATTTTTTTTCTTTCTGAGATATGGGTGATCAAATTTTTGGACCTTTGGCCCCTAAAAACCCCTAATTACGTAACACATGATAAGATCATTACATTGCTTGGATAAATAACTATGAGATAAACATATTTGCTTCTATAACCATTCACAAAATATCTATCAGTAAAGGGCTACATATAAAAAACTTTAGAGCCCTTTGGTCCCCTAATTTTAGGGGCCAGCCCCTTTTTCTTGATATCAAATGAAAGGTCCTTTTATTCTAAACACATTTTGTTCAACAAGTGTTTAGAAAATCGTTACCGTTCTTGAGATATATGGGAAAAAACATTTTAGGGGCCGGTTCCTTATCTCCTTATAGGGGCCGTTTAACGAAATTTTAAAGGTTGCATATTGTTAAGTACATCGTTTTGAGCATCTTTCCTTCTATACCATATTTCAAAATATTTTTCCTTTCTGAGATATGGGTGATCAAAATTTTGGACTTTTGGCCCCTAAAAACCCCTAATTACGTAACGCATGATAAAATCATTACATTGCTTGGATAAATAACTGTGAGATAAACATATTTGCTTCTATAATCTTTCACAAAATATCTATCAGTAAAGGGCTACATATAAAAAACTTTAGAGCCCTCTGGGCCCCTAATTTTAGGGGCCAGCCCCTTTTTTCTTGATATTAATTTAAAGATCATTTAATTCTAAACACATTTTGTTCAACAAGTGTTTAGAAATTCGTTACCGTTCTTGAGATATATGGGAAAGAACGTTTTAGGAGCCGATCCCTTATCTCCTTATAGGGGCCGTTTAACGAAATTTTGAAGGTTGCATATTGTTTAGTACATCATTTTGAGCATCTTTCCTTCTATACTGCATTTCAAAATATTTTTCCTTTCTGAGATATGGGTGATCAAAATTTTGGACTTTTGGCCCCTAAAAACCCCTAATTACGTAACACATGATAAAATCCTTACATTGCTTGGATAAATAACTGTGAGATAAACATATTTGCTTCTATAACCTTTCACAAAATATCTATCAGTAAAGGGCTACAGATAAAAAACTTTAGAGCCCTCTGGGCCCCTAATTTTAGGGGCCAGCCCCTTTTTCTTGGTATTAAATGAAAGATCTTGTAAATATAAACTTTTTTTACATAACATGCTTTAACAAAATATTTTTCAGAAAAGAGATAAACAAAGAAAACCCGAAAAAATTACAACGTTTATTTAATCTCAATTTTCGGGTCCAGGCGAGCTTTGATGCTCTTTGAGCCAGACATTTTTTATCGCCTTTAGACATATCTACAATCTTTCGTCTATCATCCCTGAAAATTTGAACTCAATATCTTTTACCGTTAAGGAGGAGTTCAATGGACAAGCAGACCCTTTAAAATTCACTAAATCGTCAGTATCTCAGAAACGGAAATGACGTCATCAATTTAAAAAATTTCCAATAAGGTTCAGATCAACATCTATCAGATCTGAAAGTTTCATTAAAATCGACCGAGCCGTTTTCGAGAACTCGCGTGCACAAAATTTGTAAGAAAAAAAAAGAAAAAAAATAATAATAATATGGAAAAAGAAACAAAGCAAAAACAATAAGGTCTTCCGTTGGAAACGGAAGACCTTAATAATATGGAAAAAGAAACAAAGCAATAACAATAAGGTCTTCCGTTGGAAACAGAAGACCTTAATAATAGAAAGAAACAGTAGAAAAACAAGAGGGTCTTCCGTCGGAAACGGAAGACCCTAATAACTAGAGCAAAGCTCGTTGCAAAGCAACGAATGGGTCTTCCGTTTATGTCGAAAGTAAAGCTTAAAGTTTCTCTAAGAAGCAGAGTTCTTAAACCAATAAACATAACTAAATAAAACAAAAAGAAAAAAAATCGAATTATTTTTAGTACGAATTAACAAAAACATTATCAACTTAGCAAATACAAATCCGAATGTGTTTAAGTACGATTTAACAATTATCGAATTATTTAAGGTACGAGTTAATTTAACTTTGAGCATAACACTATTTTCTTTACCAAGAATGTGAAATCAAAATTTCCGGAAAAGTCAATTTTTAAACACCTATATCTCTGTAATGCATTGGTCGATTTTAAAACGGATTTCAGTTTTAAATTAAGCTTAATAAGCTTTTACTTTTGCTTTTATGATTTATAACAAATTATCGCTCTGAAAAAGGTTACTATAAAGACTTCGTAGCCCTCCCGGCCCCTAATTTGAGAGGTCAGCCCCTTTTTCTTGATATCAAATGAAAGGTCTCGCAAATATAAACATATTTTGTACAACAAGTGTTCACGAATTGTTAACCGTTATAGAGATATCGGAACAACTGTGTTTTAGGGGCCGACCGTTAAACTCCTTACTGGGGCCACCAACGAAAAATTTTGTTAAGAACATTATTTTGAGCAACTTTTGTTCTACAATGCTTTTCAAAATATTTCTCCTTTTCAAGATAATAATGATCAAAGTTTTGGAATTCTGGCCCCTTCAAACTCCTAATTACGTAACATATGACTTTGATATGGTTCTGTATAGATGAACAGCTGTACAATGAACATTTTTGCTTCTATAATTATTAACAAATTATTTTTCAGTAAAGAGTTATAATAAAAATACTTTAGAGGGCTCTTGGCCCCTAATTTGAGGGGCCAGCCCCTTTTTCTTGATATTAAATAAAAGATCTCATTAATATAAGCATATTTTGTTAAATAAGTGTTCAGAAATTGTTGACCGATTTGGGGGTATCTCAACAAAAGTGTTTTAGGGGCCGACCCTTAAACACCTTACTTGGGCCATAAACCATAAATTTTAAGGTCCAATGTTCTTAAGAACATTATTTTAAGCAACTTTTATTCAACATTGCCTTTTAAAATATTTCTCCTTTTGAAGATATTAATGATCAAAGTTTTGGTCTTCTGGCCCCTTGAAACCCCTAATTACGTAACAAATGTTTAAAATAAGGTACTGTGTAGATAAGCAACTGTACAATGAACATTTTTGCTTCTATAATTAATAACAAATTATTGCTCAGTAAAGAGTTAAGAATAAAAGACTTTAGAGCCCTCCTGGCCCCTAATTAAAGGGGCCAGCCCCTTTTTATTAAAACAAAACAAAAGCTCGTGTAAATCCCAACAACTTTTGCATTACATGTTTTAACAAATTATCTACAGGTAAATAGATATTTTGCAAAACGTGTTAAAATTTTGCCAAAAATTTTGGTGCTAATTTTCGACCTCGGGCGAGCTTCGGCGCCGTGCGCATTTTCCACAATGTCAAATACAGAGGATCATCTACAGACATCCACCTACATATTCCTGAAAGTTTCACGTTTCTATACCCCTTAGTTTCGGAGGAGTTACGTGGACAAAATGGCCCTTAAAAATTCACAAAATCTTCAAAATCTCAAACCGGAAGTGACGTCATCAGCTCAAAATTTTATAATCGCAAGCACGTTTTAGATTCTATCAGACCTGTAAATTTGGTGAAAATCGACCAAATAGTTTTTGAGTTATAGCTCTCGAAAAATGTCAGAGGAAAAATAATATGAAATAACTAGATCGTTCTCGTTGCGAGCAACGAGTGGGTCTTCCGTCCGATTTTTGAATAAATGAGATAAAACTCATCGTTTTAAAGATAAAATTGTGAGTCTACGCAAAAAAATGAAAAAAAAATTTTGCGGCACTCGGGGCTTGAACCCGGGTCGCCTGGGCAATGTCCACGACCATAACGACTGAGCTACTCGGACTCTCGCTTCAGGACTTTGAGCCTTAATATCTCGAGAATGCCTTGATCGATTTTAAAACGAATTACATATTCTGAATCAGAAAAAGGATCACTATATCACTGTAAAAATTTTAAAGAAAAATATTAAAAAATAAAAAAATTCAAAAATTAAATTTTTTAAATTTCCTTCCGGTGACGACCGGAAGTGACGGCGGACATTCTCTTGACCGAGGTGCACCAGAAAATAGGTAGATCTATCATCTCTGAAAATTTCAGCCCTTTATCTTTACTCGTTTTTGAGAAACCTGACAGACAAAATTGACTTTTTAAAATCGTAAACGGACGATAACTTCCGACCGGAAGTGAATTTTCAAAAAGTGATTTGAAAACATCAAATTCAAATAAAAACGCGTTTATCTTGAAAATTTGAACGAAATCGATCCAGCCATCTCCGAGAAATCGTCTGCACAAAATCGGTAAGAAAAAAAAAGAATAATAACTAGATCGTTCTCGTTGCGAGCAACGAGTGGGTCTTCCGTCCGATTTTTGAAGAAATGAGATAAAACTCATCGTTTTAAAGATAAAATTGTGAGTCTACGCAAAAAAAACGAAAAAAAAATTTTCGGCACTCGGGGCTTGAACCCGGGTCGCCTGGGCACTGTCCACGACCATAACGACTGAGCTACTCGGGCTCTCGCTTCAGGACTTTGACGCTTAATATCTCGAGAATGCGTTGATCGATTTTGAAACAAATTACATATTCTGAATCAAAAAAAGGGTCACTATCAACCCTGCAGAAAAATATAAAAAAAGAAATAGATTGAAAAAATCGATTTTTTGTCTTTCCATCCGGTGACGACCGGAAGTGACGGGGGACGTTTCTATGAGCATGTTGCACCAGAAAATCGGTATATCTATCATCACTGAAAATTTCAGCCCTCTATCTTTTCTCGTTTTTGAGAAACGTCGCAGACAAAATTGACTTTTAAATATTGTTTAACGACTATAACTTCCGACCGGAAGTAAATTTTGAAAATTTGTCACGGCGGTACAAACTTCAGATAAGGAGGCATCAGCCCTAAAAATTTGAAGGAAATTGAACGAGCCATCTCTGAGAAATCGCCTGCACAAAATTTGCGAGGAAAAAAAGAATAATAACTAGATCGTTCTCGTTGCGAGCAACGAGTGGGTCTTCCGTCCGATTTTTGAAGAAATGAGATAAAACTCATCGTTTTAAAGATAAAATTGTGAGTTTACGCAAAAAAAACGAAAAAAAAATTTTCGGCACTCGGGGCTTGAACCCGGGTCGCCTGGGCACTGTCCACGACCATAACGACTGAGCTACTCGGGCTCTCGCTTCAGGACTTTGACGCTTAATATCTCGAGAATGCGTTAACCGATTTTGAAACAAATTACATATTCGGAATCAGTAAAAGGGTCACTATCAAACCGATAGAAAATTATTTTAAAATAAAAAAGTTGAAAAATTCGATTTTTGAAATTTACTTCCGGTGCCGACCGGAAGTGACGGCGGACATTCTCTGGACGGAGGTGCACCAGAAAATATCTAGATCTATCATCTCTGAAAATTTCAGGTCTAAATCTTTACTAGTTTTTGAGAAACGTCGCAGACAAAATTGACTTTTAAAAATCGTTTAACGACGATAACTTCCGACCGGAAGTGAATTTTCAAAAACTGTCCCAGCGGTATAAACTTCAGATGACGGGGCATTATCCCTGAAAATTTGAAGAAAATCGATCAAGCCATCTCCGAAAAATCGTCTGCACAAAATTTGTAAGACAAAAAAGAAGAATAATAATAATAACTAGATCGTTCTCGTTGCGAGCAACGAGTGGGTCTTCCGTCCGATTTTAGAATAAATTAGATAAAACTCATCATTTTAAAGATAAAATTGTAAGTATACGCAAAAAATACGAAAACAATTTTCTCGGCACCCGGGGCTTGAACCCGGGTCGCCTGGGCACTGTCCACGACCATAACGACTGAGCTACTCGGGCTCTCGCTTCAGGACTTTGACGCTTTATATCTCGAGATTGCGTTGATCGATTATAAAACAAATTACATATTCTAAATCAGTAAAAGGGTCACTATCAACTGTAAAAAATTCAAAAAAAAATATTAAAAAATAAAAAAGTCGAAAAATTAATTTTTTAAAATTTCCTTCCGGTGACGACCGGAAGTGACGACTGACATTCTCTTGACCGAGGTGCATCAGAAAAAAGATAGATCTATGATCTCTGAAAATTTCAGTCCTATATCTTTACTCGTTTTTGAGAAACCTGACAGACAAAATTGACTTTAAAAAAATCGTTTAACGACGATCACTTCCGACCGGAAGTGAATTTTGAAAAACTGTTACGGCGGTACAAACTTCATATGACGGGGCATCATCCCTGAAAATTTGACTAAAATCGGTCGAGCCATCTCTGAGAAATCGCCTGCACAAAATCGGTAAGAAAAAAAAAAAAGAATAAGAATAATAAGAAAAGTGAAAAAGAAACAATAGAATAATAGAAGGGTCTTCCGCTGAAGACGGAAGACCCTAATAATAAGAAAAGTGAAAAAGAAACAATAGAATAATAGTAGGGTCTTCCGCTGAAGACGGAAGACCCTAATAAGAAAATTGAAAAAGAAACAAGAGAATAATAGAAGGGTCTTCCGCTGAAGACGGAAGACCCTAATAATAAAAAGAAACCGTAGAATAACAAGAGGGTCTTCCGTTGGAAACGGAAGACCCTAAAAATAAGAATAATCTTACAAGCACAATAATAGTAAGGTCTTCCGTTGGAAACGGAAGACCTTAAAAAAGTAACAGCGAATGATGCGGAAATTTAATAATGTTAAATTAAAGTGTTATAGTGAAGACGTATTCGTATTAAAACAAAAAAACACAGTGTGTTTCTGTCCTCATTCAAATTACCTGTAAAATCGTAAATTTTTATCATACATGTATCTAAAAAGTGATATAAATTCTCTAGAGAAGAAATAAATATATTTCATTTATTATAAAGATACCGGAACTTATATTACGCAGTGATGTTAAATATGACTACATAATAAAACGCTGATATAGTTCTGTCCAAAGAACAGCGTATTGAACTTTGAAGGGTTAAAATCTATATTATGAGTATCGTTCACCAATCACTACTATAAAATGATACTTAAAATGAATTCAAATCAGAAAAAAAAACTTTACAAAACCAGATTTAGAGTCTTATACAAAGATTTAAGAAAACAGGATCTACAGAAGATGGAAACAAGTAATCCTTTTAAAGGAATGATCGGCATGTAGGCTAATATCATTGGTCAGCTCTGTTAATGTACATGCAATAAACTAAATATAACACCGTCTTGTTGATTTCCAATATAATTAACAATTCTTTTAAAAGATAAGATTGCATGTCAACGAATTTACAGGCACGTAGCATCGGGGGGGGGGGGGGGGGGCAGGTTTTTTTTTTTATTTTGCTTGTCAAGATTTTTCGATGATTCTGGCCCCCACCCCCCTTCAAAAACGATGCTACGTGCCTGCGAAAATTGTCAATCAAAATTTGATACTCGTTGGCAAACTTAAAGGAGATGATATAATTAAACTTTGTTTGAAGATAACCATAATTCTACATTCAATTATCTTAAAACTTCTAAATTGTTATTAATTCAAAACATAACCTTAACAGCATATCTTTTCATTTACAATCTAAATATCATGTTTATCCCCGGACAAATGGATTATGAGTCTGTTTGGGTACGAGTCAGTTTTGTACGACTTCACTTTACCCCGTTCCGAAATAACAAGACATGAATATGCTATTATTTTAGTAGGCGAATTATACTTCCGATAAATATTCTTACGCATATGTTAAGACAAACGTGATTAGAATCAGTTTTTATGAAACTGTGTCTATGTTTTTATTTCAAGGCAAACGGATAAGAGTAACTTTTATTTAGTATTCTACGTGTATTTAAAGATTTAGATGAGGTTGCCATTGCAAAGTAAATAAAGTTGTGCAAGGCGCAATGCGTGCGCAAATAGTAAAATTTGCCGGATGCCTCATATGGACACAACTGTGATCGGCCGAAGCCGATCACAAAAAGATAAACACAGGAAGACCAAAAACTGCACCGAAAGGTAAAAAAGTGATTGAAGATACTCCACAAAGGTCAGTCCAGAGAGTAACTAACGGCTTGTCGCATACTTGAAAGAAAGTAAAACAAGTGTATACAGAATGCTTCATTTTAATTTGAAACTGACATCTCATACTGTGTCAATCATACAGCATTTGAAACAATCAGACATCACAAGCAGACTACATTTCGAAAGCTGGATACAAGATCATTCAAACATTGTCGAGAAAATTTTGTTTTCAGCCGAAGTCCAGTTTTATTTGAATGCTGTTTTAAATAAGAGAAATTACCGCATCTGGGAACAGAAAAACCCAATGTTTACCTTGAGAAGACAATGCATGGAAAGAACATATAACCGTTTGGGCTGCTCTAAGTGCGTCAAGAGTTTACTTATTGGTCCATATTTCTTCGGTGGATACGGAAGAGGATGTCAGTAGTGTCGATATCTTAATTTACTCTGTAGAAAATTCGAAGCAGGTTTGGCTAAGAAGGACATTGATATCAACGATGTCTGGTTTTAACAAGATGGTGCTTTACCCCACACTGCTGTGCAGGTCGTTATTTTAACTGGTTAGAGGAAACGTTTTGGCAACCGTATTATCTCTTTCAAAACAATCAATGGTTGAGCTCCCCATTCTCCAGATTTAAGCCCCTTACATTTATTTCTATGGGATTATCTGAAAGACTGTGTTGTCCAACCTGTTCCTGAAACACTTTACGATATTAAGTTAGCAAACAAGGGAGAAATGAAAAGCATATTCCCTGTCATTTGTGCTGTAGTGATTCGGAATTTAATATCTTCATATAATGAAAAGGTATTAGCGTATAATGCTAAGGTATTATCATATAATTTAGAAGTATAATCAAAACAAAGACATAATTTAGACATACGAGAAAGTTTAAGCTTTCCATTTGCAACAAATGATTGAAGATTAAGGGCTCATTCGACTTTTTCTCTTTTTTAACAAATACCAACAGTAAAACCGAAAACAGTTGATGTATTTGCTCTAGCTATAATTATTTAATTTGTAGTTGACTTCAGTATCCTTCACAGCGTATATCATGTACATGTACATGTATGAATAAAAACAACTTAGCAGACAAAAATGCATGCATGATAATTCCTTTTTATTTTGTTTCTTGATATTTTTAAGAGTCAAAGGTTTAAGATTAAATAATGCATTTCCCAATAGGGTTAGAAAGTGAGTCAGTATCCTGCATTTCCCCTATCTTTATTTCTGGATCAAATGAACAATATTTCAATACGTAATATGGAGATAAACCAAATACAAAAAATAGACAAGATCATTCATTGATTTGCTGCTTCAAATACCGCAATGGTACACAAGTTTGATTTGTGTGTGATTGTAAAAAAAAATGAAATTGTGTTGTGAATTTTATTCGACCACTGAAGCAGATTCTAGAGATCTCTATTTTTTTAGAACAACAACAACAACGTCAAGATTATAACCTTCTTAACAAAAGCATAATTTTTCGAGTCATTGGCAAAAACGATATGAATACATTTAATGCAACGGCATTTAACCAGGGCTGTATATTTTAGTTTTAAAAACGTCAATTTTACACAATAGGTCGTACGGAAAAAATCCAATTTTCACAGCCTATAAACACTGATGAGCCTTTTTCAGAAAGAAGATACCTAATATATGACAGCTTGATTCGATAAGCAAACAAAGAAATTTCAACCCCAGAAAGAACAAGTTCTTGTTAAAATGGCTTTCTAAATCTATAGACCGAAGTGAAGAAGTTTTAGCGATGAAATAGAATGACCTTTCAAATGTGTTTCTGTTGCAAGAAAATGAATATTATCAATTATAGTTTCTTATAGTATATTAATACAACAAAATGTAGTTGCGTAGAGAAAACATAAAGCAGTAATTTCAACAACGTAGAGATCTTTCGTGAAAAATCTGATTTTATAAAACCCAATACAGGACCATGCATTCAATGTCGTCTCAATGTTAATGTATATTTCATTACATGATATTTATCTTTTTAATATTTAATATCTACCTGCAAACGGGCACCCACTATCACCAGAAACAAAATAAAAAGGTCAATATCAGCTGATCAAAATAAGTATTTTTAATACAAAGATAGCACGATTCGTGTCCCACGGGTACTGGATCAGATGATCAGATGGAATTATGTCCTATATGTTGGACACCCAGAAGACCCTTGATATACACGACACACGGAATAAAATAGACCTATGGTTTTAGGTAAATAAGCCATTGTTATCTAGTTTCCGATTTATGCTTGCTAATGTAAAGAAACGACTCCTTGGATTAGTATCAACCATTTTCATTATCAATATACAGCCTAAATATCCCGCTCAGCTATCATTATGTCTGAGTGTGTGTACTGAATAGGAACTATATATTCATCTAGTTGTACAAAATTTAAGAGTTGATTGAATATAAATTTCAGTTTAAGTTGGACAGAAAATCAGACACAAAAAAAGTTGCCTTAATGTAAGTTAAGTCACCAGATAACAAAATACAACCTAATCCAACTCGCCAGAAAGAAAATTCAGGACAACAGAGGTGAAATGTTCTGCAGAGTTTTGATTTTTCTGACCCTCTGGGTCAGTACAACACTTTGCTCTAGTAGTTGTGTCCAGTTTGAGTTCGCACAGGAAGTGTCGCAGACAGAGTCCATACAGATGATATCTAACTACTCGGCCACTTCAAGGATGGAACTGTTCGGCATCTGTGCTCCAAGATGTATGAAGGACATTTGGTGCAATGCTTTCGACATTTGCAATGGCGAGTGCCGAACTATCAGGGGATGGCTTCCGATATATACATACAGCGGATCTGGGGATCTGTGTGAACGCCATCAAATTGTAAGACCTAGATTTTGAACAATCTTGTTCTATTCAGGCATTATATTTTTTTATTTTGAAAAGTGTCAAAATTCAATTAATCATTTATTGTAATGTTTTTTCTTTGACAGGTATTTTAAGAAAGCGAAATTGTGTACAAACTAGTTGAAAATCTAATTTTTTGTTATCAGGATTCTAAGAACTAAATTCAACCACAGTGTTCAAAACTGGTTGGTTGGTTTTAAAAGCGCCAAATTAAAGACGATCACGAAATTGAAAGTGAAATAAGTTTAAAGACATTAAAAACAAATATCAATTATACCGATATCCTTTGTGACTTGTAATTTTTTTTTCCATTATAAGTAAATATTTAATATATGATGGCAATAAACATACATTTTCATTTGATGTTCAATGTGATTTTATGTTTAATAATCGGCGCAACATTTTTAGCGCAATACAGAAATTTTAACATTCCTTCACCAATAAATTATTTATTATCCCCCCCCCCCGGTTTTTCTATATTTCAATTTTGTTTATTAGATTATATGCATGCATTGTAATGGTTTTACTACTATTAGACATAAACAATGAAAAGATATATACTGCTCTTCTTAACTTGTCTATGGATTCTTATGGGTTCCTAGCACATAGATATTTAGACACATATTTAATTATATAGGATTTCTTTTACCATATGCATTTTGTAATGAAAAAAACCATATGTTAATAGAGGTTCCACTTGCATAGTATGATGCAAATGAAACATCAATATTTGTCTTTCAGGAATGTGATGCTGGTTATTATTATGATAGACAAAAAGAGATATGCGTTCGTCACTGTAAGTAATGTCTTTTTAGCGGCTCAAAGCTATGTGCCCTTTAATTACTTGTATTTTGAAACACACATATATCTTTGAACTTAATATTGAATAAGTTTCTGTCAAATGGTATACGCCGAAAGCTAAAGATTGTGAATATTCGAATAACAAAATACCCTTATATTAAAATACTAATCGTTATTCAATGTGACACACCAAGTTTTGAAGAAAAAAAAACGAACGACAGTGTTATCATTTATTAAAACTATTTTCAGTATACACTGATCAAAAAATCGATATTTTAGCAATGATACAAACATGTTAAAAAAAATGATACATGTTTTGTATCATTTACGTGTTATTGTAGACGTGCTTTCTCTCGGAATCATACACGGACAATGCTGATTGGACACTGCGCACGGTTGTACATTGTTGACACCATTTTAAATAAGCCATTATTAAAATATCTTGTTTATTCACAAAGTAAACTAAACTACTTGATATCAGATCAATTACTTTTTCAGATGTTCTATAAATAGTAACATTGGCCACAGTCAGTATTTGCTTTGAGAAATGATCAATTGAAAAAAATATGAACGATTCTTTTGGTAATAAAGAATTGTAGTACCTACAAACTTAACAAATTAAATGCTTGATGAATGACATTGATGATTCTTAGGGAGCAGCTCCGTATTCTAATACTGGCCCGTCGTCAGCAAAGTTTGGGAGTTATTACAAGTATCTCCAGTCAGCATATTATGCGGGTTACAAAGGCACTCTCTAAAGCATCGAACACTTTGAAGGTAAATTGATCAAAATAATTTATCAAGAATACAGAAACAATTTATTAATGAAATTTCACTTTTTATATCAAAAATATAATTAGTATTGAAACAAAAACAAAAACCAAAATTAAACCCTGGTTTTTGTTTCTTCTTGTTTCCAACAGACAAAACATACTGCCTTTCGCTTTACTATCATATGTATAGTAGCTATATCTACAGTTTGATTATTTCCACGCAAAATGGAACTGATACCCCTGTGAACCACTGGGCCATGACGGGTAACCATGGAAACACGTGGTACAGACTGTCGGGACTTAACCTTCAATTAGATCATAATACAAAGGTCATCTATCAACATCTATTTACTTCTCATTTCTTTATACATGTAAACCCACCAACTGCGAACATTACTCCATAAATACAATTGTTTGCATTAAAATTGTAATATAATTAATAAGTTGATATTAGTATACCGGTTGTAAATATAAAATAAAAATTCTTTGCAGTGAGTGTTCATAGCAATTTGTTTGTGTATGACCTCCCCCCCCCCCCCCAAAAAAAAAAAAAAAAAAAAAAAACGAAAAAAAAACAAAAACAAAAAACAAACAAGTTTTATTATGGAATAGAAATAATTTGTAATGACGACCACCTCCCTGCCTGAAACCTTTCAAAAAGGACTATTAAACCTATAATTTTAGCGAAAAACTTAAAGATCATAAAAGAGTGCATGACCTGATATTGAAAAGGTGCAAGACTCTGATAGAAAATAATTTAATAATAATAACAAGGTGGCTATTATTCATGTTTTATCTAAAACAACCTCCCATCCCCCACTCCCCCCCCCCCCCGGGGCAGACAGAAACTCTCCCTATGGGCATTTAAACAAACGAAAAAAACCCCAGCTTTATCGATAAAAGCCATCATGAGTTACTCACTTCTCCTGTTCCAGTTTTTGAATATTCAACATTCGTTGAGAATCACCATCTGGCATATATACCAAAATCATTTTACCTTTATATATCAGTGATTTTAGTTAGCCAATTATTACTTTACTATTAACATAAACAAGGAACAAGAATATATATGGTTTAGGGGTGGGGATATCAACCGTTTTCAAGATATTCAGGCACTACCTGTTTGAGAGGGGTCAGGACCACCCCAAGGGCCAATGACCTACATACCATATGATGCCCCTTGACACAAGGAACAAGAATATATATAGTTTAGGGGTGGGGATCTCAACCGTTTTCAAGTTATTTGTGCACTTCCTGTTTGAGAGGGGTCAGGACCATCCCTGGGGCCCATGACCTACATACAATATGATGCCCCTTGACACAAGGAACAAAAATATATATGGTTTAGGGGTGGGGATATCAACCGTTTTCAAGATATTTGGGCACTACCTGTTTGAGGGGGATCAGGACCATCCCTTGGGCCCATGACCTACATACCATATGAAGCCCCTTGACACAAGGAACAAGAATATATATGGTTTAGGGGTGGGGATATCAACCGTTTTCAAGATATTTGGGCACTACCTGTTTGAGGGGGGTCAGGACCATCCCTGGGGCCCATGACCTACATACCATTTGATGGCCCTTAACACAAGGAACAAGAATATATATGGTTTAGGGGTGGGGATTTTAACCGTTTTCAAGATATGTGGGCCCTTCCTGTGCCATATTGGCCCCACCCTAGTGCCTAAACACCTGTCCCAGGGGTCATAAATTTCACAATTTAGGTAGAAGACTTCATGTACATCATATCCAGGCCTTTAGTTTTTCACAAATATATATGGGAGTAGAGAAGAAGATTTTCTAAAATTTAATACATTTTTACTATATGGCCATTTTGGCCCCACCCTTGAGCCTGAACCCCTGACCCAGGGACCATAAATTTCACAATTTTGGTAGAGGGCTTCATAGACATCATATCCATGCATTTAGTTTTAAACAAATATCTATGTGAGTAGAGAAGAAGATTTTCTAAGATTTAATACATTTTTACTATATGGCAATATTGGCCCCACCCTAGAGCCTGAACCCCTGACCCAGAGACCATAAATTTCACAGTTTTGGTAGAGGGCTTCATGGACATCATAACCATGCATTTAGTTTTTAACAAATATATATGGGAGTATAGAAGAAGATTTTCTTAGATTTAATACATTTTTACTATATGACCATATTGGCCCCACCCTAGAGCCTGAACCCCTGACCCAGGGGCCATGAATTTCACAATTTTGGTATAGGGCTTTATGGACATCATATCCATGCATTTAGTTTTTAACAAATATCTATGGGAGTAGAGAAGAAGATTTTCTAAGATTTAATACATTTTTACTATATGGCCATATTGGCCCCACCCTAGAGCCTGAACCCCTGACCCAGGGGCCATGAATTTCACAATTTTGGTAGAGGGCTTCATGGACATCATAACCATGCAATCAGTTTTTTCCTCACATGTGTGGGAGTAGAGAAGAAGATTTTTGAAAATTTGGCTGTTTTTTGCATATTTGGCCCCACCTGTGGCACCCTGGTGGTGGTAGAGCCACCAATTTCACAATTTACATTCCTCTTACCATAAAGATGCTTCACACTTAAAATGGGAACAATTGGCCTTGTAGTTTTTAAGAAGAAGTTAAAAATGTAAATTGTTAACGCACGACGCACGACGCACGACGACGGACGAAAACAGATAGCAATAGGTCACCTGAGGTTACTCAGGTGACTTAAAAAAACAAAAAAAAAAAAACAAAAACAAACAAAAACAAAAAAATCAACCAAATAAAAAACCCCCCAAAACAAAAACCAAACCAAACCAAAACAAACAACAACAACTAACAAATCAAAGCAAGCGTCAACGAACGACCGAAAACCAACTGTTTCATTGTTGAAAACTATGATTTAAAATTCACCATGTAACCGTTAATTAAGGAACTCGGGGGAGTAATTGCACTACATACGTGTACATGTAAAAATCCTCTCAGTCAGACATGTAGATATAGTGATTTCAGCCCAAAATCTACAGATGTACATGTTTTTATGATTGATAAACGTATACGTAAACAACAATAAAAAGGGTCGGGAAGCTAAAATTGGAAATATATGGTCTGCTGCTTCTGATTTGAATGCAACACCAATGAAGGGCTTGGAAACATCAGAATCCTGAACTTAATAGATAAACTGAAATAAAAGAGTAAATACTTTTCTTTACAGGTTTTAATCACAGGAGAACAAGGGGCTTACTACGGTGGCGATATTGCCATAGATTTTGTAGAGCTTTGGCCGTTTGCTCTCACAGTGGGTGATTTCCTTGCAAGTTTTTGTTGTGTTTGGGTTATCTCTATTTGGTTTAAAAATCCTAAGAGAGGTGTCTATACTCGAAATAATGTCAAAAATGTTCAAATGCATCATATTGTGTTTTTCATGTTTTAGCTCACCTTAGCCAGCTAGAGGCTTAAGTGGGCTTTTTTTTATTTCATTCGTGTTTGTATACATTATGGTGAGAATTTTCAGTTCTTGTGTCCTTATATATAAAGAATATATCTGCAAACTATGCATATTATTTTAATATGTATGAATAATCATGAAAGAGGTTTTGTTTCATGCTTTTGCGATAAATAATGTCAATGTTTGAAATTGAGACATGCAATCATATAAATTTGAAATACTCTTGGGTCAAAGACATCGATTTACATACATGTATGAGGGAAGAGGTACACTTGTTAATGTGTTGAATAAACTAGAAAAAATCGCTTTTCTCTCATTTCTTTACTATTTTATTTTACTCTCCACTCAAAGGAGGTTCAATTGGTAGGTTTGGGGCTATATAGACAAAAACTGCCAGGTCGGATATTTTTTTTTTAATTTGCAATATTTATAGATTTTATTCAAAAGAACAAATTATTAAATTTTCAGAAAAATTGAATGATAGGATAAAATAAGCTTATCTGTTTTGTACTACCTTACAATTACTTAAAAAGAAAAAAATGTGTACAAAATATAAAATAATTTTAAAAAACAAACTGAATTGCTCCGTGAAACATATCTTTTAGTGATAATTAAACTGTATATTTTCATGGCGCGTTTAAAACAAATTAATCTTTACATATTTATTAGAAAATACGTCAAGTTTAAAATTGGTTACTTTCGCTGGTATCATAGTCCCCTCACAATTGAACTTGTCCTCAAACTTTTCTAACAACCCCCGTATATACTCAATAAAGTTTTTTATGATTTTTATTTCAGGGCGACACTTGAATTGTTGAACTAATGTTATACAATGTATATTTTTCAGATGTGCCAAGATGGATATTTCTATGACAGACAAAATGAAACTTGTCTTCAGCACGGTAAGTCTTATACATTAACCAAATGTCATTTCTTTACAAACTAAGACATACTTACTGAATATTCATACTTAGAAGATAGAAGTGTAACAACCGTTAATAATACAACGCCGCTCAATGATATAAATATCATTAAGCGTGCAATTGACTAGCGGCGCAATTCTCTATTTATCTTTGTGCTATATTTCCGATCATGACATCTCTTTATTTCAGATTATTGCGACTTTGAGAGTAATCTAGAATCAGCCTGTTTTCTTTCCGAAAGTCTATCGGACGAGTTTGATTGGACCATTCTTACGGTGGGTAGTAAACAAAATTATAAATTATATCGAAGCCTTGCTGTCTTAAAATCCTGCTTATAAAGGAGTAGGTTGGAAGTGGGGTGGGTAATTTGAAAACAAATAACAACGATTGCTTCCTTTATGGGAGCTACAATACCTGAATGCAACAATTAAGGTTTTTGTTTGATGTGTCCATTATTACAACATCATGATAAAACAATAACAATCAAATGTCTGTAATTGATACAAAGGGCCAATTTTCAATACCTTTCTAATAAAGTAAAGGGGTTTATTTAACATAGGGTGCGACAGGATCTGTAGGCACGGGTCCTTCCTCAGCGTACCATGGAGTGTATTACAAATACATTGAAACATCCACAATTGCCCTTGGACACAGAGCAATACTGGAAAGCTCAAAGACATTCCAAGGTAAACCGCACCTCCATTGGTTTGCATTCATATTTAAAAATCATTTTTTAAATAACATTACTTTATTTGAGCTCATTGTATTTATTTTATACAGTGCGTAATATTCAATTTGTAAATATAGCAAGCAGTCCGACCTCTGTCAAGAAAGGTTAATTAAATTAGAAAAAAAAATAGAAATAGTGCTTGGTGTTTTAAATTTATTTAAAGCACTTTTTTCTTTAATAAATGTACAATAAAGTTAAAAGTATTCCAATTTATAACTCTAGGTGTGAGATATACGTCTCACTTAGGTTTAAAATATAATTATGCAAATACAAAGAAAAATAGTGTTTTGGATGCCATATTGTTTCGATTTTTTTTAAATGATAGACTTAACATTTCGTTCCAATAAGAAACATTTCTTTTTAAAATTGTATCCATAGGTTTGAAAAGTATGAACAAAAGATGTATTTTATTTTAATAAGTATTTTCTATCAAATAAAAATAAAACGTCTTATTTTTATTTCTGAACATGATTTATTAGATATTAATATCATGCATTTATTCACACCAAATTTTGAACTATAGTGTGTTACTTGCAACCAAAACAGATTTTCCACTTTCTCATAAAAAAAAAACCCAAAAAATTTAGTATAAAATTATTAAAAGTATATATTCTTCTTTAAACAACGAAATCATTTATCAGAAATGTTACCTTAACCATCCATAAAACAAAATTGGGATGAAGCATTCCACCTTCAAGTAGTAATATTACCTCTGATGGACAATCTTTAAATTCTATCTGTCAAAGGGAATGATGCGTAAATTATTTTTTCATTGCATTGATATGACAAAGTATACATGTATTAGTAATTATTGTGAATACGTTCATAAACAGATGGTTGTATGCTCGAAAAATCTCTTCAGTGGGTAAAAACTAAATAATCAATAAATGATGTAACGACGGAGAAGCTACTGTATTTAAATTGTGTCTGTTGATTTTTGTATCCTATTCAAAGTCACAATAAATGTGCGGTTACTTTTAACATCCATTTTAACAAGCAAAAACCTACTGCCTAACGATGCATTACCACATGTATGGGGACACTATAAACACCCTCACCATCAGAACTCAGAAAGGAAACAACGCCGCCATAGACCGCTGGAAATTGTCTGGTAACCAAGGCAACGTCTGGCTCCATTTGTCTGGGGTCAACCTTCCTTTGGACTCCCAAACGAAAGTAAGAAGCTACAGGCAAGAGTTTTTACAACAACATAACTTTTATAACCAAAAATAACTACCAAAGATACTACTCTACTCATCTTCGCTAGCCAAGGGTTTACGATCCACCCCGATCCTCTACAACCCTTGGATGTACTCTACTAAACTCTGTACCGGATTATTAAGTAATAATTATTGCCAAGGTATCCGACTATGGTAAATGTTTTGAAAAATACAAATGTGTTATATGATAGACCACTGCTTAAAGAATGTATGACCACTTGATTTTATGCATCTCAACTGTCAGGTGAGATATACATCTTTTTGGAATAAATTTAAACAGGAAAGTGATTTTTCCAATCGGAAAAAATTATTTCTATTGGATATGATGAATTTCCTACTGGAATTAAAGAACTTCCCTTAGGAATTTTAATTTCGATAAAATTTGAACAAACCTCCTACAATATTTTACAATCTGATTGAAAATCCTACATACTTTTACAAAACTGTTTTTCAAATTGGAATTATTTTTCCATGGGATAATAATTTTTAAATGTAAAACTCTTACCTGTCAGATGAGACACACTAAATATAAAAGTGCCTTTATACCCCAAGACAATGGTCTATCATTTGATTATTGAATGTACATTTTTTATGAAACTGTTTTAATGCGGATGCGAAAATGGCACCTTCCCACTAGTTACATGTATTATCCGACACAGTGCTACTAGTGTTATTTAACTTACAATAAAATGCTTTTGTCCTTCTTGTTTTAGATTATCATTGAGGCTACCAAAGGATCCAGCTACACTGGAGATACTGCGATCGATTACGTTGAGCTCTGGCCATTTGCATGCCCGTATAAATGGCGAAGTCAAAACAAATACTCACTATAGCATACATTAAAAAATGTACTTCTACCTAGAGATAGACCTTCATGGATTTGTAGCGTACCGTATCAGTCAATTAAAATTAACATTATATATAGTTGATTAACAGCAGAAGACGTGTACATGCATCTTTCATATTCTTTGGAAGGTGAAAGAAGCCATCAGAGGACACAAATCTAGAAAATGTTGTATTATTAAATTAAAATAAACTTGCGAATAAAGCTTTTTTATTTGTATTTATTTATTTGGTTATCTATTTACTTAATATTTTGCTGTTTAGATAATTATTTATCATCAAATAATAAGTCAGTCTTTTTGCAAACTTTGAAATTTGACAATTCATTTCCGCTAATGTTCAAAAGAAAAAAAAGACTGATTGCAAGTTCCATCATTAAACAAGATTCACTTAAAATATCAAGTCATTTAATACTAATTTTTGTTATGGAAAAGCTTAGTTGGGCGTGTACATTTAAAGGATAAAAAAACGGACGACATTGACAAACAAAAAAGCCTGCATTCACTTACTTTAAGGAAGTTAAGGAATTATATTTTTAAAAGAAGCTAAAAAATCAAACTTGTAAATATGAAATTAGAAATTTTCTTGGTTTGATATTTGCTAGAGCAGACCCAGAGTTAGCCCCGATTAAACCCAATGTAAACGCAGGGTAGACTCAGAGCTGACATACAGAATATAGAATAAACACCGATCAGAAGTAGATCCCTGAATGCAGAGTTATATATAATGTTGCAATAGATTGATTATTTTAACCACTTATGTCGTGACAATCAAAATCATTACTATATAAAAAAGAATCTAAAAAGGATCTCATTCATTTACTGTATCAGTAATGATTTGTGAAAATTGAAGATAAATGTGAGAAACATTTATACATTTCATATTTACCTCTTAAAATATCGGGTTTAAAATCGCCAAAACAACAACAACAAACCGCAAATAAAGTAATGGCTCAATCCATAACATAATTATGCAAAATATCAATCAGTGTCTGGCAGTACATGCAATTCGGTTTGAGCGGTTAGTCATTCAGTTTGAGCGTGACGGGGTTTGGGTGGTTTGTTGTTTGTTGGTTAGTTCGTGAAGATCGACCGTTTTTTTACGAGCTACAAGCTTAAGCGAAGTAAGTTACACCAAATGTCACTTTAACATAGCATTAAAGATGTAATTGATAAAAAAAGAAAGCAGCTTAAAGTTACATGTACCTGCAAAATATTCCAACATACTTTGACGTCAGAGATAGCTTTACTTAGGTTTCCTTTAATCTATACTTTCTTTGAAAAGTTACAAATAATGAAAGATAAAATAAGCCTGTTAAAACTTATTCGCATTTAGGACTTCGGGCAGCATGGTGTTTTGTTTTGTGGGGTTTTTTTTTGTTGGTCTTTGTTTTTGCGTTAGCTCCTTCATTTAGACTAAAAATGCAATTAAAGATGTTGTTACATGTATCAACAAAGATGTTGTTTCTATTAATAGAGACCTTCCGGAAAATCTTTTATTGCAAAACACTGGGTTTTTTTTATAACGGTTAATAGCGTGAAAATTCTTCCATGCCTTTATATAACATCAATACAAAGTTTGACGTTCTTCGAATGTAGCAAAGCTGAGATTAATTTTTTTAAAGACAAAAAGATTCATGTAGAATATAAAGGGAAAAAAAATAAGGTTATATTAAAGAAGAAGTCTTCTCGTTATTAGACTCTTATATTCAGAAATTCATGAAATTTTCATACAGTCAAACAGACCGTATTATTAAATGATAGCATTAATTTAATCAAATTTGACCATCTTGTTTTTGAATCAAGGTCAGGTCAAGGTCACTATCTTTTTCCCTCAACTTAAAGGATGATAAAAATAGATGTAGATATCTGTAGTTAATATGTAGATATCTGTAGTTATGTAGATATCTGTTAAGATATGAACTTTCTATTCTTCAATGAAATAATAAAATATCACAATGTCTATCAGTGTATACCACTAAATTGAAACTAAAACTGATATTGCTTAGCCGGCATTTCCTCTAATTTTATCAAATTTTGAAGATATTTTGATTATTTTTTCATGCTTCCAATATTGAAATATTTCTGATTTTTACATATCATGAACACTTTACACAAAGATATAAATTGACAGAAAAGCTAATATATTGACCATCTAGTACATGTAAGAAAGAATATCCGGTTTTAGTGATTTTTATACATGTATGCACATAAACCACTTTATGATTTATAAAGAATTTTTCAGCCCAGTTTTAATATGTATGAATTTATTTGTTATCGATTTCATTCATTTTGTTAATCATAATAAGCAATTTGACATTGAAAAATTATTGGTTATGAACTCATGACATAGAATTTTAAGGTCATTATCCATGTAGATAATATGTAGCTACACCCCTATCACAAATTTTAAATATACAGTCCCTGTCAGAAACGTTTTACTTTCCCACTTGAACGGTTAGTGAACGGTGAGCACATGCTGAAAGGAATTGGGTGATCGCTTATGAACAGTGAACGGTGAGCGAACGCAGAGCACAAACGGAGCGCAAACGCTAGACTAAGTGCAAAGTGAACGGTAAACGCACGGTGAACGATATGTGAATGTTATATGAACACAAGATGAACGATTTATTTGGAGTGCCTCGGGAGTTATCCTTACATAGTGTTTCGTCGGTAATCAGGAAAAAATAACAAATGAACTACATGTATGTATTGTTATCAGCCTAAATATATTATTATCTGGCTGAACGATGAGTAAATGCTGAACGAACGGTGAGCACAAGGTGAACGCTTTATGAATTCAAGGTGAGCGCACAGTGAGTGGTTTGTGAATGGAGCGGAATGGAGAGCGCAAGTGAACGCATGGTGAGCGCACTGTAAGCGCACGGTGAACGTACTGTGAAGTGCACGCTGAACGCATGGAAAAATGGGAAAGTAGAACGTTTCAGGTGCTGTATGAAGTGAGAATCTAAATAAAAAGTTGTTTACTTTTTAAAAGATTTAAAAAAATAAATAAACAATCTTTGCTAACATACTTTATAATAAAAACAAACATGTTGACAAACTGAACATGCTGAAAGACAAAAACAAGTGCCTGCAGTCTCTTGATGATTTACTCAACAACCGACACGCTGACGCCGCCTGACTGATGGCCTTGAGAATCAGCGCGGTAGTGCAACACATGAAGCGATCCGTCCTCATCACAAAATGAACTGTCCTCACTGTCAAATTTAGGATTCAATTCTGCAAAAAAGTTAACAGTACCATAAGTACATGTACTAATTGATAATATTAGGTTTATAGCTCCTGCAGATTTCTAATTAAATATGAAGAATTAATATCTGCATGAATTGGGAGAATCAACCCTTGCAGATTTAAAATCAGCCCTTGCAGATTTTTAATATCACAGACTATGATTCTTTTTTTGACAGTTTTGAACTATCGTAAATCACAATAGCAGAAATTATCATATTGTCTAATGATAATATCATTAAAATATGAGTATAAATAATGAGCAACTTAAAAAAATCAAGATATTAGCATTAACAGGGAACCGAAAGTGAAAATAAAACCTGTTTGTTTCAGAAATTAAATTTAAACTGTGCGGTTAAGATTCTGATAAAAGTTTGTCTAGTAATCAACTAAATATTCATTTTAATCAATGGGCCATTTAGGTTGTATCAAATTTCTTCTGGTTGGTGTTTTATACAACAAAAGTTAGGTTTAAAATTGACAAATTTAAAGCTAATTAAAAGAAGTCTAATATTTACTATAGCATTGTCTTCAAATTTGGACACATTACCATTAACAGGGGTGACTATAGAGTCCACTGGTATCTTTGTAGTGAGCGAGGTCCCCTCTCTGACTCCTTAAGGTCCTGGTTGTGAAACATGAAGCATGGTGATTTGATGTGGGTGTCTGTTCCTGAACACACTTCTGTAACTCAGAAAACCTGAAAAATACAATTATATTTTTTAAAACACAGGTTTTCTATCCATTACACTGGTTGAAACCAGTGTAACAGATAGAAAACCTGTTGGTTCCGACGATGTTCTTTACATGGTTCAATAAATACCTATTATAATCATGAGGACTGGTGTATCGTAATTTTTTTTATCGATATACGAAAAATCCGTCAAACGTCCACATCCGATGCGCTTGGCATTCCAGCAGACGGACCAAGAACTCGGTCAACGTATCTCTGAGGTATCTGTGAGTGGATGAATTAAACACTGATTGTGGATGAAATTATATAAACACTAATTGTGGATGAAATTATAAACTGTTTATGGACGAAAGTAAACACTGTTTGAGACTGATCAACACATGCACTTGGTTCAATGTCTTAAATTCTAATTTATACTGTATACAGGGAAATATTCGCCTCCGTTTTATTTTTAACCCTTGTTGTCACCCGCAAATTTAAGACTGAGCAAATTCCATTGTCCCCGATTATATTTCTTAAAAAACAACTGTGTCTGGGTGATTTCAAGACGGGCAACATTGTGTGCAAGTGTAGAAGGGCGAAAATGAGATGGGGCAAAAGACAAAACCTGTATACTGTATTTAGGTCTTAATTTAGAATTTTCAACCCAATGGCAAGTGTATTGGTAAAATGAGTTTTATTCTTGATACCTATAAACTACTGCTGTGAGTTATAACATGCATTTAGATTGGATAAAGCAAGTTACTCTTTATAACTTTGAATCAGTGAACAATGCAGTCAAACATGTTATGACCTCTTATGCAGATCTTCAGAAAATAACATGAACAATGAGTGATTGACTGATTTTACCTGATCCCCAAGTTAACGACTGCAATCTAATTAAAATTAGATGTTAGATCCGCTCGCTTACTCGCTACACAAACATCTAACAACATCCCATGCAGGGTCACGTCAGTGTGACCTTTCAGTTAGCCAATGAAATCACGACTCCAAATCTTTGGCTGAGGGCACAGAACTCCTCTGCTTTTTTTATGACATACGTAGATGACCGAGGTGTTCAAAGCGAAAGAAAAACAAAAATGGCACAGCCCATGACAACGAGGAAAACTTGTGTTTTAGGAGATGCCTGTATTATATGTGGATTTTCGTCTGTCCAATACGAAAAGACAGCTGATGGGACTGATATTATTCACAAGTTCTATCAAAATAAACTAAAACTGAACACAGAAAGGATAGATTGTATACGGAAAGTAACCGAAAGATCGGATCTCGATCTCGAAGGGTGTAACGCGGGCGTTTGTAGGAAATGCTTCAGAAATGTCGTCCAAAATGCACCCCAATATCTCGTCTTGTTCTTTTTAAGCTTTTTAACGTTGAATAACTGAATCACTTCTTCGGACGCCAATTTGAAACTTCAACCGAGTTGATTTTAGAAACACGAATCTGATTGGATAATTCCGAAATGTTTATTCATATTTGAAAGGTCACACTGACGTGACCCTGCATGGGATGTTGTTAGATGTTTGTGTAGCGAGTAAGCGAGCGGATCTAATATCTAATTTTAATTAGATTGTAACTACTGTATACAGGGTTATTTTTGCCCTTTCACACTTGCAGTTTCGACCTGACTTGAATTTGCCCAGACATAGTTGTGTTTTAAGAGAAATAAGTTGATACATTGGAATTCGCCCAGTCTTAAATTCGCCAGCTGACAACGAGGGTGTAAGGGGCGAAAATAAAACGGGGGCGAATATTTCCCTGTATACAGTATCACAAGGGAAAAATACATGTACTTATTAAAGTGTCGTTGCTCTCACACAAATTCTATATAATTATTCAAAAACTTTCTTACTTTGATAGCCTGCAGGTTTTGGGTAACTCTTTGGACCAGATGATATCTCCAGTGGCAGATGTCTGTTCACCAGATATCACTCCTGGATCCTTGTGGGATATCATCTGAAACCTGGACAATGTAATACCGAAACAAAATTAAAATCAAAGGCTGCAGACCTAAAATCAAACACACACAGCTTCCTTAGCAAAAATGTCTAATTATTTTTTTTGTGGTGATCATTGTATAAAGTGAATGTGAGTATTAGGGCGGATGTATTTTGGGTCGTCACTATAATTAAGGTGTGATGTACGTGTGGTAAGGGCGGTGGATTATATTTTCTTGTGGTAGTTACTAAAGGTGTGGGTGGTGGGCAAATGTATTTTTCTAGTGGTGCATGGTCACTCTATTAGGTGTGGGTGGGGGAGTGGGGGTATTACAGCTTACATGGTATGTTTGTCCCCGCGCCCATGGAATGGCTGAAATGGAACCTTTCCAGTGGCGGTGTGATTGAGTGTGGCTCCCAGACTCCACAAGTCCACAGAGATGTCAAACTCCCGCGGTCTGTGGCGGTCAATGAAGGCTGCCTTGAAGATGTCTGGGTGCTGAAATTTTTAATTATATCAATCTTTTAGTAAAACTACTACATATCATAAAAAAATGAACCTGAAGGCCTGCATTGATGTACATATACTTGTATAATTATAGACAATCTTAAAGTGATGGTTCCAATCATTGCTTGTTGTTGTTAATATGGTAATTATAAAGGGTACAAGGAACTGGATTTCAAGTGAAAATGGCAGCAGTTGAATTTTTTAAATAAAAAATTTAAGAGAACTCTATCATCGATATAAAATTAATTTACTAAGTATTCCTCTGTGCCGACTAAAGACTGGAAGAAATCTCCATCCTTGAGAGGTTTAGCTGTCCCAAAGTCAGAGAGCTTGTAGACATAACTATTTGTAAAAGAAATAAGTAAACATAAATATTTTCATGCCCTTCTTCTAGCATCACCATCAAATATATCAGAGAGTCACATTTTTGAAATATTTTGTATCACACCTGCCGTCGTCTGTTATGCACACTAAGATGATTCCCGGTTTTATATCACGATGGGAGAATCCATTTTGACGAAGGTGCTTCATGCCAGACACTGCAAAAATTTTAACTGATTTTTTAAAAATCATAGTGTTAAAAGATTTGGCACCATGCAGCAGTGAATGAAAAACTAATCATTAAATTTTTTGGTCTAATGCACATATACATAAGCGTTAATTTTAATTACGGTATAATACAAATTTTCATATCATTTTGAAATAAACTAATAAATTAAATGCAATTTTCAGTGTCATTTCTTTGATACAATTATTAGGAAAGATAAAATTAAACACAGGTAACTAAATCATCTTCAATATTAAAATATTTTGTAACTTGAGAAAATCTTTTTCATTTTATATCCTTGATAATTTTTTCACAACTCTCTCAGATATCTCAAGTAAAAACATTTCTGATCATAGATCTTGCTGGGTATATCGCTATATCACTATACTGTAATTCTGTTGATTTAATACATTTCAATGACAAAATAATCAGTACATGTACATAAAATTGTCATGAACAAGATTGTGTACCATGTATAACTGCTTGTTTGACAATTTTCTAAGTGCACTCACATGTAAAACAGATAATTTGGCACCATACACACCTAAATGACTAAAGAATCTGAGGTATTCTTCCTCTGAGAGACCGAAGGCATTGCTGGGCTCCCTTAGTACCTCCAACAAGTTACCTTTCTCACACAGTTCCATCACCAGGATCGGTTTGGCACTCTCCTTCTGTATAGGAAAAAAACAATGAATTTGACAAGGACGGATCTTTCTTTTGAAACAATTTAATGATATTACTGTGAAGAAGATTATATAGCTACATACACTGTAGCATATGATGTGATTTTGAGAGATGCATGCATTTCTAAAGAGGAAACATTATTTAGTGAATAGATATTTGACTTTTAGAATCAATTTTTACCTGCTGATACAAACATTTACTTTCATCTATTAAATTGTAATTTTGTATTTATGAATTGAGAATTGTCATGATTATAGGATTTATTTTGAATCACGTCAGAGTTTGACAGAGCCAGTTTCAACTTTGATATAAGCCAAGGAGACTCTTTTTATCATGCACTTTATTTATAAACATGTTTACTTGTTTGACCATGAAACATACATTGTATTTAATATCTCATGCAGAATAAGTACAGTATTGTATACATACATCATATTCCAGTTGGTAGAACTTGGTGATGTTGGGGTGCTGGAGTTGACGCATGGCCTCTACTTCTCTCTGGAGCTGTTGGGTGAAGCGCGAGTCACAGAGCTTGAGGGCACAATGCTCCCCCGTAACCTGGAAATAACAAAACATAATGGTTAAATAATCTTGTAACTTGGCAATAAAAAAAAAACATGACTGTTAAATAAATAAACTTGGTGAGATTTGGCCTGGCTAGAATATTTTGACTCATTCCAAATGTCATTAGTAAGGGCATTAAAAAAGTTGGCGTTTTATTAAGATTTAAAGTCTAGGCCGCAAAAATCACTGCACCTTAAGTTAAATTCTGATGTATAACGTTACAGTGAGCAATTACTAACAATTAAAACTCAACTTTATTGTACAATGTACGTACAACTCTAAATAAAAAACAATTTTGAAATATTTGTACAATGAATGAAAAATTTAATATTGAAGATATAGTTTTCTTTTGAAAGTAATTTCCCCGGGCCAGCACGTTACACGTTTTAAAACAGTGTTAAACTTAGAGAATACATAGTTTCAAGTGAAACTGAAAGTAGAAATATTTAATGCCTGCGTTTACCTTGTGTACACCTTTATATACATCGCCAGTGGCGCCACGCCCGATACATTCGTCTGTCTTATACACATAATTCTCAGTGGCACGATATGTGCTCATTTTTAACACAATCTCGCCTACTTTGGAAAGAATTTTGGAAATCGTAACTTATCCTCCATTTTTTCCCTCAGAGATCTTCAAGGGAAATAACTCTCACATCTGTAATAACAGATGAAAAATCCCCCGATCTTGCATGCGCGGATCTACGGTTGGGAATATCAAGAGCCGGCCGGGAGAAGGTGGTACCCCTCTCTCCACTAGAAGCTTCATGCAAGCTTATTGAATTACCGTAGTAAATTACTAATTGAATATATTTCTTGGACCCCCCTTTTTAAAATATGCTATTATAAAGTGACATATGCATATAGTACCGTTATACAATTCATAAATATATTGTATTCATTTGTAGATTCGATTTTTTAGAAATAGCGACTTCGCTAGCCAAATATTAATAGAATAGAGAAACACCGTGGATCTTCAACATGGTAGCAAAAACTAAAAACAAACAGCACCCCCCCCCCCAAAAAAAAAAACAAAAAACCAGCTACACTTTTACCTATATATACATTCTAAATTCTAAATAGATTATTTTTTAAAAATCATAATTTAAAAAAGAATTATTTCTAAAATATTCATTTTTAGCTGGAACTACATATATATATATATATATATATATATATATATATATATATATATATATATATATATATATATATATATATATAACTATATGTACATGTAGCGAGAGGAATCCGGACCCACCCACCCCCACTGGTAAATTCAAAGTTTAACATAATAACATTTACATTTTTAAATATCAAAATTAATCCTCGGACAGTTGCCCCCCCCCCATCATGATCCCCTTCTTGAAAAAATTATGTGATCTACGCATGTACATATAACATTGTTATATATACAGTATGTTGAAGTCCTACATGTATGAACAATGGTGAAAACCTCTCCGAATGGTACCTGTAATTTTTGCTAGTTAAAAAAATCGTTTGATTTTTTTCAAACCCAACTACTAGTATATAACTTCTTATTCATAAGTTAAAAAAGGGGGCGGGGAAAAATCAATATATTATTTTTTATTTTTAATCGATAATAGGAAAGAGTTACCGTCCTTGTAATTGTGAATCTCGTGACGCATCACTAAGCAGTGACGTCATAATAGGCATCTAGCTTATTGGTGATTCTTGCTCCATTTGCGGTAGGTATTTTTTAAGAGTCAACTGATAATTCAATTCTTAAACAATTTAACATACATGTACTTGATTTATAAATGTAAGTGTATTTCATGGTGAAATATATCATCCTTCAGTTTTTGGTTTTGTTTTTTTTTGTTTTTGCTTTGAATTTTGAATAGAATTGAGATCAACAATTTCATCAGCAAAGTTGTGAAGGCTTCGGGATATTTTCTGAGCATGTTTATATATTAAGTATATTAATACTATATCGAATATCTTTCAAAGATCCATAACTTCTACAAATCATTATCATATATCATATCGCTATAATATAGAAGAAATAAAGTATGATTGATTGATTTACATGTGTAAGTATGATTGACATGTACAGGTATGCTAGTATAAATACTTACGTATACCTACGATAATTAATCATTCTAATTACATGTACATATGTGATACAAATATTACATCTTGATATAATCAAATAAAATCCTTAAATCAACTTCAAGAAAACAATGCCGTGATGATTGTCGAATTCCGTGTCATTTCCATCTATGTCAATTTCAAATGCAATTCGTTTTATCACAAATTATTTTATATAATGAAATTTTGTTGATAGTATAACAATGGAGATGAAAAACCGTTGATGACCCACAAGGGTCCACAGAGACCATCAGCGAGTCCCCGGAGAGGCAAACCTTGCCTCAGGAGATCCTGTCCACAGGGACCCAACTCGTTCCCCCAGGGGCCCAGCTCGTGCCCACAGAAGCACATTCCAAACCAACGGAGGCCCAGCTCTTGTCCACAGAGGCACAACACGTGTCCACAGAGGCACAGATCATGCCCACAGAGGCCCAGCTCGTACCAACAGAGGAGGCACACCAGGCACCCACAGGAGAGGGTCGGCTCGTGCCCACAGAGGCCCAGCACAAGGTTATTATAAGGATCCCATTTTGCTGAATTGTTAATTTTTGATATGTGTAATTACATGTATAAATTGTATTCTTTATTCCTCTATTAACTTTATTTTATATGTTATAAATTTCAACAGACTGGTGATTTGGAGATACCGGGTCCCTCGTTTACATCGACCATACGGAGAGAATCATTGGTATGATTTATTGTTATCAGATCCAACAAAATAATTGTGTAAGGTGGTTCTTATATTGATAAAAAAAATGCTATTTCTATTATTAACTAGTCCTAGAAATACATTGGTGTTGGTTTTAGGAAATTATGCTAGGCTTTGCAAAATCTTTATAAGTATGCAATGAGAAAGAGAGAGAGAGAGAGAGAGAGAGAGAGAGAGAGAGAGAGAGAGAGAGAGAGAGAGAGAGAGAGAGAGGGGGTTTTAAACCATTTAGGAAAAGTGCTCCTGTTTTTCATTTAGATGAACAAATGTTCCATGATAACAATGATGTTGGACCATGATAACGATGACAGTGATGACGACGAGGAAAACAACAAAGAACTGGACCAGGCGGTATGGTCATCATTAATTGTAATCAGATTAATTATATTTTCATCATGTCATTGATTCAATATTTCGATTTAATTTGTAAACATTCTCAGCAATATATTATTTGTTATTAATATCAAAACTGATTCGAACATTTAATAATGCATAGTCACGTGGGTTACAGGCCCTGTCCAGACTGTGTGCCGTGTCGGGGGAGATGATTCTGAGAGAAGAGGTACTGACCACCTTTTGTTGAAATGTACAATCCAAAATACAGATAAATCTGGTTGTTTTAATTTTATATATCTATATATGTTTATATATACACGTTCTCTCTGTAGGCACGGGCGTTGTCAGAGCTGACCATAAGAACAGTTCTGGCTGAGGAGCGAATAACGTTAGAGGTGATTATACTTAATCATTTGCATATAAGCCTAAATAAACAGATATCTTTCTGAGATATTTGTCTTGTTGTAAAGTTCCAATTTACCAGCTGGGAGTAAATTTAAAATTAACAAAATGTTGATTTTGTATATATATCCTACCACCCGGTAAATTCAAAATATACAACATGACATAAATGCTCAATGAATCGAACATAGCAATATGCAGTTAATCATTCATGTATGACACTTTTTGTTGAAGGATAATTGTTCATTATTATGAATGTTTATATCTTTTTTAAGGCCAGAAGGATGTCCAAGATGGCAATACAGTCTGCCTACTCAGCGGCCGTGGTTACTCCTCGAAGGTCCTCTAAGAAGGTGAGAAGGATATTACATGTAAATCAAAGGTGCTAAATGTACATGTAAATATCTATAGCTAACGACAAACACGTAAGAAAAATAGTTTTTAACTTTTATCCACATGCTATAAGCTATAGTGTAGCTGCAGATCTGTATGCCCCGGTCTAAAATTAAAAAAAAAATCGGGTAGTCTCCAAGGTCGTCCATCTCATTTTTTTTTTCAGACCGGGAGCTACAGACCTGCAGCTATTCGTAACTATACACACAATTATGAAATGATTTGCCAAAAGTTAATTGATCTACATGTATTTTAGAAGGCCGCATAATATCAATGATGCTAAAACCATGTGCAAGAAACGCGAATGAATAGCTTCAAACCTTAAATTTTATTAGTGACCAAACACGTCCATTGTAATGAGTTGCTACATATAGAATCGATAAGTCAATAGTAAAATGCATGCATGTTACGGTTTAGCTTCTCATTAACCGATTTGCTGAAGATAAATTCTTAAAAGCTACATGTCATGAAACAATTTCCCTATTATATGTTTCCGTTTTCTTTTTCAGCCAAACATCTTCAGGCGACTTCTAGCTTGCTGTTTTGGGTGCTGCAGAAGGAGAAATTAAACTTTAAATTATTTAAATAAAAACAATTAAACAACATTAATTCATTGTTTTATTTCTATTTCTAAGAAAACATTTCTTAGCATAGAAGACAAAAAGTTCATTATACTTTCCAGTTGTCATTTGCATTGGCGTCGGAAGCAAATTGAAAGTGTGTGTGTGGGGGGGGGGGGGGCTAGACTTATCAGATATCTTGACAAGCAAAAAAAGAAAAAAAAGGGTTATGTATAACTTTGCAAAAAAAAAAAAAAAAAAAAAAAAAAAACGGTTCCGACGCCTATGATTTGTACATATTTATCTACAAATTAATTAACGTGGTCTCATTACAGAGGAATTTTCACTGTAAACCAACAACATTTCTATCGCTGACGACACATACATATTTGCGATGTTTGCGGAGACTGTGAAATAGTTTTTGTGACCGAGTAAATAATAAAGACAAGGTTCTTTGTTCAGGATGTTTAATATGTACAAAAAGGTGATTCTGCATGTAAAAAAAATATAAACACATGTAAATAAATAATACAGTTTATACACGGCAATTCATTACGGTTTTTAATAAACCTTTAAACTTTAATTATCATAATCTTAGTTTACTTTATGTAGGCACGAAGAAAAGTATAAGTTATATAAATTAATACATTAAATACCTTGTGCGAGGTGTTGGTGTACAAAATCGCCGGAAAAAAACCCCACAGTGAAATACAATCAAAAGTTTTATGATAATAGAAATGATCTGATTCGATAATACTAGCCAAATGAATGGGAGCAACGGCCAATGGAAGAGTAAATAAAGTGTTCACTAACTCACTCCACCTGCGCACAAGAACTAGCGAACCTTAATTCATAAGTAGATATTGTAAATTTGAAACTATATGCATTTGAAAGTAAGAACTTTTGTTTTCTAATAAATAGTTGGTTAATTTTAAATCTGCCCACAGATCAATATTCGCGGCGCGGGAACTAAATTTTCCTGGATTTTTCATATACAAATATCAAATGTAAAATCCCAGACGAGTTATGAATCACGTTATTCATTCATTAGACGCCCCAGCGAATATACAAAATTACACTCCAACGATTCTTTTAAAAAAACCTGCAATCCACAAACTTTAAAAAGCATATCCCTTCTATATATGATTTTTTTCAAAATGTTTGTTTTAAGTATTTTTGTGCAATGAATGTATACATTAGGTTATAAATATGTCGTAAAATGATAATTTAATTTAAAAAATGGGTAAAAGCCCGGGGGTCTAGAAACCTGGGTGGGGGGAGGATGGAAGGGGGGTCGCTACCGTCGAAAACATTGTTTTGTAATTTAATTTAATATTCGATGTTTCACATGTATTCGATCCCACTCATTATTTTATATTTTAAATTTTATTAATAATATATTAATTGACGGAATAAATCACTCTACTTCTTTGTAAAACGGTGTTTTGTGGTTTATCTTGAATAATCAACAGTTTATCTGTTACTAAGTTTATCATTGAGTCAGACACTGTTATACGCAACCAATTAGATCACAGCTAGGTGTTTGAGGACAGGACCCCCCCCCCCGATTTATACTCCATTACTCATATATATATATATATATATATATATATATATATATATATATATATATATATATATATATATATATATATATATATATATATATATATATATATACAGTTGAACTTCGATATCTCGAACACTGATATCTCGAATATAATGGATATGTCGAAGTGATTTGTAAGTCCCAAACACTTATGTTTTACGTATTTTACCCTCAATATCTCGAATACTCGGATTTCTCGAAGTTTTAAAACAGTCCCATCTAGTTCGAGATAACGAAGTTTGACTGTATATATATATATATATATATATATATATATATATATATATATATATATATATATATATATATATATATATATATATATATATATATAAAAGCTCATATATATATATATATATATATATATATATATATATATATATATATATATATATATATATATATATATATATATATATAGAGTCCTTTTTATATATAGGGGAAACGAGTGTGAATATAAAATGCCACAGAGTCGTGATATTTCAGTTATTTTTCGACTTGAGACATATATAAGGGGTTGTTAACGATAATAAATAGAAATAAAAAAAAATATAGAAAACAAATTGGAAAGCAGGGGGGGGGGGTAGTGCACGGTCCTGTACACAAGCACATGTAGTTTAAAGTATATTCCCTAATATCTAGGTATACACGAGGCAATATTTTTATTACGAAACTGAAAAGGTCAATTAATTAAAAAAATTAAAAATATCAATTTCTTTAACCACTTTTTCTTCCTAAGCTATCAAAGTCAACTGACCAGTTTCAATCGTAGGGGGTTGAGGGGGGGGGATTCCTGTGCTAAAGATATATAAATTTTTAATGATTGGACATATTGTATTCAATGATACGAATGGCGATTAGAAATTGAAACGGTATATTAGATTGGTCCTTCAATAGTACTCTTATCTATGTAATGTGTATTGCAACGATGATTTCGGATTGCCGTTTAATTGTATTTTACCTCAAACTGTTTCGCAAAGACTGTGTATAGTGCTAGGTTCCATTTGTCATTGAAAGTAATAAAAAGCGTCTTGTCTAGATGACCGAGTGGTTGCCGCTCTGGCCGCTCACTGCGAGGATTCTGCAGGGATGGAGTTCAAACCCCGGACGGGGCGAGGAAAAGCTCATTCATCAATTTATTTTACATAAAATAAATGCATTTTGACATTGTTTCAACTTTGCAGGCGTTATAAATGATTTTTTCGCACCGGCCACTTTCTGCTTTTCTACTTTCATTTTACCTTGAGTACCTTTCCTTGAGTACCTTGAGTACATGCACTGATTTCACTAAAAACCCAAGCTGTAACATTTAATTTTTAATCGTCGTAAATCATAAACTAATTCTTAATTCATTCAAGGTAATATAAATATTCACATATTTAACTTGTTATCACTTATAGATATCATACTTCACGTTATACGTCTTTGTATGTGTGCTATGAAAATCTAGTCTATAACGCCAGGAGATAGTCTCGGTCAACCAGACGCTCGGCTGTCTCCGTAAATCTCCGACGAGCAGATTTACAGAGACAGCCGAGCGTCTAATCTAATTTTGGCTCTATATCCGGGAAGTAAATTACACAAGTCTCGTATTCTCTCATTCTGATCTCAGGGCGTTACCTTGATACAGAACTTCCGTGGTAAGTTACATGCAATTAGAATAGCTTTGTCTGAAAATGTGAGTAAAAAGGGACTTTAAATATGTAATATGTCTCATGACGGTACAGCATTTGACATATTCCTACCCGTAATCAAGATGGATAAGTCAACAATGGATAATAAATGGTTGTCCTTATTATTGAACCGAAAGTAGTGACCCTTTTTAGAGACACGGTGAATTTAATTCTTCCATTCCTTTTTCATTTGTAAACATTCTAAAACTGTACAGTTATTGGTTTAATTAAACAAAGCTTAATCGATCAAAATGTTTGTTTACCGTGAAATATTTGTATGACGAGCAGTGAGGACGGTGGGGAGGGGGGAGGGGCTAGAATTATCTATGGGTATGGTTATTTATAACTTTGCAAATAATTTTTTTTTGGGGGGGGGTTATGCCCTACACCCCCCCACCCCACACCACCCCCCCCCCCCCCCCCAGTTCCGATGCTTATGCCTATGTTGAATCTATACACTGTTTCATTGTGTTTAGTCAGCCCGCGGGCTGACTAATTAAGTTAGGATGAAACTTCGATTGCGCTTGCGTAAATTGGAATTATGGGAAGGAATTACTAGACAGATCGTGTTAGAGAAATTCGAAGAAGTTACGAAACTGGTCAGTTTCTAGGTCAAACTGCGCATCGATGTATTGGAAGACTGTCAATGGGAATTGTCTGCAGCCACAGTCCGGAGTCCGCGTATATTTTCCCGACTCTCTTAGTGAGATATTGATAGTGGTTTGCGACGAGACGGCCATGAAATTCAGAGAGCTATATTTGCAAAGTTACAACTTTAAGTATTAAGTAGATGCGTATTATGTGCAATAAAAAAAGGGTGCAAACTAAATGTGCACCTGCATATTATTATTGTTCTGGAAACTATCTAGTATCTTGTTTTTTAAAAGTATTTACTTTTGTCCTAAAATTAAAATTCCGCTGGCTGACTTTCTTAGCTTTTTAAAAAGCTAACCTTGTTATAAGCTAAAGTTGATTTCTAATAAAGCGAAGCTAATTACCTTACTAAATTTGATATACCGGTATTCAAATTTTCTAATTTCAGATGGAATTATCTAAATCCCAAATACCACCCGACGCCCAGCATTATTTGGTGTGTGGCACTGAAGACTGTGAGAAGAACTGCCAGTTTTACTGCAATGACTGTCACCTACCAATGTGTGAACAATGCAGAGATGAACATCAGAAGAATAAGAAAACCAAGAACCATGAAGTGGTCTCTTATAAACAACGTAAACGACAAATTCCTGTAGAGAAATGCAGGATCCACCCAACAAAAGACGTAGATCTTCTCTGCGAGGAATGCCAGATTCCCCTTTGTTCTAAATGCACAGCCACAAAAGAACATCGCGGCCATCTATTTACCGATCTAGAAATGGTCTTTGCTGAAAAATGTTCGCTTTGTCACGTAGAAATTGCCAAAATTCGAAATTATTATGAACCTACTTCTCAAGATCTGAAAACGGAAATTGCTGAAGATGTCACAAAAATAAAGAAGAACATGGAAGACATAAGGACATCCATGAAGGCTGAAGCTGAAGCTATGAAAAAGCTGGTAGACACAATCACATCAGATAAAATAGATCAAGTCGATAAAATAGAACAGTCATTATTACAAACTTTAAGCGGTCAAAATAAAAAAATAGATGACTACATTAACTATCTCAATGATTTAATCAAGACGTGTTATGGTTACCTATCTCCATCGAATATTGAAAATTTAACATTTGTTCTCAAATCAGAAAACTTGATGATACGACCCATACCAGAAACATTCAAACCAGTCCCACCCGTATTTACTGCTGGTCAATACAGCAAGGAAGATGTCTCTAAACTACTGGGTACAATAACTGTTCCTAACACTAAACCAGAGAACAGAAAAATAAAACCCATGGAGACTGTGTTAACACAGTTGAAACCTACAGGGAAACAGGGGAAACAAGGCAGTGAGAAATCTGACGTGAAACAAACACTGTCTCTGTCTTCCTCTGTCACCAAGGTCAGGGAGTACACAGTACCAGGTGTTGATCGTGTATATCATATATCACTGGGTAAATCAGGCAGATTCTGGGTCAGTGATCATATTGGTAACCTTGTCCAAACAGATCTACAGGGGAATCAGCTACAGAAGATACAAACCAGTGGTAGAATAGAAGGCTATCACACAGTCACACAGGACGGGGATCTGATCTATATAGACAGAGACAACAAAGTCATCAATAGGATAACACCGGATAATACAATCACTGAATTCATTAAAACAGGAGACTGGAAACCACTCATTATACACTCCTCCCACATCAGCGGGGACATACTGGTGGGGATGGGGAAGAATAGAGAGGCTAAAGTCACCAGGTACAACAAGACAGGGACAGAAATACAGAACATACAGATAGACAACAAAGGACAGGCACTGTATAGGCTACCACTCTACATCACAGAAAACATCAATGGTGATGTCTGTGTATCAGACTGGGACAAAC
Organism: Magallana ariakensis; assembly: GCA_020458035.1. Lineage (NCBI taxonomy): Eukaryota > Metazoa > Mollusca > Bivalvia > Ostreida > Ostreidae > Magallana > Magallana ariakensis. The sequence continues at coordinate 55,076,053 of CM035813.1, forward strand.
ATGCTGTAGTGGTGGTGGATAAATCAGGACAACACAGGTTCTCCTACACAGGTCAAGGGTCAAAGTTTACTCCCTGGGGAATATGTACCGATGTACTCGGTCACATCCTGGTGTGTGATGATAACAGTAACACAGTCCATCTTCTGGACCAGGACCGTCAGTTCATGTCTCTACTACTCAGACCACAACAAGGGGTAAAACGTCCCCGTAGTGTGTGTGTGGATGATGAGAACAATCTCTGGGTGGGACATTGGAACACCAACACAGTGACAGTGTACAAGTATCTACAGTGAACATTATACATGTATCTCCATACAATAATACATGTATTAGATACAGTGTGTATGTTGTGAGTGTAACAACAACACTGTGATAGTGTACAATTACTGGTATCTACAGTGTACATTACATGTACATCATGTAATCCTATAGTGTTCACTGAAGTACATGTTAGCATTCATATCACCCTGTGCATGCTTATAATTTTGATTAATGAATTATATTCATTGCTAAGCAATTGACAAATTAATACACATGTATTATTTTTCTTTTTTAACTGTTATACACTTTCTTGACAACAGCCATCAAAAGGACTTGCAGTACATATGGGATTAAATTATGTTATCTAACTATGATTGAAGTAATGAGAATGTTTCCCGATTGGTATCTTAAAAAGTGACATCATAAAAAAAGAAAATTAATATTAACACATTATTTTAATAGGCACTGAGCATAAAAAGTATATAACATATTCTTTCTTTTTCTCTCTTCTAACCTATTATAAATTTACTTAAGATCATGGTAGAGAAAAACAGATGTGATTCTGACCTGAGCTGTTTGAGATTCATTTCAATGTCTCCAATGACACTGGAGGACACGTTTACGTTGCACATTATTTCACAGATTTATTGGATGCTGTTTTCCATATGACCAAATTTATCCTCTCAAAAGCTTTATATATATATATATATATATATATATATATATATATATATATATATATATATATATATATATATATATATCTACCCCTGATGCCTTGATCTAAGAGCCTTGTGGTCCAAGTACTGGGCCATACTTGATATTAAAACCGCACCTAAAAATACTACAGACATTATTTGATATTCAGTGTTTTGTCAATAATTTATTGATGAATTTAATATAAGATACATATTACGGCTCCTCCCCCCCCCCCCACCCCTTTGGGAGAAGTTATGCTTACAAGCCCGAACTTTCTGAATTACTTTAAGAAATGGATTTCGAGTATATGTTCGACTTTGAAAATGACAAAAAAAAACATTTGATGAAAAAAATAACTTTTTAAATTTATCCATGTTCATGAAAACAAAAGTCCATGCAGTATTCGAACTCGGGACCTGCGGGGCACTAGATCGAAGCTACACCCATTGTGCTGTACAGTGATAGGAACCACAATTCGGCGATATAAGCTGTTATATAATGGGTTAAAATCACTTGTTGTGACGTACTGTCATAAACAGTAGAACTCACGGCCGCGCGGGGTGTTGAGGATCCAAACATCTTACAATTATTTATAACGCATTGGCATAAATGGTACCCGGTAATTCGAAATGAATCGTTTGATTCACAGATAATTTATATTTTGAAATGCCAGGTGTTTTAATTTCTTTTTAAAGAAAAAATATTCAAATACTTAGACACGCAAACGCTACGCAGAGATCAAAAAGTGAGGAAAACGAAACACATTTTATAGAACAAAGGGAGAAAACTCCTAGAAAGAAGCAGTCAAAAGAAGAGTCTCTATGTTTGCCTGTGTTGTATACTCATGGATTTCTAAATACAAAAGGGAGGGTGTATCCTCACGCAATCTGTGGTTACGGTCAATAAACACCCGGACAAAACCAACATAACCAAAAACAAATAAATAGAAAGAGAAGAGACAATATTGTCAATTAAATGACTAGTTCATTAGAACTTCCTTCGTTGACATCAAACAAACGCCATTCTATACTCGTCTTGAAGCTACGAAATTTGGTATTTCTAAAAGAAACAAGTTAATTTCGATGCAAGCATCAGAACGGCCGCAATTTTTAAAAACAATTTTGATAAATATAATCAGTTTAATTTTTGAAAAACACGCGACTTATACCGTAGAATTAATCTCTCTCTCTCTCTCTCTCTCTCTCTCTCTCTCTCTCTCTCTCTCTCTCTCTCTCTCTCTCTGAGTTTGAACAATCGTTTTATTGCGTAGACCCTGAGGTCCACGCAGAAAATATACTCAGCTATGTTAAGGGCGTCCATAAAATAATAGCGGTATTTATCACATAAAATATTAGCCTTTGAATAATCTTGATATTATATTCCAAAAAATTGTTACACAAAGTGATTTTTTTATCAATATACAAATTAGATAATTCGCTATCGCATGAGCAATTTTTGAGTCTTTTGGGAATAACCTGTCACGTGATACTGCTAAAAATTGATGAACCAGGAATAATACGAAAAAATGCATAGTGCACGGGCTTAACATTAACAAATATAATTATTTCTGTTTCTAACTTGTAAAATGAACATCTAAAATTTCGAAAAGTGCAAGGAAGCTTGAAATATTAATGTAAGAACTTACAATTATTAAATTCAACATAAACAGTGTGTGAACAGAAATTTGCAGGGAGTTCCCACAATTAATGCTTATTTATGTGAAATGCGTAGCGATTTCATACAGCTCCCAGGACTTTTTGATATAATTGGGATATAATGGTAACACATGTAAAATTTCAATATATTTGATCAAGTGTATGCCCTTGCACTACTGCATTTTATCTGACCCATTTCACTTTCAGCGTCATTTGCGTGAAATTCAAACGCAACACTGACTAAGATCATGATTTTAATTTTCATTCATAAATAATTAAACACTGTGAATTTCATTAAAATAATGTTAGCAGGTAGTCTCTGTTCATACCAGTCATCATTACTAAATTGTTGAAATTGAAAAAATTAATTCATCTGTTGCCCTTACCAATAACTATTGATATAAGGGCGGGGGGGTGGGTGGTTCAAGTGTAAGTTTGTAATTTACACATTTATGTTTTATAATGGTTTATGTTACTCTGCTGGTAAATAAATAAGAAATACCTTTAATATCAGGGTTACTTGTAATTATAATTAATATCTTTTGTAATAATTAAAGAAAGGAACAAAAATCAATCTTTATCTAGAATTTATTATAATAATCAACTTGACAAATACAATGTACTATAGAAATTGCTTTTCTGTGACAAACTTTTCAACAAGATTTCAGCCTTATTCAGTCATGATGTGGAATCTATGGCAATTGACCATATTCTTGCACTCTACATGTGCTTCTCATCTTGTCTTTTTGATGTACATTGTAAATAGGCAGTGCAGTTGATAAGAAAACCAATGCCTGAAATGATGAATATTTATCAATTTCAAATTTAATTTCAATAGATTTTAATAAAAGATATTATGATAGGTTACATTAGAGTAATATGATTTAAAAAAATAACTCAGACAAAATATACATAAAGTTAGTTGGTAAAAGAAATATATATTTATAGAGTACCTACTTTTTATATCAACACCCAAACAAAGTGTCTCCAGTGGACCATTTACTGCTTTAATACCCTGAAATTGAATAATGTTTTATAATTAGCAAACTATTGTTATAACATGTAAATGAAAAATTACTTTATCATTGTGCATACTAATGGCAGTTTTCATTTCATTAATATTATAACAGGCATAATCAAATGTTTATTCTTTAAAATGTGTGGAAATTCAGTTCAACACTGAAATTTTGTTTATCAAAACATGTAATCTATCTTAAAAAAGGCTAAATGAAATAACACATTTCGATTTACATAAACAACAATACAATCTTGTCTATATTCAATCCAGATTCTCACAGTAATATTTGTAGTGCTAGCACAGTGTTTGGACTTTCCAGGACAGTTACTGAAAGAGGGTTTATCTTATAAGAATTTTAAATATTTTTTTGTATACGTAAGAGAAGCCAACGGAAAAAAGAAATAGAAATTGCAACCGAAAAATAAATAAATTGATAAATAAATAGATAGAAAATTACAACACAAACATACGGAAGCCCATTCGTGCCAGGTATGAAAAATATTTTATATGGCGGCCGCCAGATAATTTTCTGGCGGCCGCCACATAATTATCTGGCGGCCGCCACTTATTATCTGGCGGCCGCCACATAATTATCTGGTGGCCGCCACATAATTATCTGGCGACCGCCAGATAAAACCTGGCTTCCTGATGCGCGCGCATGTTTTAATGGGAACTTTTAGGGAGTAGTGGATATACTCTAATCTATTAGTTATATTAACAATGCAAAGCTTTAGTTTTGAAACACTGGTAAAGTGGAATGTACATTAAAATTTATTCAAATCTAAAATGATTTAGATGTTACTTTGTGCCATGTATTATTTGTTGTAAAGAACTGTATTTCAGAGTTAATCATAAACTTTTAATACTGAACTAAACACCCGTTCAGGAAGTCATAAGAGGGCTCGATGGTCGTGGCCATTTTAAGAGACTGATTTGATCTCCTTTAGAAAAAGAGCTCCAAATTAAAAGAAAATTGGAAATTACAATGAAATTTAAAAAGTAAAATATATGGATTTTTCTTTACTTAATAATAGTTAATAGTAAAACAAATTATATCTTAAAATCTTAGGTAAATGTGATGGTTAATTTGTTGACCATTAAGCTCCTTAATAAAAAACCTTAACTTTAGCTAGAGGACTGTTATGTAAAGATGTATAAGTAAAAGGAACACACTGCCTTCTATATGTTTTAATTTTAATTTAAAAATTTAAAAAACACAGATTACAGTCAGGGTTTTTTTTACCACGACAGCTTGCACAGACAATTTCACGAATGCGGATCCAGCTATGACTTCATAAAGATAAACTAAGATACTAGTAAATGTGTACTAGCTTTTGTGGCCATATAAATAAAACTATTTAACTGACTGTATAAAATCTGTGTTGTTAAACTGTTAAACAGCGACTCTGTCAACATCCATCTTCTCAACCAAATATAAATACAACAACACACACATTTCTGCAAAATAAATTGTATGGCGGCCGCCGGATAAATTATATGGCGGCCGCCAGATATTATATGGCGGCAGCCAAATAAATTATATGGCGGCCGCCAGATAAAATATTTTTTTCACTATTTAACTGACTGAATAAAATCTGTGTTGTTAAACTGTTAAACAGCGGCTCTGTCAACATCCATCTTCTCAACCAAATATAAATACAACAACACACACATTTCTGCAAAATAAATTGTATGGCGGCCGCCAGATATTATATGGCGGCAGCCAAATAAATTATGTGGCGGCCGCCAAATAAATTATATGGCGGCCGCCAGATAAATTATATGGCGGCCGCCAGATAAATTATGTGGCGGCCGCCAGATATTATATGGCGGCCGCCAGAAAACTATCTGGCGGCCGCCAGATAAAATATTTTTTTCACCTGGCACCAATGGGCTTCCGTACAAACACTATTTAGATGTAAACGATTATATACAATTTTTACGGTGGATTTTTGTTGAGATCATAACAGAAAATAATCGCCGACATATTGAAAGGATTGATCAAAGCACTAACAATTTCCTCTTTAAGTAAACAGTTTATGTTTAAGTCCTTTTGTATCCGTAATTTGGGATCGAAGTAGTTTAATCAATCGTAAAAACTGAACGGACGTTAGACATATTGTCATATTGTCTTCGTTTTCCGTGATCTTTTCTTACTTCGACTATAGTACCGATGGTCGGCCTATTAAATAGACAAGTTCGCAATTGCTGTACCTTCGTGGGCGTTGCTTCAATTTATGAAAGAAAAGCGTTCCGCGCCTGACAGCCGCTTACTGTGGTTTCATCAATATTCGTGAATATCATTTTTCGTGGATTTCGTTATAAGTTGAACCACGGAATTAAATATTCATTGAAGTGCGATTTTTACTAACAATTTGTATTGATAGGGTCATTGGCCACGAATGTATGTATCATTGAAACTGTGATTTTCACTTTATCCACGAAAATCGATACCCTTGAATATAAATGAAACCACAGTATATATTAACCGATAGACGGTAAATGTTAAACCTTACCCGTATACGGTTCATCGTCGGTGCATCAGCCGATTTGTCAAAATCGCCCCCAAAGACCAGGTGACCCTCGTTCGTCAGTCGGCCGACATTTAAGAAAAATCCAAATGCCGAAATGTCCATCGACGACAGACAAAAAAAAACTGTCTTCCGAAGGTCGGAAGATGATTAAGGATTGATCGATGGACTACTAGTATTGAACGACTGGTTTAACTGAAGAAATCGGCCACCGACGCAGAAATAAAAAAATAACACTTGGCCCGACGGACACAAAATTGGGCGGCCGACGAAAAATGAATACGACAACGGCTGATGAACTTGCCGACTGTCACCCGAATAATCCCATTCCCACCCCCAACCCCCCCCCCCCCCAAGAAAAAAAAGTCCGTCGTTGGTCGTTTTTGGAAATGTGTCTAGGGTTTTACTCTATTCAGCGATATCAAATCTAAAATATTCATGAAAACGATAATTAATACCTTCTCAATAACATGTACATGCAGTTAATTTCAAATTATATTTTCTTTCTATACAACATTTTTGTATTTACTAGTATTATATTTTAAATCTATTTTTTTTCTCTATAAAACATGCACATCTTCATAAACCGGTATATTTAAGGAGTAAGGAATCATTCTTTGGGTGTTATGAGGTGATAATTTCGGTCGGGGCGTGATCAAATCCAATAAAGCCCGAAGGGCTTTATGATAGATTTGATCACGCCCCGACCGAAATTATCCCCTCATAATATTCAAAGAATGATTTCTTATTACTTATATTTATATAATTTTCAGCAACTGTACAATTAGATATTTGAATGTAAATAATCAACCCCCACTTGCGCCCCAATTACATGTATACGTCATTTGAATCTATTAGACTGTATAGTACAAAATCGATACGTAGTGTTACATGTATCACAGGCAAAGACACTGAATAATGTAAATATTCATTTTTATAGCGCGCAGAAATAGTGAATCAGTAGATACAGTGTATTTCGTGATCTTGTCTAAAATTTAAAACTTCAATCAAACCAATTAGAAACCTTTTGTTTGTAACCAATACATCACTTGTTCCAAGAAACGAGAGAGAGAGAGAGAGAGAGAGAGAGAGAGAGAGAGAGAGAGAGAGAGAGAGAGTCATAGACTATAATAATAAATAATAAAAAAAGTCTTTTATTTAGACAGGATAGCACAATTAGTAACAATGTACTAGTTTACATTGTGGTCCTGTAACTTTACGTACTTTACGTTTAGACTAAACTTTACGTACATTCAATTTTAAATCACTAATATAAGCTATTTATTTAATCTAGTTGTCATATAGTAGATCCTTTAATCGATAAAATAATGCACACTAGCATATTATGATGAAATTCAACCAATCAGTTTCAGAGTCCACGTGCTATATATATATATATATATATATATATATATATATATATATATATATATATATATATATATATATATATACTCAGCCCGTTAGCTGCACCACGTGCTCCTTCCGCAAGTCGACAACAAAAACGTGTCGTTCTATTGTTCTTCAAGTCCGAAGATAATAGAAGTATGATCAGCAATAACTTAATCTTACATTGTTTGTTATGTTTGATCTGTTTCTTACACTGCGAGTGTGAAGTTTAATTTGTACATACACTGTATTATATTCGTTGAACAAAAACAAACTCTCTCTCTCTCTCTGTCTCTCTCTCTCTGTCTCTCTCTCTCACTCTGTTTCTCTCTCTCTGTCTGTCTCTCTCTCTCACTCTGTCTCTCTCTCTCTCTCTCTCTCTCTCTCTCTCTCTCTCTCTCTCTCTCTCTGAATGTATGTTTGTGCGTACTAACAGTGACTGAACTACTAAAGTCTTATTTGAATAAATTTTATTTATTCTAGACTCACGATTTTAACAACGATCTCTACACAATGACTAAAAGTTTGTAGACGATCTATGACCAGGTTTATAGGTTTTATCTATTCATTAGATTGAAAAAGAGAGTGCATTGACCTGTGCTCGTTCATAATACTTGCTATATAGAAGTTAAAATATATTATTCATCTGTTTAATTAATCAGTTTTCTTGTATATAATTATTGTACCGGTTGGGAAATGATTTTCTTTGTGAAATTCCCGCATTCATAAAGTTGCTGAATAGTTCTATACAAGCGCGTCGATTGTCTTAAATTACATGTAGTTGTTTGTGAATTAGAAAAAAAAATCATGAAACTAACTAAATATAAGTTGGTGATTCATGAGGTAAATGAAGGTGGCGACATTGCAGAAAAAAATTACATAACCCGCGTTCTTTTTTTCTGCAATGATCGCTAATTCATTGTTTATATTTACATCTTTCTATCAACAAATTAATAAATTGGTTGAACAAAGTTGAAAATTGACAAAATTTTTGTTACGTTCATCAGTACATTAGGTATAAAAAACAGTCAAAGCGTCTCCTATATTGGAATTTGAGTCTGACATCATCGTGATTATTTCGTGTAGTCCGGGATTTTTCTTAGGTTGCTGAAGGTTTCAACCGATCGATAAACTAGTAAGAACTGGATCATTTATATTTCAGTTCTGTCAATTTCAACAGAGCTATGAATGTACAATCCATTTTCGTAATAAAATAGAAGGAACCATACTTGGTGGCTGTAAATAATATATTCATTTACCTCTACCGGCTTTCGAGTATTTCGCTGCAGCAAGGATTCCCTAACTATGTCGGTTTAGTTAATACTAAATTCTTATTCTAAACAAAGGAAATGAAAAGTTTGGAAATAAATACTAATACAAACAAAACAAATAAATAAATAGATAAATAAATAAATAAATAATATAAGAAATGTTTGGTTGTGTTAAAATCCAGTTAAGCCTGTCCGTCATGTTTATGACGTCGCGTTAAAGGCTTCGTAAAATGTCGACGTTTTGTTTTAAAAAGGCGCCGTGTTTAACGTAAAATGTATCATACTTACACTAAAGTTAAATGGAATAAATCATATACCATTGAGTTTTGTTTATTCTTGGCTTTTGAAAATGATAAGTATCATTCGATTTTAAAACACGGGATTTTTTGGCCAATAACGTCCCTTGTTCTGTCCATGCCGGCTGCATAGATCGTGTAGAAGCGACAAGTTTGGGATCGTTAATAAATTGTTATAATTCGATATCCCGACTTGTGTAATTCTATCGGTCATATTATTTTGAAACATTCTGATCAATTAATAATATGAAAGAGAGTTTATAAAACAGCATTAAATGTTACCGTATAAATTATAACTCGAGACTTTTCGAACTGTAACACTTTGCTTCCTTATCAATGTAGAAACAAGAAAACATATTGACGCAAGCGTCAAAAAAAAAAAAAAAAAAAAAGCAGCAAAAAATATGATTGTTGTAAGAATCATTATTGCTTGTTTACATTAAAAAACTCACCACAAGGAAGAAAATAACGAGTTGGTTGTACTCATTTTTATGAAAATTTTAATATATTTTCAGCAACACGTCTCGAAGTTTAACATTTTATTATTGAGAACCGAGTTCGTTACTTTAAGCATTTCTAGCGGTAATTGTATGACCATTGGCATAGCATGAAGTAACGGAAAACACATTGATTTGTACATTATTCTAATACAAAGCTCAACTCATCATTATTCTCTTAGAGATTATGTATTTCAAACCATTTTGATTTTTTTGTTGCATTGTATTGATATTAAAGCTTAATGCATTATAGTTTATATGGTTTCAAGGGACCACATAATAAAATAGAAATGGATTATTTTTAAAGGTACATGTAAGATCATGTATATCCGGTAGACACTGCACAGTTTTAAAGATAAAAAATAAGCCGGATAATTTTTTCCTAAATGGAATTATACATCTTATCTACACTTCAAGTAATGAAGATAATCATGGTTATTTAATAATTCAGGTCTTTCATATTTTTGCGTAAATAACTGATATGGATGTCATTTCATGATATTTTTCTACCACATCTCACATGGAAATATAATAAATACACACACAAAGTCATTTTATTTGACGCAGAACATATAAATTCAAGTATATCATTAATATAAAATTTCATGTCATTCAGGTCTCTAGTATTTCAAGGTATCACACCGGTAATGGTTTTCGCTATATAATTCTATGTAAGAAAAAAATTCGTAAAAAATCGAAATAATTTTCTCGTAAGAAAAAAAAAAGATAACAGTGTTCTATGATACACTACGCATTATCTAACTTCAAAAAATGGGCATGCGATACGGCATTTTCTCAAGTTTTCTAGCTGCGAACATGCCTACCCCCAAAACCACGTGTTTTCAAGTTGTTTATAAACAGACTGCGCGCACCCCCAGGAAGTCGACCTATATGCCCTTTAAGAAATAGTTCCCTATAAGAATAGAATTAAATTTACAAAGTACAGAAATTTCCCTAATCATAGATATCAATTTTATTAAAATCAAATATGGGAAAATGCAAAATGCGGGCAAAAGAAAAAAATATTCCCTATAAATGTATGGAACTACAACTAAGTTCATTTTCATTGGGGGCTTACCGGTGTGATACCTTAAGGTTTTTAGTATGTCCCGTATACCGATCCCGATACAGAATAAAAATTCCGAATTTTATCGAATAGATTATATAGTATCGATAAAAACGCGCCTAACACAACAGTCTATGACCTACTTTACATTTACATTTACGAGTAAAACAAAAAATATGTAATATTTTTTTAAAATCATAAATTATAATTCTACATGCCAATTTACTTTTTATTCATAAAAATAAGCATAATATTAATTCTATAAAAATAAACCTATCCCGCAGAAACGCAGTTACAATATCTAAATGTACATCAAATAAGGCAACGCCTTCTGGCGGCCCGTAATAAATGTCAATCATCAAAGTCGCGGTTTTAGTTTGGATGATGAATGTAGTTTTGGACATAAACTACATTCTCTTTTACCTAAAGTGTTATTGTTTACATAAAGCACGGTTATAGCGAATACGCTTATAATGAATTGATGATTACAGCGAGGCAAAATCACCCGTCTCTGGAACTTCTTTATAACCGTCTTTTACCGTACTAGGTTTTGGATCTACTCTGTCACATTTATTGTTGTGTTTGTGATTGCATTAAAATTGTTAAGTGTTTCGAAACGCGGTGTTGTTTTTAAAAGTAGCGGATCCATCATTCAGAGGAGCGTTAGCGCACAGAAAATTAAATGATAAGGGTCCAAATCTTCTTAATTATAACCGCATGATGCACGAAATGTTTTAATTCGATCATGCAGGCAAGCTTTACATGATAATATTCGTGTAAAAATCTTTTTAAAATCAACAAGTCTGCTCCAGTACCACATCATGACCAAAGATAAAGATATTAAGATTATTGAATTCTGTGTTTTAATTAACCAGTTTTTTGAAAAGTGTTCTTGTTTTATCCATAATAAATAAATTCATTAACATTGAACATGTAGGCAAGCTATAATGTATGTCACAATTTAAGTTCATATGTACTTTCCATATATTGTGTTTTAAGTTTATAATGTTTTAAAGTGATATGCACGACTGTACATGCACAAGATCGAAGAAAAGACTGAAATATCTCCTTAAATCTGCACGTTCCGTTTATGAATTTATGATCAGCAGCGAAAATTAACATTCAATTCTAATAAGATAGCCTAATTAATACATGCTTGCTTGCTTCCACTGAATATTTTTTTTAAGTCAGGCAAGCTTTTTGGAAAGATATTACTTGTATTAAATTTGGTTTTAAATCTATATTTCCTTGAATACGCAGTGCGACGTACATGTAACGTACGTCATGTGAATAATTAATCGACCACAGTACTATATAGTCGTGTACATGTATGCTATTCAAAAAGTGATAAACGAATATATGTCCAACTTCTAAATCGCAAGTTGTGTGTAATGGGATGAAAAACGAGCAAGGGCAGTTAGTTACGGGTGGGTTCATTCGATCATGTGTGATCATGCACCGAGTGGTCTCGCCTCGTTTCAATATAGGTTGAATTAAGAAGCTAATATGACTTTCACAAATGTATAATATTCGTTGTGAAGGTATATTTAGCCAATTTTCCGTGTTTTCATTTAATATGATGTAGAATTGATGGGTGCATTCCCTGCCACGAAGCGATACTCGCTTCTGTATTGATACATGTCATGTTTTTCAATAAACACATGCAACATTCAATAACACATTCATGTATACTTATCAACATCTACTAAATTTGAAATAAATTACAACATTCAAAAAATATATATGTATATGCATAGGTATGTACATATCAATTAAATGACAATATTTTCATCAACTACATTTGCTAAATTAATTTTGTAATAAATTTCAATAAACACATACAACATTCAACATTAATTTCACTAAAAAAAATCCCAAACTACTAAATTTTCCTAAACTACTAAATTCTTTGGTAGAATGATATTTTCGGGAAAACACCGCGAATGACTGGCTTCTCCCTCTCGTCATTTAGTTTATTGTTAAGGTACTGAAATCAAACGAGTGTCCGACTATTGGCGTCTTTAGTTGATTTAGTAATTTTCATCAAAGCAGGTTGACCATTGGTGAATTGCCCTAAGTATATTGATCCTGTCTGTTACACGGCCAGGTGGAGTGGACCCTTATAATGTACATGTATACGCAAATATTTGTAAAAGACAGGCAAGCAAGTTTGTATTATGAATTGAGAATGTGTCTATCTCTTTTGCAGACATCTCAATGAATGCTTGGATAAAAATCATTTACATGCATCTAAATAGGTATATATTATGTTATAAATGTGTCACTTTAACCTTAACATATGTGAATTTTTGTAATTAGGTTTTAAGCAACAGAACGAAATAACTCGTTTCAATCAATCAATGTTCAGGAGTATGTTTATGAATAACGGACACAGTAGTGCTTAGTGTTACGCAATATAAACCAGAAAAACACGTTTTCCTTCTTTTTTCAAATGTAAGAGAATATTCTGAAATATACTGATAAAATAGTTACACATGTTTGAACAGTAATGAAATATCAAATGAAACAGAATACTTTAAAATATATGCATAAAAAGTTGAAAAATGAAATAAAAAAAAAAATAACCGTTCCTTTGGAGTTTTCAAATAATAGAACCTATCAATGTTTATTTGATACATACGTTTTTACGACACTGTCTTTTTATGTCTTTTTTATGTAGCGCACCGATGCTCTAATATGTTGCAATTCAATACATACAATTTTAAATTTTGCACCAATAGCGTAGCAGTTTTGAATTGTACTAAATTAAAAATGTATGTAAAATGTTTATGCCCTGACATTAAAAACCTGAATTAATATTTACCAATTAGCAAAGATAAATGTATGTTGCATTTGTGGAGATAAAACAGTTTTTCTTGTTAACCATATGAGGGACAAATTTCACTTAATTATCTGTTTAGAAGATGTTTCCCCAGATACCATACTAACATTTTGCAGTTGTGCAAGCACTGCCATGGGAGTTAAAACGTAATAATACATTAAATATAAATGATGATGTCGGTCCTCACAAATTCTAGACCTACATCGGAACGAGTTTCGGTTCCATTTATTGTATTGTGTTTTAAATGGAGATACTAATTTTTAAATATAATGAAATTGTTTCATGCATTTTTTAGTGAAAATACATTACCTGACGCAAGACGTGACTTTCTGGTGATTTTACAAGTTCTATGTGTATTTCTATTTTTTAAATGAATTCATTCTTTTAGACCTAGTACCTTCTTTACTGTATCCAAAACAATCCGTCATATTGACAGACCCGCGAACCATCAGTTACATGCACACACTTTAACGACAGTTTATTCATTTAAAAATACATAGAGTGTTAAAAAGTTCAACCGGATATGAACCTGGTTGTCACAAGATCAAATCCTGTGAAGGCCGAAGGGCTTCTCAGAAGATTAAATCACGTACCAACCAAGGTCATTTTCCGGTGAACTTTTTAAACATTGCTGTCAATTATGTAATTATACCTTTAAGAAAGGCAAATCGTTCACAATTATGAACATAACCTTTTTTTAATGTTAACAACTTGTGCTGTGAAATATAGGCGACAGCGTTCTATTGTTGTTTTATCGCGGTGGCCGTTTTGTGACGGCGTGATGGTGGGATGCGCGAGGGCGAGGTATTAGATTGGACTCGTTTTAAACGCGCTAGGGGACTTTTGCAAAGACCTTATTCAGAGATCATATATTTGAGTCATTTTTTTTTAAAAAAATGTGGTTTCATTAATTTTCCGAGACTTCGATTTTCATCAAACTATAGTGGATGTAGGCAGACAAAACTTCCTAATAGACACTAAAGATCATATCAATACAAAATATTACTTGATATGATTATTGTATTTCAATGGATATTTCTTATTGTGGATCAAATAAACAATAAATTTAAAAAAAATAGTATTTAACGAACTGATAATTACATGAATGAATAAATAAAATGACATACAACCAATACAGGGGCGGGTGATATTTATGCAAACAATAATGCGAACAAAACATTGGCCTCGGTCTAAATGTGTAATACAAAATTGCAATATGATTCATACTGTCTGCTGTTTATTTGACATTTTAGGGTTAAAAATTTTCCTTGAAACTTATATAATTATTTCTAATGAAGCACCTTGCCAATGAATTATTGATGAAAAAACTGAATCTCTTTGTAAGACAATTTCGACAAGAGAATTGATTGATTGCCAATAGGATATAACCGTAGTGCAATCAGCCTGTCATACATTTTCTCTCCTACTGTACACAAAAGTTGTAGCAGCATGTACTTCATAAGAAGTTTGCCGATGATGGTCGGTTTCATTGAGTTAATCAATGGATGCATTCAGTTTAAATTTTCAGGTGTGGTGTCTTTCTTAGACAATGCTCAAGTGATAGGCACATACCTAGGATCTTCCAAAGAAGGACTTTTCGCCGTGTGTGCTCCTAGATGTAACAATGACCTAAGATGTAACGCTATAGACATATGTTTTGAGAATTTGAAGTGCAAATTAATCAGTGGTTGGACACCCCCTACGGCGGGAAACGTCTCTGATGGAGTATGTAGACAATTTCAAATGGTAGGGATTTAAACTCTCTTTTGCTCGTTCCTTATCTTTCTGAATATCAACCTTCTCTTTTTAAAAGAAACACATGATAATTCTGATTTTTTTTTTCAGCAAGCATGTCCAGATGGATACTATTTTGACAGAAAAAATAATACTTGCATCAATTACTGTAAGTCTTATATTAGTGACAACTGCAATTTCTTTACAATCGAATTTATATATAATACGAACACAAGATAACAAATTGTCATTCATTAAGCCAAATATATGTTGACTGAGAGGTCTGAAGTTGACTGAATGATAATTTACCAACAACTTCTTTCCAATCACCTTATAGATGTCATGATGACACCATGTCAGTTTCATCCTGTCATGTTTTGGGGTGGGGGGGGGGGGTCGGGTAATGTTTAATACATGTATATATTAATGTTCATTTTTCCTTTTTCTAGATTATTATTGTAACTTTGAGAGTGACCCGGAGTTGACATGTTTTCTTTCCGAAAGTCTTTCTGACGAATTCAACTGGACCATCCGTAAGGTTGGTAATTTACTCTATAATATATTTTTTTAAAGAGGTGATGAGTCGGGCATTGTGTTTATAATTTTACATAAATAGTTTGATTTCCATTAGGTCAAAATTCTCAATTCCCACATGCTAAACACTTTGATTTGTTAAGTAAGTTGTTATAATTATACCATTGAGATGTAATTTCTAATGATTATTATATTTTTTACTAGTTGGATTTTGTTTTTATATTTAATGCCCCTTCTTTCGATTGAACTTGCATTTTACCTATAATAAGTAAGGACTTCCGGTCTTTTACTTTATTGAGCACAAAAGGCAACATGGATGTAGATTTGACCACACACTGCCACATAAAAGTAAAGATATTTCGGGGTTTTTAGTTGCAATTGATCTCCGTCCATCGTCGTGCGTTGTGCATCGTCCGTTGTTTGTTAACAATTTTACATTTTTAACTTCTTGAGACTACATAGCCAATGGTTACCATTGTTTTGTGTGAAGCATTTCCATGGTAAGAGGAATCTAAATTGTGAAATTCATGGCTCTTTCACTCCCGGGGCGCCACGTGCGGGGCCAAATATGCAAAAAAAGTCAGTGTTTCAAAAATTTTCTTATCCATTCCCACACATGTGTGGAAAAATAAATAAATGCATGATTATGAAGTCCATGAGGCCCTCTACCAAAATATTGAAATTCATGGCCCCTGGGTCAGGGGTTCAGGCTCTATGGTGTGTCCAAAATGCCCGTATAGTAAAATATATATTAGATCTCTGAAATTAATCTTCTCTACTAAATATTTGAGAAAAACTTAATGCATGTCTATGATTTCATTGAAGCCCTCTACCTAAATTGTGAAAGTCATGGCCCCTGGGACAGGGGTTCGCGCCTTAGGTTGGGGCCAATATAGGCATATAGTGAACATGTATTTAATCTTAGAAAATCTTCTTCTTGACTCCCACTCATGTGGGGAAAACACTGAATGTATGTTTATTATGTCCACGAACTCCTCTACCTCAATTGTGAAATTTATTGTCCCTGGGCCAGGGGTTCAGGCCGTAGGGGGGGGGTATGACTATATAGTGTTAATCCATAA
Source organism: Magallana ariakensis (assembly GCA_020458035.1). NCBI lineage: Eukaryota > Metazoa > Mollusca > Bivalvia > Ostreida > Ostreidae > Magallana > Magallana ariakensis. The sequence continues at coordinate 55,092,928 of CM035813.1, forward strand.
TATGTTTAAAATCTTCTTCTCTACTCTCACACATCTGTACGAAAAACTGACCTCATAATCATGTTAACCAGGAAGTCATCAACTAAAATTGTACATGTAAGTTTATGTCCCCTGGAGTATGGGATTTGACTCTAGGGTGGGGCCAAAATGGATGTATAGTGTAAATGCATATATTGTTCAAAATTATCTTCTATACTCCCAAACACCTGAAAGGACAACTGGATCCATACCCTTGTAGACCAGGAAGCCCTCTACCAAAATTATAAATTTAATGTCTCCGAGGTAGGGGTTCTGATTCTAGGGCGGGACCAAATTAGTCATAATTATAGTATTAATGCATTTAATGTTTAAAAAATGATTGGTCTTCTTTACTTCTGCTGATACTAAATAAAAACTGACTGCATATAAAGATGAAATTAAAGCAATCTATCGAAATTTTAAATTTCATGTCTCCCAATGTAGGGATTTGAATCTAGGGCGGGACCAAAACATTCCTATAATATTTAGGGTAGGGATTCTTAATGCAGGGTGTGGCCAAAATGGTCATTTAGTGATGATGTATATAATGCTTAAAAACATCAACTGACACAGAATACAAACTGATTGTATATTTAGAAAAAAAAAACCCACACTAAGCTGTCATCTTTAATAATACTTCATGTCATCTACATGTAAGCCAAGGGTTATGGTTGAGGGGGGGGGGGTATATATTTATTTTGTTATTTTATTCTGCTAAGGAACTTCAATGAAAGAATTGAGTTAATTCACATATTAACAAAAGATAAAGAATGAAGCTGTCTATCAAAGTAAAGATATTGTGAAAGCATTGGAAAGAGTTCAGGCAGTTTCCCTTCTTCATACTGAAGTTATTTTCCCTTGTTTGTTCATATTAAGTAATTAATCATTAAATATAATGTATTTAAGAAGTTGTATGATCAAAAGAATTATGCATGAACAAATAGACTTCTTAAGAGTAAAGTCATAATTGGCTATTCCAAATCACTGATAAGCATACATGTAAAATTATTTTGGTATAAATACCAGATGGTGATTATCCTTGTGTGCCAATAATTCGACAGTCTTAGTGTCTATAGGTCTTCTTTACAAATAAAATGAGCGATAATTTTGAAATCTTATATGTTTATCTTGAATATCAACCATAGCTTGCTTTTTGTACATAAGTCGATTAACCTTTTTGCATTTCATTACTTCCATTCACAGAGTATAAACTCATCAACAAAATAACGCCGCCATTACTAGGTCCTAAATTCGACGATTTAACTATATTGCCTTGTCAGATAAATTTATCTTCACAACATTACTTGTTTTTCCTTAAGGTATCTCACTCCTCACGTTTAGAATTCATTGCGCAGATGATCATTATATTTTAAATGAATATGATTTTATTTATTTAAACATATAAGAAAGAATAATAATTCATCATTACACAACATTCATAAACAAAATACATCTAAATTCAAGAAACAAACAAGTTTTCTGGGGAACTAATTTTTTTCGTGCGGAATGTTTTTTAAATTTTATGAATTTTAAATATATTTTTCTTTTTATTATATTGTTTTCATTATTCACATTTTTAACATTTGATAGGTTTGTAACATATTCTATAGGTTCTATGTTACTTGTACAAAATTATAATCTTGAGAGAGTGATAGACGTTTAGCATAAAATCATGCAAATATATAAACATTTCTGAATTTTTTAAGCTAAATTTTACGAGAATTTTACCTTTGAAGCCATATATCTAAAATTTGACATCACTGACCCCCATGTTTTATAATGTCCAAATGATACTGAATACATATAAAGGCAAACTAGAATAATGTTATAAAATTCTTGATATTCAAAAAGTTTTTATTTCAAATCAAATTATAACTATTATAGAAATTGTCTATTTTAAGTGCAAAAAGGTCACCAAAAGCTTAATGCAGCTTTGTACAATTTTTTTTCGTTATCCCTTTATTCAGTGTGACCATTGTGCATAATTAAAAACAAAATTTGAAAAACTAAGTTTGCTTAATAAAAAATACCGACAAGAAATCGTAATCAGGCTGAAATTCTATTTCAGGTGCAAAAAGGTCAATTTAAATTGGCAATAACACAGAGGGATGAACACTGACACTCACCCCCCATTATTTTTGATTTTTTAAAGTATGTTTTGTCTACAGATTTCAATGATATACTTCTCAAGAAATTTTGATACAAGAACATTGAGGAATGGGATACCTTAATGAATTTTCAGTCTTTGCAGATGATACATCATAAGGTTCGTCAAAGCGTTTTTATTTTCTAGTACGATGATTTAAATTCAGAGTAAAGGTGGATTAACAAAATTTGGTCTTTTCTGTTAGGAAAACTTCAAAAATTAATTTCTTACTTGATGTACTTGTTTGAAGTGCATTTTAATAAATGCCTAGCCAGTTTATTGTTAGTCTACCATAGTACATGTATCATATGCATAAAAAATTGTGCATGTTCCTGCAAAAACGAACGAGATTTAAACAAAAAACGAACATCGTCGAAATTTGGACCCTGTTGGTTTAAGGACCTTCGGTCATAAATGTTAATAAAATTTAATATTCAAAAGCTGGAACAGGAGAAGTGAGAAACATTTCATAACTTTTAAAGCTGTAGTTTGTTTTGTTTAAACACCCACATGAGAGTTGCCCCTGCGGATGGGGGATGAGAGGTTGTTTAAAAAAAACATATATACTAGCCACCTTGTTTTAGTTTATCTATGAAATCATATACACTTAAAACCTAATCTTGAAAGTTAACAAATATGGGAAAATTATTCTCTATCAGAGTCTTGCACCTTTTCAATATCAGATCATGCACTCTATCGTTACGTTATTTGCTACACTTACAGGTTTCATAGTCCTTTTTTAAAAGATTTCAGGCAGGGAGGTGGTCGTCATTACAGTATTATACTTTTTCTACTCCATGATGAAACTCAATCAAATGCTTATATGAGACTCCTCGACAAGTTTGTGTTTGGGCTATGGTACTCATGTGACCGTTAAGGCCTATTGACATCTTGTTTTAATAGTCTAAGAATCTGATATGATAGAGTACCGACCCGTATTGATATATCCACTGACATTTAAGCGGACGCCTTTGATTGATACAAAGGATCAATTTACAAGGCCTTACTAATAAAGGTTTTATTTAACAAAGGGTTCGACTCCATCCGCTTACACGGGTCCTACCTCAGCGTACCATGGAGTGTATTACAAATACATTGAAACATCCGCAAATGCCCGTGGACACAGAGCAATACTGGAGAGCTCAGTGGCATTCCAAGGTACACCGCACCGCCATTACTTTGCATTGCTATTTATAAATCATTTATTAACTTCATTTAAGGTTACTTTACTTCTTTAAGGTGGTTGGATGGTCAAGAATCAGATCGATATAAACATTTAAATATGATTTTTGCAGCTATTAGCTATTTTTGGTAAAGGAAACAATTATTTTTTTTACCATTTTAAATTCGGTATTTTCCGATATTTTATATAGAACTCTTCTTCTAAAGGAGATCAATACAGTATATAATTGGCTACGACTATCGCGCCCTCTTTGTTTACAGAGTGTCAGAGTAATATTCAGGTTGTAAATAAAAGGAGTCCAATTTTCTTTTCAGTTAGGTAAATTTGCTTAGAAAAAAATAAATATTGCTTGGTCTTTTAAAACTTTTAAAGCAATAAATAACTTTTTTTTCTTCATAAAAGTGCAATATAGTTCAAATTATTTCAAAGCATAATAGATAGGTCCCGCTGAGGTTTGAAATATGCATGTATAAGTAATAAATTTGAATGCTTTCATACAAAGATGATTTTATGCTCAGACTCGAAAAATACATGTATCTTCAGGGGGTCAAAAGCTAATCAATCAGTCAAGCAATCAGTATTGTGTAAAGGAGAAATTATTTCAATTTTGTCTGTCAATATTTGTATCCTATTCAATATGCAATGAATGTGCAGTTACTTTTAACATTATTTCAACAAGCTAAAACCTACTGCCTGACGATGTACTACCACATGTATGGGGCCACTATAAACACCCTCACCATCAGAACCCAGAAAGGAAACAACGCCGCCATAGACCGCTGGAAATTGTCTGGTAACCAAGGCAACGTCTGGCACCATCTGTCTGGGGTTAACCTTCCTCTTGACCCCCAAACAAAAGTAAGAAGTTATAGGCACGAGTTTTTACAACAAAAAATATTTTACAACTACGAAAAAATAACTACCAAAGATACTACTCTACCAAACCTTGTACCGGGTTATTAAGCAAATCCAGAGGTATCCGACTATGGTGAATATTTTGAAAAACTCAAATGTGTTATATGATAGACCACTGCTTAAAGTGTTTATGACCCCTGTGAAACACATGCATATAAAAATGTATAAGTAGACATGGTATTTCTATGTAAAACTCTTTGACTTCGACCACTAGTACTTAAATAACTTTCAAACCATTTTAGTAAATTTCCACTGTTTCCATATGACTGTAATTTAATAATGAGTCACTTATGCCAAACTCTATCAAAGGCTTTTGATAAATCGCAAAATACCATCCAACAATAGTTCCCTTTATCAATGGCTTTAACAATATAATAGTACGTCTCAATGAGTTGATATGCAGCGGAATGCCCAGGCAAAAATTTAAACCAGCTTGATACTTGTAAACCAAATCATTTGAATGAAAATAGTTTTAAACATACTTAAACATAACACGTTCCATTATTTTTTTCAACACAATTTAATAAAAATACATGTACATGTATATAATTAAATTAATTACCGGATCACCATTTTTAAATAAAGGTAGTACATCGACTATTTTCCATTGAAAAAGAAATGTACATTCTTTCAAAGACCAATTAAACAATAGACAATGAGAAATTGATACAGAAAAAATAGTAGCCTTTAACATTTTATGACTGATATCATCTGGACCTATTGCTTTGTTTACAGGAAGAGAAGAAATAATGTCAATAACATCTTGTTCTGTGATAACAATATTATCAAAAATTTTATTAAAAAATAAAATAAATTGTGGTAATGTCGGTTCATTGTAATGTGTTGATGAAATTGATGCAAAATAATTGCTTAAAAACTCACCCTTATCAATATCACTGTAGGATATATCTACCACACCGTCTTGAACATTTTGTAGTGGGGGCATTTCGGTCCTACCTTTACATTTAAAAACATCCTTTAAAAGTTTCCAATAAATTTTTATACTAGCGTTAATAAGATTAGTTTCGATATTGCTATAATAATTTGATATCGCTATTTTTTTCATATTGTTTACTTTAAAACGTAGTTTTTGTACTTGTTTAAAAGTATAGCGTTTTATGTCTATACACTATTTCTTTATGTGCCGCACTAGTTATAATCCGACACATTACTACTCGTGTTATTTAACTAAAAAATATAATGTTTTTCCTTCTTGTTTTAGATTATCATTGAGGCTACCAAAGGATCCAAAGTCACTGGAGATACTGCGATCGATTATGTTGAGCTCTGGCCTTTTGCATGCCCGTAGAAAATTGAGAAGTCAAAACAAAAACTCACAAAAAACTAGCATACATTATAAAATGTACTACCTAGAGATAAACCTTCATAAATTTGTAGCGTACCGTATCAGTAAATCAAAATTAACAGCTTATATAGTTCACCAACAGCAGGAGACGTGTACTTGCATCTTTCATATTGTTTTGAAGGTGGAAAAAGGTAATAGAGGACACAACTCTAGAAAAAAATGTATTATTAAATTAAAATAAACTTGCGAATTAAGCTATTTTATGTATTTATATTTATTTGGTTATTTATTTACTTAATATTTTGCTATTTAGATTATTATTTATCATAAAAAAAATGAGTAAGTCTCTTTGCCACTTTAAAACTTTACAATTCATTTCCGCTAATGTTCAAAAGACAAAAAAAAAAAATAATTGCAATTTCCAGCATTAAACAAAATAACTTAAAATATAAAGTCATTGAAGACTAATTTTTTTTATATGGAAAAGCTAAGTTAGGTTTAACCATTTAAAGGATAAAAAAACGGACGACATTGACAAACAAAAAAGCCAGTATTCAAGTACTTTAAGAAAGTTAAGGAATTATATTTTTAATTTTATTTAAAGAAGGTAAAAAAAAATCAAACTTCTAAACATGAAATTAGAAATTTAATTGCTTTGATATTTCTATACTAGATCAAACCCAGAGTTAACCCGAGTAAAACCCAAGTAAACGCAGGGTAGACCCAGAGCTGACACATAAAATATAGAACAAACACGGATCAGAAGTTGATCTCTGAATGCAGAATTGTATATAATGTTGCAATAAATTGAATATTTTAACCACTTATGTCATTTGAAGATAATTTTGAAACTGATATTGCTTAGTCCGCATTTCCTCCTCTTATTTTATTAAATTTTGAAGATATTTTGATTATTTTTTCATGCTTCCAATACTGAAATATTTCTGATTTTTGCATAAAATGAACACTTTATACAAAAATATAAATTGACCGAAAAACTAAGATATTGACCATCTAGTGAGAAAGAATATCCGGTTTAAGGGATTTTTTATTCAAATGTAGTTAAAAAATGATCGCTTAAAAATCATAATTTAAAGTACCCAACTATCTTATCAAAAGTACCCAAGTATCTTATCAAAAGTTCACATATAACGAAAAATCCAGCATAAATGTTTTTGTTTGAAAAATGTTAATAACCTCATACGTCTACAGTTTTTTTCTGAATTACAAAGCATGCGATATTTTCCTATCCAAGTGTTCCGCCAAAATTATAGTCCCAGTTGGATTCTAAACTTTAATATTTCTTTGCCAAGTTGTATAATAGTAAGAAAGAAAGACAAATGTGATCCTTTGATCTTGCTTTAATGAACACATATTCAAATGAACTCTTGATAATTTGACATGTCGAAAAGCAGAAAAGAGTACATCCTTAAATCAAATTAAATAACTATTTTCCTTCAAAGTTAAAAAAAATAAAATGAACTGCTTACAGGACATATTAAAAAATAACTCTGACAACGATGTGAACTTCGTATCTACATGTACATGAAAAAATGACAATAACAAACCGTCAACCATCTCAAAAATCCATAAAATATAATACAAACCAAAGCAGAGCAACACGGACCTCCAAAAAGATAGAGGTAGGATCAGGTGCCATGGAGGAGTGAGCATCCTCTGCTGACCAGTCACACCCGCCGTGTGCTCTTTGTCGTAATTGGGAAAAAAACGGAAAAGTCCGTAGACAATTAGGTGATTAATTATGGTCTAACAATTAGTATGAAAAACGTCAGTCAGCATGCGACCAAGTGGAAGATTATATTTGCTGACAAGGTCGTTGTATTGACCATATAACTTACGAAAAGATGACTTCAAACGCGACTGTATATAGTCCTGTTTTATTAACTTGTTTGTCAGTAGATTGCCTCGCCTTAGAAACTGTTTATACGAAGAGCATGCCCTTGCGTATCGAATTAACTGAGAGACAAAAACACCACATGCAGGTGATGAAGGAATATTGCTTCATAAGTAATGAAAGTTGACTATAGAAAAATTGAAGTCATTGCGTTTATCATAAAGTTTTGTTGTTAGGTTACCATCAATGTCCATTTCCAGTAAAATATCCAAATATGAAACAGATGACGCAAACTCTGTGGTATCTTTTATTTCAAGTTCACTCGGATATATCGAGTCGACGTAAATATGGAAATATCAATTGTTAATTGATAATACGTCGTCGATATACCTGAATGTTGAGTTGAAAGCCACAGGGAGTGATTTTTTTTTCACGTACAAGTTTTTTAATAAATTCTGCTTCATAAGAATACAAAAATAGGTCTGCTAACAATGGGGCACAATTGGTATGAATAACATTGTTATGAATAACATGTTTCGATAAAAACCAAATTTTATTCACAAAGTAAAGTATTTCGTATCGTCTCAATGCCGATGTCCATTTTTTTCATAAAATTGTCCAAATTCCATACTTAAAATGCATCTGCAATTAAATACCCGCTTTTAACTCAGAAAAAAAGAAATCAATATCATCTTATCAAGAATAAGTATAACAATACATATATTGCATGACTCCTATACCCCACGGTTAGAGAATACCATCATGTCCCCTGATCATGCAGATAATATTGTCCCCAATTATGGACCCCCTAGGCCATTGATAGACCAAAACAACGGGATGATTAAGTAGGTCAATGATATTGGGATCTAGGCCATGGCAAATGAGTTTATGATTAATGTACATATATATTAATAGTCATTTGCAAAGAAACTACTCCTTAAATTAATATAGACATTCCTTCCAATTAAGAACGTGAATGTTAGGTTCAATTACCGTGCTTTGCACATTTTACGGAATAGAAATGTTGTCATCATTTTAGCTGTACATATATTTTACCTTTTAGAAGGTTACTTACAGCTGTGTTCATGATTTTAGTAGCAAGATTAATTAAGCCAGACGACAAACCAGGAAAAGCTTGGTATTGCCTAATAATAATAACAACAGTCGTCAGTTATCTATATACAACTAGAACAACTCGCCAAATAGAGAATTCAGGACAGCAGAGTTGAAATGTTCTGCAGAGTTTTGGTTTTTCTGACCCTCTGGGTCAGTACAACCCGTTGTTGTAGTAGTTGTATCCTGTTTGAGTTCGCAAAAAAGCGTCGCCGACTGAGTCCATACAGGTGATATCTAACTACTCGGCCGCTTCAAGGATGGAACTGTTAGGCATATGTGCCCAAGGTGTTTGAAGCAATGCTTTCGACATTTGTAATGGCGAGTGCCGAGCCATCAGAGGATGGCTTCCGATATATACAGACAGCGGATCTGGGGATCTATGTTAACGTCATCAAATCGTAAGACCTAGATTTCGGGCAATCTTGTTCTATTCAGGCATCACAGATTTCTTTTCTGTGCCAAAATTAAAATTATTCAAAATTCTTTATTATTCTTTTTTTTTTTATAAAATCAAATTATGTACAAACTATTTGAAAATGTATATGTTTGTGAAGAATAGGATTCGGTGTACTGAATTCAACCAGTGTTCCAAAATTGTTTGGTTTTAAAAGCTCCTAACAGATGACGATCACAAAATGAAAAATTAAATAAGTTTAAGAAAATAAAAACAAATGTCAATATGGAGATACTTGTTAACTTTTTTTTCTTCCATTATAAATAAGATTTAAGTTCGATATTGATAAACATACATTTTATTTTATTTTTTTATATTACATGTGAAATAAGCGGTGCAACATTTTAAAAAGGTTTTTTTTTTACAGAAAGGTAAATAAGGAAGCAATATGTAATTTATGTTTGTTTTTTGTTTTTGTTTTTTGTTTTTTGTTCTTATAATTCATTTTCTTTGTTAAAATATATGCATATATTGTAATAGATTAATAAAATAACAACATGCCACTTCGAAAGATATATATACATCTGTATGTACCTTTGTTAACATGTCTATTCTTATAAATTTGCAGCACATCAACATTATGACCCATAATGAATTCCATAGGGCATGTTTACCACATGCAGAGTATGTCCAAATTAAAGTTTTAGAGTTTCTACGTGAATAGGATGATGCACTTTAATTTGTGTTTGTTTTAGGATTGTGATGCTGGTTATTATTATGACAGACAAAAAGAGAGATGCGTTCGTCATTGTAAATGTCGTCGTTCAATCGCCTTAAAGCTATGTGTTCTTTATTTCATGACTTTTATCATGGAACTTAGGCCTATTTTTTAATTGAATAAACTTACGGGGGGGGGGGGATAACTTTGTATACAGTAGCACTGCCGACCAGTCTTTGCTTTGAGAAATGCCCGACTTTTATTTATGATTTTTTTTGTTACGAAAAAATTAACAATTATATTAAGTGCATGCAGCTGAATTCTTAATGAATGATATTAACGATTCACTGTGATCCACTGCGAATTATTATTATAATACTGGCCCATCATCAGCAAAGTTTGGAAGTTATTACAACTATATCCAGTCAGCATATTCTTCTGGTTACATGAACAGCGACACTCTCGAAAGCATTGAACACTTTGATGGTAAATTGATTGAAATAATTTACCAAAATTATAGAAAAAACAATTTATTTCTGAACATAAATTTTCATATAAGAATATATGATTACTAATGAAAACATTAGGAACCAAAATTAACATTTAAATCCTGGTTCTTGTTTCTTTTTTTCAAACAGATAAAATATACTGCCTTTCGCTTTACTATCATATGTATGGCAGTTCTATCAAAAGTTTGATTATTTCAACACAAAATGGAACTGATACCCCTGTGAACCACTTGACCATGACGGGTAACCAAGAAAACGCGTAGAACAGATTGTCGGGACTTAACCATCGATTAGATCCACAGACAAAGGTTTTCTATCAACATTAACTTTCATTAACATACAGTCACTAACTAACTGCGTACATTACTCCATAAATACATGTAGGATTGATTCCATTGAATTTGTAAAATTTCATGTTAGCCACAAATCTATATATATGTACATGTTATTATGTAAATTTATTATACCTCTGTAAACATTTTCTATGTAAAATTACAACTAATAAACATGCTATTATATCTAACAGTGAAATAGTTTCCGTGCTTTCTGCCCAAGGTAAATAGTCATTGAAATTATTCTCCGGCGGCATTCGATTTCCCTCGTTTTTAAAGTCAGAACACCTCTGAGGCGTGTTCAACAGAGCGAGCGCTCGCAAAAAATTGTGTTGCAGATATAGGGAATATTGGCGAGCGCTCGCGAACACACGCTCTGCTGAACACGACTCGGGTGTTATCCGAGTCGATATCTTTAATTCAAAGTCCGATAACTTTGTTTAACATCAAGAAAATCTGCCGACAAATGAAGTTTACTGACTATTCAGACGATAACAAGTTTATTGTCACCCTTCGCCTTGTGAAATAGTTGCTGTCTCGGGGGACAATAAACTTGCTAGCGTCCTCATAGCCACTAAATAGGTATATAATATTTAGCATTACTATAATACGTTAACAACATATATTAGATGGCCGGGAAACTATTATTGGAAATATATCGTCGGCTGCATCTGATGTAATTTCAACACCATTAAAGGGCTGGGGAAATCGAAATCCTGAACTTAATACTAGATATACAGAATATATAAAACTGTAAATACTTTACTTTACAGGTTTTAATAACAGGAGAACAATCGCCTTCTTACAGCGGAGATATTGCCATAGACCAAAATATGATTTGTTTAGCTATTATTTTAATAAATTATTTTAGGAAACTTATGGAAAAATCTATGTATTTTACCATTTGAAATTCTGTACTTCACTATATTTTTATATAGAGCTTTTTTCCAAGGGCGATTAATACATTAAATAATCGGTCACTACTATCCAGTCCCCTTTAATGCATATTATCCAGGCTGTAAATAAAAAAAGTCCGATAATCATTTTAGTGAGGTTAGTTTACAAACGAAAAATAAAAACAATGTTTTGTGTCTTATAAATCTTTTTAATGCGTCAAATAGCCTTTTATATTTTATAACGGTACAAAAATGTTCAAATTATTCCAAATCATAACAGTTACTCTAGGTGTGAGAGAGAAGTCCCGCTTAGTGTTAAAATATGATTATGCAAATACAAAGAAAAACAGTTTTTCATTTGCCGCTTTTTTCAATAATTCTTATTTCACAAATAATAGCCTTACATTTTTGTTCTATAAGACATATCACTTTGAAAGATTTTATCCATAGGTTCGAAAAATATATAAAAAGTGTTTCATTTTTTATAATATTTTCTAAAAAAAAAAATTGACCAAAAACAACTTTAAAAACGCAGTAGACATTTTTTTTATGAGTTATATCATATGAATACATAATTTATTCAGAAGTCTGGACAGATTCTCTGTAAGGATCTTGAAGTCCCTGCAAATACAAGATATCTGAGCCAATGATCACTTGTAATACCCCGCTCTGATGTGAATATACAAAATAAGCAAAGTCGACATTACACAGGAAGTTGACTTCTTATTGGTACAAAAATATATTCAACCAAAAAGCATGCCTAAATAAAGAGTGTGTTAAAATTTCAAACAGCTGCGATTGATGGCTACTGAGATATCTTTAACAATTTTTTGTTTGAAAATTTAGGCTAAAAATATACAAAATCGTCATTTAACAAGAAGTTGACGTCCAATTGGTACAAAAAAGATTCCACCATATGGCATATCTAAACAAAGAGTGTGTTAAAACTTAAAGCATCTGCAATGAATAGTTGCTGAGAAATCTTTGACGGAAATTTCTTTGAAATTTAAGACTAAAAAAACCACAAAGTCGACATTTAACAAGAAGTTGACGTCCAATTGGTACAAAATTAATACCATAATATGGCATGCCTAAACAAAGAGTGAGTTAAAATTTCCAGCATCTGAGATGAACAGTTGCTGAGAAACCTTTGGCGGAAGTTTGTTTGAAATTTTAGGCTAAAAGTAAACAAAGTCATCATTTCATAGGAAGTTGACATGGATCCCACCATATGGCATGCCTAAACAAAGTGTAAGTTAAAATTTCAAGCACCTGCAATGAAAAATAGCTGACAAAAATGCGACAGAAATATTTGTTATGGACAGACAGACGGACAGAAGGACAGACGGACACACACACGAGGGTAAAACAGTATACCCCCTCTCCTTCGGAGCAACTTGTTAATCCAAGCATTATTGTTCCCAACCAAGTTGTCTAATTTTAGACATCAATCTAGATATATTAAATAATGTTAATATTGCCTTGATCATTTGCTACAGAGTTTAACCACACCACATTTTGAGTGATATACATGTATTTATTAGAAAAACTCTGGAATAAAAGTATCAAAAGATTGAGTTTGCTGGTAGACTAAGCCTGTTTTCATAGGTCATACAGTTATATGAAGCTTGGCTATTAACATGTATTCTATTTATTTTTTTAAAGCCCTAAATTGATTTTTATGAACATTTTCATATTAATTTTGCTTACAAGTTTTCCTGCTTAAAACAATCCATTATTTTTGGTCAATTCCTCCAATTTGTTGTGTCTCTCTTTGCAATCGCTCAGTAAAGACGCACGTGAATCCAATTTATTGTTTATCTGCAGAAACAAAGTGAGAAAATTTGATAAAAAAAATATTTAAACAGTTTACTACATGTACATGCTTGACTAAAACAAGTTCATCCATAATGCATACTATAAAAATAAGATTTTTATCCAACTCGTTGTGTATTTTCTATCGTCGAGCCAAATTGGCGAGGGGATAGAAAACACACAACGAGTTGGATAAAAATCATATACATGTACCATCGCAAATTATAGAAGATTCACTTTATCACATGTTTTCCAGGTATTTTGTTAAAACTCAGTCTTTTCTGTAAACATTATGATTGTGAGCCGCACAACACATTTACTACAAGATGTCAACAACCCAATGCAGGAAAAAAAAATCCTTGAAGATTAACAAACAAGTAACTACATGTATTTAATTTTCTAACATGTTTTTATCAATTTATAACAAGAGACCCTCATGTTTTGACGGTCACTTGAGTCCTATATCCCTCAGATTGACATGTCAGAGAGTCTCATATTTGCATTTTAAAGCTTCATTTTGGAGTCTTAACCCGATTATACTATGATTTGGTTAAAGACATATGACTGTTTTACGTAACTGGTACTATAAACAAAGTACAAGTACAAGCCAGCAATAAAATATTGACAATATTCAAAATAAATCCTCTATAATGTGGATATCATCACAAACCTGTGTTTTTTTCTGTATAATATTTTTAAAATGACTACCTGCTTGCGGATATTAATTGTTGTGGATCAGTTCTAAATAAGTCAAAAGTGGACGCATATAATATTCTTGTTTTACTGTACGTATTTTGATTTAGATTATATTTCATAATATCATGAACCAACTTGTTCAAACTTATCCTCAGCAGCATGTCCATCCAAGTAATCATAAATGGTTGTAAACAACGATGTAGATTTCTCTTTGTCGTTGTCCTAGATCTGTAGCGATCCTCTAAATTATTCACACTGCTTTTTAAGGAGGTCTGGAATATTCCTGTCATGCTGCATATCTGACCTCAAAAATAAAAACTTTTGTATAGTCATAATTATACTTGTACATAGGATTGGCCTAGGAAGTATCGTTGAGTTTCTTATACCCTTTTACTGAATCAGTTGTAGCTGTTTTACGAATTGAATTTAAGAAATATATTTAAAAATTCTAAGAACTAAATACAATGCACGTATAATGCACATAAACCACTTTGTTATAAAGTATTTTTCAGGCCAGTTTTTATATGCATGAATTTATTTGCTATCAATTTCATTGAGGCTTTATTCATTTTATTAATCATAATAAACAATTTGACCTTGAACTACTATTGGTTATGAACTCATGACTTAAAATTTTAAGGTCATTATCCATGTAGCTATGTAGCTACACCCCTGTCACAATTTAATATATGAAGATAGAATCTTAATAAAAAGTTGTTGACTTAAAATTTTTAAAAAATAAATAAGAGATCTTTGCTGACATACTTAATTACAACAAACATGTTGAGGAACTGAACATGCTCAATGACATAAACAAGTACCTGCAGTCTCTTGATCATTTACTCAACAACCGACACGCTGACGCCGCCTGACTGATGGCCTTGAGAATCAGCGCGGTGGTGCTATACATAGAGCGAGCTGTGCGGTACTCCTCATCACGTGATGAGCTGTCCTCACTCTCAAATATAGGATTCAATTCTGCAAAAAAAAAATTAACAATCGAATTCCTTTGTACTTGGGGTTTTAATAAGATTTAGAATATGAAAAAAGACAGGTTTAAAATGGAAAAAAAATTAAAGGAAAGTTTAATGATTAATATAACGTTTACATTGTCTTCAAATTTGGACACATTACTATTAGCAAGGGTGACTATAGAGTCCACAGGTATCTTTGTAGTGAGCGAGGTCCCCTCTCTGGGAGGTAACACCAGAATAGGTTCCTCCGCTGAGGTTTCTGGGTAGGACCTCACTGGCTCCTCCAGGGAAACAGACTCCTTGAGGTCGTGGTTATGAAACATGAAGCATGATGATTTGATGTGGGTGTAGGTCTGTTCCTGAACGCACTTCTGTAACTCAGAAAACCTGAAAAATACAATTACATTTTTTAAAACATGATATTTAATTGAATTTTGAGTGGGCTAGAAACATTTAAAGCCCTCTTCTTTACTGTTCTTTATGGTTCATTGTTTGAACCCACAGTTTTTCTATCCATTACACTGGTTGAAAGCAGTGTAACGGAGAGAAAACCTGTGGGTTCCGACGATGTTCTTTACATGGTTCAATAAATACCTATTATTATTATGAGGACTGGTGTATCGTAATTTTTTATTCATTATGATAGAAAACTAAAAATGGTTGCTGTGAGAATACAAAAGAAGCATTTACAGTTACTGCAGTAAATTGTAATACTGTAGGTTCCTAATTAAACACGAGGAATTAATATCCGTGTAAAATCGCGAGAAGCACATCTGGCAGATTTTAAAATCTCGCTTTTATTATTTTTCCGACAGTTGTAAAGTAAATGAAACTATGATAGAAATTGGGCGTTTCCAATTTTATATTCTCCCAATTTGATGCAAGACTGTTGAATCACGAAATTAAGTACTCGCATAAGATAAGGAAACTACAGTACTGGATAACTACAGACTCTGATCTTGAGATAAATAGATAAATGAGATAAATCATGAGTGACGGTTTGTTATTGTCAATTTTTCATATGTTCAGCTTTACTTTTGACAATACTAATATAAACTTTTAATAAAAATTGTCTTTTTATATCTCAATCATTTTCCAAAACATGACCTTAATATTGCTTTGCATTCGTCATAAGTTCGAGATCATTTTTAATAGAGAGAATAGACAAACTTTTCAAAAGCACAGACAGTGTTATGAGCTAAAAACCACTAGGCTAGAATATGCATGTACATCTATAAAACTTTCCCTAAAGCATTCCAGCAGACGGACCAAGAACTCGGTCAATGTATCTCTGAGGTATTTGTGAGTTGATGAAATTAAACACTGATTGTGGATGAAATCAAACACTGTTTATGGATGAAAGTAAACACTGTTTAAGACTGATCAACACATGCACTTGGTTCAATGTCTTCAACTCTATTTCATACTGTATACAGGGAAATTTTCGCCCCCATTTTATTTTCACCCCTTTCACCCTTGTTGTCAGCGCACAAATTTTTAAAAGACTAAGCAAATTCCATTGTCTCCAATTATATTTCTTAAAAAACGACTTTGTCTGGGTGATTTCAAGACGGGCAACATTGTTTGCAAGTGTAGAAGGGTGAAAATGACATGGGGCAAAAAACAAAACCTGTACATACAGTATTTAAGTCTCAATTTAGAATTTTCAACCCAATGGCAAGTGTATTGGGAAAATGAGTTTTATGCTTGATACCTAACTAATGCTGTGAGTTATAACATGCATTTTGATTGGATAAAGCAAGTTACTCTTTATAACTTTGAATCAGTTAACAATGCAGTCAAACATGTTATGACCTCTTATGCAGATCTTCAGAAAATAACATGAACAATGAGTGATTGACTGATTTTACCTGATCCCCAAGTTAACTACTGTATACAGGGTTATTTTCGCCCCGTGAAATTTTTGCCCTTTCACACTTGCAGTTTCGACCCGACTTGAATTTGCCCAGACATAGTTGTGTTTTAAGAGAAATAAGTTGATACATTGGAATTCGCCCAGTCCTAAATTCGCCAGCTGACAACGAGGGTGTAAGGGGCGAAAATAAAACGGGGGCGAATATTTCCCTGTGTACAGTATCACAAGGGAAAAATACATGTACTTATTAAAGTGTCGTTGCACTCACACAAATTCTATATAATTATTCAAAAACTTTCTTACTTTGATAGCCTGCAGGTTTTGGGTAACTCTTTGGACCAGATGATATCTCCAGTGGCAGATGTCTGTTCACCAGATATCACTCCCGGATCCTTGTGGGATATCATCTGAAACCTGGACAATGTAATACCGAAACAAAATTAAAATCAAAGGCTGCAGACCTAAAATCAAACACACACAGCTTCCTTAGCAAAATTATTTTTTTTGTGGTGATCATTGTATAAAGTGAATGTGAGTATTAGGGCGGATGTATCTTGCGGTCGTCACTATAAGGTGTGATGTACGTGTGGTAAGGGCGGTGGATTATATTTTTTTGTGGTAGTTACTAAAGGTGTGGGTGGTGGGTAAATGTATTTTTCTAGTGGTGCATGGTCACTCTATTGGGTGTGGGTGGGGGAGTGGGGGTATTACAGCTTACATGGTATGTTTGTCCCCGCGCCCATGGAATGGCTGAAATGGAACCTTTCCAGTGGCGGTGTGATAGAGTGTGGCTCCCAGACTCCACAAGTCCACAGAGATGTCAAACTCCCTTGGTCTGTGGCGGTCAATGAAGGCCGCCTTGAAGATGTCTGGGTGCTGAAATTTTTAATTAATATCAATCTTTTAGTAAAACTACTACATATCATAAAAAAATGAACCTGAAGGCCTGCATTGATGTACATATACTTGTATAATTATAGACGATCTTAAAGTGATGGTTCCAATCATTGCTTGTTGTTGTTAATATGGTAATTATAAAGGGTACAAGGAAATGGATTTCAAGTGAAAATGGCAGTTGAATCTTTTAAATAAAAAATTTAAGAGAACTCTATCATTAATATAAAATTCATTTACCAAGTATTCTTCTGTGCCGACTAAAGACTGGAAGAAATCTCCATCCTTGAGAGGTTTAGCTGTCCCGAAGTCAGAGAGCTTATAGACATAACTATTTGTAAAAGAAATAATATAATAATATAATAATATCTTCATGCCCTTCTTCTAGCATCACCATCAAATATATCAGAGAGTCATATTTTTGAAATATTTTGTATCACACCTGTCGTCGTCTGCTATGCACACTAAGATGTTTCCCGGTTTTATATCACGATGGGAGAATCCATTTTGACGAAGGTGCTTCATGCCAGACACTGCAAAAATTTTAACTGATTTTTTAAAAATCATAGTGTTAAAAGATTTGGCACCATGCAGCAGTGAATAAAAAACTAATCATCAAATTTGTTGGCCTAATGCACATATACATAAGCGTACATTTTAATTATAATACAAATTTTCTTATCATTTTGAAATAAACTAATAAATTAAATGCAATTTTCAGTGTCATTTCTTTGATACAATTATTAGGAAAGATAAAATTAAACACAGGTAACTAAATCATCTTCAATATTAAAATATTTTGTAACTTGAGAAAATCTTTTTCATTTATCCTTGATAATTTTTTCACAACTCTCTCAGATATCTCAAGTAAAAACATTTCTGATCATAGATCTTGCTGGGTATACCGCTATATCACTATACTGTAATTCTGTTGATTTAATACATTTCAATGACAAAATAATCAGTACATGTACATAAAATTGTCATGAACAAGATTGTGTACAATATAACTGCTTTTTTTACAATTTTCTAAGTGCACTCACATGTAAAACAAATAATTTGGCACCATACACACCTAAATGATTAAAGAATCTGAGGTATTCTTCCTCTGAGAGACCGAAGGCATTGCTGGGCTCCCTTAGTACCTCCAACAAGTTCCCTTTCTCACACAGTTCCATCACCAGGATCGGTTTGGCACTCTCCTTCTGTTTGGGGAAAAAAACCACCAATGAATTTGACGAGGATGGATCTTACTAGTTTTCAAACAATTAAAAGATATTAATGAGAAGATTACTAATAGTTACATATATACATGTAGCATGTGATGTGTGTTTTAGTTGCATTTCTAAAGAGGAAACATTACTGAAAAGATTTGATTTTTAGAAGCAATTTTTAACTGCTGATACAAACATTTACTTTCATCTATTAAATTGTAATTTTGTATTTATAAATTGAGAATTGTTATGATTATATTAGGATTTATTTTGAATCACGTCTGAGTTTGACAGAGCCAGTTACAACTTTGGTACAGCCAAGGAGACTCTTTTTATCATGCACTTTATTTGTAAACATTTTTACTTGTTTGAACATGAAACATACATTGTATTTAATATTTCACGCAGAATAAGTACAGTATTGTATACATACATCATATTCCAGTTGGTAGAACTTGGTGATGTTGGGGTGCTGGAGTTGACGCATGGCCTCTACTTCTCTATGGAGCTGCTGGGTGAAGCGCGAGTCACAGAGCTTGAGGGCACAATGCTCCCCCGTAACCTGGAAATAACAAAACATAATGGTTAAATAATCATGTAACTTGGCATCAATAAAAAAAAACATGACTGTTAAATTAATAAACTTGGTGAGATTTGGCCTGGCTAGAATATTTTGACTCATTCCATATGTCATTAGTAAGAGCATTAAAAAAGTTGGCGTTTTATTAAGATTTAAAGTCTAGGCCGCAAAAATCACTGCACCTTAGGTTAAGTTCTGATGTATAACGTTACAGTGAGCAATTACTAACAATTAAAACTCAACTTTATTGTACAATGTACGTACAACTCTAAATAAAAAACAATTTTGAAATATTTGTACATTAAATTAAAATTAAATGTTGAAGATATATTTTTCTTTTGAAAGTAATTTCCCCGGGCCAGCACGTTACACGTTCTAAAACAGTGTTAAACTTAGAGAATACATAGTTTCAAGTGAAACTGAAAGTAGAAATATTTAGGCCTAATGCCTGCGTTTACCTTGTGTACACCTTTACATACATCGCCAGTGGCGCCACGCCCGATACATTCGTCTACCCTATACACATAATTCTCAGTGGCACGATATGTGCTGATTTTTAACACAATCTCGCCTACTTTGGAAATCGTAACTTATCCTCCATTTTTTCCCCTCAGAGATCTTCAAGGGAAATAACTCTCACATCTGTAATAACAGATGAAAAATCCCCCGATCTTGCATGCGCGGATCTACGGTGGGGAATATCAAGAGCCGGCCGGGAGAAGGTGGTATCCCTCTCTCCACTAGAAGCTTCACGCAGGCTTATTGAATTCACGTAGTAAACTACTAATTGATATATTTCTTGGACCCCCCCTTTTTAAAATATGCTATAAAGTGACATATGCATGTAGTACCGTTATACAATTCATAAATATATTGTATTCATTTGTAGATTCGATGTTTTAGAAATAGCGACTTCGCTAGCCAAATATTAATAGAATAGAGAAACACCGTGGATCTTCAACATGGCTTAGCAAAAACTAAAAACAAACACCACCACCCCCCCCCCCCCAAAAAAAACCAGCTAAACTTTTACCTATACATACATTCTAAATTCTAAATAAATAATTTTTTAAAAATCATAATTTAAAAAAAAATTATTTCTAAAATATTCATTATTAGCTGGAACTACATGTATATATATAACTATATGTAGCGAGAGGAATCCGGACCCACTGGTAAATTCAAAGTTTAACATAATAACATTTACATTTTTAAATATCAAAATTAAGCCTCGGACAGTTGCCCCCCCCCCCCCCCCATGACCCCTTCTTGAAAAAATTATGTGATCTACGCATGTACATATAACATTGTTTTATATACAGTATGTTGAAGTCCTACATGTATGAACAATGGTGAAAACCTCTCCGAATGGTACCTGTAATTTTTGCTGGTTAAAAAAATCGTTTGATTTTTTTCATACCCAACTACTAGTATATAACTTCTTCTTCATAAGTTAAAAAAAGGGGGCGGGGAAAAATCAATATAATATATTTTTTATTTTTAATCGATAATAGGAAAGAGTTACCGTCCTTGTAATTGTGAATCTTGTGACGCATCACTAAGCAGTGACGTCATATTAGGCATCTAGCTTATTGGTGATTCTTGTTCCATTTGCGGTAGGTATTTTTTAATTAAGAGTCAACTGATAATTCAATCCTTAAACAATTTAACATACATGTACTTGATTTATAAATGTAAGTGTATTTCATGGTGAAATATATCATCCTTCAGTTTTTGGTTTTGTTTTTTTGTTTTTGCTTTGAAATTTTAATAGAATTGAGATCAACAGTTGTGAATGCGTTGGGATATTTTCTGAGCATGTTTGTATATTAAGTATATTAATATATATACTATATCGAATATCTTTCAATGATCCATAACTTCTACAAATCATTATCATATGTCATATCGCTATAATATAGAAGAAATAAAGTATGATTGATTGATTGACATGTACAAGTATGATTGACATGTACAGGTATGCTAGTATAAATACTTACGTATACCTACGATAATTAATAATTCTAATTACATGTACATATGTGATTCAAATATTACATCTTTATATAATTAAATAAAATCCTTAAATCAACTTCAAGAAAACAATGCCGTGATGATTGTCGAATTCCGTGTCATTTCCATCTATGTCAATTTCAAATGCAATTCGTTTTATCACAAATTATTTTAATGAAATTTTGTTGATAGTATAACAATGGAGATGAACAAAACCGTTGATGAACCACAAGGGTCCAAAGAGACCATCAGCGAGTCCCCGGAGAGGCAAACCTTGCCTCAGGAGATCCTGTCCACAGGGACCCAGCTCGTTCCCCCAGGGGTCCAGCTCGTGCCCACAGAAGCACATTCCAAACCAACGGAGGCCCAGCTCTTGTCCACAGAGTCACAACTCGTGCCCACAGAGGCACATATCATGCCCACAGAGGCCCAGCTCGTACCAACAGAGGAGGCACACCAGGCACCCACAGGAGAGGGTCGGCTCGTGGCCACAGAGGCCCAGCACAAGGTTATTATAAGGATACCATTTTGCTGAATTGTTAATTTTTGATATGTGTAATTACATGTATAAAGTGTATTTATCATTACTATTTCTTTATTCCTCTATTAACTTTATTTCATATGTTATAAATTTCAACAGACTGGTGATTTGGAGATACCGGGTCCCTCGTTTACATCGACCATACGGAGAGAATCATTGGTATGATTTATTGTTATCAGATCCAACAAAATAATTGTGTAAGGTGGTTCTTATATTGATAAAAAAAAAATGCAATTTCTATTATTAACTAGTCCTAGAAATACATTGGTGTTGGTTTTAGGAAATTATGCTAGGCTTTGCAAAATCTTTATAAGTATGCAATGAGAGAGAGAGAGAGAGAGAGAGAGAGAGAGAGAGAGAGAGAGAGAGATCGAGTTTTAAACCATTTAGGAAAAGTGCTCCTGTTTATCATTAAGATGAACAAATGTTCCATGATAACAATGATGTTGGACCATGATAACGATGACGGTGATGACGACGAGGAAAACAACAAAGAACTGGACCAGGCGGTATGGTCATCATTAATTGTAATCAGATTAATTATATTTTCATCATGTCATTGATTCAATATTTCGATTTAATTTGTAAACATTCTCAGCAATATATTATTTGTTATTAATATCAAAACTGATTCGAACATTTAATAATGCATAGTCACGTGGGTTACAGGCCCTGTGCAGACTGTGTGCCGTGTCGGGGGAGATGATTCTGAGAGAAGAGGTACTGACCACCTTTTGTTGAAATGTACAATCCAAAATACAGATAAATCTGGTTGTTTTAATTTTATATATCTATATATGTTTATATATACACGTTCTCTCTGTAGGCACGGGCGTTGTCAGAGCTGACCATAAGAACAGTTCTGGCTGAGGAGCGAGTAACGTTAGAGGTGATTATACTTAATCATTTGCATATAAGCCTAAATAAACAGATATCTTTCTGAGATACATGTATTTGTCTTGTTGTAAAGTTCCAATTTACCAGCTGGGAGTAAATTTAAAATTAACAAAATGTTGATTTTGTATATATATCCTACCACCCGGTAAATTCAAAATATACAACATGACATAAATGCTCAATGAATCGAACATAGCAATATGCAGTTAATCATTCATGTATGACACTTTTTTTTGAAGGATAATTGTTCATTATTATGAATGTTTATATCTTTTTTAAGGCCAGAAGGATATCCAAGATGGCAATACAGTCTGCCTACTCAGCGGCCGTGGTTACTCCTCGAAGGTCCTCTAAGAAGGTGAGAAGGATATTACATGTAAATCAAAGGTGCTAAATGTACATGTAAATATCTATAGCTAACGAAAAACACGTAAGAAAAATAGTTTTTAACTTTTATCCACATGCTATAAGCTATAGTTTAGCTGCAGATCTGTATGCCCCGGTCTAAAATTTAAAAAAAAATCGGGTAGTCTCCAAGGTCGTCCATCCCATTTTTTTTTCAGACCGGGAGCTACAGACCTGCAGCTATTCGTAACTATACACACAATTATGAAATGATTTGCCAAAAGTTAATTGATCTACATGTATTTTAGAAGGCCGCATAATATCAATGATGCTAAAGCCATGTGCAAGAAACGCGAATGAATAGCTTCAAACCTTAAATTTTATTAGTGACCAAACACGTTCATTGTAATGAGTTGCTACATATAGAATCGATAAGTCAATAGTAAAATGCATGTATGTTACGGTTTAGCTTCTCATAAACCGATTTGCTGAAGATAAATTCTTAGAAGCTACATGTCATGAAACAATTTCCCCATTATATGTCTCCGTTTTCTTTTTCAGCCAAACATCTTCAGGCGACTTCTAGCTTGCTGTTTTGGGTGCTGCAGAAGGAGAAATTAAACTTTAAATTATTTAAATAAAAACAATTAAACAACATTAATTCATTGTTTTATTTCTATTTCTAAGAAAACATTTCTTAGCATAGAAGACAAAAAGTTCATTATACTTTTTAGTTGTCATTTGCATTGGCGTCGGAAGCAAATTGAAAGTGTGTGTGTGGGGGGGGGGGGGGCTAGACTTATCAGAAATCTTGACAAGCAAAAAAAGAAAAAAAGGGTTATGTATAACTTTGCAAAATAAAAAAAAAAAAAAAAAAAACCGGTTCCGACGCCTATGATTTGTACATATTTATCTACAAATTATTTAACGTGGTCTCATTACAGAGGAATTTTCACTGTAAACCAACAACATTTCTATTGCTGACGACACATACATATTTGCGATGTTTGCGGAGACTGTGAAATAGTTTTTGTGACCGAGTAAATAATAAAGGCAAGGTTCTTTGTTCAGGATGTTTAATATGTACAAAAAGGTGATTCTGCATGTAAAAAAATATAAACACATGTAAATAAATAATACAGTTTATACACGGCAATTCATTACGGTTTTTAATAAACCTTTAAACTTTAATTATCATAATCTTAGTTTACTTTATGTAGGCACGAAGAAAAGTATAAGTTATATAAATTAATACATTAAATACCTTGTGCGAGGTGTTGGTGTACAAAATCGCCGGAAAAAAACCCCACAGTGAAATACAATCAAAAGTTACCGGGTTTTATGATAATAGAAATGATCTGATTCGATAATACTAGCCAAATGAATGGGAGCAACGGCCAATGGAAGAGTAAATAAAGTGTTCACTAACTCACTCCACCTGCGCACAAGAACTAGCGAACCTTAATTCATAAGTAGATATTGTAAATTTGAAACTATATGCATTTGAAAGTAAGAACTTTTGTTTTCTAATAAATAGTTGGTTAATTTTAAATCTGCCCACAGATCAATATTCGCGGCGCGGGAACTAAATTTTCCTGGATTTTTCATATACAAATATCAAATGTAAAATCCCAGACGAGTTATGAATCACGTTATTCATTCATTAGACGCCCCAGCGAATATACAAAATTACACTCCAACGATTCTTTTAAAAAAAACTGCAATCCACAAACTTTAAAAAGCATATCCCTTCTATATATGATTTTTTTCAAAATGTTTGTTTTAAGTAATTTTGTGCAATGAATGTATACATTAGGTTATAAATATGTCGTAAAATGATAATTTAATTTAAAAAATGGGTAAAAGCCCGGGGGTCTAGAAACCTGGGTGGGGGGAGGATGGAAGGGGGGTCGCTACCGTCGAAAACATTGTTTTGTAATTTAATTTAATATTCGATGTTTCACATGTATTCGATGTCCTTTTTATATATAGGGGAAACGAGTGTGAATATAAAATGCCACAGAGTCGTGTTATTTCAGTTATTTTTCGACTTGAGACATATATAAGGGGTTGTTAACGATAATAAATAGAAATAAAAAAAAAATATAGAAAAAAAATTGGAAAGCGGGGGGGGGGGGGGGGGTAGTGCACGGTCCTGTACACAAGCACATGTAGTTTAAAGTATATTCCCTAATATCTAGGTATACACGAGGCAATATTTTTATTACGAAACTGAAAAGGTCAATTAATTAAAAAAATTAAAAAAATCAATTTCTTTAACCACTTTTTCTTCCTAAGCTATCAAAGTCAACTGACCAGTTTCAATCGTAGGGGGTTGAGGGGGGGGGGGGAGTCCTGTGCTAAAGATATATAAATATTTAATGATTGGACATATTGTATTCAATGATACGAATGGCGATTAGAAATTGAAACGGTATATTAGATTGGTCCTTCAATAGTACTCTTATCTATGTAATGTGTATTGCAACGATGATTTCGGATTGCCGTTTAACTGTATTTTACCTCAAACTGTTTCGCAAAGACTGTGTATAGTGCTAGGTTCCATTTGTCATTGAAAGTAATAAAAAGCGTCTTGTCTAGATGACCGAGTGGTTGCCGCTCTGGCCGCTCACTGCGAGGATTCTGCAGGGATGGAGTTCAAACCCCGGACGGGGCGAGGAAAAGCTCATTCATCAATTTATTTTACATAAAATAAATGCATTTTGACTAAAAACCCAAGCTGTAACATTTAATTTTTAATCGTCGTAAATCATAAACTAATTCTTAATTCATTCAAGGTAATATAAATATTCACATATTTAACTTGTTATCACTTATAGATATCATACTTCACGTTATACGTCTTTGTATGTGTGCTATGAAAATCTAGTCTATATCGCCAGGAGATAGTCTCGTTCAACCAGACGCTCGGCTGTCTCCGTAAATCTCCGACGAGCAGATTTACAGACACAGCCGAGCGTCTAATCTAATTTTGGCTCTATAACCAGGAAGTAAATTACACAAGTCTCGTATTCTCTCATTCTGATCTCAGGGCGTTACCTTGATACAGAACTTCCGTGGTAAGTTACATGCAATTACTGAATTAGAATAGCTTTGTCTGAAATTGTGAGTAAAAAGGGACTTTAAATATGTAATATGTCTCATGACGGTACAGCATTTGACATATTCCTACCCGTAATCTAGATGGATAAGTCAACAATTTGAAGGGATAATAAATGATTGTCCTTATTATTGAACCGAAAGTAGTGACCCTTTTTAGAGATACGGTGAATTTAATTCTTCCATTCCTTTTTCATTTGTAAACACTCTAAAACTGTACAGTTATTGGTTTAATTAAACAAAGCTTAATCGATCAAAATGTTTGTTTACCGTGAAATATTTGTATGACTTGAGCAGTGAGGACGGTGGGGAGGGGGGAGGGGCTAGAATTATCTATGGGTATGGTTATTTATAACTTTGCAAATAATTTTTTTTTGGGGGGGGGGGGTTAAGCCCTACACCCCCCCACCCCACACCACACCACCACCCCCCCCCCAGTTCCGATGCTTATGCCTATGTTGAATCTATACACTGTTTCATTGTGTTTATAAGCTAAAGTTGATTTCTAATAAAGCGAAGCTAATTACCTTACTAAATTTGATATACCGGTATTCAAATTTTCTAATTTCAGATGGAATTATCTAAATCCCAAATACCACCCGACGCCCAGCATTATTTGGTGTGTGGCACTGAAGACTGTGAGAAGAACTGCCAGTTTTACTGCAATGACTGTCACCTACCAATGTGTGAACAATGCAGAGATGAACATCAGAAGAATAAGAAAACCAAGAACCATGAAGTGGTCTCTTATAAACAACGTAAACGACAAATTCCTGTAGAGAAATGCAGGATCCACCCAACAAAAGACGTAGATCTTCTCTGCGAGGAATGCCAGATTCCCCTTTGTTCTAAATGCACAGCCACAAAAGAACATCGCGGCCATCTGTTTACCGATCTAGAAATGGTCTTTGCTGAAAAATGTTCGCTTTGTCACGTAGAAATTGCCAAAATTCGAAATTATTTTGAGCCTACTTCTCAAGATCTGAAAACGGAAATTGCTGAAGATGTCACAAAAATAAAGAAGAACATGGAAGACATAAGGACATCCATGAAGGCTGAAGCTGAAGCTATGAAAAAGCTGGTAGACACAATCACATCAGATAAAATAGATCAAGTCGATAAAATAGAACAGTCATTATTACAAACTTTAAGCGGTCAAAATAAAAAAATAGATGACTACTTTAACTATCTCAATGATTTAATCAAGATGTTTTATGGTTACCTATCTCCATCGGATATTGAAAATTTAACATTTGCTCTCAAATCAGAAAACTTGATGATACGACCCATACCAGAAACATTCAAACCAGTCCCACCCGTATTTACTGCTGGTCAATACAGCAAGGAAGATGTCTCTAAACTACTGGGTACAATAACTGTTCCTAACACTAAACCAGAGAACAGAAAAATAAAACCCATGGAGACTGTGTTAACACAGTTGAAACCTACAGGGAAACAGGGGAAACAAGGCAGAGAGAAATCTGACGTGAAACAAACACTGTCTCTGTCTTCCTCTGTCACCAAGGTCAGGGAGTACACAGTACCAGGTGTTGATCGTGTATATCATATATCACTGGGTAAATCAGGCAGATTCTGGGTCAGTGATCATATTGGTAACCTTGTCCAAACAGATCTACAGGGGAATCAGCTACAGAAGATACAAACCAGTGGTAGAATAGAAGGCTATCACACAGTCACACAGGACGGGGATCTGATCTATACAGACAAAGACAACAAAGTCATCAATAGGATAACACCGGATAATACAATCACTGAATTCATTAAAACAGGAGACTGGAGACCACTCAGTATACACTCCTCCCACATCAACGGGGACATACTGGTCGGAATGGAGACAGATGAAGGGGCTAAAGTCACCAGGTACAACAAGACAGGGACAGAAATACAGAACATACAGAGAGACAACAAAGGACAGGGACTGTATAGTGAACCACACTACATCACAGAAAACATCAATGGTGATGTCTGTGTATCAGACTGGGACAAACAAGCTGTAGTGGTGGTGGATAAATCAGGACAACACAGGTTCTCCTACACAGGTCAGGGGTCACGGTTTGCTCCCTATGGAATATGTACTGATGTACTCGGTCACATCCTGGTGTGTGATGATATCAGTGACACAGTTCATCTTCTGGATCAGGACGGTCGGTTCTTGTCTCTACTACTCACAAAACAACAAGGGGTAAAGTATCCCTGTAGTGTGTGTGTGGATGATGAGAACAATCTCTGGGTGGGACAACGTTACACCAACACAGTGACAGTGTACAAGTATCTACAGTGATCATTATATCTCCATACAATAATATTAGATACAGTGTGTATGTTGTGAGACAATGTAACAACAACTCTGTGATTGTGTACAAATTAAGGACTGGTATCTACAGTGTACATTTACATCATTCATGTAATCCTATAGTGTTCACTGAAGTACATGTTAGCATTCATATTACCCTGTGCATGCTTATAATTTTGATTAATGAATTATATTCATTGCTAAGCAATTGACAAATTAATACACATGTATTATTTTTCTTTTTCAACTGTTATACACTTTTTTGACAACAGCCATCAAAAGGACTTGCAGTACATATGGGATTAAATTATGTTATCTAACTATGATTGAAGTAATGAGAATGTTTCCCGATTGATATCTTAAAAAGTGACATCAAAAAAAAGAAAATTAATATTAACACATTATTTTAATAGGCACTGAGCATAAAAAGTATATAACATATTCTTTCTTTTTCTCTCTTCTAACCTATTATAAATTTACTTAAGATCATGGTAGAGAAAAACAGATGTGATTCTGACCTGAGCTGTTTGAGATTCATTTCAATGTCTCCGATGTCACTGGAGGACACGTTTACGTTGCACATTATTTCACAGATTTGTTGGATGCTGTTTTCCATATGAGCAAATTAATACTCTCAAAAGCTTTATACATCTACCCCTGAGGCCTTGATCTAAGAGCCTTGTGGTCCAAGTACTGGGCCATACTTGATATTAAAACCGCACCTAAAAATACTACAGACATTATTTTATATTCAGTGTTTTATCAATAATTTATTGATGAATTTGATATAAGATACATATTACGCCCCCCCACCCCTTTGGGAGAAGTTATGCTTACAAGCCCGAACTTCTGAATTACTTTAAGAAATGGATTTCGAGTATATGTTCGACTTTGAAAATGACAAAAAAAAAAACATTTGATGAAAAAAATAACTTTTTAAATTTATCCATGTTCATGAAAACAAAAGTCCATGCAGTATTCGAACTCGGGACCTGCGGGGCACTAGATCGAAGCTACACCCATTGTGCTGTACAGTGATAGGAACCACAATTCGGCGATATAAGCTGTTATATAATGGGTTAAAATCACCTGTTGTGACGTACTGTCATAAACAGTAGAACTCACGGCCGCGCGGGGTGTTGAGGATCCAAACATCTTACAATTATTTATAACGCATTGGCATAGATGGTACCCGGTAATTCGAAATGAATCGTTTGATTCATAGATAATTTATATTTTGAAATGCCTGGTGTTTTAATTTCTTTTTAAAGAAAAAATATTCAAATACTTAGACACGCAAACGCTACGCAGAGATCAAAAAGTGAGGGAAACGAAACACATTTTATAGAACAAAGGGAGAAAACTCCTAATGAGAAGCAGTCAAAAGAAGAGTCTCTATGTTTGCCTGTGTTGTATACTCATGGATTTCTAAATACAAAAGGGAGGGTGTATCCTCACGCAATCTGTGGTTACG
This sequence comes from Magallana ariakensis, assembly GCA_020458035.1. Lineage (NCBI taxonomy): Eukaryota > Metazoa > Mollusca > Bivalvia > Ostreida > Ostreidae > Magallana > Magallana ariakensis. The sequence continues at coordinate 55,123,069 of CM035813.1, forward strand.
GTCAATAAACACCCGGACAAAACCAACATAACCAAAAACAAATAAATAGAAAGAGAAGAGACAATATTGTCAATTAAATGACTAGTTCATTAGAACTTCCTTCGTTGACATCAAACAAACGCCATTCTATACTCGTCTTGAAGCTACGAAATTTGGTATTTCTAAAAGAAACAAGTTAATTTCGATGCAAGCATCAGAACGGCCGCAATTTTTAAAAACAATTTTGATAAATATAATCAGTTTAATTTTTGAAAAACACGCGACTTATACCGTAGAATTAATCTCTCTCTCTCTCTCTCTCTCTCTCTCTCTCTCTCTCTCTCTCTCTCTCTCTCTCTCTGAGTTTGAACAATCGTTTTATTGCGTGGACCCTGAGGTCCACGCAGAAAATATACTCAGCTATGTTAAGGGCGTCCATAAAATAATAGCGGTATTTATCACATAAAATATTAGCCTTTGAATAATCTTGATATTATATTCCAAAAAATTGTTACACAAAGTGATTTTTTTATCAATATACAAATTAGATAATTCGCTATCGCATGAGCAATATTTGGGTCTTTTGGGAATAACCTGTCACGTGATACTGCTAAAAATAGATGAACCAGGAATAATACGAAAAAATGCATAGTGCAAGGGCTTAACATTAACAAATATAATTATTTCTGTTTCTAACTTGTAAAATGAACATCTAAAATTTCGAAAAGTGCTGGGAGCTTGAAATATTAAAGTAAGAACTTACAATTATTAAATTCAACATAAACAGTGTGTGAACAGAAATTTGCAGGGAGTTCCCACAATTAATGCTTATTTATGTGAAATGCGTAGCGATTTCATACAGCTCCCAGGACTTTTTGATATAATTGGGATATAATGGTAACACATGTAAAATTTCAATATATTTGATCAAGTGTATGCCCTTGCACTACTGCATTTTATCTGACCCATTTCACTTTCAGCGTCATTTGCGTGAAATTCAAACGCAACACTGACTAAGATCATGATTTTAATTTTCATTCATAAATAATTAAACACTGTGAATTTCATTAAAATAATGTTAGCAGGTAGTCTCTGTTCACACCAGTCATCATTACTAAATTGTTGAAATTGAAAAAATTAATTCATCTGTTGCCCTTACCAATAACTATTGATATAAGGGCGGGGGGGGGGGGTGGTTGGTTCAAGTGTAAGTTTGTAATTTACACATTTATGTTTTATAATGGTTTATGTTACTCTGCTGGTAAATAAATAAGAAATACCTTTAATATCAGGGTTACTTGTAATTATAATTAATATCTTTTGTAATAATTAAAGAAAGGAACAAAAATCAATCTTTATCTAGAATTTATTATAATAATAATCAACTTGACAAATACAATGTACTATAGAAATTGCTTTTCTGTGACAAACTTTTCAACAAGATTTCAGCCTTATTCAGTCATGATGTGGAATCTATGGCAATTGACCATATTCTTGCACTCTACATGTGCTTCTCATCTTGTCTTTTTGATGTACATTGTAAATAGGCAGTGCAGTTGATAAGAAAACCAATGCCTGAAATGATGAATATTTATCAATTTCAAATTTAATTTCAATAGATTTTAATAAAAGATATTATGATAGGTTACATTAGAGTAATATGATTTAAAAAAATAACTCAGACAAAATATACATAAAGTTAGTTGGTAAAAGAAATATATATTTATAGAGTACCTACTTTTTATATCAACACCCAAACAAAGTGTCTCCAGTGGACCATTTACTGCTTTAATACCCTGAAATTGAATAATGTTTTATAATTAGCAAACTATTGTTATAACATGTAAATGAAAAATTACTTTATCATTGTGCATACTAATGGCAGTTTTCATTTCATTAATATTATAACAGGCATAATCAAATGTTTATTCTTTAAAATGTGTGGAAATTCAGTTCAACACTGAAATTTTGTTTATCAAAACATGTAATCTACCTTAAAAAAGGCTAAATGAAATAACACATTTCGATTTACATAAACAACAATACAATCTTGTCTATATTCAATCCAGATTCTCACAGTAATATTTGTAGTGCTAGCACAGTGTTTGGACTTTCCAGGACAGTTACTCGGCGTAACACGCGGTTTTTACCGGTGAAAGAGGGTTTATCTTATAAGAATTTTAAATATTTTTTTGTATACGTAAGAGAAGCCAACGGAAAAAAGAAATAGAAATTGCAACCGAAAAATAAATAAATTGATAAATAAATAGATAGAAAATTACAACACAAACATACGGAAGCCCATTCGTGCCAGGTATGAAAAATATTTTATATGGCGGCCGCCAGATAATTTTCTGGCGGCCGCCACATAATTATCTGGCGGCCGCCACTTATTATCTGGCGGCCGCCACATAATTATCTGGTGGCCGCCACATAATTATCTGGCGACCGCCAGATAAAACCTGGCTTCCTGATGCGCGCGCATGTTTTAATGGGAACTTTTAGGGAGTAGTGGATATACTCTAATCTATTAGTTATATTAACAATGCAAAGCTTTAGTTTTGAAACACTGGTAAAGTGGAATGTACATTAAAATTTATTCAAATCTAAAATAATTTAGATGTTACTTTGTGCCATGTATTATTTGTTGTAAAGTACTGTATTTCAGAGTTAATCATAAACTTTTAATACTGAACTAAACACCCGTTCAGGAAGTCATAAGAGGGCTCGATGGTCGTGGCCATTTTAAGAGACTGATTTGATCTCCTTTAGAAAAAGAGCTCCAAATTAAAAGAAAATTGGAAATTACAATGAAATTTAAAAAGTAAAATATATGGATTTTTCTTTACTTAATAATAGTTAATAGTAAAACAAATTATATCTTAAAATCTTAGGTAAATGTGATGGTTAATTTGTTGACAATTAAGCTCCTTAATAATAAAAAACCTTAACTTTAGCTAGAGGACTGTTATGTAAAGATGTATAAGTAAAAGGAACACACTGCCTTCTATATGTTTTAACTTTAATATAAGAATTTAAAAAACACAGATTACAGTCAGGGTTTTTTTTTACCACGACAGCTTGCACAGACAATTTCACGAATGCGGATCCAGCTATGACTTCATAAAGATAAACTAAGATACTAGTAAATGTGTACTAGCTTTTGTGGCCATATAAATAAAACTATTTAACTGACTGTATAAAATCTGTGTTGTTAAACTGTTAAACAGCGACTCTGTCAACATCCATCTTCTCAACCAAATATAAATACAACAACACACACATTTCTGCAAAATAAATTGTATGGCGGCCGCCGGATAAATTATATGGCGGCCGCCAGATATTATATGGCGGCAGCCAAATAAATTATGTGGCGGCCGCCAGATAATTATGTGGCGGCCGCCAGATAAATTATGTGGCGGCCGCCAGATTTTATATGGCGGCCGCCAGATAAAATATTTTTTTCACTATTTAACTGACTGAATAAAATCTGTGTTGTTAAACTGTTAAACAGCGGCTCTGTCAACATCCATCTTCTCAACCAAATATAAATACAACAACACACACATTTCTGCAAAATAAATTGTATGGCGGCCGCCAGATATTATATGGCGGCAGCCAAATAAATTATGTGGCGGCCGCCAAATAAATTATATGGCGGCCGCCAGATAAATTATATGGCGGCCGCCAGATAAATTATGTGGCGGCCGCCAGATATTATATGGCGGCCGCCAGAAAACTATCTGGCGGCCGCCAGATAAAATATTTTTTTCACCTGGCACCAATGGGCTTCCGTACAAACACTATTTAGATGTAAACGATTATATACAATTTTTACAGTGGATTTTTGTTGAGATCATAACAGAAAATAATCGCCGACATATTGAAAGAATTGATCAAAGCACTAACAATTTCCTCTTTAAGTAAACAGTTTATGTTTAAGTCCTTTTGTATCCGTAATTTGGGATCGAAGTAGTTTAATCAATCGTAAAAACTGAACGGACGTTAGACATATTGTCATATTGTCTTCGTTTTCCGTGATCTTTTCTTATTTCGACTATAGTACCGATGGTCGGCCGATTAAAAAGACAAGTTCGCAATTGCTGTACCTTCGTGGGCGTTGCTTCAATTTATGAAGGAAAAGCGTTCCGCGCCTGACAGCCGCTTACTGTGGTTTCATCAATATTAGTGAATATCATTTTTCGTGGATTTCGTTATAAGTTGAACCACGGAATTAAATATTCATTGAAGTGCGATTTTTACTAACAATTTGTATTGATAGGGTCATTGGCCACGAATGTATGTATCATTGAAACTGTGATTTTCACTTTATCCACGAAAATCGATACCCTTGAATATAAATGAAACCACAGTATATATTAACCGATAGACGGTAAATGTTAAACCTTATCCGTATACGGTTCATCGTCAGTGCATCAGCCGATTTGTCAAAATCGCCCCCAAAGACCAGGTGACCCTCGTTCGTCAGTCGGCCGACATTTAAGAAAAATCCAAATGCCGAAATGTCCATCGACGACAGACAAAAAAAACAGTCTTCCGAAGGTCGGAAGATGATTAAGGATTGATCGATGGACTACTAGTATTGAACGACTGGTTTAACTGAAGAAATCGGCCACCGACGCAGAAATAAAAAAATAACACTTGGCCCGACGGACACAAAATTGGGCGGCCGACGAAAAATGAATACGACATCGTCCAAGACAACGGCTGATGAACTTGCCGACTGTCACCCGAATAATCCCATTCCCATCCCCAACCCCCCCCCCCCCCCAAGAAAAAAAAGTCCGTCGTTGGTCGTTTTTGGAAATGTGTCTAGGGTTTTACTCTATTCAGCGATATCAAATCTAAAATATTCATGAAAACGATAATTAATACCTTCTCAATAACATGTACATGCAGTTAATTTCAAATAATATTTTCTTTCTATACAACATTTTTGTATTTACTAGTATTATATTTTAAATCTATTTTTTTTCTCTATAAAACATGCACATCTTCATACACCGGTATATTTAAGGAGTAAGGAATCATTCTTTGGGTGTTATGAGGTGATAATTTCGGTCGGGGCGTGATCAAATCCAATAAAGCCCGAAGGGCTTTATGATAGATTTGATCACGCCCCGACCGAAATTATCCCCTCATAATATTCAAAGAATGATTTCTTATTACTTATATTTATATAATTTTCAGCAACTGTACAATTAGATATTTGAATGTAAATAATCAACCCCCACTTGCGCCCCAATTACATGTATACGTCATTTGAATCTATTAGACTGTATAGTACAAAATCGATACGTAGTGTTACATGTATCACAGGCAAAGACACTGAATAATGTAAATATTCATTTTTATAGCGCGCAGAACTAGTGAATCAGTAGATAAAGTGTATTTCGTGATCTTGTCTAAAATTTAAAACTTCAATCAAACCAATTAGAAACCTTTTGTTTGTAACCAATACATCACTTGTTCCAAGAAACGAGAGAGAGAGAGAGAGAGAGAGAGAGAGAGAGAGAGAGAGAGAGAGAGAGAGAGAGAGAGAGAGAGAGAGAGAGAGAGAGAGAGAGAGTCATAGACTATAATAATAAATAATAAAAAAAAGTCTTTTATTTAGACAGGATAGCACAATTAGTAACAATGTACTAGTTTACATTGTGGTCCTGTAACTTTACGTACTTTACGTTTAGACTAAACTTTACGTACATTTAATTTTAAATCACTAATATAAGCTATTTATTTAATCTAGTTGTCATATAGTAGATCCTTTAATCGATAAAATAATGCACAATAGCATATTATGATGAAATTCAACCAATCAGTTTCAGAGTCCACGTGCTATATATATATATATATATATATATATATATATATATATATATATATATATATATATATATATATATATATATATACTCAGCCCGTTAGCTGCACCACGTGCTCCTTCCGCAAGTCGACAACAAAAACGTGTCGTTCTATTGTTCTTCAAGTCCGAAGATAATAGAAGTATGATCAGCAATAACTTAATCTTACATTGTTTGTTATGTTTGATCTGTTTCTTACACTGCGAGTGTGAAGTTTAATTTGTACATACACTGTATTATATTCGTTGAACAAAAACAAACTCTCTCTCTCTCTCTCTCTCTCTCTCTCTCTCTGTCTCTCTCTGTCTCTCTCCCTCTCTCCCTCTCTGTCTCTCTCTCTCACTCTGTTTCTCTCTCTCTGTCTGTCTCTCTCTCACTCTGTCTCTCTCTCTCTCTCTCTCTCTCTCTCTCTCTCTCTCTCTCTCTCTCTCTCTCTCTCTCTCTCTCTGAATGTTTGTGCGTACTAACAGTGACTGAACTACTAAAGTCTTATTTGAATAAATTTGATTTATTCTAGACTCACGATTTTAACAACGATCTCTACACAATGACTAAAAGTTTGTAGACGATCTATGACCAGGTTTATAGGTTTTATCTATTCATTAGATTGAAAAAGAGAGTGCATTGACCTGTGCTCGTTCTTAATACTTGCTATATAGAAGTTAAAATATATTATTCATCTGTTTAATTAATCAGTTTTCTTGTATATAATTATTGTACCGGTTGGGAAATGATTTTCTTTGTGAAATTCCCGCATTCATAAAGTTGCTGAATAGTTCTATACAAGCGCGTCGATTGTCTTAAATTACATGTAGTTGTTTGTGAATTAGAAAAAAAAAATCATGAAACTAACTAAATATAAGTTGGTGATTCATGAGGTAAATGAAGGTGGCGACATTGCAGAAAAAAATTCCATAACCCGCGTTCTTTTTTTCTGCAATGATCGCTAATTCATTGTTTATATTTACATCTTTCTATCAACAAATTAATAAATTGGATGAACAAAGTTGAAAATTGACAAAATTTTTGTTACGTTCATCAGTACATTAGGTATAAAAAACAGTCAAAGCGTCTCCTATATTGGAATTTGAGTCTGACATCATCGTGATTATTTCGTGTAGTCCGGGATTTTTCTTAGGTTGCTGAAGGTTTCAACCGATCGATAAACTAGTAAGAACTGGATCATTTATATTTCAGTTCTGTCAATTTCAACAGAGCTATGAATGTACAATCCATTTTCGTAATAAAATAGAGGGAACCATACTTGGTGGCTGTAAATAATATATTCATTTACCTCTACCGGCTTTCGAGTATTTCGCTGCAGCAAGGATTACCTAACTATGTCGGTTTAGTTAATACTAAATTCTTATTCTAAACAAAGGGATTGAAAAGTTTGGAAATAAATACTAATACAAACAAAACAAATAAATAAATAGATAAATAAATAAATAAATAAATAATATAAGAAATGTTTGGTTGTGTTAAAATCCAGTTAAGCCTGTCCGTCATGTTTATGACGTCGCGTTAAAGGCTTCGTAAAAGGTCGACGTTTTGTTTTAAAAAGGCGCCGTGTTTAACGTAAAATGTATCATACTTACACTAAAGTTAAATGGAATAAATCATATACCATTGAGTTTTGTTTATTCTTGGCTTTTGAAAATGGTAAGTATCATTCGATTTTAAAACACGGCATTTTTTGGCCAATAACGTCCCTTGTTCTGTCCATGCCGGCTGCATAGATCGTGTAGAAGCGACAAGTTTGGGATCGTTAATAAATTGTTATAATTCGATATCCCGACTTGTGTAATTCTACCGGTCATATTATTTTGAAACATTCTGATCAATTAATAATATGAAAGAGAGTTTATAAAACAGCATTAAATGTTACCGTATAAATTATAACTCTAGACTTTTCGAACTGTAACACTTTGCTTCCTTATCAATGTAGAAACAAGAAAACATATTGACGCAAGCGTCAAAAAAAAAAAAAAAAAAAAGCAGCAAAAAATATGATTGTTGTAAGAATCATTATTGCTTGTTTACATTAAAAAACTCACCACAAGGAAGAAAATAACGAGTTGGTTGTACTCATTTTTATGAAAATTTTAATATATTTTCAGCAACACGTCTCGAAGTTTAACATTTTATTATTGAGAACCGAGTTCGTTACTTTAAGCATTTCTAACGGTAATTGTATGACCATTGCCATAGCATGAAGTAACGGAAAACACATTGATTTGTACATTATTCTAATACAAAGCTCAACTCATCATTATTCTCTTAGAGATTATGTATTTCAAACCATTTTGATTTTTTGTTGCATTGTATTGATATTAAAGCTTAATGCATTATAGTTTATATGGTTTCAAGGGACCACATAATAAAATAGAAATGGATTATTTTTAAAGGTACATGTAAGATCATGTATATCCGGTAGACACTGCACAGTTTTAAAGATAAAAAATAAGCCGGATAATTTTTTCCTAAATGGAATTATACATCTTATCTACACTTCAAGTAATGAAGATAATCATGGTTATTTAATAATTCAGGTCTTTCATATTTTTGCGTAAATAACTGATATGGATGTCATTTCATGATATTTTTCTACCACATCTCACATGGAAATATAATAAATACACACACAAAGTCATTTTATTTGACGCAGAACATATAAATTCAAGTATATCATTAATATAAAATTTCATGTCATTCAGGTCTCTAGTATTTCAAGGTATCACACCGGTAATGGTTTTCGCTATATAATTCTATGTAAGAAAAAAATTCGTAAAAAATCGAAATAATTTTCTCGTAAGAAAAAAAATAGATAGCAGTGTTCTATGATACACTACGCATTATCTAACTTCAAAAAATGGGCATGCGATACGGCATTTTCTCAAGTTTTCTAGCTGCGAACATGGCTACCCCCAAAACCACGTGTTTCCAAGTTGTTTATAAACAGACTGCGCGCACCCCCAGGAAGTCGGCCTATATGCCCTTTAAGAAATAGTTCCCTATAAGAATAGAATTAAATTTACAAAGTACAGAAATTTCCCTAATCATAGATATCAATTTTATTAAAATCAAATATGGGAAAATGCAAAATGCGGGCAAAAGAAAAAAATATTCCCTATAAATGTATGGAACTACGACTAAGGTCATTTTCATTGGTGGCTTACCGGTGTGATACCTTAAGGTTTTTAGTATGTCCCGTATACCGATCCCGATACAGAATAAAAATTCCGAATTTTATCGAATAGATTATATAGTATCGATAAAAACGCGCCTAACACGACAGTCTATGACCTATTTTACATTTACATTTACGAGTAAAACAAAAAATATGTAATATTTTTTTAAAATCATAAATTATAATTCTACATGCCAATTTACCTTTTATTCATAAAAATAAGCATAATATTAATTCTATAAAAATAAACCTATCCCGCAGAAACGCAGTTACAATATCTAAATGTACATCAAATAAGGCAACGCCTTCTGGCGGCCCGTAATAAATGTCAATCATCAAAGTCGCGGTTTTAGTTTGGATGATGAATGTAGTTTTGGACATAAACTACATTTTCTTTTACCTAAAGTGTTATTGTTTACATAAAGCACGGTTATAGCGAATACGCTTATAATGAATTGATGATTACAGCGAGGCAAAATCACCCGTCTCTGGAACTTCTTTATAACCGTCTTTTACCGTACTAGGTTTTGGATCTACTCTGTCACATTTATTGTTGTGTTTGTGATTGCATTCGAAACGCGGTGTTGTTCTTAAAAGTAGCGGATCCATCATTCAGAGGAGCGTTAGCGCACAGAAAATTAAATGATAAGGGTCCAAATCTTGTTAATTATAACCGCATGATGCACGAAATGTTTTAATTCGATCATGCAGGCAAGCTTTACATGATAATATTCGTGTAAAAATCTTTTTAAAATCAACAAGTCTGCTCCAGTACCACATCATGACCAAAGATAAAGATATTAAGATTATTGAATTCTGTGTTTTAATTAACCAGTTTTTTGAAAAGTGTTCTTGTTTTATCCATAATAAATAAATTCATTAACATTGAACATGTAGGCAAGCTATAATGTATGTCACAATTTAAGTTCATATGTACTTTCCATATATTGTGTTTTAAGTTTATAATGTTTTAAAGTGATATGCACGACTGTACATGCACAAGATCGAAGAAAAGACTGAAATATCTTCTTAAATCTGCACGTTCCGTTTATGAATTTATGATCAGCAGCGAAAATTAACATTCAATTCTAATAAGATAGCCTAATTAATACATGCTTGCTTGCTTCCACTGAATATTTTTTTTAAGTCAGGCAAGCTTTTTGGAAAGATATTACTTGTATTAAATTTGGTTTTAAATTTATATTTCCTTGAATACGCAGTGCGACGTACATGTAACGTAGGTCATGTGAATAATTAATCGACCACAGTACTATATAGTCGTGTACATGTATGCTATTCGAAAAGTGATAAACGAATATATGTCCAACTTCTAAATCGCAAGTTGTGTGTAATGGGATGAAAAACGAGCAAGGGCAGTTAGTTACGGGTGGGTTCATTCGATCACGTGTGATCATGCACCGAGTGGTCTCACCTCGTTTCAATACAGGTTGAATTAAGAAGCTAATACGACTTTCAAAAATGTATAATATTTGTTGTGAAGGCATATTTAGCCAATTTCCCCTGCAGTAGCACGAAGCGATACTCGCTCCTGTATTGATACATGTCATGTTTTTCAATAAACACATGCGACATTCAATAACACATTCATGTATACTTATCAACATCTACTAAATTTGAAATAAATTACAACATTAAAAAAATATATATGTATATGCATAGGTATGTACATGTCAATTAAATGACAATATTTTCATCAACTACATTTGCTAAATTAATTTTGTAATAAATTTCAATAAACACATACAACATTCAACATTAATTTCACTAAAAAATAAATCCCAAACTACTAAATTTTCCTAAACTACTAAATTCTTTGGTAGAATGATATTTTCGGGAAAACACCGCGAATGACTGGCTTCTCCCTCTCGTCATTTAGTTTATTGTTAAGGTACTGAAATAAAACGAGTGTCCGACTATTGGCGTCTTTAGTTGATTTAGTAATTTTCATCAAAGCAGGTTGACCATTGGTGAATTGCCCTAAGTATATTGATCCTGTCTGTTACACGGCCAGGTGGAGTGGACCCTTATAATGTACATGTATACGCAAATATTTGTAAAAGACAGGCAAGCAAGTTTGTATTATGAATTGAGAATGTATCTATCTCTTTTCCAGACAGCTCAATGAATGCTTCGGATAAAAATCATTTACATGCATCTAAATAGGTATATATTATGTTATAAATGTGTCACTTTAACCTTAACATATGTGAATTTTTGTAATTAGGTTTTAAGCCACAGAACGAAATAACTCGCTTCAATCAATCAATGTTCAGGAGTATGTTTATGAATAACGGACACAGTAGTGCTTAGTGTTACGCAATATGAACCAGAAAAACACGTTTTCCTTCTTTTTTCAAATGTAAGAGAATATTCTGAAATATACTGATAAAATAGTTACACATGTTTGAACAGTAATGAAATATCAAATGAAACAGAATACTTTAAAATATATGCATAAAAAGTTGAAAAATGTCGGAATTCTAAACAATGATGAGATATAAAATGAAAGTGACATATGAAATAAAAAAAATAACCGTTCCTAAGGAGTTTTCAACTAATAGAACCTATCAATGTTTATTTGATACATATGTTTTTACGACACTGTCTTTTTTATGTCTTTTTATGTAGCGCACCGATGCTCTAATATGTTGCAATTCAATACAAGCAATTTTAAATTTTGCACCAATAGCGTAGCAGTTTTGAATTGTACTAAATTAAAAATGTATGTAAAATGTTTATGCCCTGACATTAAAAACCTGAATTAATACTTACCAATTAGCAAAGATAAATGTATGTTGCATTTGTGGATATAAAGCAGTTTTTCTTGTTAACCATATGAGGGATAAATTTCACTTAATTATCTGTTTAGAAGATGTTTCCCCAGATACCATACTAACATTTTGCAGTTGTGCAAGCACTGCCATGGGAGTTAAAACGTAATAATACATTAAATATAAATGATGATGTCGGTCCTCACAAATTCTAGACCTACATCGGAACGAGTTTCTATTCCATTTATTGTATTGTGTTTTAAATGGAGATACTAATTTTTAAATATAATGAAATTGTTTCATTCATTTTTTAGTGAAAATACATTACCTGACGCAAGACGTGACTTTCTGGTGATTTTACAAGTTCTATGTGTGTTTCTATTTTTTAAATGAATTCATTCTTTTAGACCTAGTACCTTCTTTACTGTATCCAAAACAATCCGTCATATTGACAGACCCGCGAACCATCAGTTACATGCACACACTTTAACGACAGTTTATTCATTTAAAAATACATAGAGTGTTAAAAAGTTCAACCGGATATGAACCTGGTTGTCACAAGATCAAATCCTGTGAAGGCCGAAGGGCTTCTCAGAAGATTAAATCACGTACCAACCAAGGTCATTTTCCGGTGAACTTTTTAAACATTGCTGCCAATTATGTAATTATACCTTTAAGAAAGGCAAATCGTTCACAATTATGAACATAACCTTTTTGTGATGTGAAACATAGGCGACAGCGTTCTATTGTTGTTTTATCGCGGTGGCCGTTTTGTGACGGCGTGATCGTGGGATGCGCGAGGGCGAGGTATTAGATTGGACTCGTTTTAAACGCGCTAGGGGACTTTTGCAAAGACCTTATTCAGAGATCATATATTTGAGTAATTTGTTTTTTTTAAAAATGTGGTTTCATTAATATTCCGAGACTTCGATTTTCATCAAACTATAGTGGATGTAGGCAGACAAAACTTCCTAATAGACACTAATGATCATATCAATACAAAATATTACTTGATATGATTGTTGTATTTCAATGGATATTTCTTATTGTGGATAAAATCAACAATAAATTAAAAAAAAATAGTATTTAACGAACTGATAATTACATGAAAGAATAAATAAAATGACAACCAATACAGGGGCGGGTGATATTTATGCAAACAATAATGCGAACAAAACATTGGCCTCGGTCTAAATGTGTAATACAAAATTGCAATATGATACATACTGTCTGCTGTTCATTTGACATTTTAGGGTTAAAAATTTTCCTTGAAACTTATATAATTATTTCTAATGAAGCACCTTGCCAATGAATTATTGATGAAAAAACTGAATCTCTTTGCAAGACAATTTCGACAAGAGAATTGATTGATTGCCAATAGGATATAACCGTAGTGCAATCAGCCTGTCATACATTTTCTCTTCTACTGTACACAAAAGTTGTAGCAGCATGTACTTCATAACAAGTTTGCCGATGATGGTCGGTTTCATTGAGTTAATCAATGGATGCATTCAGTTTAAATTTTCAGGTGTGGTGTCTTTCTTAGACAATGCTCAAGTGATAGGCACATACCTAGGATCTTCCAAAGAAGGACTTTTTGCCGTGTGTGCTCCTAGATGTAACAATGACCTAAGATGTAACGCTATAGACATATGTTTTGAGAATTTGAAGTGCAAATTAATCAGTGGTTGGACACCCCCTACGGCGGGAAACGTCTCTGATGGAGTATGTAGACAATTTCAAATGGTAGGGATTTAAACTCTCTTTTGCTCGTTCCTTATCTTTCTGAATATCAACCTTCTCTTTTTAAAAGAAACACATGATAATTCTGATTTTTTTTTTCAGCAAGCATGTCCAGATGGATACTATTTTGACAGAAAAAATAATACTTGCATCAATTACTGTAAGTCTTATATTAGTGACAACTGCAATTTCTTTACAATCGAATTTATATATAATACGAACACAAGATAACAAATTGTCATTCATTAAGCCAAATATATGTTGACTGAGAGGTCTGAAGTTGACTGAATGATAATTTACCAACAACTTCTTTCCAATCACCTTATAGATGTCATGATGACACCATGTCAGTTTCATCCTGTCATGTTTTGGGGTGGGGGGGGGGTCGGGTAATGTTTAATACATGTATATATTAATGTTCATTTTTCCTTTTTCTAGATTATTATTGTAACTTTGAGAGTGACCCGGAGTTGACATGTTTTCTTTCCGAAAGTCTTTCTGACGAATTCAACTGGACCATCCGTAAGGTTGGTAATTTACTCTATAATATATTTTTTGCAAGAGGTGATGAGTCGGGCATTTTGTTTATAATTTTACATAAATAGTTTGATTTCCATTAGGTAAAAATTCTCAATTCCCACATGCTAAACACTTTGATTTGTTAAGTAAGTTGTTATAATTATACCACAGAGATGTAATTTCTGATGATTATTATATTTTTTACTAGGTGGATTTTGTTTTTATATTTAATGCCCCTTCTTTCGATTGAACTTGCATTTTACCTATAATAAGTAAGGACTTCCGGTCTTTTACTTTATTGAGCACAAAAGGCAACATGGATCTAGATTTGACCACACACTGCCACATATTAAAATCCAAATAAAAGTAAAGATATTTCGGGGTTTTTAGTTGCAATTGATCTCCGTCTATCGTCGTGCGTTGTGCATCGTCCGTTGTTTGTTAACAATTTTACATTTTTAACTTCTTGAGACTACATAGCCAATGGTTACCATTGTTTTGTGTGAAGCATTTCCATGGTAAGAGGAATCTAAATTGTGAAATTCATGGCTCTTTCACTCCCGGGGCGCCACGTGCGGGGCCAAATATGCAAAAAAAGTCAGTGTTTCAAAAATTTTCTTATCCATTCCCACACATGTGTGGAAAAATAAATAAATGCATGATTATGAAGTCCATGAGGCCCTCTACCAAAATATTGAAATTCATGGCCCCTGGGTCAGGGGTTCAGGCTCTATGGTGTGTCCAAAATGCCCGTATAGTAAAATATATATTAGATCTCTGAAATTAATCTTCTCTACTAAATATTTGAGAAAAACTTAATGCATGTCTATGATTTCATTGAAGCCCTCTACCTAAATTGTGAAAGTCATGGCCCCTGGGACAGGGGTTCGCGCCTTAGGTTGGGGCCAATATAGGCATATAGTGAACATGTATTTAATCTTAGAAAATCTTCTTCTTGACTCCCACTCATGTGGGGAAAACACTGAATGTATGTTTATTATGTCCACGAACTCCTCTACCTCAATTGTGAAATTTATTGTCCCTGGGCCAGGGGTTCAGGCCGTAGGGGGGGGGGGGTATGACTATATAGTGTTAATCCATAATATGTTTAAAATCTTCTTCTCTACTCTCACACATCTGTACGAAAAACTGACCTCATAATCATGTTAACCAGGAAGTCATCAACTAAAATTGTACATGTAAGTTTATGTCCCCTGGAGTATGGGATTTGACTCTAGGGTGGGGCCAAAATGGATGTATAGTGTAAATGCATATATTCTTCAAAATTATCTTCTATACTCCCAAACACCTGTAAGGACAACTGGATCCATACCCTTGTAGACCAGGAAGCCCTCTACCAAAATTATAAATTTAATGTCTCCGAGGTAGGGG